>OY293304.1:36506210-37230488 GCA_958502075.1 Orchestes rusci | reverse complement strand
TATCATTACGCATTTCTTATTTTTAAAACATACTCGATTTTACAACTTTCGAAATTCTCTATCCTAACAACTAAAAATCTATTATATTATTATAATATATAAAACAAAGGTTCTTAAAAAGGTGAATTCATATATTATACCGATTGCTTACATCGTATTGTTGGAAAAAATGGGATACATTCTGTAGTTTGTTATCCCTGGCATAAACGATACCCTTTAGACTTCTTAACTTTTTATCCGGCTCAAAAAACATAAAACACAATAAGCTGGAGCATCACACGTTTTTGAATATCGCGCTTAAAAGAAAAATAATACAGGATTAACTGAAGCGTCATCTAGATTTTTAAATACCCCGCTTAAATAACAGCTGGAAGTGACACTGTCAACAATCACGCATGATTTGGCAACGATGGAGCTCGGGTAATGTATCATCTCGTGTTCATTCCGATTTCTATCATCTCCTTTGCCCGAGCTCCCTCGTTGCCAAATCCACTACCCAGCATTCGAAATGTCATATTATTATATCATGACGCAGTTGTGAATTGACACATTCTTGAAGAGCGCCAAGAGCGGGTAATATGTTGCTGTTGACATTTCTCTTGGTTGGTTGAGTTTATTTATTTATCAGTCGGAGTCGGAGTTGTTGGCATTGATAGAACGTTCTAAAGTGCTTAAAACAAACAGTGAAGCTGATTATACTATTTCGTACTGTGTGGGAGTTTATCTAAAAATGTCCGGAATATGCGAAGTATGTAAAAAAACCTTCTCGTCCAAGAAGAATTGTAAAAGACATCTTAGAGAGGTTCATGACTTTCCACATGAAACGCAGTCTTTAAATTTTCATTGTCTTGAGCAAAACAATGAAAGTCCATGTAATTGCACTTTTTCCTCCAGTAAAGTTTTGATTGAACACTCAACCACTGTTCATGGAAAAATGTTTAATACCGAGTTTCTATCCATGCAATCTTGGCAAGGTATGTATTCATTGTATTGATAGATGATTATAGTATAGGTACAATTATTATTTGGATTATTCCTTGCTTATACATATTTTATTTAGATTAATACGTATTGACGTCTTATTGGTTGAAAGGTTAATCATTCTTTATATAATATTAATAAGCAGTATACCTAGTTAGTGTTAGTACACAACAAGTATTTATCAAAACTAACAAACATCTCCATGCAGTTACACTTTTAAATTGAATACTCAAGAAAATACTGGAGTATTTTATACCTAGGTAATTGATAGATTTTATTCGGGCTAGGATTTTTGGACCAAATTAATGAAAATTATTTATTTATATTTACTTTATTGCATTATTATTACTGGCGCACAATAATGGTTATTTTTTGCCCTATTTCCCTGCCTATTTCAGTTTAACAAAAAATGGTTACATCAACTTTAAAACCAATTGAGCTCAATGTCCACGATTTTGCAAGACTTTATTGTTTCAGAATTTGTTGAATGGAAAGCAGAAATTGAAGAAGAATATCAAAGTTCTTATGTTTTCAAGGCTAAGCACACCAATAATGCAGCAGTTTGCTTCTAAAAATAAATTGTTATTGCTGTGTGACCTGGCAACAATAGGTTGCCCTAGAAACTACATTATGTGTCATATCATGTATACCAATATAATTTATTTTTTAGTAAAATGCATTTTTCTTGTAGATCCTGAAGGTTAAGGTAGAGGAACATGGGATACCATTTGAAAGGAAATCTATTGGCCTTTTCATTTTTCAAGTAATATACAGGGGGTTCCATTTGAAAAATAGCTTTTTTATCATTTTTGTGTATAGGAAAAAGATTAATAAATTTGAAGCACCCTGTATATTTACAGATCGGTTTCTCCATCGGAACCATATAAACCTACCTTTCTCTAGTCGGCATAGCAATTTCAACTCTCCACCGTTTTCAAGTATGAAATTATTGAACTCAATCCACTGATGTGTTTTACGACAAAAATATTATAAATTAATTCATATCTCGAAAACCGCTGCCGATAGGTATAGGAGTATATCAAGCAAAAGTGATTAGAATCAATCAAGGAATCCAAAAAAATAATAATATACAGGGTGGTCCATTAAAAATAAGATAGTTGTTACGACTTTTGGAAAGAAGCGGCAACACTGCAAAACTGAAAATATTTTTAAAATATAGATCATACTCGATTATGGGCTCAGCCAAATTTTCAGGTCGATCCTATGTCTAGTTTTCCATTAACGTCTAACGTACCATAGACCGTGAGACACCCTGTATATTTCCACTAATTTGATCCTTGAGTTTTATTTTATTTCAGACCCAAATATAAAACATCACAGAAAATGCAAAATTAGTCGTTGAGAATCTGTATTACCTAATTTAAAATTGAAAAAATCTATAGGAAAAATAAAGTCAAATAAGCGACTATATGTACTCATACAATAAGTCGTATTAAATCAACACTCCATGTCTAATAACCGAGATAATAATGCAACTATATGTGTAATAAAAATTTTTAGAACCAAGATGTAAAATGTTACGGAATACTTATTAATAAGAAAAAACTGCTATTTTCGTATATTTCTTACTAAGTATACGCTCACTGGAGGTATAGAAAGGATATTAATATACAGGGTGGACCAGAAGTAATGAGTCATACGGTAACAGAGTAGATTCCTCAGACCAAAATATTGCGATAGACCTCAACTTGTCAAATCCGAAAGTTGATATTAACAGAAATACAGGTTGCCAAAGTTGAATTTCAATTTTTGATTTTTTCAAATAACTTTTGAAATAATCATGTTATTCTGATGAAGTATCGTATATGGGGGTTGTTTGACATGCAAAATTCATATCTGGCCTTGGTATGGATCTAACATGTAGGGAGCGCCACTCACCCATCTTTCAACTCATTCAAATAGTTATAACTTTCTTGTACGCACTCGAACATTTTTTTTGAATTAAAAAAATGATCTTTCCGTCATTTCTACGTAAAAAAGGTACACGGTGTAAGAGTCGATAGGAGTGACCATTTTCAAGATATTCGCCCTTGAAGTAATCTATGTTATGTTGCTTCTAATGGAAAATTTTAAAAATCAACATAGGGGGCATCGAAAATGCCGTTGTCACGGTAAAACAAAAAATTTTCAAACAAAATGTTTTTTTTTCGTAAAAAAAATATAAAATTAGAGTAATTCGAGGATTATTTTTTTTATCTTAAAAAACATTGAGCATTCGAGCTAATGTCAAAAGTACCATGATAATGCCGTTTTCAGCCTCCTATGTTGATTTACAAAATTTTCCATTTAAAAACACATTGCATGGATTACTTCAAGTTCAAATATCTTGAAAAAAGGTTACTCCTGGGCACTTCTACAAAGTTAACCTTTTTCAAGTAAATATGATGGAAAAATCCCTTTTTCAATTTTGAAAAAATGTACGTGTGCGTACAAAAAAGTTCTGACTATTTAAATGAGTAGAAAGTTGTGTAAGTGGCGCCCCCTACAAGTAAGAGCAATTCCGCATATCAAACAACCCCTATGTACGAAATTTCATCAAAATAACATGATTATTTTAAAAATTATTTGAAAAAATCAAATATCAAAATTCAACTTTGACACCCTGTATCTCTGTTAATATCAACTTTCGGATGTGACAAATTGAGGTCTATCGCAATATTTTTGTGTGATGAATCTACTGTTAACGTATGACCCGTTACTTCTGCTCCACCCTGTAGAGGTTACTCAACCCAATTTCAAAGCAATAAGTCGTTTGTCAATAATCTTTTCAATCCCTATACGTTATTATATTCTATACTATGCATGCATTTGTTTCAAGTTCAGAAATTGTAGATTTGAGAGATAAGCACACATGCTAAATGCTTGAGACGCAGCCGTTATTGAGTATATTATGTATTATATTTATTATATTCAAATATGAACATAATAATATTATAATTATAACGCATTTCTCATTTTTAAAACATACTCGATTTTACAACTTTCGAAATTTTCTATACTAACAACTAAAAATCTATTATATTATTATAATCTACAAAACAAAGGTTCTTAATAAGGTGAATGTTCATATATTATACCTATTGCTTACATCGTATTGTTGGAAAAAATGGGATACATTCTGTAGTTTGTTATCCCTGGCATAAACGATACCCTTTAGACTTCTTAACTTTTTATCCGGCTCGAAAAACATAAAACACAATAAGCTGGAGCATCACACGTGTTTGAATATCGCGCTTAAAAGATAGAAAAATAAAACAGGATTAACTGAAGCGTCATCTAGATTTTTAAATACCCCGTTTAAATAACAGCTGGAAGTGACACTGTCAACAATAACGCATGATTAGGCAACGATGGGGCTCGGGTAATAGGGAGATAAAGCCAATTGCCATTTTTTAAACGTATCCGTATACGTATATGTAACGCATCGTGTCACGTTAATGGGGAAGAAAGCCATATAAAGCCACTTATCACCGTATCACTCATACGGTCATACGTATACCGATCTTCTTTTTAAATGTCCGGTACATATGTCATGTCATGTCGTGATGTTCCATCGTTTGAATTCGAACTAAATATATTCGTGTTTTAATTTGAAAAATATGAATGCTATAGTTGACCACTTTGTGTTGGCCGATGACGACGATCAGGATGATGATCTGGATGATGCCATCATCATGCATATATTACATGATGAAGAATTATTGGGCAATAGACCTGATGTACTTTATGGAGCTTTTAATTTAAACAATTTGAATATTGCTAAGTGTATGAAGTTGTTTCGGTTCAGGAAGGAAGGAAAGAACTGCCGACATGTTTATTTCCGTACTTATTTTAGAGATTTGATGAAATGTTCAAATTTTGTAAACAAAAACTATCAGCTGTTTTGTTGACACATTTTTGACATCTGTCGTTCAAAAGACAGATATTCGTAGGCGGTTAAGTATACCGTAAGGGCCCGTTACGATACGTACAACGTAACGCAAATCTGTCAACGTATCCCTTCTGCACTTGCGCAGTTCGATACGTATACGGATACTTTTGAAATTTTGATTTGGCTTTATCTCCCTAATGTATCATCTCGTATAAATTAAATGGGCAAACAGCAAATACTCCAAAAGACTACACCTAATTGCCATAATGCAGACCGAAAATGGAAAAATCGTACCGGAAACTAACAGCTGTGCTATGAAAGGTTAAGGTAATTTGTTGATAAATATTGGAGAAACCGATTTAGAAGATTACTTAATGAGTGGAATGTTAGTGGAAAATGTGAATGCTGCACTGCATTATTAGATAAAAACATCTAAATTATCAGAAAGTCAATGACTCATATGCAGCTAAATTTTTTGTTTTTTTATGGATTTGACTTTCTGATAATCTAGACGTTTTCATCTAATAACGCAGTGTATAGAGAAGCCTTTTCCTATCTTGAAAACATTTGCTAGGATAAGTGGTTATGCCAGAAAAAAATGATTCAATTATAAAATATCTGTGTACCTAATTGAAAATATTTTTTTTCTGGTACAATCACTTATCCCAGCATAATTTCTCGGGAGAGAGAAAAACTCCCCAATGCATTGAACTATTGGATAAAAGCATCGGAATTATCAAAAAGTCAATTCCAAAAAAATTCAAAACAAATAACTACATATGTGACGTCACGTTTATAACACTTCCGGTTAATTACAACCGGTCGCTGTAGAAACAAAAAACGTTATTTCATGGTCCAAGACTAGATACCAAAAATTATCAAAATCGATATGAACGTTTTCGAAAAATGTAGGAAAAACCATTTTTTTTTTTAAATCTTTGACGCCCTCTGTAGGCTTAACGAAGCATTTTTGGATATAGGTAAGTTTGCCTAGATCGCCTTGTTTTTGGATGAGAAATTTGTGGTTAAACGTTGTACAGTCATTTCAGGGACACCCTGTATTATGGCGTGAGTTTATCTTGTTTGTTTAAGTATCATAGTGACCCAGTTACCAAGGTAACATATGAATTTTGAGGTTCGAGCTCACAATGACGTCAGCAAAACCTGCGCGTGACCATATCTCATTTGTTATAGTATCATGTATATTCACCATAAACACATCAAACACAGACTGTTGATTAGAGCGAGAGCTATCTGACACTTGACAGCTCTATGAACCGCAGTCCGGCTTGTTTCTGAATACGGTTCAGAATCTGACGTTTGTGACGTCACCGTTTAGTAAGAAAATGCCATGTATTTGAACCGGGTTGAACCGTATTAGCACAAAAAACGCCTTTGAAGCCGTTCGATAATGGACAATTTGCACATTTTATGGAAATATGAAAAATATAAGGATTAGTGAGTACTGATGCCATTGATGTTTAAAAAATTAATCTACGACCTCTATTAATGTAGTAATCACCGATTAGAGAGCGCCAAACAACATCCACTACGTCACAGAATACATTATCTATCTTCGTCTGCGTAATAACTGAGATGACTCTCTCTCTCTCGGGAGTCGGGAGGATAATATGGCCCCTCCCCGTGTTCGATCATACAGTGAAATTTGCGTTTTCTTTTTCATTTATTTAGTATATTTTTAGGTATTTCAAGTCATTTGGAAATGTATGCAAATTGTCGATTGCTTCCATTTTTGAACAAAAAATTGTCTTCCAGCCAATTGACTTATAGTAAATGCCAAACAACTTTCGATCTACGTCATCTTTGCCACCAGGCTCGTTGTTATGAAGTTTGCCAGTGGCCAGATTTGGTCACCTGCAAATCACATTGAAACTCGCTTGGTGGCAATTATGACGTGAATCGAAAGTTGTTTGGCATTTGCTGTACCTCATTTATTTTTTCCTCCTCTGATAGTATTTTTTTTTTAGATAGTAGCCCGGTTGTGGTTTCACCACCCCTCGACAAACCGGTCGTTTTCTGTATAAAGGATTTTGTTGCATTTTCCGGTTTTGTCTGTTCCTCTCCATATTGTATGGTCACTGGACTGTCATATGTTCGGGTTTCAAATCCTTTTTGACTCTCTCAATGCTTTTGGCCTCTTTAATCTTTTCTCCTAAATCGCTGCCGAAGAGAAATTGCACCGGAATTGTTTCTGATACGAAATCTTCCACTGTTTTGTTCAGCCTGGGCGTTATGAGGTTTCTATCACTGAGATGTCAAATGACAAATCGGAAAGAATCCTGCCCGCACCCCCGGAAGAATTCGAAAATTGCCCGTCGATTTCTTTGGGAATATTTCCCTTGTCATTTAAAATAAAATTCATAACCTTCCCGAGAGCAGCTATGCCAGTATTCAGTTATCTTTGAATGTTTAAATTAGCCTTATCTCTTGTGATATGAGGGTTTGTTGAAACTCCTGTGACCTCGGGATTCTCTAAGGGATCGGTCATCTCCGTGCAATTTCCAAAACAGGTGTTGGATTCTTGAACGTAGGGAAAAATTCGTTCCTATTATCCGCTATCCCAGACCCAATTGTATCGAATACTGACTCCGTCTCGCGTGAAAAACGGTCGTCACAATCTGAGACGTGTGTTGGCCCGCTCGGGTACCAATCAACGCTTCTTTGTCGTGAGTGAGAGCGAGATAAACGAGACAAAGTGTCGTTTCGACGACGGTTGCACACGAAACGCACAAACGACGAATGAAGAATATACCGGTTGGATGACGGATGACGAATGACGCAGGGTAAGGAGAGGCATTCTTCAGACAATACGATGTACTACCTGCTAAAGTGATATATAGGATTGGATGCTGAATTATAATAAGATAAAAAGTTCCTCTAATTTTTTCATAATGGTCTTTCCCACAGAAATCTGGATCCCTAAAAGATGCCGCTGGAAATCGCGGTTCTTCTAAAATAACTTTCAAAGTCGGTGCTCAATATAATCTGGTCAAAATTTCATATGGTATTGTGTAAGGACCTCTTGAAAAGGTGTCCTCAAAACACATTCACCTTTTTTATTTTGCCAGGGGCTGACTACGTTGTTTATTTTAATATTAACATTTTTAACATCCTGTATGAGTATGATAAATACTTGACAAAAATGAATTTTGATAAATGAATTGTTTGGAGAAAGAAAAATAAACGAATTAATGTTTTATTTTCATTAAAGAGAACCACTTTGGTTATCTTTTTTTTCTGTAGAGTGCGATACGACACTCTCTGATTACTGCTAACTGATATTCAGGGGTAACGAGGACAATACCCCGTCCTTGACAGCGGAGTTTCTGATGAGCCTATTGTGTTTTCTCTGTGCCTGTCCTTTCTTCCAGTCGAAGAGCTGTATATTGTCTGGATAAGGTTCGTGTCTATTTCTACTGTTTCTCTGTCTGACCTTCGATGAATGGGTGAGAATTCACCATTATCTCTTCTCAAGAACGTCAGTGCTTCACATTCCAAGGCGATGTGTAAGGCTGTTTCCTACTCTTCATAGCAGAGCCTACATATTGGTTCATCGTTGAAGAGGCCTATGCTAGGCATATGCTTTCTCGGGTTGAGATGCAGAGTTATTATTCTTGTTGATTTCCTGAGCTAATTTCTACTAGTCCGATAAAATTGTCATTTGGAAATAAAATAATTACGGAAAAGCTGCTTTTTTTCCAGCATTTGTCAGCGACTGTCTTCTGAGTGTAAAGTAAGTTATAGCAAAATCGAAAATTTTCATGTGGGAGAATTCGAGAAATGAGGATGTTTCCTTGAATTGTTCTACAACAAAATAATCAAATGAAATTTGTACAGGGTGGGCAACTAAGAATGCGAGGTACTGTATATGGACAACTATTAATCGTAGAGGCTTGCGGCAAAAAAATTCAGTACTTAAACGGCCAAGAGAAAAACCTGGAAAAGGTTTTCAAGTGTCTGGAATGGTCGCTAGGCGGAGTAACAACCAACACCAAGTTTAAAAAAAGGATTTTTATAGAATCTTGCCCAATGAAAATATAATGATAATATTATTTTCATAGTTGACTATTCTCCTACACTTTTTGTCTAAAACGTTTTTTTCAATTCATCAAAACAGAGTGGTGGGGGCGGATAAATTATTTTTTTAAACAAACAAAGACTTCTCAAGTTTTTTTCATATATTTTAAAGGGTGAGACATTTTTCCATTGAAAAATAAAAAAAAAAAAAAAATATTTTTTTTCCTTTTTTTTTCAATAGAAAAATGTATCTTCTTTCAAAATATATAAAAATAAATAAACCATTACATTTGATTTTTTTGGAAATAACTCAAAAATATGCTATCATTTCAGTTAACGCCATCTAGTGACGACTGTGCAAGTAACAAATTCAAAACCAAATAAGCATTCTGTAGTGCAGACTATGCTCTTTCATATGAAATTGTGAAATAAAATGAAAAAGAAAAATGCTAGTCCAGCAAAACTACTTCGAAAATATGATCATTTGAAATGGAACTCCATCCCGAAGGAAAGATCAATTATTCTTTCATAAGAGCCCAAGGTCGTTAAAATCGGTCAAGCGAAACTGGAGATATCTCCGTTTGTAAAAAAATAATTGAACTTCTCCGACCGATTTATTTTGATGGACAGAAAAAAACGTTCTTGACAAAAAGTGTAGATAAATAGTCAATATACATGAAAATTATATCATCGATATATCTTCATTGGACAAAATTCTATGAAAATCCTTTTTTTCCACTTGGTGTTGGTCGTTACGCTCCCTAGCGACCATATAAAAAACTTAAAAATATTTTCCAGGTTTTTCTCATGGCCGGTAATTTTGGTAATAAAACTTTAACCGCAAGCTTCTACGATGGATAGTCTCTCAAATACAGTACCTCGCATTCTTAGTTGCCCACCCTGAACATAAGATCATTCTCTATTCCTTATTATTTTTTTATTTTTTTGTAATATCGGTTTCACAACGTTCTACGACGTCTTCCGATACCCAGTCGCCATTCGGCTCCGCTGTTCCACTGGCCTTCTTCTAACCCCCTCTCTTCCATTTCTTTATCAATTCCTTCTCTCCAGCTTTTTCTGGGTCTTCCTCTTCTTCTTCTGCCCGTTGGTGTCCATTGTAGGATTTGTTTTGGGAGTCTCTCTGGACTCATTCTTTGCACGTGCCCGTACCATTTTAGTTGCTTTATTTTGATGTCTTCCACTATCGTGTGTCTGACTCCCATCACTTCTTGAATTCTTTCGTTCCGTATTCTCTCCAACCTGGATTTGCCTGCCGATCGCCGCCAATAGTCCATTTCCGTCGCCTCCAGTGTTTTCATAGACTTCTCTTTCCGTTGCCATACTTCACTACCATATGTCACAATGCTTTTCACGATCGTGTTGTCAATACGATGTTTATTTTCGTTGCTGATTTTTTGGTCCCACAGAATAGTGTTGAGCCTTCTTATAGCTTTTCTGCCTTGTATATTTCTTTCTTTGATAGCTTCATCTAAAGTCCCGTCATTTGTTATGTTTAGGCCTAGGTGTTTGTATTTACTGCACGATTTTAGTGTGCGTCCATCTTCCAGCATCAAATCTTGTTGTGTTCCTCCAATGCACATGTATTCTGTTTTGGTTAAGTTGACTTCTAACCCCCACTTTTCGTACTCTTCAACCAGTTTTCTTGTCATGTATTCTAGGTCTTCTATGTCTTGTGCCAGTACTATTTGATCGTCTGCGAAACTTAATGTGTATAGAATATTTTCGTTTAGGGGGATGCCCATCCCTTTGCCTTTTCTAGGAAGATTTTGAAAAGTGTGGGTGACATACAACATCCTTGTTTAAGTCCTTTATTCGGCAAAAAGCCTTTTGAGATCTTGTTGCCGATTTTTATTTTTATTTGACAGTTTCTGTACAGTTGTTGGACTGCCTTAATTAGGTTCGCATTTATGTTTGTGATTTCCAGTGCTTCCCATAGTTTGGTCAAAGGGACACTGTCATAGGCTTTTTTGAGGTCTACGTAGAGGGCATGTTCTTCCTTATTTACTGCAGTCATTTTTTCATTAATTTGTGTAATACAGAATAGATGGTACACTGTGGATCTTCCTGCTCTGAATCCGGCTTGTTCTTCTGCCTCGCTGTCGGCGTATTCGAGTTCAATTTTGGCTTTTATGATTTTTCCATATATTCTGCTGATTGTGCTCATTACCGCTATGCCTCTGTAGTTGTCACATACCTCTTTGCTACCTTTTTTATGAATGGTTGACATGCAGGATAATTTCCATTCGGGTGGTACCTCTCCGCTATTCAAGCAGTTTTGAAAAAGTTCCCTTAAACGTTCATAGAGTTTTGGCGTACCGTACTTCACTAATTCCGCTGGTACGTCGCCGGGTCCTGGGGCTTTTCTGTTTTTCAGTTTTGAGCATATCTCCTTCACCTCCTTACCATAGATTCTAATAGGCGAGGCCAATATTTGTACTCTGTTGTAGTTCTCAGGTTCTCTTTTGAACTGTTCACGGTCTTCGGTGAGCAAAGTAGTGAAGTACTTATCTCATTGATTTAAGGTAATCGGAGATATGATTTCTTTGGTCTTTTCTTGTCTTAGCGATTTTGAAAATCTCCAGCTTTCAGAACTTTTTGATCCTCCTATATAGCAGTTTAGGCTATCACAGCGTCTTTCCCATGTTTCGTTTTTCTTTTGTGTGATCATGTTACGTACTCTTCGTTGTGACTGTTTATATGACTCTTTGTGGTGTTCTGTTTGCGTACTAAGGTATTTTTCATGGGCTTGTTTTTTAGTTTTAATTTCTTTTCCTATCTCTTCATCCCACCAGTAGGGTTTTTGCCGGTTGGTGTTTTCCAGATATCCTATTGATTCTTTTGCGGCTGCGTGCAAGCAACTTTTTATGTAATAATTGTAATGTTCGGTTGTATTTTGGAAATTCCGAAGTTGTAATTTTTGATCGAGCCTGTTCTTATATAGGTGTTTGGTACTATCATGTTGCAAGCTCTCTAGATTGTACTTGATGGGCTCGACCTTTCCAGTTTCGTCTTGTTCTCGAGGATGCTCAATTTGGTTTTTATGGGGGAAAGCAATTTTGGCGTTTAATAGGTAATGGTCACTGCCGCAGGTTGGTCCTCTGTGAACTCTGACATTGCAGATCTTAAGGTTAGTTTTTTGTTGCACTATTAGGTAGTCAATTATCGATTTTAAGTTTCGTGATGGTTTTGTCCAAGTATATTTATGGATCCATTTGTGTGGGTAGTATCCATTCGTAATTTTCAGGTCGTTCTGTTCACAAAGTGTTATCAGCCTTTGTCCATTGTCGTTTACAGTTTGCTCTCGTATTGACCAACAACTTTGTCTTGGACTTTACTTCCCGTCCTGCTATTCAAGTCTCCTAGGATAATTATCTCCCGTGTATCTCCAATGTTTGTTATTTCACGATGTAGTTGTTAAAAAAATTCGTTTTTCTTGTTTACCAATGCATCATCGTTGACTGCATATACTCCTAGGATTGTGATTTTATGTGCTTTTAGTGTCAGGTTCATCTTTATGATTCTCTCGTTTATAGGCTCCCATGAAGTTATGTGCTGTCGTAGTTTTTTGGAGATCAGAATCGATACTCCCTGTTGGGCATGTTTATCTTTCGGGACACCGCTATAGAAGTGGTCGAAGTGTCCCAGGTTTTCAGAACCTTTACCTTTCTTTTTTGTCTCTGTTATAACGGCCAGAGCTATTTCTGATTTCTGAAGTTCGTAGACATTTTCATTTATTTTGTTTGTCCAACCTTGTACGTTCCAGGTAGAGAAATTCATTGTCCGTTTTCGTAGCTTATGTCGTCTTCGTTTGATCTGTTGATTGTTCCGAGGCTGGTTTCTGGGTTTTTTAACAGTGGGTATTTTTACAAGTATTGGAGAGTTAGTCCAATGTCTCAACCCCCTACCAGGAGGGCCGGTCAATTTTTGCTCAAGGTATTTTTCCTCTAACCTTTGACGAACCAACGCCGAGAACTACAAGGTAGCAGCTTCGCCTGTACCCTAGGCAGGGGCCCTGACAGGGTGCTATCATCCGGGCCAGATGAACCCTGGTTTTTTAGCGAGGTGTTACTCCTCGATCTCTCCTCCTTTCCCATGTTGCCATGGGACCCCGGGCTTGGGACCGGCATAGTGGAGTTCTATATTTTTTTTTTCATAAGTTTATTATTTCCCGACTTAGCCGTTTGGAGTGATTTTCAACATTTTTTTTAAAGCAAATAATTGACTATCATAAAAGTTTTTCGTGATAAACAGATAAGCAACTTTTTTTCATGATCTTTTTTTTCCAATTGATTATTTTTGGAAATAGCCCCAATTCATGGAAGGTGTTCATACTACCATTAAGATATGTTTGTTATTTCTAGCTCACTTCCGCCACAACAATAAGATGTAAGATAAGTTTGTTATTTTGTAAATATACCCATGTCTTTATTAAATTGTTGATTGTATAGCTTTTTAATAATAAAGATCATTAGTACTATTAGTTTTATAAAACACCTGATTGTGAATTCCATGTTTAGTTTTGGAAAAATAAATACATAGTTTCATATTGAAGGTTGCATGTAATTTTATTATGGAAACCTTTAATTTGGTGGATTCACACGACTAAACAAAAATTACAAAACCAGTCTAGTTTGTCCATGAACTGGGCTCTATCTCCAAAAATAAACAACTTTCAGGTGTGTTCAATGTATTTGTATTCATATTCAAGATCAGGAATTAAATGGTTCCTGACTATATCTGTGATAGAACAACGATATTCGAAACAGTTCATAATTATAATACAAGAAATAAGCATGATTTTATTCTAGTCAGTAAGTGTCATACAAATCAAATGTCCTGTTATGTTTCGTACAAGGGTCTTCTTGAGTTCAATCGACTTCCATCAACTATGAAAGGCTGTGATAATATCGTGAAATTCAAAAGACTGATTAGAATGTTTATTAGGAAGACGTGTGAAATGTCCACGCATTGTGATGAAAAGCCCTATTGTCCATGATCAACTTATACATCTCTGTATGTCTATATACCCCAGTTTTAAATCTTCTGTTTGCAAGCCCCTTTCACATTGTATCTCTTTCACAGATCTACTTTAAGATTTATAGTCTCCAGTACAGCGTGATATTTTTGAAGTGATACATATAGTCGTGAAACTTTGTGAATTGCTTCCTTATATCAAGTGTACTGATCCCTGAAAATAGTAATTTTGGGGGTGACCATGTCTTCGCACACGCAACCTCTTAATCTTTATTACCTGTCGGTATTACGAGGCGATATACAGTGTATCCCAAATTCGTTTCTCTATACAGGGATCTTGGCGCCTATTATACCTACATCAAAGGTTAAATGGGGAAAGTTCTAGAGGAAACTTAGTGCATTCGATATCCGGTTCCAGATTTGCGATCGGTCAATCTGTTTTGGAAATATCGGCGAAAAACCGAAAATGGCGGAGTTTGTTTTCTACCAGTAAATCCAAGACGGCTAATTGGACAGCTATGAAAATGTGACATTATCGGGACACTTTTTTAAGAGGAATAAAATGGTGTGTATGACATGTCCCAATCGCCTTTTGTTTTTCCGCTACCCGCCTCAACTTTCATTTTTCTTATGGCCGCCATATTGGATTTTTCGATTTTTGGAAAGAGTGTAACATTTCCAGTCTAGTGAAGTGCATAAAAGATTTGAGTATCATCAAAATATCACACTTCGTAGCTGGGACTCAATCTTTTCTAAGGAGGCCATGATTTATTTGTCGCAAAACATCATTAATAGCTACTGTATCAACCTAAGGTCACCTTATTTGGTGTGCAGCGAACGGGTTAAACTCATTGAATTTTCAATAGAACATGGACGTAAATAATGACTTCTCAACGAGTCTATGTGTATTGAATAAAAAGTCAGAAAAATCATTGTTTATTCAATCAGCACTTAAGCTTTTGAATAAGATATTGAAAATGAAAATACTGTAATGTGTTCTCAACTGTCTCGGTATTGATTTACAAGTTTGCAAAATGACGTCCATTTGCATCGAGGCATTTTTGACAATTAGTGACTGTTTTTCGTACAACCCTCGCAAGTATGTTTATTTATTTATGTCAAGAACTGTCCAAAATAATGACAAAATACAATTGGTAATTTTAAACTTGATCACCCCGTATTTCAGAAATGGTGACATTTTGGTCTGAGGTGAGTTGCGTTGAATCGGCTTATTCTGACCTCAGCAACATGTGGTAGGATCTTGTACAGACGATTTAGAGACACCCTGTATAGATAGAATCTTGACGAGATTGTGTATTTGAACAATTTGAATACTTGAAGTATAACAATGATGAACATGCCATAAACGTTAAGTTTGAGAATTGTTTCAAATAACTGCCTGCGAGACTGGCGGTCTAGTGCCTGTTCAACTTCACTTTGAGTAACACAAAGGAGATCTGATCTGTACCGTACCTGTAACCAAAAATGATAATCTATATTATCCATAACTAATAATTTAAGCTTCTTTACGCATCTGAGTGTATTCATAAGAACACCTTCAAAGGTGATATGACGTGATATCCTACCACGTGACATAAAAAGGAGAGCACTAATTATTGTCTTCCATAACATTCAATGTAAATATGCTCTGATTCAAAGTTTCATATCTTCCTGAAAAAACTTGAAAATTGAAATGTTTAGCATCAATCAAACTACAATAATTTAGCATGAAAAAAATAAAATTTTTATTTTTATACTCCACGAATGTTTCAAAATTTTTGAACTGAACTGATAGTAATTCGATATGCATTGGGTGAAATGTCCTGGAACTTTAAAACATTCTGTGGGGTATGAGTATATAAAAATAAAATCTTCAATTTTCTCATGCCAAATTATTGTAGTTTGATTCATTCAAAACAATTCAATTTTTTAAGATTATGAAGAAGTTGAAGTGATGTTGACATGATCAAGGGCACCTTTAATTTTCAAGTTGACATGCTATCTCCTTTTTCAATACTAAACTTTGTAATTTGTATCAAAGCATGTGTACATCGAATTTTGTGTAAGATAATTGAGTGCTCCCTTTTTTATGTCAAGTATAGTATATTCAAAATCAGCCCTTTTAAGCAATCCAAGCTCTTCTAACGTAGGTTTAGGTAGGTAGGTAGATATACAAAAACAGCTTCTTAACTAAACATCAACTTTTAAAGAATACTCAATATGTTATTTTTGAAATCACAACAAAAATATTTTTCGCTTTAGACAAAAAAAAATCCGGCCATTCAAAATTTGGCACAGATTTATGAAAAACTTTACGCTCAAAAAATAGACCAAAAGGGACTAAAGAGAGATTTGTTATGAAAATAGCAAACAGCTAATCATCTGACCGCTGCGCCGGACCAAAATCGATGCACATTATTGCACATTCAGCGATTCAGTTTTGCATAAAATAAACTCAACTAATTCCCTATTTTTATTTGAACAAAGATGTTGCCTTTTTCCTATTTTGAAAAAGAATGTAATCAATCCATCTGGCAAGAGTGGCAAGTCTAATTGCACGCTATATCCAGACCAACTTAGAAAACACCGACAAAAAAGCCTTTCATCTTAACAAATACAACAATAACTCGCAGCAATCATGACCAAAATTACTCTAGGTACTTACCCACGCCAAAATCAAAATGAAAACCTTGAAAGCACATTACACATTCACTGAGACGATTTAGCGTCCCCTTTGCCGAAAACATTGGGAAACATTCGACAAAATGGCCGATCTGATCTCATTCGTCTTATCCGGTGTTTGAGCTGCGCAGGCACATGGGTGTGGCAACCAGCCAATAAACAAACTGGATGTAAGAGCGCGGATTTCAAAATACATGTATAGAGTAACGATTATGATCAGTTTTTTAACACATGAGAAAATGACATATATGAATCTTGAATTGTGTTTACGTGAAATATTGCAATAAAAATTGAAAAATAAACATCACCAGAAATGGTCGACAATATGACGAGATTAAAATGACGTCAAAAATGTGTCAGTAAAATCACGTGAAGATGTCGTCAGTAATTGGTCGAGTGACGTCTATCGACCAGAAGTCACCAGATTATGACGTCATTTTGACGAGGTTCTGCGGACTGGGATGTCGGGAAGTGTGATCATTTGAAGGTACATTAAGCTTCCCACAACTTCCCTGTATGGAATATTATCATCACACTTGTTCGAACACTCACACTTGCTCCATCCAACATCAATTGGTGTTGACACATGTCTACTGTTCTGCATGTTGAATTTCTTCAAAATTTTGTTGACATAAGCATCTTCACTCAGGAAAATTGACCCGTCTCCTCCCAATGAAACTCCAATTCCCAAAAACGATTCGACGGATTATGTTGTGGTAGCCTCGAATTCTTGAGTCAACTGCTTTAGAAAATTGTCCGCATCACTTTCATGTGAGGCGAACACCAAACCATCATCAACATAAATCACGACAAGTAATTTGTGCTGACCCTTAACACACACGAACAAGCATGGATCTGCTTTACTTTCACGTAATCCAAAACTTGAAAGGAAGTTTGTAAATCGCTGGTTCCAGCACCCAGTAGCTTGCTTGAGCCCATATAGACTTTACAAGTTTGCACACTTGGTCTGTATTGTCCTTGAAGCCCTCTGGTTGCTGCATGTATATCTCCACACCCTCCTCAAGGAATCCACAAAGAAAGGCCGCTTCAATGTCAAATATGCAGATGTTCACGTGCTGCCACACCAAACAAAGCACGAATTGTGTCATAACGCACGACTGGGCTAAACGTCTCATTGTAGTTAACGCCTTCTTTCTGTAAAAAACCTCGAACCACCAGTATTGCTTTATATCTTGAACACCCATTTATTACTGATCACTTTTGCATTACTTGGTCTTTCCACCAATAACCACGTGTTATTCTCATCCAGTGAGTCCATTTCTTCCTGCATGGCCAATTTCCACTTGTAAGCCTCGTCTGAGCTTATGGCTTCTTGGAAATTTTTGGGTTCGTCAAAACCACTAGAACACAACCAACCAAATCGGTCAGGCGGTTTCACTTCATTCTGGGTCCGGAGTTTCGTTCGGTACTGGGTTAAAAGTTCAGGGTCATCAAACAAACCAGGATCAAAATCAGGTTCTGAATCATCATTGCTGTCTTGAAAGTCCTCGACAGCTTCCACCACTTCTGACGTTGACTCGTCATCACTGACGTCACTTGACACATGTTCCAGCGATACATGTTCATGCAACTACGCATTTTTCCTGATTTTTATTATTATTAAATAATGTTTCTTCTTTAAACACCACATCATGGCTAACAATAATTACGATTTGTTTTTCTGGTATGTACACTCTGTAGCCACTTATAACCTCATGATATTCTACAAAGTATACTTTTTGTGCCTTTTGGTCCCATTTCCTTCGATGTTGTTTTGGAATATGGACGAAACACTCGGTCCCAAAAACACGAAAATCTTCTAGAATTTGTCTATCCATTTTCTTTTCAAACCATAGCTCATAAGGCACTGAGCCTGGCATTTTTGTTGGTCCAGTTCGATCTAAAATATAGATCGCAGTGTTCACTGCTTCTACCCACAGCGTTTTCGGTAAGTGAGGTTTTCCATACAGCATCGACCTGGCAGCTTCAACGATAATTCTGTTTTCACGTTCAGCTACTCCGTTGTGCTCCGAAGTATACGGTGGAGTGATGGTATGTTTAATTCCCATTTTTCCCAGTAAGTTTTTCATGTCACCATTGTCGTATTCTTTTCCGCCATCTGAATTTAACTCCTTGATATGATCGTCAAATTGATTCTTCACTTTATTGCAAAATAACTCAAATTTGTCCTTCACCTCGGATTTTCGTTGTAGAAAATAAATGTATCTATAACGGCTAAAATCGTCCTTAAACACCACGTAGTAACGATTTTTCCCAGCGACTCGGTCTCCATTGGACCGCACACATCCGAGTGAACTAGTACTCACGGTTTTTCAGCCCAATTAACGCGATTACCGAAAGTTGCGCGATGCATTTTTCCATACGCGCACGCGTCACAAAACTCTGGGTTGTCCTCAGCAGAAAAACTCACATCCTTGAGAAATGTCTTCACATCATTGATTAATGACACCAAGGTTCATTAATCAATGCTTCACATGACGCTTGTTTTGATGTGCTAAGCGTTCATGCCAAAGCTGCAAAGTGGGGAAATTAAAAGTCGACTGTACTCAACGAAAGCTTATATTAGCCTAACCTAAACTGCGTACATCGTCAAAAACTCGGACAAGCAGTACAAGCACATTACACCAGAGTTTGAGCGAACATCTGCTCGCTGCCGGATTCGGAAAAGTCAGTGGCGGGTAGAGTTCAGCTTTACATATCGTAACAGATGTTTTCAGACATGAACGCACACTTTAAAATAAATGAATAAGATAAGGAAAAAATGGGCAAGTTCCCCATTCAATAATCATAATCAACATAACCTCATAATTTTGATCGAGATCGAACCAAATTTAGATCGTGCTGGCGAATTGCCTAGAAGCAAAGCCAAGAAACGAAGGAGCAACAACAAATTTAGATCGGTACACCTGCTGGGCTGGCAAATACCGAACCAAGAGCGGACCAGCTTAGTACGCAACTGTTCACACCATTCGAATATTCTAACCAAATATTTGGTTCTGATATAAATCGAATTTAGTACTTGGTCCGCGGACCAATTTGTCGGTGTAAACTAGGCTAATGTTACCGTATCTCTGTTTGTTGGGTTGGGAGTTGTTCAGATCAGTGGGTTATTGGGATCATAGAAAAAATATATTGTACATACAGGGTGCTACAGATCCGAGTGCATGCATGGGGATCTCAGTTATTATGAGAGATAAAGGGTCGACTATATGGATGCAAAGCTGTGCATCTTTATGCTCAACAAAATTTCATTTTGACATTTGAAAAATTCCCACTACTTCCGAAGATATTCGAAAAAAAAACAAATTTCCTAAGTGTATTTGAGAAGATATTTTTAAATGATAGCACTTTCTCACTTTTTCTCCGCTACAATATGTCGGTATCAAATTAAAAATCTGACGTTTCGTCTTTGAGCGGCCATCACCAAGGGAATTTTTTTTAAATACGGACCTGGATTTTCTAATTTATTTTGAATTATCTTTTGACGTCCTTGATGCATTGAGGTATCGCAGCCGTCGAAACAAATACTCATCTGAAAAATAATACCTGAGAAAATTAGTTATAGGTAACCCTTGTCTCCCTAGCATAGTTTGATTCATAAACCCATCTTTATTCGACACGATATTTTTATGAGAAAACCTGCACAACTAAACAAAACTAATTGATTGAATCAAAATCGACATAAAATCCAATAACGATACATTTGAATCATTTGATGAACATAAATTAAATCCAAAATGACATGGAAAATAACAAAAATACACATAAAACTGAATCAATTTCTGCAGATGTGTTCAAAAATATTGCCATTTTAACAAAATATTAAGAATAACAATGATAGGTGAATAATAATATATTAAAAATATTGAGCAAGCAACCCGGGCTATTACTCTACAACCTCATCTTATCACCTTAATGCCACAAGGATGTCAAAAGATAACTAAAAATAAAATAAAAAATCGAGGTCCGTATTTAAAAAAATAAAGTTGATGATGGCAGCTCGAAGACGAAAAGTCATATTTTCAATTTGATACCACCATCCTGTAGAGGAGAAAAATTGGCAATGACAAAGTGAAATTTGTTTTGAAATGTCTTTCCAAACAAACGTAAGAAATAATAAAAACGTTTTTGCAAAATTTTGGCTTTTTTCGAATATATTCGGAAGGAGTCAGAATTTTTCAAATTTCAAAACGGCCTTTTCTAGAGCATGCAACTTTGCAACTTTGCATCCATTTAACGAAACCTGCTGTATCCCTTATATCAACTGAGATCCCCATGCATGCACTCGAATCTGTGGCACCATAATATGGTAGGTATTAGTCTATGCATTGGTGCATGGCACTCAATATTAATATATATATATATTAATATGTATATTTTTTCAATGGTTGGGATTTTTAAGGTAAGTGGGGAAGGCTGTTTATTTCGCGATACCCCAAAGCATTGAGGTCGCCAAAAGATATCTAAAAAGAGGTCCGTATTTGAAAAAATGAGCTTGATGATGGCCGCTCAGAGACGAAACGTCAGATTTTTGATTTGATATCGCTATATTGTGGAGGAGAAAAAATGGCAATGAGAAAGTGCAATCCATTTTAAAATATCTTCTCAAATAAATTCGGGAAATGATAATAACGTTTTTGCGAAATCTCGGTTAGAAAATAACATTTTGTTGAGCATAAAATGCGCAACTTTGCATCCATTCAAACAAGATAGATACATTTCCAATTTACAGTTCTTGTGCGAAATTTTGCTTATCGTTACCTATTGGTCTGTAGGTATTAGATTAATGATAATTACGTTTTGTGGTTGGAGATGGAACTAATTTTTGACTAAATTTATTGAATATCACAAGTTCTGCCAGAATTTTAGCAGAAGTAACTTCAACAACTTTTTTAATTCCGATATAATCGAACGTTCTGGTAATCTTTCATAACGTTGTATATTTTATAAGCATCCAAGAATATATTATGTTACTGATAATAAATAAAATGTGAAATATTCAGATAGACATACAAAAGTTATACAAGAGTTAAATTGATAATTTGTAGTCTCCAATTAATTAAACTCATACTATGTAGGTATTCAGCTTTTTTGCAGTTCATTTAAATTTCAAAAACGATTGACATCGATTGAAGCATTTTCACCAGAAGTTTTACCTTATATTTTATAAACCCCTATTATTACACATAATATAGGAATTGTTGCATACCTGACAATTTTCTTTAGATTGTAAACATTTCGTATTAGTGTAAGTTCAGTGCCGGATGAACCGGAGTAGTTCTGGGGCGTTTATGAAACGGAGCAGTTGAATTTGACGGCGGATAGCCGACAGCTGACAGACATATGACAAATGTCAGGACTGTCAACACAGAGATTTCGTTGAAAAAACGGTTGTTGTTGAATAATAATAAAAAGCTCTGGCTCCGATAAATAATCGCTCGGGAACGTTTTTCGAAGAATTTTATATTGATTTTGTGTTGTAAAGCGTTACGAGTTTTGTATGTGGAAAGGACTGTCGTCGGGATAATAGACTTTATTAATTGGTATCAAGTAAAGTGATCTAAAGCTAAAGATTGGTTTTATTTTCACTTCTAGAACGTCGAGGCCTTAAAACTGGTAGTTTTATCTGAGCACGACATAATGTGGCGACCGTAACAGGACTTGGTATTAGTTTCTAAAGTTTACAGACTGTTTTTTCTGTTTTACCGGACGAGAAAGTGGAGTTTTTATTTGGACAACAGGACTTGTTGGTGTTTCGGATTTCGGACTAATACAAAGTAAGCTTTTGCCCCGTTTCACTCATAGTATTGTTTTGCTGAAACGACGAGCGGTTTGACCGGGTTTACGACATGGCTGGTGAAATCGAAAACCGAAAGAAAAATCGCAAAGTGCTTCGTGGGTCGGTTACAAAGGCGCTGAATGATCTGAATACGCTTTTAACGGCTGATTCGCGCGATGATGAGGCTCTGGAAGTGGCGTTCGAATAAGCAAGTGGAAAATATGACAGTCTTCAGGTGCTGGACCGTGAAATATACGAGTTGTTGCTGGACAGTGCATCTGAAGAAGATCTGGACAATGAGATGGAAACCTGTGACACGTATGCCAAGAAATTCATCTTGCTGAGGCTGAAATACAACAAGGTCGTCGGGGACTGTTCTGAGGCAGATGCAGAGAGTAATAGAGCTTTTTGGGCACAATTTAAAAAGGTGCACGAGGATAGTTCTATTGAATCTTGTGACAAAATTGAATATTTATGTCAAGCAACTGTTCCCGGTAGTAGGGCCCGCCAGTTAGTGGAAAGTTATCCCGCCATGTCTGAAAATTATGTCAAAATCATTGAGAGCATGCTTAGTAGATTCGGCCAAAAAGATCTGCAGATAGAAGTTTATGTTAGGGAACTATTGAGGCTTATTTTGTCTAATTCTACATCGCAAGGAGTAGATATTAGTTTGCTGTACGACAGGCTCGAAACTCAGTTGCGCGCACTAGAAACTTTGGGTATCACGTCAGACAAATGTGCCGCAAATTTATTCCCGCTTATCGAGTCTTGTCTGCCCAACGAAATGTTGAGGGTGTGGCAACGATCAACTTTCAATGGTTCAGCGACCAACCTTGAAGAAAAACTGAAGAATATTATGGTTTTTCTACAACAGGAGGTGGAACATGAACAACGCATCAACTTGGCAGCGGAAGGTTTTGGTATAGAGGGCGGGCAATCAAAATCAACTTCTCAGGGGCTCGGTGTTAATAAAACTATGGCAAAGAATAAATATCTGGCAAACAAGGCATTGGAGGCTCCCACTGCCGCTGGACTTATGAATTGCAAAGCTGAACGCTGTGTTTTTTGTGAGGCATCACACGGAAGCGACAGTTGTTACAAGGCGCAGAAAATGTCCATGAACCAGAAACGGGACGTTTTGTCCAAGAAAAGGGCCTGTTACCGATGTCTGAAGGTGGGCCATCATACGACTCGTTGTAGAGGGCGAACACGGTGTGTTGTTTGTAGTCGAGCACACGTGACCTTGATGTGTCCCGATTTAGCAGTAAACAAAGGCGATCCGAAGCTGCAAGAAGGCACCAAGAAAACCCAGTCCCCGCCCAGAGAACAAGTCTTAACCAACCAGACGTCTACCCATGTATTTTTGCAAACACTCTGCGTGACCTTGAAGGGTTTGAATGCTGACAAGGTCGTACGGGCATTGATGGATACGGGTTCCCAGCGAACTTATGTTTTGCGATGGAATTGGGACTGCAACCAAAGCGCCAGAAAAAGATTGTACACTGTCTGTTTGGAGGCATCGAAGACGTCAAGACTCACCATTGTTACGAAATCACGATCAGCAACGGCAGTTTTTCGTACTCTTTTGAGGCATTGGAAGTAGTTAGAGCTATGTCACTTCTGCCTCATTTCCCAAAAATTCCGATAGGTGGCGCCGCGATCACGAAATGTAATTTTTTTATCTCCGCATGTCTTATCACACAGACTTCCGTTCATATATGTGTTATCTTTGTTTAGTATACGGGGTGTGCAAAAAAAAAAAAAGTATGCGGAATGTGGAGATTTGAGTTCTATACATTTTGGTCTTATCTCCCCATGTTATTCTTATGGACTTCCGGTGGTTGGAATTAGTGGGCGGAGCCAAGAATGGAGCGTTCTGATTGGTTGAGATAGTGTGTTATCTCTGTTAAGTATACGGGGTGTGCAAAAAAAAAAGTGTGCGGAATGTGGAGATTTGAAGGTATGACGTCATGGCGTTTGTTTGTGGTGTGTGGAACCAAGTATGTGGCGCGCAATGTATAGAATTTTAAAATGTGCATTTTTGAATGTGGAATTGCTTGAATTTGGCTTTGTATAGTTTTGGTCTTATCTCCCCATGTTATTCTCATGGACTTCCGGTGGTTAAAATAATTAGGCGGAACCAAGATCGTATATTTGTGCAGGAAATTGTTATCACGTTCCAGCTGATAAGATGAAATTGCATTGTTGTCACTGTTTATAGTTAGATTTATAGATTTATGGAAATATGGATTGAATAGCAAATGTATGTAGTAGTAAATTGTTGTAAGTCAATGAGGATAGTCAACGCTGCAACCCGTGAGCTGTGTGTGTGTGTGTGTGTGTGTGTGTGTGTGTGTGAATTCAATATGTAGCGGAAATGATGCAATTATCGACAACGTCCTGCTAAAAGGAAATGGTGACTCATGTTATTGCGGTTGGTATGATATCAAACAATATGCCCAGTGCAGGATGTGATTTTCTAATTATATTAACATAGGAGATTGTGGTCTAAAGATTCATTTGTAATCGAGACATCAGACAGTTCGTTTAGCCAACATATCGCTCCAAATAACCAACATCAAATTGATAAAGCTAGTTGAAATTAGTTCTCTTTCATTGTTATCATCTGCTGCATTGGTAAGTCAACCCACTCGCCCCATTTAAGTGGTGTTTTAAAATATCAATTTTAGATAGATCAAATCATGAGTTCTTTCGAAGAAATTGCCTCTTTGAGTAGTGACATTGTGACAAAGTTCAAAAAGGCATACCCCAAGTTATGTGCCGTCAGAAAAGAGGAGAAAAAGCGGTGGCTGCGGAATATAAATCGAAGCATCCGAGACTTCCAAAGGGCGATGGCTGCACCACTATCCATTGGATTAAGAAAAAGGTTGGTGGCCAATTTGAACCATTTGAAAAGATTCCGGATGCTTATCAAGTCGAAATTTGAGGCACATGTGGGTGGAGGACACAAGCGCAGTAGTCGAGTCAAGTGGGAGGACCTGAAAACATCGTTTGACTCCCGCATAAGGACTGGGGTAATTATCAACCAAACACACTTGAATCTAGGGGATTTTTTTAGTGATTCATTTTTCCTATTCAAAGTAAGAATCAACAAAATTTTGAAAGAGTTCAGTGCTATAAAAGTGAATGCAACTTTTTGCGGTGAATTCGTTGTTAGCAAAGATAACGTTGAGCACCTCGAATATAAATATTTTCCCACAAAAAATCAAACTTTGGACATGGGAACCAATTTGATTGAGTGGTTTGATAATTTTATCAGTAGGCCAATTTTGCAAAAAATGGAGGATTTTCAAGAACGTGACAGTGGGTGGGCATTAAGAAGAATTATCAGTTTAGAGATTTGTATTAATAAACATAGCTTTGGGGTGGGTGCTTCATCCTACATTCCTTTGCCCAATCAAATTTCGAAGAAAAAAGCATGTATTAACATTAAAAATGATGATAACGCGTGCTTTTATTGGTGTATAGTCGCTGCTTTGTACCCAATCAGAAAAAATTCCGATAGAGTTGAATCATATCCACATTACACCCGCGTCCTTAATACAGAGGGTTTGGATTTTCCAATGACAGTCAACAAAATTCATAAATTTGAAAAATTAAATAATATAAGTGTAAATGTTTATATGTTGGAAATGGTTCAAAATAAAAAGAACGAATTGTTCAGTGTAGTACCATGTCGATTGACGAACAATAAGTTGGAAAATCATGTCAATTTACTAATTATTCAAAACAAATATTTTCCAAAAATTAATGATTTTGAACCATTGCCAAATATTAAAAATGAGATTGAGATTTCCTATCATTATTGCTTGATAAAGGATTTATCCAGGTTAGTGAGATCACAAATAAGAGAAAAAAATAGACATAAAATATTCATTTGTGATAGATGTTTGAACTATTTCCAGTCTCAGGAACGGTTGAGTGAACATTCAAGTGTGTGTGAAACAAAAAATGCTTCAAAGATTTCATTTCCCAAATATGATCACGTTTCGTTCAAAAATCACATTTATAAACAAAAAGCGCCATTCATCATATATGGGGATTTTGAATCAATTTTACAAAAAATTCCTGATGAATTAACACATTTGAAAACTGTCAATTTTCAAAAGCATATTCCATTCAGTATTGGATTTTTATTCAAGTGTTCCTATGACGACTCGCTAACCTTTTACAAAAGATACCGCGGCAAAGATTGTTTAGATTGGTTTTGGGATCAACTTAAAAATATTGCGAAATTTGTTGAAGATAAGTTGTCTAAAGTTGTTCCCATGTCAGAAGTGTTGGACAAGAGTATAGCAAAAGAGTGTCACATTTGCGAAAAACCGTTTATTGACACAGATCAGATTGTTGTTGATCATGATCATTTTACAGGTGATGTCAGAGGATTTGCTCACTCAAACTGTAATTTAAATTTCAAGAAACAATTCATTGTTCCAATTGTATTTCACAATCTCTCAGGTTACGATTCCCATTTCATCTTAAAAGCCATAGGAAGGGTGGAAAAATTCAGTATTCTTCCAATTAATAAAGAAAAATACATTTCTTTCACTCAGTTTGATGATGAAACTAGTATAAAGTTTAGATATATCGATTCACTACGATTTTTAAATTCATCTTTGAGTTCATTAGCATCTACATTGAAATTGGGTGATTTGATAAATCTAAAGAGGGAATTTGCTTCATGTAATTCAAACCAATTCGAATTATTAAGACGTAAGGGGGTCTTTTGCTATGATTATGTTGATAACATGGCTAAATTGGAGGAAACAAGTTTACCACCCAAAGAAATGTTCTATTCAAAATTATATGATGAAAATATCAGTGATGAGGAGTATTTACATGCCCAAAAAGTATGGGATGAATTCAATATTCAGAATTTGGGTCAATACAGCGATCTGTATTTGAAAACAGATGTGTTGTTGTTGAGTGATGTCTTTGAAAACTTTAGAATCAATGCACATAACATTTATGGTTTGGACCCAGCGTGGTATTACACTTTACCAGGTTATACTTGGGATTGTATGCTGAAATATACAAAATGTGAGCTGAGGCTGTTGAAAGACATTGATCAAATTATGTTTATTGAAAAGGGGTTGAGAGGGGGAATTTCAATGTGCTCAAATAGGTATGCTGAAGCAAATAATAAATACATGGCAGAATATGATGAATCCAAACCATCAAACTACCTACTCTACCTCGATGTGAATAATCTTTATGGGTGGGCAATGATTCAACATCTACCATACGATGGATTCGAGTGGGTTGATCCCATTGATTTACCAAATTTCGATGTTACTTTAATCGAGGATGATGCTCCGGAGGGCTATATTTTGGAGGTAGATTTGGAATACCCCGAAACACTTCATGACTTGCACAGCGATTTTCCATTCTGTCCTGAACATATGGCACCTCCAAAGTCCAAATTTCCAAAATTATTAACAACTCTTTACAACAAAACAAAATACGTCATCCATTACCGCAATTTAAAGCAAGCTCTGAGCAATGGTATTAAAATTACACAAATACATAGAATTTTGAAATTCAAGCAAAGTCCTTGGTTAAAGTCATACATCGAACTAAACACTCAACTTCGATCAACAGCCACTAACGATTTCAGCAAAAATCTCTTCAAGTTAATGAATAATGCTGTATTTGGTAAAACAATGGAAAACATTCGAAAACATCGTATTGTGAAACTGGTTAATAAATGGGAGGGTCGATATGGTGCAAGCAATCTGATTTCCAATGCAGCATTTCATAACCTAACAATTTTCGCCAAAGATCTGGTGGCTATAGAAATGAGGAAAACGAATCTCATTTTCAATAAACCACTTTACATCGGTATGTGTATTTTGGACATTTCAAAAATTGCAATGTATGATTTTCATTATAATTTCATGCTTGAAAAATCTTTTTCCGAAAAACCTAAGCTTCTGTATACAGACACGGATAGTTTCATCTATGAAATCAAGTGTAATGATGTGTATGATGAACTCATCAAAAAAAATCTTTCAAAATTTGACACCAGCGATTATCCTTCAGAGAACGTTTATCAGATTCCATTGGTAAATAAAAAAGTTTTGGGGCTGATGAAGGATGAAGCAAATGGTAGAATTATGACACATTTTGTGGGATTGAGGTCAAAAATGTACTCATATAAAATTCAAGGTGTTCAAAAATGTACGAAAAAAGCGAAAGGGGTAAAGTCTTGTATTGTAAAAAACAAAATAACTTTTGATGATTATGTGAAATGTTTAAAGACAAATGTGGAAAAAATGGTTAAACAATGTACAATCCGATCAGTCAAACATTCCGTTTACAGCACTGAACAAACCAAATTAGCCCTTAATGCCCTAGATGATAAACGCTGTTTGATTGACAACAGTCACGACACTCTTCCATGGGGCCACTACAGTCTAGACTAGAAATTTGTTGTGTAAGATTTGGGGAAGTAGGCTTAATAACTGATGGTTTGGAGTAAAGTAGATAAATATTGTCACAGTAGTATAATCCATTCAGTATAAAAAAAAAAAATTAACAATGATGATGTCAACAGGACTTCCAGCAGGAGTATTGTTTCTGAGCGCTTTTTTTAACAATACCTTGTATATACAAGTAGATTTAAATATACAAGAAACGTTTATTTGCGTATCAGCCAATCATAATGACTCTTGGCCATCAAACTGGAAAAAAATGGATTGTTAATAATGGATTGATTAGCTATAAAATTGATGAGTCCTTTAGAAATGTGTCATATTTAGCTTACAAGTTAAGACTTTATTTTGTAGATGAAAATTTTGAACCAACAAACTGGAATGTACTTATTGATTCGTTTGAATGTGAAAATCATATAGAATTAGTCATTATATCAATCTTTGCATCCATTTTTTGTATCATGCTACCCATTCTAGGATATTTGTATAGAAATAAAAGAATTATCTACTAGCAAGTGTTTTTATTGAATTACAAGATATTACAATACATTATTTTTCATAACCCATGAATTATGAGTAGTATCCATTCCCAGCCATTTAACATAAACTTTATTCCCCTTCCGTCTTAGAATTTTCTCAACCAAGTAAACGTCAGGATGTTTAACTTTCTGTAATTCTTCCTGATAGAATGCACCTTGTATCTCCTCACCTCTATGATCTCGCAAAATGTATGTTGTGGGATTAGAAATTTTAATCTTTTCAATCACAAATATTTCATTTGACCAATTTGCCGTATAGCCCTTTGAAAACATTTCCCGGAACTTGCTTATTCGTACATAATCCCCCTTTTTGAATTTTGAAGGAGTCATTGTTTTTATACGACCATAAACTTTTGATAGTAACTGCTTTTCATGTTTTTTAGATACTTGTATAGGTTTCATTCCAATAACAGAATGTTTGGTATTATTGTATTCTGATACTATCTCAGGTAATATTTTTAACCATTTATAATTTCCCTGCAAACTGAATTTTTTCCACATTCTGTTTTTCAATGTTCTGTTCACCCTTTCTACGATGCTAGCTTTCATGTTGGAAAATGTTGAGTAGTGATTGATGTTGAATTTTTTCATCAAATCTTGGAACTCTGTATTAAAAAATTCCTTTCCATGATCTGTTTGCAAATTTTTAGGAGGTATTTTTAAACTGGTTAAAATTAGTTTCATTGCTGTGGTCACATCCTTAGCAGTTTTGGTTTTGACAGGAATTGCCCAAACAAATTTTGAAAACACATTAATTATGACCAAAATATATCTATATCCTTTGTTTATTTTTGAATATGGTTGCATTTCAACTAAATCTGCTTGAAAAAGATCATTGATTCCCTTTACAATTACTGCTCTTCTTTTAAAAAATCTTCTGGCTGGTTTGTGTAGCTCACTCACCACATCTTCTTTGATAGTATTCATTATTGAACTGTTTTATTTTCAATCAATACAGGACATTTTATTTGTAATTCGCCATAAAATTCTTTTATTTTACTATTAGCTTCACGTCTAAACGCAATCAAGTCATTTTTTTTAACACTTCTGTTTTCTAATTTTCCCCCTTTACCATTAATTAACAATGAGACATCTTTCTTTAAATATTCTCCATACAAAATGTTTCCCTGTTCGAAAGGAAATCTATATGATTGTTTTCCATCCGGCATTAAAACAAAATTTGTCTCGCCTTCTACATATCGGCCAATAAATGGTAAAACCATTACATAAGATAAATTAACCTCAGAAAGATTAAATAACTTGATATTGTTTTCTGTTTCATCTCTCTTGAATAAATGAGAACCGAACTTGTTGAGTGACATTTTCGGATTGATTCGTTTTACGTATTTGAGATTGTATTTATGCAATGACTTTAGCTTCACGCAGTTCTTCGATTATTGATAGTATTTCATTATTATGACCAGTATGACCAGCTCTCATAGAAGCTGTTATTAGTCTCAATCTATCGACAAGTTCGTTGATATTATTCCAATAAACATAGTCTGTATCTCTTTTATTAATCTTCCACAATCCCTTTCCTGTCCGAGCTGCTCTACTACTACTACTTATTGGAGGTCTCAGTTTCTTTAAAAAACGAGAATATAATGGTTTGATGTGTCGTGTTTTTGTTATGCCATGTTTTTGTAGGTATGGTCCTATTATGGTTATATATTTTGAAGATCCATTTCCCTGCACACGTTCATTTGGATCAGAATTTCTTCGATATGCATTGGTTTTAGCTAAAATATCCATATAATTATCCAAATCCTCATCTTCATAGTCTTTAGGATATTTTTTAAATAGTAATCCGTACAATCCTTTTGTACCATCATAAATTTTTCCATCTACTTTTACATTTTTTCCAATAATTTCTACAAATTTAAGTGTGGTCCCCAAATAGAATTTATCAGTATCTACATCATGTACTATTCCATAATGATGATCAAAATTATGTTCAGTATCCTTCACACTAGCATCGATATAAACTCTTGGTAGTGGATCAAAACTTTGTAACCATATTTCATATGGTTGAGTGTCGATTAAATCTTGAATCGATTGCCTTGACTGTTCCAATATATCTGAAACATTTAAATTATCCGAGGTTTCGGGGGAAGTTTGAGCTATAACACTAGTTTCTAGTATAGTTGGTAGCTGACTACGTTCTTGTATATTGGTAGGTAACTGACTAGGTTCTTGTATAGATGGTAATTGACTAACAGATGCAAGGCTTGTATCAAAAAATGATGGTATTTCCATCGGTAGAATGGGGGTTTTACCAGTTCTTGTCGTAGGTCTTGTAGGTGTTGATGTCTCATAAAATAATCTTGAAGTTAAACTTGGTTTAGGTTTTTTAAATGGTATTGCGTAATACATAGAAGTTTCAGGTTCTTCTTTTACTTCTTCAAATTCTTCCTTTATGTTGAAAGGTTCATTTATTTTAGAAATAAGTTGCTGTAGTGGTTGAGTTATTGGTTTGTAAGCTTGCTCTAGTTGTGATTGTGTAGTGGTCATAGCTAATTTTAGACTATTATATTTATCCTTGACAGCTTTTCTTGACTTTATCAATTCCTCAGCCATCCTCTTATCCATTTTTATTTATTTTATAAATATATGAATGAATCAAAATTTTTCCTATATCTTCCGCAATTCAGTTCACAATCTTTATCAATAACCAGAAAACTATAAGGCTCTTTCCAACAGTGTGCGCAGAGTTCCTTTAATTGCTCAAATGACATATCCAGCATACAATGATCATTATATATATGATTTAAATTCATAGAATCCTGCTTGAATAAAATTAGCAAATTTGCGTTCTCACGTATAAGTCTTTTCTGAATTGATGAATAACCTTGAAAAATAAAAAAGCAGTCTGTATTTTTATGCCTCGAATGTGTGAAATAGTCCCTTATTATAGTTTGACTTCCACATGGTATATCATCAAATATGATGACTGAATTTGGTGCTATTTCATGAGGAGGAATAATATTTTCATCGCTTTCATACTCGAAATATCCAATCTCTTTCATGGGTGCCAATAGTTGTCTTAAATATCCATACTTTGGCTGTTGTAATGATTTGGAATAAAGGTAAACGTTTGCAAATCTTATTCCATTTGGATGCTCAAGTAAAGCCAACATCACATTGGTTTTACCTGAAGCAGATGGTCCAACAATGAGACACCTTTTTGATTCCCCACCAAATAAATCACCATGCTTTTGAATTGATTTCGTAAAATTCTTCACATCATGGTTTGTGATGGGTAAGGAAAACGATTGTTTTTCTATCCGCATTCTAGCTATCAATAAACAGAATTGTTTTTTGCGAAAGTATTTATACATTAATCAGATGGACATATTGAACAGATAGCACTAAATCGATAGACAATCTTGTTGCAGATTTTCAAACTGAAAAATAGTATTTAAATAATACCCACAAACCTCTATAGGTATAAAATGATTGTACATGCTTCACGAAAGTATACTTCCTCCAAACACTCCAAGAGGAAAGGTCGAGGTTTAATAAACACTCTAATTAATAAAGTACCAGTTGAGCTTCATATCCCTGGCTATCAATTTTGTGGTCCTGGTACAAATTTAGAAGAAAGATTGAATAGGGGGGAGTCTGGTATTAATCCGTTGGATGCTGCGTGTCGAGAACACGATATCGCTTACTCACAAACAACTGATTTACCTCAACGACACCGGGCGGATAAAGTTCTAGCAGATAAAGCTTGGCAAAGAGTTAGAGCAAAAGATTCCTCGGTAGGAGAAAGAATTGCTGCTCTAGCAGTTACTGGAATTATGAAAGGTAAACGGAAACTTGGAATGGGGATGAAGAGAACTGAAAGAAAGAAGAAAAAACGAGTTATCAAACCTCCTAAAAAAATTGGTGGATTTCTTCCATTATTACTTCCAATTTTGGGTGCACTAGGAGCTTTAGGCGGTGGTGCAGCTGGAATAGCTAAGGCCGTTAATGATATAAAAGTATCAAAAGAGCAACTTGAGGAATTACATCGACACAATAAAGAAATGGAAAATCTTTCCAAGCAGGGCAGGGGATTATACATTAAACCCTACAAAGGAAGCGCTATCAAGAAAAAATCCATAAAAAAAAAAAAAAAATCAAATAAAATTTCCACAGAGACCCCTTTCAAATATAGATATATTAAAATATGTGAAAATATTGAATATCCCACATTTTAGAGGTGTATTTATGCGTGACAACCTACCCAAAAAATGTAAAGTGAAGGAATGTGGTATCTTGAATCTAGATAGTGAACAAAATCAAGGAACTCATTGGACTGCATACATAAAAAATAAAAATAAAGCGTTTTACTTTGATAGTTATGGAAACTTGAAACCACCCATCGAACTTGTTAATTATTTGAAAACTCATGACAAAACACAAATCTGGTATTCTTATGAAACAGTACAAAAATTCAATACAAATAATTGTGGACAATTGTCAATCGAATTTCTATATAATAATATGACATGATTGAGAACCAACAGTAACGTTGAGAGTGTCATCATGACTAGCACTATAACAATAACAGGAAATACTTCTGTGTTAAAAGCAGAATTTAATCCACCTATATTTTTGGATGAAAATAAAGAATATTTTCTAGGATTAGCTGATTTTGAATCGTTTATGAGTATACCTAACATACAACCAGGCAGCAATAAAATATATGTAGCAGATAAAGTTATTACAATTCCAGAAGGAACTTATGATTTAAAAGATATTGAAACATATATTAATTATGTAATTGACGACATTTTTGGAGAAAAAGTTGGGTTTATGATGAAAGCAAATCCAAATACATTAAAATGTCAGATTTATTGCACAAAGGAAATAGATTTCACACCAAATGACTCTATAGCGAAAATATTGGGTTTTAAAAAACGAAAAATCGCATCAAATGAATTATCTGAATCGGATGAAGTTGTTAATATATGTAAAGTAAATGCAATTTGTGTTGATTGCGACATTTGCATAGGATCATATAGTAATGGTCTACCCGTTCATATAATTCATCAGTTTTTTCCATCTGTTCCTCCAGGGTATAAAATAGTGGAATCACCATTACCAATACTTTATTTCCCCATCAGCGTCAAGACAATCAACAACATCACTGTTAAAATAGTAGATCAAGACGGTGATTTGATTAATTTCCGAAACGAGACCATAACAGTTCGATTACATCTAAAAAATTAAAAAATATGGTTATCAAATATAACTATCGCTATTTCAAACTAACGCCATATAAAAAGGAAAAGCTGTCTATAAAAACCAGTCCAAGACGAAACTCTAACAAGTTAACATCACAAAATCGCCAATTTCTTATATCTCTGGGATTAAAAGTATTGAAATAATGGATATATTAAACGTTAATGAAAAATTATATGTAGATAATTCAATAATAAGCTCTGAGCTTCATTCATATCAACCGTTTGTCTCTTCAAAATTTGAATACAATGATGAAATTCGCATACCTGTTCAAGAACTTGATATATACACACTACCTTCAGGGAGTCATCTTTACATTGAAGGTACCTTGACCAACAATAAGGGTGTTTATTCTAAGAAATTACAATTTGTCAACAATGGAATAGCTTATTTGTTTCGAGAAATTCGCTATGAACTCAATGGAGTTACTATAGATTCCGTAAGAAATGTTGGTTTAGCTTCAACCTTGAAGGGTTATCTTTCATATAATACAAATGAAAGTCTAAAGCTGCAAAATGCTGGATGGTTTCCAAATAGAGATGAAAAGGAAAACATTTTAGTTGATGATAAAGGAAAATTTAATGTATCTATACCTTTGAAAATGTTGATGGGATTTTTTGAAGACTATAAGAAAATCATCTTGAATATGAAACAAGAACTGGTTTTGATCCGAGCAAGCGATGATGTTGATGCAGTTTTATATGTTGAAGATGCGCAAAATCCAACACCCGAAGCGGAAAATCCAAAAGTTACATTTGACAAGATCTATTGGAAAGTACCTCATATTCAAGTTGATATACCACAACAACTAGCTTTAACACAGATTCTTGAGACTAATAAAGATTTGTTAATTGGATTTCGTAGTTGGGAAATTGTGGAATATTCCTCGCTACCTGAAGCGTCCCGTCATACTTGGCCTGTTAAAACAAGTAGTAAACTTGAAGCACCTCGTCATATAATAATTGGTTTTCAAGAAAATCGAAAAGGACACATCATGAAAGATGCTAGTCAATTCGATAATATTGATCTTACAAATATTAGAGTATTTTTGAATTCTGAAAGATATCCATATCATGATTTGTATTTGAATTTCAATGATAACAAGTTTTCAGCTCTCTATGAAATGTTTGCAAACTTCAAAAATTCCTACTATGATATACCAAACGAACCAATTTTCAACCCTCAAAACTTTAAAAATAAGTGTCCAATCACACATATTGATTGTTCTCATCAGAAAGAAACACTTCAAACAGGCACTGTTGTTTTGAGAGTCGAATTCGAGACAAATAATAATACAAAAAAGGATACATCAGTATATTGTCTGATTTTACATGATAAATTATTTAGCTATAGTCCTTTAACCAAAATAGTCAAGCAATTGTAATACGCATGTTCTCAAATAATTATATAAACCATTCATTTATCTAAATGATGTTCAGTATGTCTTCAGAATTGAAGCTCCGCTTATCTAACCATTTAAAGAGATTGGAAGAATTAAAAAAACAAATTCAAGACTATAGTGACAAAAAGCAGATGTTGGTGAAATTCTCACAATTGAAAATATGAAGCTGCTTGTTTTGGATGTACAAGGATTTATAATTGAGAACAAAAAATTTATCCCCAAAGAATTAGCTGCGTTTGATGGAGAAAAAATATGTCATTATATATTTCGATCTCCTTTTGCGGTAGAACACTTGCCTCCAGAACTGCGAAATCAAGCAAATTGGTTGATAAAAAATCACCATTGTATTTCGTGGAATGAAGGATTTACTCAATTACACAAGTTCTCCAATATTGTGAAAAATATAACGAAAAACGTGGATCATGTGTACGTGAAAGGAAAAGAAAAGGCGCAATACATTAGGAAATATTCATCGAAGCCCGTAATCGAACTTGATGACAATCCAGCTTTATCGTTAGAAAAACCACATTGTTTGTTTCATTTATCATCACCTGCAATGTGTGCACTGACTAATGTTTATAATTTGTATAATGATTGTTTATTGGTTGAATAAATACCGTTTACCAAAAAATTATTTTTTATTTTAATCAAAATTTTCATCGAAAAGAAATTTTCACTTTGTGAGAAGCCGATGCATAGACCTCTACACCACAACGCCCACCATTTTTACAAATAAAACACCATATCTATTAAACAAACTTTTTTATTCCAATTCAAATACTTCTTTATAAATATTGACAGGTATAAATTTTTCAAGATCAATCAAATAACCTACAAGATTCATTTCCTTCATAGTCTCCAAGAAAAATCGTAGGTCCGATGTATACAGAAATAAATCGCAGGCTTCAGCAGCTTTCCGATATTTTTCTTCCAGATTTTTGCACTCTCCTTCAGTGTAAAATCTCTCCATACCATAAACCGCCTCATGTTCTGCGTCATATTGAAGATCTCGAAATTCTCTAGCCAGTTCCTCCATTGCAGCAACCATGCCGTATGATGGTATCATCTTGATTAGATAGAACTTGTATGTTGGTTATACTTGGATGGAACTTGACTTGATTGATGAATAAAACGGAATGTCTGAGATTAAATAGCAAACTCTTAAGGAGGGGGAAGTAAAGAAAACAATATGTATGAAACGTATTTTCTATTGCTTAGTAAATTTTTTTAACAATTCATCACATGCGAATTCTCCTGCATCTGTACTAATTTGATCAGGGTGTAAATGGAGGATTTCAAGTACACAGTATATATTCACATTATTTATGTTTTTTAAAGGGGAAATAATATTATATACATTTGTTATCAAATCACCATTCAACATATGAACATCCTTTAACAAAGTTTTGTAATATGATAAAAATTCTTGCGATTTCAACAAATTTAAACGATACAATACTAATTCAGCTATATTCACCACTTGATTGATAGTATCTCTAGCCAAGAAAATCTCACATCCACTATACTGGAAAATCTTGATAACTCGTGTTTTACCAAAAAACACAAAATGGATCTCGAAATCATCTCCTTGAATAGGTTGCCATCCAAAGTCAGTTGAATGAAGGAAGTTCAGCATCACATCTTGATGAAACAAGAATGATAACCATTGTTTTTCACTGAAATTCACATTTTGGTCGTATTTGTTTCCACATAGTTTGACGATGGGAATGAATTTCTCACTCAAAGATAAACCGACACTGAGCCACTTGGATTTGGATTTATTCAGATAGTGCACTGTTTCGTTAATTAAAGTGCAAGGTTTTTTGAGCTGATTGATTGGAATGGAGTGCTCCATTTTATGAATTCTATTTCAAGTATTCAAGTAGACTGATCAGACTCTGAGACTGTGTAGCTTTTATTCATTTAAATACTAAGAGAAGGTGGTGGGGATTACTTTTCTGTTCCTATTCAAAAATAATAATTTGTAATCTTGGACGAGATTTTGGGTCTCATGTGATATTTTCTAATAAAAATTTTAGGAATATTCTACTGAGTGTTTTTATTACAAATATAGCATTTCTCTTGTGATCTGGCAGGTCCATCGAAATGTGTTGTTTCATGAGGTGGGTTATAATGTATGAAACATGGGAGTTTGATTTGAAGCGAATATTCATTCCTATATCTTATTGGTAGTTTTCCCCAAATATTCAACAGTTCATATGGTCTTGCATTTTTCAGTAAATAATTTAAAGGAAACATTTCCAATTCTTCGCTTGCAAAATCTTCCAGCTGTTTTTCCCCATTTATATGTAACATAATAATTTCTATGGATGAACAACAATTATTATTCATGATTGGGAAAGTGACTTCAAACTAATATTTTTTCATCTAAGAATTTGTTAATAATTAGAAAATCACATCCTGCACTGGGCATATTGTTTGATATCATACCAACCGCAATAACATGAGTCACCATTTCCTTTTAGCAGGACGTTGTCGATAATTGCATCATTTCCGCTACATATTGAATTCACACACACACACACACACACACACACACACACACACAGCTCACGGGTTGCAGCGTTGACTATCCTCATTGACTTACAACAATTTACTACTACATACATTTGCTATTCAATCCATATTTCCATAAATCTATAAATCTAACTATAAACAGTGACAACAATGCAATTTCATCTTATCAGCTGGAACGTGATAACAATTTCCTGCACAAATATACGATCTTGGTTCCGCCTAATTATTTTAACCACCGGAAGTCCATGAGAATAACATGGGGAGATAAGACCAAAACTATACAAAGCCAAATTCAAGCAATTCCACATTCAAAAATGCACATTTTAAAATTCTATACATTGCGCGCCACATACTTGGTTCCACACACCACAAACAAACGCCATGACGTCATACCTTCAAATCTCCACATTCCGCACACTTTTTTTTTTGCACACCCCGTATACTTAACAGAGATAACACACTATCTCAACCAATCAGAACGCTCCATTCTTGGCTCCGCCCACTAATTCCAACCACCGGAAGTCCATAAGAATAACATGGGGAGATAAGACCAAAATGTATAGAACTCAAATCTCCACATTCCGCATACTTTTTTTTTTTTTGCACACCCCGTATACTAAACAAAGATAACACATATATGAACGGAAGTCTGTGTGATAAGACATGCGGAGATAAAAAAATTACATTTCGTGATCGCGGCGCCACCTATCGGAATTTTTGGGAAATGAGGCAGAAGTGACATAGCTCTAACTACTATTGGATCAGCCGAATATATGTGCTGACGTGACTCCGGTTTTCCAGGGTCCATGGACCAGTGAATTGCGAACTCTGAACATTGACATTTCCGATGATGGCGATGAAGGCCCTATTGAACTCTTGCTAGGAGCGGATGTTTCCGGAAGATTATTGACAGGAGGTCGTCGACAGTTAGCATGCGGATTGGTCGCTATGGAGACTACTGTCGGATGGACGTTATTGAGAAAAATTCCGGCTCATAGGACAAATCACCGAGATAGTGCTTGGACAATGTTGAATGTTTTGACGATGGACGAAAAGATCAAAGACTTATGGGACCTGAAAACGATAGGAATAAAAGAGCCTACTGACAAACACAGTAAAGATGAGATGGCGGAGGCAGCGAAAGAGTTTTTCTTGGAAAATGTCAAGATCGATGAAGACCATCGCTATATAGTTCGACTTCCCTGGCATGAGGATCACCCGCCATTACCAACCAACTATGTTCTGGCTCAAAAAAGTTAAGCGCTACCGTAAGAAAACTAAAAAATGAAGGTCTTTTCAGGCAGTATGACCAAATTTTCAACGAGTGGCAGAACGAGGGGATTATTGAAAGGCTAGCGTATTTGAGCCATGTGCAGCGAGACCAAGGCCATTTCTTACCTCACAGGCCTGTGATCAAGCATGAAAGTACCACCCAAATCAGACCTGTATTTGACGCATCTGCTCTGCGAAAAAATGGACCATCTCTGAATGACTGCCTAGAAAAGGGACTCAACTTGATAGAGCTTATTCCGTCGATTTTGTTGAAGTTCAGAGGAAACAAGGTGGGTGTAATATCCGACATCCGAAAGGCCTTCTTGCAAATAGGTGTGGATGAACGGGATCAAGAATACCTTAAATTTTTATGGATGGACTCTCATGGCCAAGAGATCGTTTTCAAACATAGACGTGTCGTTTTCTAAGACCAAAAACGACACGCAGCCCTTTCCTTCTTGGAGCTACTTTGGATCATCACATGTCTGAATGCCTGGGCGAGCATCGCAACTCCGACTCTGCCTATTCGGAGGAAACCATTAAGCGACTTAGTCACAGTTTTTATGTAGACAATTGTGTGACAAGTTTGCCAGATGAGACGGCTGCGACGAAATTCATCCAGGAGTCTATAGCTATCATGGCGAAAGGCCAATTCGACCTTAGAGGGTGGGAGCGTTCACACTCTGGTGAACCAACTGATGAAGACAGAAAACCTTGCCCTGTTCTTGGCCTAAACTGGAAACCACATGAGGACGTTATTGCCATTGATGAACATTTTCTGCAGGGATGTGCGGACATAGAAAACAAAACCGTTACGAAGCGAATTATCCTATCACTAACGCAACAGGTGTTCGAAAGTGATGCTTCAAACACTGTGGAAGGAAAGTCATAGTTGGGACCAGCCTGTCGATGAGGGCACAGCAAAGACATTATTTAAATCTTGGATCAAGGCTTTACCTTCTGTGATAAACATCCAAATACCGCGCTGGATTGGGGACAATGCTGCTGAGGAGGTGAGCCTACATACATTTTGCGATGCAAGCAAAGATGCATATGCCTGTGTAGTGTTTGTTCGGGTCAAGTTGCATGGGGGAGTATCAGTTTTCTTGCTTGCTGCCAAAGTGACTATTCCACGTCTGGAATTGTTGGCTGCCACGATCGGAGCCAGACTCTTTACCAGTGTTTCTAAAAATTTGAACCAGACCTACAAAAGCTTTTTCTGGAGTGACTCCTCCACCGTCATATCCTGGTTGAGGCGAAAGGAGGAGTGGGGACTGTTTGTATGGAATCGAGTTGCCGAGATTCGTAGCCTGATCTCTACAAAGGACTGGCGTCATTTACCGGGGTCTCAAAATCCTGCCGATTTGCCATCCAGAGGATGTTCTCCCAAGCAGCTTGTGGACTCGAGATGGTGGGAGGGACCATCATGGTTGTACGAGGCAGAGGCCAAGTGGCCGACGGAGAGCACGTCATGTGATGAAGAGGAAGTGTACGCAGAGCGCAAAAAGAGGTTAGTCAATACATTGATAAATATGGGCTGTACCGGTTTTTGGAACATGGAATATTTTTCCAAGTCTATGAAAACCATACGAATTATAGCCTACGTTTTCCGTTTCATTCACAACACCAGACACCCCAGGGATAGGCACACAGGTGAACTTTCGTCGGAAGAACAAACCCTGGCGGAGAATTTTGTCTTCAAAGTGATACAAATGGAGGCGTTTGCTGGACCTGGTGACCCAAGGATAGCTAGTCTTGGATCATGTTGTGATAAGGATGGATTGATTCGTTTGAGGTCTCGTGTTTTCAACAGGGAAGACACGGAAAGTTATAGATTTCCCATGATCTTACCAGCGAAACATTCATTGGTAAATCGTTTGATCATGGACACCCACGTCAAGTCTTGCCACGTCTGTACGCAGGGATTGTTGGATCTGCTAAGAGAAAAGTACTGGATACTCGGAGGAAGAAGGACAGTGAGGTCGGTAATCTCCAAATGTGTTATATGCAAAAGACACGACTCCAAGCCCATTGACGTGGAATCCCCTCCCCTTCCAGTTGACCGAGTGAGAGATGCCATGGCCTTTAAGGTGATAGGCGTGGATTTCGCAGGACCACTTTTTCTGAGAAATGGACAAAAGGCGTGGATTTGTTTATTCACATGCGCCATTTTTCGAGCCGTGCACTTGGAACTTTGTACTTCATTGTCAACTTCATGTTTTCTTCAAGCGTTTCGCCGTTTTGTTTCAAGGCGTGGAAGACCAAAGACAGTATACTCGGACAACGGCACGAATTTCGTGGGAGCCGAAAATGCTTTCGCCTCGCTGGACTGGGACGGTATAGTGCGGGAATCTTCCATTCAAAGGATCCAGTGCCGTTTCAACCCCCCGACAGCTTCGTGGTGGGGGGGGTTTTGAGAACGACTCATTGGTGTGTTGAAGAAATTACTCAGGAAAACGTTGGGGCGTGCTTCATTGGACTTCGAGGAGTTGACAAGTTTAGTGTATTGTGTGAGTGTGAGTCAATAATCAACGCAAGACCGCTGACGTACCTGTCCGAGGATCCAAGAGACTTTATTGCACTCCGTCGATGTTTTTGAGAGATCAGTGTGAGACTGGCCTGCCTGACTTTGATGCAGTGGACAATGGATCTTTGTCTAGAAGGTATCGCAAAATACAATCGCTACGTGAAAGTCTACGCTGTCGTTTCCGCAGCGAATACCTGGGACAACTGAAGCTCCTGAACGACAAGAAAGGCGAACGTAGTGTCCAAGTTGGAGATTTGGTCATTGTTGGAAGTGACAACACTAAAAGACTAGAATGGCCAGTTGCTCGAGTGGTGGAGGTTATACCTGGTGGAGATCGCGTTGCTCGCTTGGTTCGAGTTGAGACTAGTAGGGGACGAATGCTGAGACCTGTCCAACGGCTGTACCCTTTGGAAAACTGTCCCGTACAGAAGTTGACACAAATTCGATGCAGTAAGGACGATCCGGAAAGTGACCAGCGACCTACGAAGCAGGATGATGCTGACGAGAAGCCTTCCAGTTACGGCACTGATGAGGACACCGAGTCTCATCTGGGTGACGTCATTGCGGAAGTGCCTTCACGAGTGACCAGGGGCAATAAGGTAAACATTACTCGTTCGGGTCGTGTACTGAAAAAGCCGACGCGGTTCGATGATCTCTAGTCTATGTTACGGGCTCGAGTGTGTTAGTTTTAAGACTGAATTGTTAGTTTTCGTTTCATTGTGATAGTGCGAACCTCTCTGTCTATGGTTTGGTGAGAAATCTTTTATGTTACAAAATTTCTCAGGTGGGAGGATATTGCATACCTGACAATTTTCTTTAGATTGTAAACATTTCGTATAAGTGTAAGTTCAGTGGTGGATGAACCGGAGTAGTTCTGGGGCGTTTATGAAAAGGAGCAGTTGAATTTGACGGCGGATAGCCGACAGCTGACTGACATATGACAAATGTCAGGACTGTCAACACAGAGATTTCGTTGAAAAAACGGTTGTTGTTGAATAATAACAGAATTTTATATTGATTTTGTGTTGTAAAGCGTTACGAGTTTTGTATGTGGAAAGGACTGTCGTCGGGATAATAGACTTTATTAACTGGTATCAAGTAAAGTGATCTAAAGCTATAGATTGGTTTTATTTCCACTTCTAGAACGTCGAGGCCTTAAAACTGGTAGTTTTATCCGAGCACGACAGGAATGTCGAATGTGTATAGTTTCCTTCCACTTTGAAGTTAAGATTTACTCATAATGTCAAAACGGTACTCCACTTTCCTGAAGAATTATCTGCTGTGAAGTATATCTATCTGGAAATTCCCCATGTTATCGAATAATAAACAGTGCAAGATATTCGAAAATCCCGCGAAAATCTTCGAAAAAGTTTGGCAACATTGTTATCTGGTGGGAGCGAGAGCTACATCCAGTCGCACTCGCGTCCAAGGTTAATTGATAGTAGCCTAGTGTTAGGAATCTCTTAAAGAAAACACGGTTCTGCACCTGAAAATCCTTTTTTTTAGTTGTTGAGGCTGAAGCGAGCCGCAAACGGTCGTAAATAAGGCTGGTCACGAGGGTGACAGTTTTTGAACACGCCCGTGTCAAACGCTGCTCAATTATTCAAGCCAAATTAATATTTCGTGTTTTATATTGTTTTGATTATTGATTAATTACGTGTGTTGAAGTTATCTGTCAAAATATACTATTGTGTGCTATTATTGACTGTTCCTGTGTAGAGGACTACCCGTTTTTCTTACATCAGAAGTGAGAATACCCACGAACGCAGTAAGTAATAAACAAACTGATTGATTGATTGGATTTTGTTATAGTAATTATGTCCAGTACGTTGAAACAAGAGATAATAGTGAATCGTTGCGTAATAGATCGGTACTATTATTGTGTGAGGGATCGGCTATTTCAGTGGACTGTATGTTTCGAAATTAAAATCCCTCTGAAACTCTTGTGCTATAACATTTTTTCTATTTTTCTAGTTATTTTTACAAATCAAGATTTTAACAAATTGACAAATCGAAATCTGACATTAGTCTCTATTGTTTTTTTTCCCGGGTTTCCCCAGTAACGCGCACCTGGCTGGTCTAGATAATTCGAGATTGTTCGAGATGGAGAGTCACAAAGAGGGTGTTCACCGTTCACACATAGGTTGGCATAGGATGGCCCAAACATATTGTAAAAGCACTTTTTGGAATTAATTTCAACGTAGATTATCGTGGATTTCAGCATGATGTTTTTGTATTATCGATTTTCAGGCAGAGACGAAACCAGTCTCAAGCTCACCGGCTCACCGTGTCACGTGGGTCCACTTTTTGCATTCGATAGATAAAAAATAAAGGGAGATACCTATGCGTCTATAATGACAAAATTATTCTAGTTGATAGTTGAGATAGAATTGCGATACCTGAATATCAAAATGAATGTTTCATGTAGTTCATTTTATTGGCTCGTGTAAATGGAGCATAATTTACATTGTTTGTTTTTTTTTTCTCTCATTATAGTAAATACTTCGAAATGGAGGATTTGCTATCACAGCTGGTAAAAGCGATAAAATCGGCTAGAACCAGTCCTGAGCAAGTGGATTTGCCAATTTTCAAACCAGATTCTACTGATGCAAAGAAATGGTTGGCAGAGATAGCTAACATTAAAACTGAATTTGATTGGTCCGATCAACAGACTTTGGTTAGGTTGGGTCGTTTTCTAAGTGGAGTGTCAAAGACTTGGTTCGATTTGTGGTCTCCCGAGACAAGATCCTGGGAAACTTTTCAATGTGAATTTTTAGAGGCTTTTCCGCCAAAGAAAAATCTGGGTCGATTACTCTTAGAAGCAGCCGAGTTTTCAAGCGATCAATGTAATACCTACGAAACGTACATATTTCGAAAAGCCGGAATGTTAAGAAACCTAAGAGCCAATTGGAATGAAACTGAACTATTGAGTTGATTATACATGGAATTAGAGAAAAAGAGGTGCAAACTACAGCTAGTAATTTGAATTTCAAAAAAATCTCCGATCTATTGGCTTTTCTTGGTTCAGTAACCAAACGTCAGCCACTGACTGAAAGACGTTCAGTCCAACCTCATGCCGAAAACAATACGTCTTACGGCGAACATTCAAGAAAACGACCACGGACCGACTACAATAATCCGCAAGAATCTAGAAAATCCAACGCCAGGCTGACTTGTTATCGTTGCGGAAAAATTGGTCATATTCAAAGAAAATGCTACGAGAAAATAAATCCTTCCACTTCTACCGAAAAGAAATCTTCTAATGAAACAGTAACAAAGATCATTGATTGTTCTTTTTGTGCGAAAACGGGACACACCGCCGATGAATGTTTTACAAGAAAAAGCATAGAAAAACGTAAAAAAGTTAACTTCTGCAGTACAGGCGGAGAATTATTGTGTGAAAAGTTTGAATTAGACGGCCACACGTTGTACGGGATTATAGATACTGGAGCAGATGTTTCGTTGATTGCTGAACGCCACATGCAGCAGTTTGAAAATGAAACTTCAAACTGCAATATGACTATTTCCACAATTTTCGAGGGAAGCTTTGTGATCAAGAAGAAGATCCAGGCAACCTTAAAGTTTGGCGATGTTACCACCGAAATGGCGTTTTATGTTGTCCCAGATCATGTTCTTGAACGTGATGCCATCATCGGGCGAAATCTCTACGATGACCCAGAAATCTCTACCATTACAGATCATAAGGGCACTCGCGTTGTTCGCGGCTCAACGTCAAGGATATATCGAGTTTTGTCAGAAAACGTTCAGGAAGCAATAGATGTTCCAGAAATGTACCGCCCGCAAATTGCTTCATTATTAGAAGAATTTCCAGAGCTGACCCCTGTAAATGGATTTCTTCCTGAAGTAAATAATGCAACTTTGAAAAAAAGGCTTAGAGATGAGTTCATTGTCAATCGTAACCCTTATCGTCTAGCTGTCAACGAAAGACAAGCAGTAAGCGAGATTGTCCAAGAACTTTTGATGAAGAATATTATACGAGAGAGCGAATCCCCATTCGCCAGCCCGATTATTTTGGTTAGAAAAAAAAAAGGACGGTATAGAATGTGCGTAGACTATAGAGAGCTGAACGCACATACCGTAAAGGACAAATTTCCTCTACCATTAATTGACGATCAACTCGACCGTTTACGAAAGGGTCGTATTTTCACTTCACTTGACATGTCTGCTGGCTTTCACCAAATTCCAATTGATGAACACTCAGTCGAAAAAACAGCTTTCGTTACACCCGACGGGCATTTCGAGTATCTGCGGATGCCTTTTGGTCTGGCCAACGCACCTGCGGTGTTCCAGCGTTCCATTAACAAAGCTCTTGGACAACTTAAGGATAACGTGGCACTAGTCTATCTAGACGATATTCTTATACCATCCCAAACATTCGAAGATGCTTTAGAATCACTAAGACTGGTTTTCGCAGCTCTACAACAAGCTGGATTTACTTTAAATCTGAAGAAATGCCACTTTCTACAAGATAAAGTTGAATACCTGGGAAGAGAAGTATCTGCGGAAGGAATACGACCGGGCTCTCGCAAAACAGAGGCACTTTTGAACGCACCAAATCCAACTACGGTTAAACAAGTCAGACAATTCATGGGCCTAGCGGAGTACTTCAGAAAATTCATACCAGAATTCGCAACAAGAACTTCGTGCATAACCAGGCTGACCCGTGCTAACGAACCTTTTTCGTGGACAAATGAACAAGAAGTTGCCAGGAAGTATATTATAGACCACTTGACTTCTAGGCCATTGTTGGCTGTTTTTGATCCTGCCCTACCGACTGAATTACACACTGACGCCAGCACAATTGGATATGGGGGCATATTAATACAGAAGCAGGAAGGAAATACTCGAGTAATCGGATACTTTAGCAAGCGTACCTCGAAATACGAAGAAAACTATCACTCATATGAACTAGAAACTCTAGCTGTTGTCAACTCTTTGCGATATTTTCGTGTCTACCTCTTGGGAATTCATTTCACACTGGTCACAGATTGCAATGCAATAAAATCAACCGCAACCAAAAAGGATATTCTACCCCGGGTGGCCAGATGGTGGATCTACATGCAAGATTTTAATTTTTCCATAATGTACCGTAAGGGCAGCTCATTATCACATGTCGATTACTTAAGTCGCAATCCGGTAGTACGTCGCGTAAATGCCAAAGAGAACAACTGGCTTTATGTAGAACAAAGAGGCGACTCGGAAATTCTCCAGTTAATCAACGATGCAAAGGATGGACGTATTGACAAAACTCGTTATATTGTAACTAATGATATTTTACACTACGTTGTCAACTCGTCGGAAGGTAAAACTACAAAGCCATTCGTTCCTAGGCAAAGCCGCCTGGGACTACTGAGGATTTTTCATGATGAACAATGCCACGTAGGTACTGAAAAAACTATCGAGCTCATCCAGAAACATTTTTGGTTTCCACGGCTCAGATCATTTGTCAGAAAATATATAAAGCATTGTCTAATTTGCGCTGTCAAGAAGACCAGAACTGGCCCATTACAAGGTTTTATATCAAATGTGGAAAAGCCAAAAGCACCCATGCAAATTGTACATGCTGATTGCCTAGGCCCTCTAGCGAAATCGACAGAAGGATATCAGCATATATTAGTTTTAATAGATGCTTTTACGAAATACTGTTTTCTACAACCACTGAAAACGGTAAAAGCCGAAGAGACTCAAAGTGCACTTCAGTCGTTCATAGCCCTATTCGGAACACCCAACCAAATTATAATGGATGCTGGTACTAATTTTAAAAATTCAAGCTTACCAGAATTTTTAGAAATCATTGGTATCACTTATCATTATACAACACCAGATATCCACCGCTCCAATGGACAAGTTGAACGATATATGAGAACCTTAATGAACTTGATAAGAATCGAAACTAAAGTAAATTTGGAATGGCCGAAGACACTTTGGAAGATTCAGTTAGTGTTAAATACCACAATCCAGAAATCTACTCAAACCACACCGTTAAGAGCACTTATAGGAATTGACGGATCAACGCCACTTATCCAGAGTCTGTTAAACAATTTAAACAAAGATCTGCATCCAATTAGAAATATGGAATTGGACAGAAAACGAATCAATGACCACTTCGAGAAGAACAAAAATTCCGAAATTGATAAAAATAGACGGCGTCGAAACACAATCAATTTCGTTAAGGGGGATTTCGTACTGATGCACAGGGATGAAACAATGCATAAAGGAAAGCTTGAATATGAATTCCAAGGCCCGTTTGAAGTTATGGGCGTCACTTCCAATGGCCGTTACGAATTAAGACGTGTAGGAAAAACCACAATAACCAAAGCAGCCAAGGAACAACTCAGAGGATGGCCGAAAGACTGGTCGCTTATTATGGATATGCCCGAATTGCTTGATATATTGGAAAACGACTCAAGGTCAGTAAAGAACGGTCATGGTGGCCAAGTGAGGAATATCATGATAATTAAATGTGAAATGTTTGTTTGTTTGTTCGTTCGTGAGCTAAAATGCTCGTGTGTTGAAATGCTTGCACGCTTTGCACTGTGGAAACGTTGAAATGCTTGCACGCTTTACGTTAGTTTGTTGAGCTCAAATGCTCGTATATTAATGGAGTGGAAACGTTGAAATGCTTGCACGCTTTACGTTGGTTTGTTGAGCTAAAATGCTCGTGAGTTGAAATGCTTGCACGCTTTGCACTGTGGAGACGTTGAAATGCTTGCACGCTTTACGTTGGTTTGTTGAGCTAAAATGTTCGTGTGTTGAAATGATTGCACGCTTTGCACTGTGGAAACGTTGAAATGCTTGCACGCTTTACGTTAGTTTGTTGAGCTCAAATGCTCGTATGTTGAAATGCTTGCTCGCTTTACGTTTGTTTGTGTCTTTAAAAGCTTGTACGTTTTAACGCTATTTGTTTTTTTTTGTGTGAATTCAAACGATCGTACGCTTGCACAATGTGAAAAGTTGAGATGCTTGTAGCCAATGATTTACTATTTACATATTCATGTGTTAAAAGAGAATATGTTGGCATGTTGTCGTGGGAAAACTCGTCTATTTATTCTTGAAAACATAAATGATATGGCACTGTAATTTCCATTTCGAATAAATTGAACTTTTTGTATTTCAGTGACGATGAGGGTACCAGGGAACTCGTTGAAGGAGGCGCGGCGAAATAAGTAGGACTCCGAGAGCGGAGTCCTCGCAGGATTGGCCGTGTTAGGAATCTCTTAAAGAAAACACGGTTCTGCACCTGAAAATCCTTTTTTTTAGTTGTTGAGGCTGAAGCGAGCCGCAAACGGTCGTGAATAAGGCTGGTCACGAGGGTGACAGTTTTTGAACACGCCCGTGTCAAACGCTGCTCAATTATTCAAGCCAAATTAATATTTCGTGTTTTATATTGTTTTGATTATTGATTAATTACGTGTGTTGGAGTTATCTGTCAAAATATACTATTGTGTGCTATTATTGACTGTTCCTGTGTAGAGGACTACCCGTTTTTCTTACACTAGTTTACATCGATAACTCGTTTAGTTTGGTCCGATAGGACCAAGCTGGTGAGGATAGTACGGTAGGACCAATGCTTGCTTCCTGCCCGTTTACACCGACTTGCAACGCGTGAACTAAATGTGTACGCCCGCAATTCGTCAAATGTCAAAAACAAGTCGAAATTATTCGTAACCAAAAAAAACATGAGTAAACTCAGATTGCCTTAGAAACTCAGAACCAACACAATTCACAATAATAACAATCAACATAACCTCATAATTTTGATCCAGATCGAACCAAATTTAGTTCGGTACACTTGCTGGCGAGTACCGAACCAAGAGCGGACCAGCTTAGTCCGCAACTGTTTACACCATTCGAACCAAATATTTGGTTCTGATATAGTACGAATTTAGTTCTCGGTCCGCGGACCAAGTTGTTGGTGTGAACTAGGCTAGTAATAGACAGTTTTCGTTGCTCAAAAAATGCAGCTGACTGCATATAACGATTCTTTACCTTACCACGAGCCTATACCAAAATCGGTCTCTCCTATTGGTTGGCTCGAATATGGCGGCACATAATTCAGATTCAAATTCAAAGCGATCATTGACAGCTGTTGCAGTTGTTCATGGATGTTTCGCATTTGAGTTTGAAGTTGCTTTTTCAACAATGCCTGTGAAAGTGATCAGTTGGAATTTATTAATAAAGTGTCAGTAGTGCGTGAGCCTTATTTCAAAATAAAATAATGATGATACAATAATGATGATGTAGAGTGAAGAATGTTAGAGATCCATAGACAGAGATTGATGATTTGGTTACTTTTTGACCCATATAAAATAATTGGATAGCTGCTATAGAAGTATACGAAATTCTTTTTACTTGACTCACAATAGGTATAATCACAGACACCTGAACAAAATTATTGTAAAGTAAACATGATTCATTTCTAATACCCGTATTGCTCAATTGATTTAACTAATTTGTCATTGTGATTTAGACTCGGATTGAAATCAGGATTATACATTATTTATTTGAATTTAAAATAAGAAATATGAGCCAAATTTCTTCCAAAGTAGATATAGTTTTGAGAGAAGAACGAATAAAAAAACTTCAAGCTTTATTCCGAAAATAAGACAAATTGGTTAGGTACCTAACACACACATTCAAAAGTCTTGGACCCCCCATGTTTTTTCCCCATTTCTACAGATAGGTATTCAAAATCTGGTCACATTGATAAATACTCCATTCTTTTTTCCAGTTTAGGTGCTGATTCTTTTTTTTTTTTTTTTGAAAGTCATTGTGCCTTTTTGACCTCTGAAAGAGAAAAAAAAAACACTCCTGACAGTTTTTCAAAGTGGTTTTAGAAAAAAATTGATAACTCCATTCGAAAGAGACGTAAAAACTATACCGATCCTGAAAACTACAATACGATTGAACTTTTAATAGACTCGATAATATGCAATTTAACTTTTTTTTTTCTTTCATACATAGGTCAAAAAGGCATAATGACTTTCCAACAAAAAAAAGTCTGAGGACCTAAACGGGGAAAAAGAATAGAGTGAGTACTTATTTATGTTACCAGATTTTTATATCTCTAGAAATGGGCTTTTTGGAGGTGTGTGTTGTTTCTGAAATATTCAATGGAATGGATTCGAGCGATGCGATTTTCATAGTTTGTCGTGTATCCGGGTTGATAACCCGTGAAATAACCGAAGTTTAGGAACAAATATAAGATATTGCTGAGCACAAATGCTGCCACATGCACCCATATTCAAGTCGAAAAATTTAGTTGATTGTTAATCACAGCAATGTCGCTTTTACACTCCACCCCGATGAGCGAAATATTCGGTTGATAGATTTATCCGATCACCGCCTTTATCCTGAATCCACTATAAATACCTAATAATACCTACTATACAGGGTGTTTACGGTCTTGTGATTTTTTCTTTAATGTTTTTTTCTACACGTTAAAAGAATATGATTAACGCTAAAACGCCTTAGCAAAAGTTGAATAATAAGAGAGATGATGAATTTTTTGTACGATTTTAATTTTCAAAAATGATGACACTAAATTGCAAAATTACTGCTTTACAGCAGTTGTTCAAAGTTATCGCCCTGTTGTTGAACGCAAAGTCTCGCTCGACGTATCCATGAATTATTATTATTATTATTATAATAATTGACAACTTTGACATTTGGATGTCATTTATCGTATATCGATACCGATAAATGCCGGTTGTTGACGGACGATAGTCATAGCGGTTAACGTAGCGAAACGCATGCGCAGTGGAAGAGAAGATGTTATTTTCAATGTTTTGAGGTCTTGATTTCATTGTTTTTGTTTATACCTACTTTCGCTGGATTCAAGACCAAGACAATTTACGCAATGAATCCAAATCAAGAAGCAGCAAGTTTTTCAAAAACAATCAGGCGAAACCGAGTTTGCTTTACCGATGAAGATAAACAGATCTTACTCACTGAAATACTGGCAAATAATCCGTATGGGGATGTATCTGTATAAAGTGTGATTGTTTCCAATATTTTTGAGGTCACTAGTAAAAAGGTTTCTTTGAGGGGAGTAAAGAACATATTATTACATATGTATTGAAAAAGTTTGAGGAAAAAGAAAAGGGCAACGATTTCCGGAAAGTGTCAGATGATGTAAATGTCTTCTCTTTCTCTATATTGAATGACGTTGTTGTTCAATACTTCTAATAAAATGGCATCTTCAAAATCAGCATCTGATTCGTCACTGGAGTCCAATAATACCATATCATCAATCATTTTGAAAAATAACACATATACACATAATCAAAACAAGACTGCGATGCCATGTAGTTTGTGATGTGATGTAGTTTGTTAGGGAGGGTGGGGAGGCTGTATCTTTATGTTTATGTTAATGGGGTTATTTTGATGTTTAAAATTTGTGTCTTGCATCTTGTACTTACATCTCATCAGAATATTCATAAATACAATTATTAAATACCTAGCCATATTTTTTCGCGATACCAATCCGTTTTGATCATGGGTCTATAATGGATAGTTTTAAAATATAATTGTGCTGTTTGTGAAGACATTTTCAACCAATGAAAACCTGAACCGACATTGCAAGAATCATTTTGAAGACGAAAAAACTAAAGCATCCTCAGGCGAGTATTGTGACTACTTCACCACAAGACTGATGGCAATAAAAAAGACATTTTCCTACAGCCGTGCGGAAAATTCAATTTTCGGCACCGATATCCGTGTGGAAAATCAGATTTCCCGCACCAGTGAGGAAAAATGTTTCCGCACGGATATGTCAAAATAAACAATATCATAAGCAAACAGCAACCAGGTTTCCAGGTAACTATGGTCGCCTAGTTACACAGACATTCGACATTCATCATTATTTATTTGTCATTAGTTGCATCAAAAACTTTTAAATTACGAATTATATCCTTATTTCCGCACGTCTGTAGAAAAACTATTGTACCTAACACTTGCGAAAATGTTTTTCCGCCCTCGGCTGCTTCACCGAACTCCGCTACGCGTCGGTCGGTGAACGGCAGACTCGTGCGGAAAAACTAATTTTCCGCACTTGTTAGGTAAATAGCTATTCAGGATATTTTTTTGTGTAAAACATAATATGGGATTTTTTTTATTTATTGCAAAACCAAAATTCAAATATCACGAAAAGATGATGCATAGCCGATAAACTTATTAGATGCAATTAGAATGGTTGTAAGTCAAACATCATGCACGGTAGGTCAAAAATATAAAAATTGTGTCGCGACCTTGAAATTCCACTCCCACCGCACATAAAAAACTTTCACCTCAAACATCCTTTTTAACGTCGAAAACCAACTGAGAAAAATGTTTTTTAAATGTAACGGCAAAATTGAAAATATGATCTTTTTTTAAATACTATTTAACCAATCTGGTGGGATTTGCGTAGATTATATTATCAATTTTGGATAGATAGATAACCAACTAAATACATATCATTCAATTTGGGGTAAATAACCAACTATAATCATCAGAATTCAACTAAATCGCAATATAAGCCATGCTTTCCAATGCTATTTTATCCAATTGGGTCACCGGATAGCTTGATGCGCAGTTCAGTTCGAAACTCGTTCGGCTAGTGAGCATAATATCTTGTTTGTCGTAGTATCATGTAGTTGTAGTATTATCATTGTATCGCATTTATCGCAAAAATCCCGGAACGAAATTACAATTGTAAAAATTATGTATTACAATTAGGGTGAAGTTGATTTGGTGGCGCCATCTCATGGTGAAAATGATAGGCTGGCCTAACGAATTACACGAAATCAGTAAAACCCACATAATACAGATTCTCTGACTCCATTTTTTCGAGCCAAACAATGAAAAAACGGTCACTGTTTCCATATAATATCATGTTTATGCTTGTTTTAAGAGTCCTCTTCGTCTTCTTTCTTTTGGCAATGGCATAAATCGCAACGGATAGCATATAACGATTCTTTACCTCACCACGAGCCTTTACCAAAATCGGTCTATCCTATTGGTTGATTCGAATATGGCGGCACATAATTCAGATTCAAATTCAAAACGAATATTGACAGCTTTTGCAGTTGTTCATGGCTGTTTCGCGATTGAGTTCGAAGTTGCTTTTTCAACAATGTCTGTGCAAGTGATCAGTGGAAACTATCTGTCGACGGAATGCGACAGTGCGTAGCCTTATTTCAAAATAATATAATGTCTATCATTCGATTATTTTGGATACAAATGATGATGTAGAGTTAGGAATGTTAGAGATCCATAGACATGAACATGATTCATTTGTAAAACTCGTATTGCTCAATTGATTTAATTCATTTGTCATTGTGATTTGAACCCGGATTGAAATAGATACCTACACTATACATTATTTATTTAAATTTAAAATAAGAGATATGAGCCAAATTTCTTCCACAGTAGATGGAGTTTTGAGAGAAGTCCGAATCAAAAAACTTCAAAATTCAAGCTTTATGCCGAAAACAGGACAAATTGGTTAGGTACCTAACACACACACCTCCAAAAGTCTTGGACTCCCCATGTTTTTTGCCATTTCCACAGATATTCAAGATCTGATCACATTAATAAATACTCTTTTCATTTTCCCCGGTCTTGACGGTTTTTCAAAGTGGTTTTAGAAAAAAAATGGATAACTCCATTAGAAAGAGAGGTAAAAACTATATCGATCCTGGAAATCACACTACGATTGAACTTTTGATAGACTAGATATGCAATTTAAAAGATGTCAAAAATTGCTCAAAATTGGCATTTTTGGCTAGAAGCTTGGGAAATGTATCCTTTTAAGCAACTTCAAAACCGCATACCTGGGCTATAAAATTGTCAATTGTATAGTGTTATTTTCAGGATCGGTATAATTTTTGCTCCACTTTATATTCGATTTTTTTTTTCTAGAACCCTTCGACCATACAAGCGTGTATGGTCGAAGCTAGAACCACTTTAAAAAACCGTCAAGATTGGCTTTTTTTTTCTTTCATAGGTCAAAAAGGCACAATGACTTTTCAACAAAAAAAAAGTCCGAGGACCTTGACTCTATTCGAGTACTTATTTATGTTACCAGAGTTTTATATCTCTCGAAATGGGCATAAAGTACCTTTTGGAGGTGTGTGTAGTTTCTGAAATACCTATTCAATGGAATGGATTGGAGCAATTTTCATAGTTTGTCGTGTATCCGGGTAGATATCCCGTGAAATAATAGAAATTCAGGAACAAATAAAATATAATATATTGCTGAGCACAAAAGCTTTCACCTGCACACAAATCAAGTCGAAAAATCTAGTTTATATATTGTTAATAACACTGTCTTTTTTATACACCGATTAGCGAAATATTTGGTTGATAGATTTATCCGATCACCGCGCCTTAATCTGTATAAATAGTAGGTAGGTGATCCACTCCGAAATTTACCCTCATATTTTGGTATACACTAGTCACTAAATCCACTATAAATACCTATTTAACCCACCTCAAATAAAATGAGTACAGATCAGTCACATCAAAATACAGGTACCTATCAGGGTAGTCGAAAAAAAAACCTTTTCGGAAGTCAATAATGCAGAATAATTATAATAATCTTGTTATTTTATTAAAAACAAAATAAAAAGTGTATTTGCTCAAAAATAAATAATGCATTCTTTTGGATGATTATAAGTAGATATAGCAATCGGCAATCACCCAGCTGATCAGCAGTGATGTGACTCTGACTGATTTGCTGGTTGCCTATAGCACGTGAATGATTGTAGACGATCCAACCAATAGGAAGACCGATTTTGGTATGGGCTCGTGGTAAGGTAAAGAATCGTTATATGCCAACGGATACTATGGGAACTTGTCAAACTTGTTACTATGTTAACAACGCCTTCGCCATCGCAACATGATTGATAGCAACATGAAAAAAAGCCTCCTAAAACAGGAATTAATATCAGCCTATGGCATTTGCCCAAATGTTGACATCTCAGTTCAATACAGGGTCCTTCATTAGTGCGTCGGGCAATCCTAGCGTGGTTATTTACAAAAGTAAAAAAAAAAGTTTCATACAAAAGTTGTAGAATGTGCATATTTTAAAAATATTTTCAAACATACAGGGTGGTCCAAAAAGTGTGACGTCATCAAATATATTTTTTTTTAAATGGCACACCCTGTATTTTTTGGCACATTTAGGTTGCTTTTGGTGTTCTCTCTTATGTGCCAAAATATTTTTTTATTTGCTTTGATACTTTATGAGCAATAAATAAAACAAGATGAAAATATCGTTTTGCATGCTTGGAAAAAATAGAAAAAAAATCTTATTTAGATCTGTTTTGTTCCAGCTAAATGGTATGAACAGTAATGCTAGAGGTCTAATAATACTCTGACAATAAACAGATTTCTCTTATTTTATACAGGGTGTTCAAAATTTGGTTACAAAAATGACAACTTTCAAATCAGTTTTTCTTAGTATTTTTAAATGGCACACCCTGTATTTTATTTCAGTATATAATGCAGAATTTAATTGCAAGCAAATTTTGTTATAACGAATGTATCAAAATTCTCAATCGTTTTAGAGATATTTACCAAAACCCATAAATATCACCATAAAACTAGAAAAGTATTGGGAAATTATCAAGACAGCCATGAATTCCTCAGGATTGAAATAGTATCTTAGCAACCTTTGGAAAAACAATTGGTGCACTTCAAAAACAAATGATTTTAACATTTCTAGTTTCTTGTAATCATTTTTGTATCTCATTTAGCTCTTTTCTGGAGTATTAGTTTTTTAAAAATGAAATTTTCAAGGGAAGAGTTAATTGATATGGTATTTGTGTTGGGGAATTGCAACAAAAATTGTTTACTGGCCAGTAAAGTTTACGCGACTCAGTTTCCGGAAAGGCGTCAACCAGATCCCCTAAGCTTAACTAGATTGCTTGAGCGTTTTATCGAGACAGGGAATGGGGACTATAAAAAGGTAGAAAGAACAAAACCGGCTACAAATGAGGAAAAGCAACTAGCAGTTTTGTTGACAGTTACTGAAAATCCAAACATAAGCCAGGCAGCCGTGGGAGAAGAGGTTGAAATTAGTGAAAGTTCAGTTCAGCGAATTTTAAAAATGCATCGTTTTCATGCATATCATATTCAGCTACACCAGGCTCTGAGTGAAAATGACTTTAGGTGCAGGGTACAATTTTGCGATTGGGCTCGAGCACGTCTTCGAGAAAATCCACGTGTTTTTTTATGTCGGTGTTCTTTACTGATGAGGCGACATTCCACAACAACGGATGCGTAAACAGACACAATTTTCATTATTATGCGGCCGAAAATCCACACATCTTTCGTGAAATGAACTACCAACATCGTTGGTCGATAAATGTTTGGGGAGGAGTGATTGGTGGTAATGTGATCGGTCCTCATTTTTTTGACGGTCACCTTACAGGTCAAATTTATCTTGAATTCTTGAGAAACGATTTACCTGTATTACTTGTATTAGATTCACTCTTGATCTAATAATGAGTTTCGTAGATGAATCAAAGAACCACTTCAATTAATTCAACTCTATTGTCACAAATAGATACAATAATCACTCTCAAAAGCCACCGAACTGATTATACAATAATTATTCAACTATTCTCGACAACCCTCAAAATAACGAATGCCCATGTCCTTTCTCTGGTTTTGTTCGTTTCAGGTACAGCCATAAACCATACCCCGAAACAAAGTAAATATCCACTGCGTCTTGAGTTTTCTACGCATTGATATTCAATCACTGCGTAATATTTCTATCCCTAACAGTCGGCCATCCTGCTATTGTTTCGTCCCGAAACAACCTTCTCCCACAGGCTTGCCCTTGCATGGATGCCCTTCAAAATTGTCTGCCACTGTAAACCATGCTGGAGCGTTTCAACATGCCACTGTTAACCATTCTGGAGCGTTTCCTCCTGGCACTATATACTATTTGCAGCTGTTTCGTTTCGAAACAACCTTCCTGTAGGCTATCTTTGTCCTTTGCCCCATTGGATAGTCTTCAAAATTTCCAGCGTCTGTCGGCCATCCTGCAAGTGTTTCGTCCCGAAACACAATCGCATGTTGATTGAAGACTTGGGTCGGCGGGCCTCACGACCTGCACGCCACTAGAATGCTGATCATTTCACGTCATGTGAAACTAGCTGACTTCAGATCTTGGAGTGCCTGTGAACTACAGACCACATGGAAGTCAACATCTTCAATCTGTGAAAACCCACAATCATATTAGTCACATTCATGTATGAATATGTTTATCATACACATGGTTATAGAGTTCCTGAAAATCAATAATAATCCATCAATAACATCAAACAATAATTGCATTTTCAACACATATGCCTATTAACATCTCAAGTGTTAATCAACAGTTCCGTGACCCATGACAGACTACAGCCATGTTCACATTACCAACAACAAATTTTCAAACTCATAACAAAACTGTTTCATTTCACAGTTCCGTGAACCATGACAGACTACAGTCATGTTCACAACTTCAACCTTAACTATTTTGTCAAGCTTTACTACTATGCTCACACAGTCAAAAACCCATGAGTAGCCATGCTCCCGCAGTCATGACCTACACATATTGCTCTGAGTAGCCACGCTCACGTAGTCGTGACCTACTCTACCTCTTCTTAGTAGCCATGCTCTCACAGTCATGACCTACTAATTTTCCTCCAAGTAGCCACGCTCACGCAGTCGTGACCTACTTATTTTCCTCCAAGTAGCCATACGCTCACGCAGTCGTGACCTACTCTACCTTGGTTTCACCACTTGAACAACCAATAACCAATTCAACTTGCTTTGCTTTTGTCCTGGCTTTTATCACTTCAGGTACCTTAAGTACCTGAATGTCACCACAAAGCTGCTAAGTTGAGTCCCCAGCTCTGACCTTCTTGATGTCTGAAACAGTCAAATAATCAATTATTCTGCATAACCACCTTATTTTTGGGAAAACATATTTTCTCAAATTCAATAGAGTTTGACCCAACTGTTTTGCTTTGTATACTTTACAATTTTACTGCATAAAATCTGTCGTCATGTCGACCATGCATACATTTGCCACGATGATTCCGAGATCTGAACTTCTAAAGGCACAATATCTAGAAATTTCAATCAATAACTTACTCTGAATTATCAAGACATTTCATTAGTTAACTTTCCATCTTTAAATTCCATCATTCCTCTATTTTTATTTCAACCACAACATTTGTTGTAATATAGAATCAATAACCTCCTCAAACTAAAACTCATAAATTCCCAATCAACTCAAATCTATTTTGCAAAAACAGTGGCCCAAAAATAAAATCAAATTATTCATTCTTTATCTATCCCAGAAATATAAAAACAAAAGACATGATTAATATATAAATCAACTTCAATAGTTCTTATTGAATGGCTGATCTTTGTCACCATTTAGAACAACCCAGGGTTTCATTTTTCATTTTATCAATAGCCACAACAGTTGCTTGATTCTTTTTATCCCTCAAGTCGTCTAACACATATCGGTCATTTGGTAGCACCGCTTTAATCTTAAATGGTCCCTTAAAAACAGGATGCAACTTCCTGCTGTTGCCCGTCGCCGGGTCACTGGTGATTTTCACCATTACCAAATCTGACTCCTTGAACTTGCTTGGTCGTATACGCTTGGCATCAAACTTCAACTTTTGTTTCCGTTGTGCTTCTTCTATCCTTGTTGCAGCTATATCTCTTAAGCCCTGTAAATCCTCTCGGTTGATATCCTCCGCTATTGCATGTATGAACTTTGCATCAGCAGGGCATTGCGGATTATATCCCATCAACAATTTGTAGGCCGTTTCTCCTGTAGTCTTGTTGATCGATGTATTAATTGCCAGTTGTATAGTTCTAATATGTAAATCCCATGATGTTTCATCTACATCATTTACACTTAAGCATCTGAGAGAATCCAAAATGGTGGAATTGAATCTCTCACATTGACCATTTGCACGTGGGGTACTTATAGCATTCAATTCATGTTTAATCCCCAGTTCTTCACAAAAATTCTTCATTGTCTTGGATGTAAAACAGGTGCCCCTATCCGAAATTATTCGTTTTTGAACTCCAAATAATGATATAAAATTATCTAATGTTTTTACCACATACTTCACTTTTATGGATTTTACCGCCTCCAAAAATATAAACTTCGTGAACCCATCGACTAGAACAAACAAATGTGTATTTCCCTTTTTACTGGTTACAAACGGTCCCAAGTGGTCTACGTGAATCGTGTCAAAGGGTATTTTTGATTTGGGGAGGGGGTGCAGGTAGCCTGGTTGCGGTCCTTTTGCATTTTTCATGTATAAGCAATTTAAACAAGCTTGTATGTATTTTTTCACAAATCTAGTCATTTGAGAAAACCAATAATTTCTTCTAATTCGCTCCAATGTTTTTTCTGTTCCCAAGTGTCCACAGTCGTCATGATTCAAACGGCATATCAACCACCGTGATGCTTTTGGTACTACCCATTTGATTTCCTTATCCACCTTGCGATACAGTATTTCACGCTTAATTATGAAATTGTCAAAATAATTTTTATTTGCGGGTACTTTTGTTGAATATAAAATGTCCATGATTTTCTGAATTTCTTCATCTTGGCTTTGTACCGCTTTCACCCATTCGACTTCCGTAAGATTTATTACATAATTAACATTATAATTTTTTTCCCCAATATCACGACTCAAGCAATCAACATGCTTCATCTGATATCCAGGGCGGTAGTGTACTTTGAATGTATATTCCTGCAACTCCAGCCACCATCTAGCAATCCTGGGTATCATATCGCGTTTGGTACAACAGGCCCGGACAGCGGAACAATCTGTATATACTTTGAACTCTTTTCCTAATAGGTACACTCGAAAATGTCTCAATGCGAAAACTACTGCCATAGTCTCGAGCTCAAAAGAGTGATATTTACTCTGTTCATAACTGCATTGTTTACTGTAGTATGCCACTGGGTGAGGTCCATCGTCATAAATTTGTATCAAAATTGCGGCAAGTGCGATACTGCTTGCATCTGTATGCACTTCAATTTTACGGGTTTAGGTATAAGTACTACAGGACTTGCATAGGGTGAATTGGAGTTCCTAATTATATTATGTTCCAGTAATTCATTCAGCATAATTTTCAGTTTAGAAGCTCTATCTTCGGAAAGTCTATATGGATTACATACTACCGGCATATCGGTCAATACTTTAATCTGCATCTCAGTGCAGTTCGTTTTGCCTATTTCAGATATATCCAGAGCGATACAATCATGAAATTCCTTCAAAACACTGACCAGTTTATTTCTGTTAAGTCCACAGTGAATAAGTTGAGTGTCCATGTCTTCATCGACCGTAACAGCATTGATAAGTAAATCGACCTCAATTGGAAATATTTTATTTCATGACCTGCCTTGATAAAGCCCACATTTTTCCGGGAAAGTAAGGAATTACCAATCAGTATATTAGTGGGACAGCAATAATCGGGAACTATCAGCATTTCCTCGACGATTTCCAGCCCATCTATCATCAATTTTCCTGTCACAACATTTTCAATTTTAATGATTTCGCCCGAAAAAGTTTTTATATTTTGAGATTTTCCTCTTTTTGCAGTCAAATTCAACCTTTGAGCAATGGAACCTTGAATTAGGGAACATTCACTTCCGGTATCTATTAGAGCACAGAATTTTTGGTCAAGAATCAGGATTTCCTTATAAAACAAATTGTTCGAATGCTGTTCAATAAGATTCACTGTTCTAGTTCTTCTCCAACAGTTCTTTTCGACGTGGCCTGGCTTTCCACATGCATTTCATGAGTTACTAACACCTGCCCTATCGTTTTGATAATGTTTACGCCCTTGTTCATTTTTATTATTATTAAATTGTCTGAACCTCATTTTCGGACAATTTATATTTTTATGACCAGGCTCATTACAATGAAAACACATCAATTTTGGTCCATTCGGTCTTGACACAGCTTTGAAAACACTTTGTTCGCGTCCGGCAAAATCACTACCTCTTAAGAATGTCAACAGTTCATCCAGAGTTTTATAGTTATTACTAAACGCCAATTGTCTTATAACCGAATCATTGATACCACTTATGATTATGTTAATTTTATCACACTCAGGAATGTCCCACGATAATTTATTCAAGAGAAGAGTCTTTTTGGTAAAATAATTCACCTAACTTGTAGTATTGGAAGTAGTATAACTTGCAGCACTCTTGAATATTGTTCCAATAGTGAGAGGGTCAATGTCAAATACTTCACGAAAACGGATTCTAAAGTCATTAAATGATAAACCTGAGAATCCAGAGTTCAAAAACCATTCACGAGCTCGTCCTATCAGATTGTTTGTAACGTTTCGCATGAGTGTCACATCATCCCATCGTGAAAAATAAGCTTTTTGTTCGAACAGTCTCAACCATTTATTTGCCGAAATGATTTTATTGGCAGGATCAAACAATGGTACATTCTCCCAAGTAAACGAAAAAGGTTCATCGCTTACCTGAACGTTTTGGGTTTGTTTTAACAACCTGACCTCATTTGCCAACTGTTTCACCTGCTCCTCTAAAGGCAGATTGACTTCTACCGCATTTCCAGGTAATGGTGGAGTGAAACTCCTCCCAGGCCGCTCCATTGTCACGTTTTCAGTTCTCACAAAACTGTTCACAATCCACTCGAAGGTCTACCGAAAAGTACCTTTTATCACACGTATCACCGTCTTTCTAAACTTGGAAAGTCCGATTAGAGTCTCAGCTCAACACAAAATCGCAGAATAAAAGTTTTCGCACCCCGAAACCACAACAACTTTCGTAATCACGGATTTGAATTGTTATGATCCCAGTTCTGACTTTATTAGATTCACTCTTGATCTAATAATGAGTTTCGTAGATGAATCAAAGAACCACTTCAATTAATTCAACTCTATTGTCACAAATAGATACAATAATCACTCTCAAAAGCCACCGAACTGATTATACAATAATTATTCAACTATTCTCGACAACCCTCAAAATAACGAATGCCCATGTCCTTTCTCTGGTTTTGTTCGTTTCAGGTACAGCCATAAACCATACCCCGAAACAAAGTAAATATCCACTGCGTCTTGAGTTTTCTACGCATTGATATTCAATCACTGCGTAATATTTCTATCCCTAACACTTGCTAATTTACGACCAAATATGCTGGCACAAATGTGGTTCCAACAAGATGGAGCTCCAGCACATTATGCGCAACAGGTCAGGGCAGAGGAGGGCCAGTTCGATGGCCTCCGAGGTCGCCCGACCTAACCAAATTAGATTTTTTTCTGTGGGGGTATGTAAAAAATCTAGTTTATAAGGAACGGCCAACTACCAGGGAGGACATGCGGCAGAGAATAATTAACGCATTTGCGACAATTACACCAGCGATGTTGGACGATGTGAATAAGAGCTTACACGTACGAATTAACAAATGTTTGCAGCAAAATGGAGGACATTTTGAACATTTGTTAAAATGAATTGTTAATATTGTTCCTATTAGTCTGTAAAGTGATAAATAAACATCTACAAACTGTTTTTCCATGGCTGTCTATGATATTTTCCCAATACTTTTCTAGTTTTATGGTGATATTTATGGGTTTTGGTAAATATCTCTAAAACGATTGAGAATTTTGATACATTCGTTATAACAAAATTTGCTTGCAATTGAATTCTGCATTAAATACTGAAATAAAATACAGGGTGTGCCATTTAAAAATACTAAGAAAAACTGATTTGAAAGTTGCCATTTTTGTAACCAAATTTTGAACACCCTGTATAAAATAAGAGAAATCTGTTTATTGTCAGAGTATTATTAGACCTCTAGCATTACTGTTCATACCATTTAGCTGGAACAAAACAGATCTAAATAAGATTTTTTTTCTATTTTTTCCAAGCATGCAAAACGATATTTTCATCTTGTTTTATTTATTGCTCATAAAGTATCAAAGCAAATAAAAAAATATTTTGGCACATAAGAGAGAACACCAAAAGCAACCTAAATGTGCCAAAAAATACAGGGTGTGCCATTTAAAAAAAAATATATTTGATGACGTCACTTTTTGGACCACCCTGTATGTTTGAAAATATTTTTAAAATATGCATAAAGTCACATTCTACAACTTTTGTATGAAACTTTTTTTTTTACTTTTGTAAATAACCACGCTAGGATTGCCCGACGCACTAATGAAGGACCCTATAATGTTAACTAAACTGAACTAAAATATACATATAAATACGTATTATAACAAAATTATGACGCATAAAAAGACAATACTTGAAAAGTAAAGGTAACGTATAAATTTAAATTAAAGATTTAAAAACATTGAAAATAAAAAAACAATACAAAACATAATAATATGGTCTCAATAGACGATTAAACTCCACGAAACTATCACAGTTCTTGACTTTCTTTGCAATTGGTTGAATTTTTGTAATCTCGTGATTAGTACCTACTACCTACCTATGGATCTCGGGACGTGTGACATTTGTACAATATAAAATCGTCACTGTTTCTTGTACTACAGGGTGTCCCAGCAAGGGTGGCCACCGGCCATATCTCTGAAACTACTGGACCTAAAAGTTCAGGAAAAAAAAATTATCACTAAAGTGGCCACGAGAAAATGCTGGGAAATATTTATAACTTCGAAATTTTTCCGCTAGGGGGCGCAATCAAAGCTTAAATATTAAAATTCGAAATTTCTCCGGAAATTCTCAGATTGAGGTATATCTTTATCAACATGGTTAGAAAACCTAGACAATTTCTCGTCTTTTTGGTACAGGGCTCATTGGCGTACCGATCTTCGTGTGAGTAGGGGAAGGTAGTGAAAGTGAAATTGTTCAAGTAGCTGTAACCTATTAACGACTTGTCCGATTTTGTTGCGTATAGGCTTGTTTAGAAGATAAATGTGAGTACTTTCGAACATCGTATCCAGTAGTGCGTGATTGTCTCCAGCAAAATTGCTAGAAGGGGTAACTTGAATTAAAAACAGTGTTTTTCATTTTACCGCAAAAATTCAAATGGTATGGTATAATTCTGATAAGAGCATCGAAAGGTACATTAAATTTACAAGAAAAAACCTTTGAAACGCAGGTGGATATCTTTTTTCGTTTTCGAGTTATTGCCGAGAAAAGAGTTTTTGACACTCGAAAAGTTGTTTGTTGTGTAGTTCTATTGCAACCTGCTTTTTTTTTGGCTTCAATAATAATAACTAGTCCAAATTATGTAAAATTTAATGTTTTCATTTGTTATTTCAATAGAACAATTATTTCAATAGATGCTCATAATAAATGAAAAATATTTTGATGAGCATAAATCCCAATCTAATTATGTATTAAATATTGCAATGATGGGTTGAAAAAAAATCTAGGTAGCTGTGGAAAAACATCGGCGGGTTTTCATGGAGTTAATTGAAACAGATATTGCAATCATAACAATCTCTTAATTATCATTTTAACATTCTCTGTTAAAATGTCTTACACCAATGCCGAGGCTTTTGATATGCTCGCCGTATATTTTCAATGTTTTGGAAATGGTCCGATTGCGGCACCTGAATACGCTGCAAGGTATCCTGAACGAAGGCACTACAGCAGAAAGGTATTTCGGCGAATGGCAATACGTTTAAGAACAACGGGAAGTGTACAGCTCAATCCAGTTCCAATCAGAAGACGTCCGGTAAGAAACCATGAAGACAATATTATAAACGTTCTCGCTTACGTGGAAGCTTCACCGCATTTGAGCACAAGAGAAATTTCCCACCATCTAGGATTAAGTCGTTCTTCAGTGCTCCGAATTTTTAAAGACTTCAAACTTCGTCCATACCATCTTTCCTTACACCAAGCTCTATCAGAAGATGATTTCAACAGGCGACTAGACCATTGCTATTGGCTTCGAGAAATGTGCAACGAACATCCTCAATTCCTCTCCCAAATTTTATGGACCGATGAAGCCCGTTTCTTTAGTTCTGGAAATATTAATTTGCATAACATGCACTTTTGGTCGCGGGAAAACCCACACTGGATGCGGGAAGTGGATCATCAAAACAGGTGGAGTGGAGTGTAAACGTCTGGTGCGGAGTGTTAGGAAACAAAATTATTGGGCCGTATATTATTGATGGCCATTTAAATGGTGAATCATATTTAAACTTTTTAGAAAATGACTTGCAAATACTTTGAGAAGATGTTCCCATTGGTCTTAGGATGTCCATGTGGTACCAACATGACGGTTGCCCAGCTCTTTATGCACGGAGAGTTCGTGATTTTTTAAACAACCGTTATCCAGATCGCTGGATTGGAAGGGGCAGTTTGTTCCCATGGCCACCGAGATCCCCTGATTTAACTGTGTTGGACTATTACTTGTGGGGACGAATCAAGGACATCGTTTACAAAACTCGTCCCACCACAAGAGAAAATATGATTGAGCGGATTGAGAATGCTATACATTCCATTGCACCAATTGAAATAGAAACAGCTGTTTCTATTTGTAGGCACAGAATTGAGAAATGTATTTTACAAGATGGAGGACAATTCGAACATTTATAAACTTAGATAAAACTACACAACAAACAACTTTTCGAGTGTCAAAAATTATTTTCTCGGCCATAACTCGAAAACGAGAAAAGATATCAACCTGCGGTTTGGGGTTTTTTTCTTGTAAATTTAATCTTCATTTCGATTCTGTTATCAGAATTATACCGTACCATTTAAATTTTTGAGGTGAAACGAAAATAACAGTTTTTAATTCAAATTACGCCTTCTAGCAACTTTTCTGGAGACAATCACGCATCACTGGATACGATATACGAAAGTACTCACATTTATCTTCCAAACAAGCCTATACGCAACAAAATCGGACAAGTCGTTTATAAGTTACAGCCACTTGAACAATTACACTTTCACTACCTTCCCCCTACTCACACGAAGATCGGTACGCCAATGAGCCCTGTACCAAAAATACGTGAAATTGTCTAGGTTTTCTAACCATGTTGATGAAGATATACCTCAATCTGATAATTTCCGGAGAAATTTCGAATTTTAATATTTAAGCTTTGATTGCGCCCCCTAGCGGAAAAATTTCGAAGTTATAAATATTTTCCAGCATTTTCTCGTGGCCACTTTAGTGAAAAATTTTTTTTCCTGAACTTTTAGGTCCAGTAGTTTCTGAGATATGGCCGGTGGCCACCCTTGCTGGGACACCCTGTATAAGTAAAGACCGTATTGAACTGACAAAATGCTTATTTGGTTTTGGATTTGTTACCTTCGCGGTCGCCGCTAGATTTATTTAAATACATTTTGATCAGAAATAGTCGAAATGTGGACACCAGCAAACTTCATGACAACGCGCTTGGTGGCAACGATGACGTAGATTCAAAGTTGTTTGGCATTTGCTGTACTTATATAGACGATTCACGTCATAATTGCCACCAAGCAAGTTATTATGTGATTTGCAGGTGACCAAATTTGACCACCAGCAAATTTCATAACAACGTGCTTGGTGGAAATTATGACGTAGGTCGAAAGTTGTTCGGCATTTGCTTTATAGTAAACGCCAAACAACTTTTAATCTACGTCATCGTTGCCACTAGGCGCGTTGTTATGAAGTTTGCTGGTATCCACATTTGGTCACCAGCAATATAAATCACATCTCCACGCGCTTGGTGCCATCGATGACGTGGGTTCAAAGTTGTTTGGCGTTCGCCATATAAGAAATTTTAAATATAGGAATCAAGAAATAAGTAAAAACCGTATATGCATATAATCACCGAAAAAATGAATGTTTTGATAATTAACTTGAATTATTACATGTTTGTGTAAAAAAACAACTTAAAGTTGAATAGTTACGTTTTTATTTCAATAAAATATGTATTTTATTACAAAAGTAGGTATGAAAAATTACAGATACAGGAACCATGTTTTCTGTGGCTCAACAAAAAAAAATGTCTTCTACCATTTTTATATAGCTTCTTCGACAACTTTCTCTTTGTAGTATTTACACTTTTTGACCCCCAAAGTTCTCTGGTATTGCGCACCATATTCCTGCAAGATAAAACAAAATAGGAAAGTCGGTAACTTTGATCATAATCAAAGTTGCTCCATCATAGAAGGCGATCAAAGGATAAGTTGACCCGTGAAGCATTTGAAAAGCTGATGGATGGTCTAATTATCATCATTGTTCTTGAGAACAATAAATCTAAACATGATATATGCACTTCTTATATTGAAAACCGATCCACAAGGAAACACTGAAGCTGTGTAAGTGCTAGAAATTTCTAAAGCTTCATAAAATATACAAACAATTAAAGTGCGTTCCTATAAATTTTAAACCGATCAATATACAGTGTGTAATTACGAAACCGTGGCCACTACCAACTTTCATATCTCAAACTCTGTATGTTATTCAACTTTGCCCACTTCAAAAGAGGGGAGGTTCGGACACGAGGCACCTCCGGATATTTCGTATTTCCCGCCTTCCTATTACTCTAGGTATCTGTGACTGCAATGTTTGGCATCAGAAATTCACCATTGTTTATGAAGTACATGGGTTATTTGAAAAAAATTGAGTAAACATACCACCCAATTTCATCAATGTGCCAACCGGTGGAAAGCTGATGGCGACATGATGTTGCCTGTTCGCGACGCGGTTCGCAACGGCGCTGCGTTCTGTTGCTGTTTATAGTTTGTTGCATAAGTATGGGGACGCACCTCGAGATATTGTACACAGGGTGTCTCTGAAAGGTGCGGAAAAAACTCTACCATTGTTCAGGTATTCAACCTGTTTGCACCTGGGAAGAAAGTGTCACTTTCGAAAGTGTCAGTTTTTGACTGTGTCAATTAGAAAAGTCACATCAAGCATTGCGTCTCCTCACATTTCTTTTTTTAAATATTATAAAATAATTCAATAAACAATCCGAAAAAATCATATGTGTGTAATTAATGCACACAAATACATTTGGTCCATTATCGAGTCGGATTTGTGAAGCCAGAATAGACCGTTTCCAAGTACGTCACAAATCTCAGCTGATTCCTGAAAGTGACACATCAAAATCATTGTGACATATTTGAAAATTTAAGGTTGAAGTTATGCCTGAGTTACATTCGATTCAGTTTCAAAGTCGAACTGTAAAATTTCCGCTTGGCAAACAGGAATCATATGCTACCATCCACATTGATTTTGGCGTAAGTGTGACTTTGACAACCTTGGCGACTTCAACCTAAAATTTTGATCTGTCACTGTACTTCCAAAAATTACTGTAAACGTGTAACATGCTTTTTCAGGAATCAGATGTTTTCTACGTCACATGGAAACGATCTATTTAAGGACGTGGCATCAAATCATGTCAAAGATTTTTGGATTTGAATATTTGTCGCTTCTGCATGGCAGTCGTCGAATGCTGTTTTATTTCCATCTTTCCTTTTTCGGATTCATGAAAACAGTGCAATTCTTATATTGAAAGTAATGCGTCCAAGAAGATGACCAACACTTCATGCAATGGCAATGGCGGAGATGTTTTGAGTCGATTGTCGATTGTATCAACAATGAGGCATGAGGTCGTCAAACACTCCAATATTTGCATCAGATAGGTATTTCAATAGTTTCATAAGCATAATGAATAATGGCTATCTGCGCTTCTATGCATGGTCCGTAGCGGACTGCACAGGATGGCAAAGGAATTGCTGATCTATGTCTCGTTTCCATGGCTTCTATGTTTTGTGTTATAAATACAGAACAGAATAGCCGATGAATGCGACAAAAACACTACTGGAACCGACCATTCCAAACTGGAACCTTTTATTGATTTCAGAACCGAGGTAATACCATTGTATTCTTATACAATAGCCTAGTTTACACCAATAACTCGTTTAGTTCGGCCCGATAGGACCAAGTGGGTGGGGATAGTACGGTAGGTCCCGGTAGGACCAATGCTTGCTTCTCGCTCTCGCCCGTTTATACCGTCTTGCAACGCGTGAACTAAATGGAGTACGCGCGCAATTCGTCAAAAGTCAAAAACAAGTCGAAACTATTTATCAACACAACGTAAGTACGCTAATAAGATTGCCTTAGAAATAGAATAGAACCAACAAAATTACAACACATCAACAGACAACATCACCTCATAATTTTGATTGAGATCGCACCAAATTCGGACCAAATTTAGTTCGGTACACCTGCTGGCGAATACCGAACCACAAAACATTCCCCCTTAGAATTGCGTCTCCCATAGAGTAAAAGTGATCCAAGTTTTTAGTTGTGCGAACTACGGTGAGGAGCGCTGTAGGTTCATACACTGACGTGACAAATGACAGGTCACAGCTGACAGGTTATAGGCGGGACTTTTGAAATTCACAGCTGACAGGTTTTAGGCGGGACTTTTGAAATTCGCTTTTGTATACATTGAAAATATGACTTGCACTGATGGAACGGCCTTAAATTTGATGGAATTTTGATCATGCATTGGTTTTTAAAGAAGCAATGGTGCATTTAAAAATATTAATCTATTTTTCAGTCAGTTTACATGTTTTAGACTTTTTTTTCAAAAAAATAAACGTTTTTTTGTGTAATTATTGATAAAAATGCATGGCTGGCATTATTCGAAAGAGGGGCAGTTCAAAATTTTAAAGCAAGACTATCCTTTGCTCAATTATTGTGAAATTTTCGGGAAGTACAGAATTTTTGCTCCTCTTTCGGATGGTGATAGCCGTTTTGATCAAAACAAAAATTACTCGTGTCAAAAAGGCACTAACCAAAATCGCCAAGATGCGTAAACTGACAAATGGATTAAAGTTTTCAAATACAACATTACTTCTTTGACAACCGATGCAGGATCAAAGTTTTATCAAAATTTAGGCGGTTTCATTAGTTTTGTTCATGTTCTGTCTTATAGTATGTAGTACATATTTTTTATTATTGATAATTTGAGGCAAATTGTCCAAGAACTATAATTTGCGAGAAATTCACTTTTTGACAATTTGGTCATAAAAGAATAAACATATTTTTTATATTAATAAAGATTATACTTACAGTGATCAAAACGATTAGGCTTCGTATATTTTCTGAAATATTTGTTCGGAAATAGAAAAGAAAATGAGTTTGATATTAATATTTAAAGGGACATCATTCAAGGACATTTCATAAAGTTCCGCTAAATTTACACAAAGATTAACGGAAAATACTCATACCTGCTTGAATTTGTATACAAAAATATTAATGTTGGCACAGTTCAGAATATGCAATCATTGTTTTGAGTACTACAAGTACACTAGAAAATGTCCTTAACAAGACAATCAAAACACCTGTATGTTGATTCACTGACCAATTAACGTCGGAAATGATGAGGTTTTGCAATTTGTTGATTGACTGAGTGTAAATAGTTCAAAGTTTATTTCAATATTTTCTTTATTAATCAAAAATACATGCACTTACAGAAAATACTTGAAATATTTACTATAATACGATACAATCCATTTTCCAAACAATATTTTGGAACGATTCGAAAAAACGAATTAGAAATCCACACAAAACTTGACAAAACACCGAAAAAACAAAATTCGAAAAGCACAACAATCAGACAAAGCCCGCAAAGCCGCTTATAAAATGGCGTTGGCTTGGCTTGCCATTTCGAAGTGAAACTTTCAAATTTCCGTTTGGCACACGGAAAACCTATGCTACCAGCTACATCGAATTTGTGTTCCAGACCGCGCCTACGCCAAACTCAATGTGAATGGTAGCATATGGTTTCGGTTTGCCAAGCAAAAATTTGACAGTTCCACTTCGAAATCAAATTTTAATGTGACCCCTTACATAATTCAGGAACAATGGGGTCTTCTGTCACGTCAGTAAATGTCATCTAACTGTCAAAGCTTTCAGCGCCTCTCACCGTAGTTCGGCCAACTTAAAACGATGTACTGTCATTGCCCATTGGAGACGCAATTCTAAGGGGGAATGTTTTGTGTACCGAACCAAGAGCGGACCAGCTTAGTCCGCAGCTGTTTACACCATTCGAACCAAATATTGGGTTCTGACAATGATGATTCTTTCTTCATCATTGGGTTCTGATATAGTTTGAATTTAGTACTTGGTCTTCGGACAAAGTTGTCGGTGAAAACTAGGCTAATGGTAATACCAATAACCCTTAAAATATGAAATCAACCGATTATTTATCTTACATTATGTCTCGACAGATAGGTCTTTGCTGTCCATCACAGACAACACACAACTTATATGAAAATAAAAACGATTTAAATCAACGATCCACAATCATACCAACCCAACCTTCCAAATCCCTCGTCAAAACCCGAGAGCACAACAAAAGTAACCATCATTAGAGTGAATTGGTGAACTGGCAACAGCACTTATTCTTCCGGGATCCGATTTACTCCTTTTTTCTGATGCTTTAGTAGCAGCCATATGCACCGTATGTGAGATTAGCCAATCTCGATTAATTTTCAAAGTTAGATTAAGCGGTGTTTTGTATGCACCGAAGAATTTGCTGCAAGGATCGTTAATCCCTGGTGAGACATTTGACAACGTCACAAAATAACCTGGAAAAAAATATCAATTACAATTTTGAAATTTATGTTGAGTGATTTGTATTGAGTTTTGCTATTTGCTTGCAAGTTTTAATGAAAAATGAGCAACTATATGGATCAGTTACATCTGCAAGCCTGATATGACGTTTAGCAAACATTAGCCAAGGGTTTTTTTTTGTAAATTCAATATTTGGTGTAGGTATCAACTTTTATTCTTGAATCATTCCTATATTTCCTGTTCCTCTTTTCTTGGGCTTAGATTTCATGATAGTGAGTGATTATAATATTATACTGTATACCTGGTCTAATACAGCAAGAATAACAATCCCATCCCCCTGATGATAAATAAAAACATCACTTTTCACAACACAAAAAATATATATTTTAGAAGAAACAAGTGTTTAATTAAATGATTTTGTAAGGAATGCCCATTGATAAATTGACAATATTGTATAATTCTCAAAATCATTATCTGCCTACTTTGAAATTATTACAAATATGTACAACTTTTGGAAAACGCATCGTTTGACAACTCAAGGAAAGAGGAAAAACAAATATAATCAAGTAAAATGATTTCTTATATAGTTGATAAAAACACAAACATTCTTATATTGGGATTTCTGTTATAAATTGGAACTTGGATGAAGTCAAGAAAATTGAATGGAAAAATCTCATTTGGGAAAATAAATAAAAAGTGATGAGACCATCAGTTTGAAAGGTTTTTATTTTAGTTTATCTTGTAGAGAGGATTAGTATCTAAAGCTTGAATAATAAAAGTAAATCAACAAGTCTATTTGTTTATGGGAGTCTGGGTTTACCCATAAACTTAAAATTTTGAATTGAATTAGAATAAGACAGAACTTTGAGATAGGTAGACATTAGATACCTCTACAGGATATAGATAGGTAGTTACCTACTCTCAACACCAATCCAAATTGAATCGATCGATTGAATGATAAAAAATCATAGGTAATTAAAATATGCGGTAGATATCCGAGTGTGATAGGTACACTGTTTTTTTTTGTACCTACCCAAGGTTAGTTGATATATCAATTAACCTTGGTACCTACCCACAAAAATGGGTACCTATTCAATTCAGTATTCTATTGAGCAATTCGCATTATTATGAGTGTATTGTGGAGCAATAAATATTGCTTGATATTGAGATCTATTTTGTATAGTACTCATTGACTCGAGCATTGACTATACCTATTGGAATTGGAAAAGAATCCTACACCAATCGATGATTTTTTAAAAATCTAAATAATCCTCCGTTAATATTTCACTCTCATAGTTTTGTCTTTAGTCGCAAAACCGCAAAATCTCTACGAAAAACATAAACAAATGAAAGACTAGGTTAGAATTCGTTGAAATTCTTCGATTAAGCCTAGAAAATGGGGCGATCAGAGTTAAGCGACCGATTCAGGCTTAAGCGCTGCGGTGCATCAAAAAATTGGAATATAATCGCGATAAAGACTTCATCCGGATTAGATTTCTACGGTGCATATAGCAGTAGACGAAAATAAAAATATGACAGTCCAGTGTATATTGAGTTGCCGGCCTTTATTCGGAATAAGTTCCCTTACTGTCCCTACACCCTTGTGCGACCTTTTTTTTAACTAATTATATCAAATATATACAAATTACAAAATATATTCTGATGTCTGCCTTTTGGCCCATTTTCTTTTTTTAATGAGAATCACGATTTCAATTTCTTATACGATAGAATACGAAGAAAGAGTCACAAGCGGCAACGCGGCTGTCAATATTTTATTTTCAGCTGCGTTCCATACTTGTCGGGGAAAACTAGTGTCGGGAAAATAACTGTCGGGATCAATTACTAGCCTAGTTTATACCGACAACTTGGTCCGCGGACCAAGTACCAAATTCGGACTATATCCGAACCAAATATTTGGTTCGAATGGTGTAAACAGTTGCGGACTAAGCTGGTCCGCTCTTGGTTCGGTACTCGCCAGCAAATGTACCGAACTAAATTTGGTTCGATATGGATCAAGATTTTGAGGTTATATTGATTGTTATTATTGTGAATTGTGTTGGTTCTGAGTTTCTAAGGCAATCTGAGCGTACTTACTCATATTTTTTTTGCTTTCGAATTGTGTTGATGAATAATTTCGACTTGTTTTTGACATTTGACGAATTGCGGGCGTACACATTTAGTTCACGCGTTGCAAGACGGTGTAAACGGGCAGGAAGCAAGCATTGGTCCTACCGTACTATCCCCACCAGCTTGGTCCTATCGGACCGAACTAAACGAGTTATCGATGTAAACTAGGCTACTGTCGGGACATTTTACTGTCGGGAAGCAATACTGTCGGGAAACTTACTGTCGGGATAAAACAGTGTCGGGACAATTACGCATTTCCTACAGAATCTAGAGTTTTGCCCTATTACCAAAACAAAGCGCCATAGATTATTTTAGTCTGTATTAAATTATAAACTCAGGTAGGTATAATGGTATCAAATACAAAAATTGCCCTTTGTATAAGATAGTTTATTGGTATATACCTACCTACATTATGATTATTGATAGTTCACCATGTTAAAAAGATCTTTTGCGGAAATTCAAAGTTTTGATCAATATTGTTCAATACATTGCAACGAAGATGAACTACCTATGTGATTTCCTAAAAAAATAAAAATCTGAGTGGATTTCACAAAAATGCTTGAATTTGAAAAAAGTTAACGAAGCTGATTTGATTTTGATCAATTTAATTATGCATGTGTTCAAGGTGAATATTAGAAAAACAATTTCTTGAGGCAATGATAATTGAAGATGATTTAAAATGAAAAAAAAAACGGACCTACGACACAACTTTAATACTCAGGCATAACTTTTAATTCTAGACAACTTTTTTTCACGACATTTCACGGATTTTTTGAAATAAGTGATAGGTACTTTACTATATTGTCACGTTCATCCATTTCTATATTTTTTGACCCACCCGGTGTATGATGTTTGATCTGCAACCGGTCTAATTGCAACTAATAAGTGGATAAAACATATAGAACATACTCCAACTTTTGATGATATTCAAATTTTGGATCTGCAATTAATAAAAAAAATCTCATATGTTTCACACAAAAAAATATCCTGAAATGTGTTTTTTATTGCCAGTCTTTTGGTGAGGTAGTCACGGCACAATACACGCCTGAGGATGCTTTAGTATTTTCGTCTTTAAATGATTTTTGCAATGTCGGTTCAGGTTTTCATTGGTTGAAAATGATTTTTCACAAACAGCACAATTATATTTTACTATCCATTATAGACCTATGATCAAAACGGTATGGTATCGCGAAAGGAGGCTACGTACTTAATTGTATTTATGAATATTCTGATGAGATGTAAGCGCAAGATGCAAGACACAAATTTGAAACATCAAAATAACCCCATCATAAACATAGACAATCAGCCTGCTCCCCACTCTCCCTAACAATCCGAGCAACCCAACTTTTACAGACAGAGATACGGCAACACTGTGGTTTGTGCATGGGGAGCCTTGATTTTAAAAATCGATGACGGGAGCTACATCCAGCCGCGAGTGTCGTATCAGTCGTATCTAACCTAAATTTTGTAAATTGTAAATACTTAAATATTGTAGAAGTAGAATAGAGCACAGATTACCCACGACTAGAGATTAGAGAATAACCAGTACCACCAGTAGTGCATAGATAGAAAGAAAAGCATAGATGAAATAAAAATAAATTTATTATTTTCTCTATGAAGAAAAGTAAAATATTATAATAATCACTTTTCTATGCAGTGGTCTCTGTTTTGGTAATTCTGTTGGTGTTATTTGCATTCGAAGACCTGAAGAAAAAGAAATTGTTGGTGTATTATCAAAGATATGGAACCAACAGAAGTTAATTGTGTACAAAATATTTTGAAAAAACCTCTATCACTTGAAGATAAAAATTCGATTAAAAAGAAAGGCAGACCTACTCCTGATCTCCAAATAAACTACAGTTCCACAAGTAAAACTCGAACTTACAATAGAGTATTTAACCGAAATATTTATGAAAAGTACGAGTGGATGTGCGGATGTTTAGTGACAAATAAACTATTTTGTTTTATGTGCTTAATATTCAAGAAAGAGATTAGTGCGTGGAATAAACATGGGTTCAATGATTTGAAACACATCGCCGAGAGGGCAAAAAAACACGAACATTCTGTTGCTCATATGAATGCATGCATGGATTTTAGTGTCCTGGGAAAAGTGGACATACGTGAACAGTTGAAATGTACTTATTTGCGACATAAATTGAAGCACAACGAATATGTGGAAAAAAATCGTCATATTTTGCGCCGACTAATCATGTGCATAAAATTTTGCGGAGCCTTCGAAATGGCGCAACGAGGTTGTGATGATACATTGCCGACGGAAAATCCAGGTATTTATAGAGGCTTGATCAACTTTGCAGCTGAATTAGATGCTGTGCTTGCAACACATACGAAATGTTCACAGGTGTTCAAAGATGTCTCAAAACCTATTCAGAACGAATTGTTGCATGCGATGTTGGAAATTTACAAGCAGGAAATATTAAAAGAGATCAAATGTGCGAATTTCATTGCTTTGGAAGTCGATGAAATCACAGATAATATGTCTAATCATCAGCAAATGGTTGTTATCATTCGATACGTTTTGAATGGACAAATTTGTGAACGCTTTTGGTCTTTTTTTAAAACGGGTGGACACAAAGCAGATGAAATAGCAAAAATATTGCTGAATGAATTGAAAACTATTTTAAACTCTGCGTCTGATATCAATAAATTAATCGCTCAAAGTTATGATGGTGCATTCGTGATGAATAATAAGACAAATGGTATCCAAGCCGTCATCAAAAGAACATATCCACATGCACATTTCATTCATAGTTACGCGCATAAATCTAATGTAATTATTGAACGGGCGGCTCAGTGCAATAGAGAAGTAAAAATTTTTTTGGCGAATTTGCACTCATTTTCAAGCTTTTTTACCCGAGCTCCAAAACGAATGGCAACTCTTGATGAAATAGTCAAACGTAGATTATCACGGGCTGCTTCTACAGACTGGACTTTCGAATGTCGAACTGCAAATACATTGTTTGAGCACCAGAATTCTTTCAAAGAATGTTTAGACAAAATTATTGACGAAGATGGACTTGATTCCGTCACTATTAGTGAAGCGAGTGGTTTATTGAGACATTTAAATTGCCCAGAATTTCTATACTGGTTGAAAATATTTCATTTCATCAATCCACATGTTGAAATATTGTTCAATCAGAGTCAAGTACGGGGAATTGAAAGTTCTCAAATGCAAAATGCAGTTGAACAATTCCAACAGAAAATTATTCGAATCAGGAATTTTACTGGCAGCGACAATCAAGAAGACCTCAAAGAAGACGATAACGTGGAACCTGATAGAAAAAGACAGAAAACGTCTGCCGCAGAATATGACAAAGCTGTTCTTGCAAAGCAAGTATGTGACTCTATTTTGAGTGAAATTATCGACCGATTTGATTTTAAGGGTAACTTGATTGCAGCAAAGTTATTTGATTTTCAAAATTTTAAAACTTATAGATATGCATTTCCTCAAAAACATTTTGATGAAACGTTGAAATCTTATCCTATGTTGGACAGTGTAGAATTAAAAAGTGAACTTTCAGCCCTTTATGAACGCAATGACATGTGTGATGTAGATGGTATTTTGCCACTTTTGGTGTTCATATCAGACAATAATTTAAAAAAGGTTTTGCCGGAGACATATAGACTGTTGGATATCATTTGTACAACTCCCATGTCGACACTCGAATGTGAACGATGTTTTTCAACCCTGATATGCATTAAAACTTTTCTGAGAAGCACCTCGAGAAGCACGATGTCAGAAGATCGACTAAACGCATTGGCAGTCCTGTCAATGGAAAAGACCTTCGTCCAGTCCATTCCAGATTTTGAGAACAAAGTCATTGATGTTTTTTCCAGCATGGAAACTAGAAGAATGGACTTCATCTACCAAAAGTAATAGGTAAGTTTCAAATCATCACGTTTTTGGGGTCTGTTTGCATGAACCTTCTATTTTAAATAACCCCACAAAAAGAGGCCAGGCAACAGTTGCATTCCTTGAAATTATTCTATCGCCCATTTTCGTAAAATTTTTGGATAATGACGAGGATAATAACCAAACGTTCTTGGAGCGAGTATTTAGCCATAATAAATTGCTAGAGTGAACTTAACATAAATGACGACTAGTGACAGGTATAACTTTATTACCATGGTCAATACTACATTGTTACAAAATCATATCATTCTTATTGGAAAACCCTCTACTAATACATGCATAGTTTGAAATTTCAATAACCTACTCTGAGATTTTCTGAAATAGTCCATTCGGATGAATCTGGAAAATATCGAAAATCTCGTCGAAAATACAAGTTCACTAACTCGTTACGTTAGCAAGTGAAATTTATGGAAAAGAAGTCGAAAATTTGTGTTAAACACTATGCTTATCATTCGTTTTATCATTACAAAATACAGTGTAGAACAGCCAAATGGAATAAATTAGAAAACTCGGACATGTCAATAATTGATATTTTTGCTTGTACATTTTTTCCAGCAAAATTTCATTTTATACAGGATGTGTCATGCAGCAGTGTCTCCAAGAGTGTCTCAAACCAACTTTTATATTTTTAATACAACACCCTGTAAATTATTCAATTTTTGGAGTCTTCAGAAAATTCCAGACATATTTCATGTACAATGTCTTAAACCTATCTTCAACTGTTTCGGAATACTCAGTGTTTTCAGATTTATTGAAAAAAAAAATCGCGAGAACATACAGGGCGGCGCATTAGTGTGTGGAAGTCCATTTTCTCCAAGATTTTCTCCCTTATCAAAAGAGATAGGAAAAATTTTTCAACACAAAACTTATGGGGTTCCTGCAGGGCAAGCTGCAGGGTCACAATTTAAAAATATTACTGTGTATACAGAGTGTTCTAGGAAACCGTGGCATCAAAAAATACACTTTTTCTAAATAGCAACTCCAACTTTTGATTGGAGATTTTGATTCAGCGTAGTATTCTACGTATGATTCAGTGGTTTAATTTGCCAGAACGTGCAGTGTTGTCAGGCTATCGAGGATTTACTAAAATTTAGCTAAAAAACATTATGTTGGTAAATTAGTCACAAAAACAAAAGATTTGAAATTGAATCTTGCAAATATGCGTATTTTTCAGAGTCAAAGTAATTGATTTTTGAAAAAATAATCGCTATAATTTATATAGGGTGTAAAACTCTGACAACCCTGATTAACAAATTCACCTCGTTTCCAAGGTTTCCAAATAATATCATAAATTTCAAAACATGCTCGAAAAAATTGCAAACTTCTGACGTTAATATCTTCTTATTGGTTGAATCTGGGTTTAGGGTATGCATATGAAAAATGTTTAGAATTTTCCGGAGAATGGAAAAATCATAAAAAATAGGGTTGTGGTTTGAAATAAGGACCACGTCCAGAAGTACTGAAACACCCTGTATATGGGAAGACCTTGTTTTCACAAAATTCATTTTGAACCATTGAACTTTCATTCGAAACATTTTTTTCCCAAACATCAAATTAAAAAGTTAATGGGGGGGTCCATTTATCTGTGAACACCCTCTACCATTTTGACATAATCAAAGATTGCGAGATAACGACACGTTTTATGACGTGTATTGTAATGGCAAAGTTGTAGGGTTTTGAGTGCTTAACAAAACTAGATAACAGCACACAGGGTGTTCCATTTGAAAAAAATGAGTTTTTTCGTCTCTAAATTCGCTAAGTAGAGCTATTCTTTTTTCAAAAATCAATTACTTTGACTTTTACATTGAAAAGTACGCATATTTGCAAGATTCAAATCAAAATCTTTTGTTTTTGTACCTAATTTACCAACATAATGTTTTTTCCCTAAGTTTTAGTAAATCCTCGATAGCCTGACAACACTGCACGTTCTGGCAAATAAAACCACTGTATCATACGTAGAATATGACGCTGAATCCAAATATCTAATCAAAAGTTGGTGTTGCTATTTAAAAAAGTGTATTTTTTGATGCCACGGTTTCCTAAAACACATTGTATACACAGTAATATTTTTAAATTGTGACCCTGCTGGAACCCGATAAGTTTTGTCTTGAAATTTTTTTTCTATAACAAGGGAGAAAATGGACTTCCACACACTAATGCGCCAGTCTGTAGTCAATACTTATCTCTCATTTAGGTCTTGATAATGAGAAAGTAGGCGAAAGTGGTTTTCACTTACTTCAGCGTGTGTTTCAACTGATATGAAAACATTTAAAAATTGTCTGACTGCATGTTGTCAGGCTTCATTTTTTAAATTTTCTACATCATTAAGAAATAGACAGAATTACTTGTTATTTATGAATTTTGGAAAGATATAATACGCAAAAAAATGACTTATGCCGTTTTTTCCCTAGAGCCTTCAAATGGCCACAGCCAAATATCAAAACAATACTACTTGGAAAAAAAGTTTTATTTTAAACTTTTTGAACGTGTCAACTACAACTTTTTGGAAAATTTCCCGGGATACATGAGATGATAAATGGGTTGAAGTTCTCAAATTTCTTTTTTGTTAATTGATGCAGGATCAAAGTCTTATCCAATTTTAGCGAGAACTCTGATTGGGTAACGGAGAAACTGCTTTTCATTAAACCTTGCATTGCAACGTCGCCTGAAAACGAAAAAGTTGAACTATAGTTACTCTCGTCATTAAATCAACTAATACTCTTTTGTTGGTGATTAAAAATTGTGACTACGATAACAGTGTACAAGGACTGCAGTTTACTATTGCAAGAGAGATTGAAAAGACTCATTTGTGTCACAAAAACCTTAACTTTGGCAAAATAAACAATCCAGCAACAACAATTCCTTATCAACCGCAGCAGATCTACAGCATTATCGTGAACCAAGTACAGGACGCTGTTGCCGCTGTGAATCATTCCTCCGCTGAGAAAAGATATCATCATTTATTATCACCTGTTATGGCCGAGTCCCAGATCACCAACGCTGATTTATATAAATTGATTTCGGGCTTAGTAGCACAGTCAGAAGAAAATCAAAATCAAAACAGAAAAGCCACAGAAGAGCTGAAAGCTGAAATAAGGAGCATCAAGGAAGACATTTCGGCTGAAATAAGTAAACTGTCACAAGAAAACCAACTCCTTATAGAAGAGAATAAAGGACTAAGAAGTAAAATAGCTTCTATTGAGCAGAAAGCGAAAAAGTACAACATTATTGTATATGGTATGGACGAATCTGACAACGATATCCAAGACGTCGAAAATTTGTTGAGTGTACTTAAAAATAAACTCAATATACCTTGCATATTTGAGGACCTGCGTGACATTTACAGAGTGGGGAAAAAATCTATTGATAAAGTACGTCCACTTTCCATAGAATTAGTGAGCTATAAGCTGAAGAGTGAAATCTTGAGAAACTCGACGTCGCTCAAAGGAACAAACATATTCATCAACTCCGAACTCACTCCAGAGTAAAATCAGGTACAAAAAATATTGAGGTTTTATCTACGAGCTGCAAGAAAAAACAACTACACGGCAATAATTACAAAAAACTCCTTGTATGTTGAAGAAGAGGAATACACATACGAAGAACTGAGAACCAAATTCGAGGAAGAGAAACTACCCATATCCAAATACCCTGAACAACAACTTGATCGAGTCAAGAAGTCGGAGAGTGATACTCCAGGCACATCCAGAGGGAACAAATTTGCTTTTGTGACCCAAAAAAACCTCAAAAGAGAATCAAATCAAGACCCAGAAGGAGCCAAAGAGAATCCTCTTAAACGTGCAACGAGGCAGGGCAATAAAAAGGATTTCTGCAGACATTACAGAAGACAATAGCAAAAGACCAACCAGAATAAGAAACCAAGTCAAGCGGCAATAGAGGACGGGTATAAAAAACATTGTTCAAATACCTAACAGAAAGCTTAGAAAGCTTCCTGTTTCGTCAGTACGTAGCTGAGCTGCAGTTCTTTGTCGTTACTACTTTTTCTGCTATTAATGGCCGATTGCACTCACCTATTTTGAGGATACTTAACGCTAAGGGACCCTTAACTTGACAGTTTTGCATGTAAAGTTGTCAAGTTAAGGGTCCCTTAGCGTTAAGTATCCTCAAAATAGGTTGGTGCAATCGGCCATAAAACCAGCTTTTTTGAGTAGGATTGTTGGTACAAGCAATTTTTGACAAAACTCATGACAACAATTTCCATGACGACTGGCCCATTAACCCATATATTTAATACACATATATTGCGTGTTGTGGTCTAAAATGTCAGAAATCAAAACGAGATAGCCTCTGTCATGCTATCTCTTTTCTGTATTTTCTTACATAGTGCGCTTGCGCTCAACGTGTGTGAGCAGTGCTGCTTAAAGTGTCATCTTTTGTGACAAGGTCGATGCGTATGTCAAACGCGGCGTTTTCGCGTTTTGAAATTTGAATGCATAAATAAACCAACTACTGTTACAGCAAATCTTGGAAAAATCAAATAACAAATGACAATACCTAATAATAATTGCTTGTCTTAATTTTGACGGTACAAAAATCACGATACTACGATCAATTAGGTCGCTAAGCGCAAAAACGGTGCGTTTGACATACGCACATGTTCTGCGAAAATCGTCTTATGCCTGGTGTACATTCAATTTTACTTCGAAGTGGAAGTGATTTACACTTGCCAAACGAGAATCATATGCTACCATCCACATTGTATTTGGTGTGAGCGTTTGATTGAATGTAAACCCTACATCACCCATCTTTGTTTTGTTTCGAGCAAATTAGCATGTTTTAAAATGATTTGAAAAATATACTTTTGAAAAATCAGTTCTGTTTTTTTTTTAATTGGTAGTGTGACATGTCAACTTGAAAAGTACATGAGGATGAGGACAACAAATATTTAAGGTTTTTGTAAAAAAAGATATCAAAGCGTGATAGACTGTTCTCAAAAATATATTATACAGGGTGGACCAGAAGTAATGGGACATACGGTTACAGTAGATTCCTCACACAAAAATATTGTGATAGACCTCAACTTGTCAAATCCGAAAGTTGATATACTTTCGGATACAGGGTGTCAAAGTTGAATTTTAATATTTGATTTTTTCAAATTACTTTTGGAATAATCAAGTTATTTTGACGAAATTTCGTATATAGGGGTTGTTTGACATGCAAAATTCATATCTGGCCTTGGTAGTCTTCAGTTAATATTCGATGACACAGCCAATGTTATATGCAATGGGCAAAAATGGTCCGTCCAACCCACATGCGCTGACATAGAAAAATATCTTTATATCGCGCTCTTCCAGATTCCAGACAATGATCACACTGTAGTCTAAATTCAACGTCTAACCCACATACAATAATTGAAAATGTGGTTTAGATCATTTAAACGATTTGGCTGATTCAGCGATTGCGGTTTGGAATTTTGTTCACAGATGCCGCTATATGCTGAATGAGGCTTTAATCATTTTTACTTATTATAGTATGATCAGTAGGTTTAGTATAAAAAACTCATTTGTAAAAAAAGTGTGGGTTAGTTGCAAAACACCGTCCAATTTGGCTTCACTTCGCTGTTATTTGTTAAAAAAAAATCAACATATTTTTTCTTAGACTTTTTTGTGTTGTGTTTAGAGTGTGCGTTGTGCTTTTTGTGAGGAGAAAAATGCCGAGAAATTGTTTTCTCTGCCTTTTCAGCAAAAAACAAGCTTCTGAGAAACTGAGGGAGACGCCTACTCTCCACAAGTAACATTCGACAGTAATAATAGAAGTTTTTTGTAAAAAAAATATTTTATAGGTTTCCGACTAATTTGAAAACGCGCAGAGCATGGTGCAGTTTTTGTAAATTATCAGAACAGGATGATACATCGAAAATAAAACTTTGCGAGTTTCATTTCCGACCCGATGATTATTGCGAACCTGCTGCTAAATCTAAAGGAGGAAGAATGGTCTTAAGACCAACTGCAGTACCATCAATAAAAGTCCCGTCTAGATCAGGAGTTGTTCACCTTCAGCCACGTTCATCTGCTTTAGACCTTATTTCATCAACAACCACAACTGTTCAGCAAGAGCTGCATACTATAATAGAGCAACCTCGAGAGCTACCAATGGAGCGATACGACCTTCCTATTCAGCAAAGTAATACCTATTACCTATATTATGTCGTTTTCCTATATTCTGTCGAATGTACCTTTGTCACTTGAAATGTTTCAATGTTTAGGTGGTGCATCTAGACCAGGAGTACTCCACTTTGAGCCACGGTCATCATCATTAGAAGATATTTCATCTTCAACCCCAATTATAGAGCAACCAATGAATAATATTATATGAATATTACCTATTCTGTCGACTTTATTTTGATATTCAAAATGTCTAATTTTTCAGTTTGTGAGACTCCGAAGACACGCAAATTTTCTGAACCTCGATTCATCTCTGAGATAAAAACTCCAGATGTAGCAACTCCCAGAAGGGCAAGAAGAGTTTTATCATTAGTCAGAAGAATTGATAGTGAAAAATCAAGAAAAATTAAAACGTTACAGGATAAAAAGAGATACCTTACAAAACGAGTTGGCTCTCTCAAAGAACTAGTTTCTCAATTGCGGGATAAGGGGTTGCCGTCGGAAGAAGCTGGAAACACCTTAACGGTATCTATCAACGATATATATTATTTCAAATTAATAATAATTGTTATTTCGAAGCATACAAATCCAAAATAGCAAATAATATGTTCGCTATGTACAATAATTATTTTATTATAGCAGTAATCATCTCTCTTTTATTTCCAGGAAACGTTACCTGAAAACATGAAGCAATTAGTGTCCAGGAAACTGAAGAACAGAAAAAAATATTCACCAGCAATACGAAGTTTTGCCTTGACTTTACATTTTTATTCGCCGAAAGCCTACAATTATGTCCGGAAACACTGGGAAAAACTCCTACCACATCCGTCGACTCTCCGGCAATGGTATAGCGTGGTTGATGGTGCCCCTGGATTCACGAAAGAAGCTTTCGATGCCATGGCCCTCCGTGCCACAAAAAAAACAATAGTGGTGAATTTAGTGATGGATGAAATGTCCATCAGGGAGTCAGTTATATATCATCAAAATGAATTCCACGGAGGAGTGGATTGTGGCACCTTACAATCAAACCAAGAAAATGATAATGTTCCACTTGCGACAAATGCCTTAGTACTAATGGCAGTTTCACTCAATGAGAGTTGGAAAATTCCTGTCGGTTATTTTTTGAATCGAGGGTTGAGTGGCAGCGAACGGGCAACTTTGCTAACGCGAGCATTCAGATTTTTGGAGGAGTATAGAGTTAAAGTGTATTCAATAACTTTTGATGGGGCATCAACAAATTTGAGCATGTGTTCTCATTTAGGTGCAAATTTTGATTATTTTGATACAGGTTTTAAACCGTTCTTTATAAATCCCGTGACTGGGGATAAGTGTTATATATTTCTCGATCTATGTCACATGATGAAACTCGTTAGAAATACCATAGGAGATAGAAAAATATTAAAAGATGGTGACGGCAATATCATCTCATGGGACTATATTATACAACTATACAATCTCCAAAAAAATGAGGGGCTACAATGAGCCAATAAAATAACGACAAAACATATATTTTTTGAAAACAATCGAATGAATGTCAGATTAGCTATGCAAGTTTTGAGTGAAAGTGTGTACAAATCGATTGTTTTTCTTAATCAAATTCCGGATGATGAATTGAAAAAACAATTCTCCGGCTCTATGGCTACTGCACATTACTGTTTGAATTTTAATAATATGGCAGACATATTAAACTGCAAAAATAGGTTCTCAAAAAGAACATTCGATGCACCATTGTTGGAGAATAATTTCGAGAAAATGGAAGAACACGCCAAACACTTCATAGCCTATATAACCTCACTAAAAGATTCAAATGGAACAAATATTTTGAAATCTAGCAGAAAAACTGGTTTCTTGGGATTAATAATCTGTTTAACAAATATCTTTCCACTTTTTAAAAAGTTGAAAGAACATGATTTTTCATATTTATTAACATTTAAATTATCTCAGGATTATTTAGAGACTTTTTTTAGTGCGGTTAGAAGCAGGGGAGGATTCAACAATAATCCGAGTGCGTTACAATTTAAAAGCGCATATAAACGTCTGCTAATTAGACATGAAATTAAGGAGGTAGAAAATGGCAATTGTCTGTTTGATGGAATTGAAATGCTACATGTGTCATCAAGTAGAAAAAAAAACTGTCCAATAGGTGATGAACAAGAATTGAATAAAGGAATATCTGATTTTGAACATGATCATGATTATATCAGTATCTTTTGGCAACTAAATCCTTATGTCGAAAATGTATGCGAATATATTGCTGGATATGTAACCAAACAAGTTAAAAAAAAATTGACTGTCCTATTTGTCTTCGACAAATCATGGGTGAAAATATGCCCCTTTTATCTAGAATTAAAGACAGGGCAAATTATTATGTAGCCCCGTCAATAGACACAAACAATATTTGCAAAACGTGTGAGACGATAATTAGGCAATATTTACAACAAATTCACAAGAAAAATATGAATGCAATAGTTATTAACAAAATAATGAACAAAATTGGTCTGCCCTTCGATAATGAAGAGATGAACAATCATGTAATGAGCCAGCACATAATTGATAACCACAGGACACAATTGTGTAAATTAATTATAAATATTTATATTAACGTTAGATTTTATCATGAAGCAAAAAGAATGTCCACCAAGACTGAATATGTGAGACAAAAATATACGAAACTAATTATGTTCAAAGGACAATAAAAAATTGAGTCTTGTATTTATAGTTTTACTCCTTGGTTCCCTATATTGTTTGATTGTCTGATAAACTTTGTTGATGAAATTACTATTCATTGCTCGATGAAAGTTATCACTGACCTTAAGAAAAAGAAAACATATTAATGTGCGTATGGCTATATGCATAGGTTTTTTGAATATGAAAGAAGAGATGACATTACATTGCAAAATCAAGTTTTCCCATATTGATTATTATTTGGTTATACCAGTGTTTTCTCAACAAGACAAGTCAAAATGACGTTCATTCCTTGACGTTCTTTGGGTGACTGACTGTGTTTGTTGGATACACAAACTGACTGACCAGGGTTTTTTTGTTTTTTAAATAACATCTTCGAATTGTATGCAAGATTGTAGGTTTGATAAAAAACTTTTATTAACAAGATTTTTTGACAACTCTAGGCCCCTGGTTGACTGATATTGTTGCGAGTTTCAGCTCGCACATAGATTCTTGTTGCATTTGCTAACTACAAACCAAATTTGAGCTTTAATAAAACAGTTACAACTTATAAGTTTTTTTACAATTTTGAAACCCTGCCCAGGCCAGTTGGGAATCTGGCTGACTGACTCGGGGGTATTGATATATGATCTAAACATGACCTTTTGTCAAAATTTCAGCTTTAATAAAACTGTTGCATATTTGGTCTCTCATCTCTCCGACTATTACCTACTGTATAAGACATTTATATTTTGCTTTATTTTAGGGGGTGTAGAATCTCAAGTATAGACCAATTAATGGCCTAGCGAGACTATACACCCCGTAGTAGACTAGTAGAACTATCATTGTTATTTTAGAACTATAATTGTTATTTTAAATGTTTAAATATGGTAATATATTGATTGATTGATAAGAAAACTCGGAAATTATCGAAAAGGTAGAAAACCCACGAGAGACCCATATAATATGTACTTGAGCAATTAGTAACGACAAAAATTGATATCCAATGATTGTATTTTGGATTTTGGAATATGCAAAACTTTCAATGAGGGATAACTTTTTTCCTAAAATTGATAGGTAACAAAAAAGTTTTTAATATAGTCCCAAACCTACAGCGTCATAATTAAGTAAGTACTGTACCCAACTAAACACACCGGCAAAATTAGGGGAACGCACAAAATATATATATACAAAGTTTGACATCAATTTTCTCTAGAACTCTATGCTCGATTTCAATATATTTTTTACTGGATTGTTGATCGGCTCTTCAAGAATACATCTGACTAGTTTTCGTTATGAAATTATTCGTCTTTATACCATATACAGGGGCGAAAAGGAAGTGAAGATGTGAAGATTTTTTGTTGTTTTTTGAGACACTCTGAGGAGTGAACCGCTGACAGTTGAATATGGTCTATAGCATCACATTGTAGCCTGATCTTTTCTAAACATTTCCGTTTTTTATTTTCTGTGATATCTCAATTTTTAACGAAAATACAGGGTTACATATATACATATATAAATACAGGTTAAATACAGCGTTCATACAGCGTTCCCCTAATTTTGCCGGTGTGTGTATAATACTAAATTATTAAAAATATCAAAAGGCAGTCTGCATGAAACTCAAAAACAACCGACTTCTTTTTATAGGTTTTTAACACTGTATCGGTACCTATATCAAAAATAAAGGGATTTTGGATCTGCAATCTACAATCTACATTAATATGAACTCCTCACTCAACGTTTCACTGATTCACACACTACACGCTTATTAAGAAACACCCTGTACCTATGGTAGGTAGACGCAAATGTACCTATCAAATATTTCAGTTGAAACAGATATAGGTAATCGAATCGTTTTGATTAAATTTTTAAATATTCTGATTCTAATAATTATTCAAATAACCTTCACTGCCTCGTTCACTGCCTTCACAAGTTTACATAACTTCATCGTTTCTGATTATCAATACCAGCTGAAGCTGAAGACAATAAGAACATCAAAAAACAACTTCTCTGATGAATATACCTAAATAAAGCAGAATAAAAGAGAATTTTTTTAGTTCGTTAATCAAATAAACCGTGAAATAAACAAAACACTTGTATATCCTAACCTAGTTTTTCGATTAGTTTGAAAAATTTATAAGAAGCACCTGTCAATGCATACAGCTCATGCGCACAAGTGCTACAAGTGCACTACGGTAGAGCGATATTAAAATTCATTCATGGATCGTTATGTTCTGTCTCTTTTCATCGGCGGAAAAATTTAACATGGTGATGAACGTCAACACGCAATATATCTGTATTAAATATATGCATTAACCTGTTAAACAAGTAAAAAATGAGGCGTTGCCAGTGTGTAGAAACTATCTTATGTCTAGGGTATTAAACATGGCCCCCACCTTGAAAGGACCACTTTCAAAGCAAATACAAAGCAATATGTGAACATAAAAGGGCACATACTTCAAATTATGCCCAAATGGATAGTCAATGATAATATAGTCCATAACAGGTTCACCTCACTTATCATGGTTTTCTGATGGTAAAGGACACAGTTTTGTTACAGGTCGTTTTAGCACTCCACTCGAAGTTTGCAAAGTCACAACACGGCATTTTCCGTCTGTTCCAGGATGCAGAACCAATATGCGTCCTATCTTCCAGTTGAGCGGAGGAAGGTTGTCATCACGTACGATGACCATTTCGCCAATTTGAGTTTCGTTCTGGATACTTCCATTTGTAACGTTGTTGAAGTGAATTGACATATTCTTTGGACCAGCGGGACCAAAACAGTTGATACAACTTTTGAAGGTGTTGGAACTTTTTCAAGTAGTTGTCAGGGACATCCTGAACATTACCGTCTGGCAGAGAGGTCAGTCTTCTCCCAATCAAGAAATGTGCGGGTGTCAATACATCAAAGTCGCTGGGATCGGGTGAGATTGGAACTAAATTGAGCGAGCTAAGTGTAGCCTCAATTTGCGTGATTAGTGTATATAAACCTCCAAATGTTAAAGAAGCATTGCCCATTATTCGCTCGAGATAAAATAATTTGCAAGATTTTACGCCCGCTTCCCAGATTCCGCCAAAATAAGGAGATCTCGCAGGGATAAATCGCTAGGTAGGTATCAAGAATAAGTAGGTACTCGCTAATCTGGGAAATCCCATTTGAAAATGTTCGGTGCTTTCTTGCTTTCTACCGATTTTGATCAACTTTTGTGTGATTTTTGAAAAGTCCCAATTATCATTTTGGTTTGTACCTAAATGATACGTAATTTTTTATCCAAATAATGATTTGTTCCGAGTTTTTTTTATTTCTAAATCAAGATACGCCTTCTAGAGAAATAAAGATACTTGCTCGTTGTCTCTTCAATTTTCTTATATTTTTAGATGATAAAATTAAAAAAAAAGTTATTTTTTCGAATATTTCCAGAAGTAAGTGGCGTGTTCGACTTGTGTACTTTTTACATACGCTTGTAGACAAAATAGAATGTATTGATCGGCCCTCGTATAGGTGAATAGAAAATGGTGGCTTTTAATTCTCTACGTTTTTCCGAGTTCGCGCAGATGTCAACCTCGTTCTCCTTCCTCTAGCTCAAGATCAGTATATAACAGGTTACCTCACTTTCACGGTCATGACGTCATCTGTGTCAGGTGTTGCCAGATGATCCCTATCAAAAACTGTAGAACAGAAACCCATGGGCGAAATCAGTATATCTTCTTTTCAAACAGTACTTCTGGCAACCTTGCGAATGACACATGACACAATAAGATGCAGACCGATGCAATCGAATGACAGGATTCAGTCTACTACAGACGCCAGACACCGATGACGTCATATTTCCCCCCCTCAGGCGAAGTGAGGCAACCTGTTATATAGAAACCTTGCCTCTAGTTTCACACTCGCGTCTACAGCCTGCACTTTCTGTTAGCGCTCGGGCCACGTCGGAGAGTATCGGTTCCTCTTCCTCTACTAGCGCATTGGTTTTCTAATTCTTTGTATTATGAGGTGTATATTCTATGAATAGAAAATAATAATATCTAGATTAGGTGGTATTTCAATATGATATGATGGATTATTTGTTATACCAAAGTAACCAAAGGGTTCTCCTGATTGGTTTTCTTATTTGTCTATAAGGTGAGTCTGAAAAAGTGCTTATTTCGACATGGTGAATCGAGTACCTACCTATATGGTAGGTACTTTATTTTTTTAAGAATAAACATGTTTCCACAAACGTCTCGTTGAAAAAATAGAGTGTTGAAAGCTGAGGAAAATTTCGATTTTTTGACAGTAGATTCGAAACGCCTCAAGCGATTTTGTTCAAACTTTCAAGAAGTGTATCCGCTTGAGAAATTTATTTGAGTTCAACTTTTCCAGGACTGGACCTAGAGCGACTCATATTTCGTTCATTGAAGGAAAAAGTGGTAAGACTTTTAATTTTCACAATATAATAAATAATAATAAATATTTTCAATTATCATTCACCTATTATTATTATTTTTAATATTTTGTTAAAATGGCAACACTTTTGCAGATATTGATTCAGTTTCTACATGAATTTTTTTTAATTTCCATGTCATTTCTGGATTTAATTTAATTTCATCAAATGTATCGTTATTGGATGCTATTTCGATTTTGGTTCGGTCAATTAGTTTTGTTTAGTTGTTCAGATTTTCTCAGAAGAATAACGTGTCGGATAAAGATGGATTTATGAACCAAACTAAGTGTTAGGAAGACAAGGGTTGCCTAACTAATTTTCTCTGGTATTATTTTTTAGATGAGTATTTTTTTTTGACGGTTGCGATACCTCAATTCAAAGGATAACTAAAAATAAAATAAAAATCCAGGTCCGCATTTGAAAAAATGGACTCGATGATGGCCGCTCAAAGACGAAACGTCAGATTTCTAATTTGATACCGCCATATTCTAGAAGAGAAAAAGTGGCAACGAGAAAGTGCAATTCATTTTTAAATATATTCTCTAGCTGGAATATCTTTTCCAAAGATTTATCCACACAATCTTTGCCTAAACATAGGTATAAACTAAACTGCATGGTTTAAAATTAAAAGTAAAAGTAGTTTCGATGATTTTTTTTCATATTATTGCTTTGCAAATTAAATTAAAATATTATATTTGAACACAGAACAGAATCTTTAATGAAATTTTCCTTAGAATCTTTATTATGTTATGAAAATGGGTGGAACTTCAGATCACCGTACACCTAGATTCGTATAAAAATGTTGAATAAACTCGAATAAAATTTAGCACATTTTCTGCACAACGAATGTGCAAAGTATTATCAAGAAACGGAAAAAAAAACTGAGCTATAACCTCTAATTGTTCTTCATGGAAATTCTTGACATGTCTTCTCAAATCAGTCTTTCTAGTAAACGTTTTCTTGCATGCTAGACAAATAACTTTCTTTATTTGTTGTTCCATCGCGTCAAAACCACATTCAGATCAATCAAAAAATACACACAAACATAAATACTTTTCATAAACTGACTTTTACTTTCGTTTTCCAGTTGTCGAATGACGTATTGCCCAAGCGTTAACAGAAAGTGCAGGCTGTAGACGCGAGTCTAGTTCACTGCGTCATACGCTACAATTTTGTTTATAGTATCCATGGTAACATAGAAACGTGGCTTTTTATGATTAATAGCATAACAAATAAGTTGTTTCATTAGCTGTGGCTATTATCCCATTTATGAATACAGGGTGTCCGGAAATTAGACGTCAATATTTCAACCACGTATTCTACACCTCAAAATAGAAATAAAACTTTTTATAAACTAGTATCCACAGACTCTTCGTTTTCAAGTTACAGGGTGTTAAAGGTGAAGATCTGATGACGGTTTTTCGTGAATATTTTCGAAACCTGTAAAGATGATTGGGTGAAATTCTGTACAGTTACCAAACTTTTTACGCTCTATCTAATGAATGCAAACTAAGTATTCTATTACCTTCATGGCTAGGGAATACAGGGACGGGCTTGGGAAAAAGTGCCCTAAATTTTTTGGTTGTTGATTTTAAGTAGTTTCGCCCGCTCAATTTCAAAATCTAGAATGTTTTACATAGATAAGGTATTCTTCTCCTACCTTGCTGGGACGCACCATTTTAGAAAAAAATGCATTTGAAAATCATATTACAAACAAAATTGCATATATCGAAACTCTCAGCGAAAGCACAGGTTTACCTGTGATAGCCTAGCCAGATGCACACGAGATTTTTCACTAAAATCAGTGTGTAAAAATATTTTCACATGCGTTTTTTTCGAAAATGGTGCGTCTCATCGAGTTAGAACAAGAGTACCTCATTTATGTGGAAAACTTTAGATTTTCAAAATTTCTGGACAAAACTACTAAACATCAACAACCAAAAAATTTGGGGCCTATTTTTCTCAAACCCGTCCCTGTATAACTCACTCATAAAGGGTATACAAAGGTGAGTTTTTGTTCATTTGGCAGAGTTTGAAAAGTCTAGTAACTGTACCAAATTTTACTCAATTATCTTGACAGGTTTCGAAAATATCTACAAAAAACCGTCATCAGGTCTTCACCTTTAACACCCTGTAACTTAAAATCGAAGAGTTTGTGGATACTAGTTTATATGAAGTTTTATTTCTATTTTTGGGCGTAGAATACGTGGTTAAAATATTGGCGTCTAATTTCGGGACACCCTGTATACTTATAAATACATAAGTAATCACAAAACATACCTTGAAAAATAACTTCTTGTCTTCATTCTTTTTTATGGCATTAACTATATTTCCTCAACTTCCCCATCTTCGTTTAAGTTTGAGCAATCAAACCAATGATCAATGAAAACCAGATTTGAGTAAACATTTAACAAAATTACGAACGTAGCAATAGAAGATAATAATAACGATAAATCGTCCATTGTTCCATGTGACTTGAACCATTGTGAGATGTAGTGTGATGTGTTTTACATTGTTATTCATGTATTTTAAATTATTGACGCTTTATCCACGTCTGATGATGCCATAATAGGCGAAACACGTGTCACGTTTCTAGCTATTAAACACTTGAGGACTTAGACTTTGTGTTCTTTTATTTCCATTGAATAAAAGTCAAGACAAATTATTTCTTTAAATATTCAAATCAATCAAATTTCAAATAAAAATTATGGGATTGACTTTGTGTAGACTCGTTCCTCATATGTCAGTAATTTAACATCTGACAAGACGCTCAGTCAACGTTGCCAACTTGCAAATAATACTGTACACTTCCCAATTAAATTATAGGTGAATTACTAAAATACTATGTTATGTTTGATTTTGGGCAAAATAGATATAGGAAAAATAGCCTTTAATCAAAGTAAGTGATTCAATTACCGCTTTGCGATTTTTCTCGGAACTTTGACGTGAATTATTGTTTCGAAAAAAAGCACATTCGCGATAAATCGCTAATATGGCAACACTGTATTTTTGTAGCGAATGACGTCACAATGAGATGCGCATTGGCATACCTTGTTTCTTTCTACCAAGATCAATACAATAGGCAAACAACTCGCAATAAAATTGAGAGATACCACGCATGGAATGCATCAATATAATATGCTGCTAATGGTTTTCAGGAATTTAGGTGATGGACCCTATTTGTCAAACTGAACAAAATAACAAAAACTCTGGTTTTATTCAAGCAACTGTCATTAAAGCATCGCTAAACAACATTGTAAAACATTGTCATGCTGAAAAAAAATTTGTCGAGGTCGGTTTTTTTTTTCTCCAAAACGATATAACGTTCTCTTTTCTTGCTTGAATGACCTAACCTGGAGAAACGACTATTATGTACTATTGGATTCAGTGTACTGTAAACTGTAACTGACTTTGCTAGGTAGGTGTGCCGCTAGTTCATTTCTGTGATTAGCACAGTGATATCAAAGTACGGAAAGACACTTTCGAATTTGAAAATTATTTAGGGTCTGCAAGAAAAACGATTTCATATTCGCAAATTGAATTGAATGAAACTCGAGGTTTACAAATTGGACAACCTGGATTTATTGTTCGAATGAACTTACCCTTCAAAGTTTGTTAAAAAAATGTTTGGTAATTCTTGAAATATGTATTAAACATTTTGTATCAACAAATGCATTCTTCTTTAAAACTGACTACCTAATGTTAACACAGTAAAATACAAGTTTCCAAATAACATTTTCTTCCATATAAGCATATTTTTCACATATAATAAAAACTTTTCCAAAATAAAATGAAAAGTCATGTTTATCTTATTTTTATGTAAAAATAGGTACTTAAGCATGTACTAGCGGAATCACCCGCTCTCCGAGCAGCCCAGGCAAAACCCAGTTTTGATTCAAATCCATCTCAAAATAGAAATCCAACTTGTAAGAAGAAAAAAAACTGACGTGCATTTTGTACACAAAATGTAGATATCCTCATCCAAAAGAAAAAAATACTAAATCCCGAGCTAAATCCTCAACCAAAGTGAAACATCCTAATCCTGATCGAAACGAAACAAATCTACCTAAAAATTACTATTAACGGTAGGACTCCAAAATAACACAACAAAATCGAAAAACCATCCAACAGATCTCCGTCGGCGTCGTCTGCTCTGACGTTGCACAATAATGTAAAATATCCTCAACCAGAAGAAAAAACACGAAATCGGAAACCAAAGTGGAACATTCTAATCCTATCTAATCGAAACCAAACAAATCTACCTACTAGTTATCATTATTAATGCTGGGATTCCAAAATAACACAACACAATCGAAAAATCATCCAACAAATCACCATCACCCGCCGTCGATCTGCTCCTGATTAATGTCAATTATTATTGCAATGTACTTAATTTTTTTTTTAATTCTCAAAGACGATTAATTATTATTATTATCATCATTATTATAAATCCAAAAGCGAATGAGATGAGATTCGAAGTGAAACGCTAAAAAAACAGATAATCTGTTGTTACATCAAATCATTGGGAAGCTCTTTTTAGAATTATTACTTCATTCTAATGGGTTAGTACTTACTTAACTCGTGACTGTAGAGAATTTGTCCAGCCGGTTGATATTGTTGAAAAAAACAAATAAACATAACTCAACTTTGAATGTCAAGCGAGATTCGAAAAAGCGACAATTTTTTACGCTAAGCAAAACACAAAGTCGCTGACGTGACGCTTCACAACATCATTACGTTCAGGTGGGCTTCTTACCAGCAGCTAAAGCCGCTGGGACCGCCTGAATGTAGCCATTGTTACTTCGGCGATCACCATGGCAACGCCATGTCAACCAATGTGACCAATCAGAGATTGCGAGAATGCCTTCTCTCTCCCTCATTAGATACACGCATAATGCTATCTTTTTTACGGACAAACATACCTTCTCTTTTATAAATGTATAGATAGATAGATAAGCTGAGAAATCAGTGTTGATATTCCACTATATATACTATACACTCAACCTACCTATCAACTTCTCTTGACTGTCTCATTAATTGATAACACATCAAAAATTAAAAATTTGCGGTTTCATTTTTTTTTTTCTATGAGTGTGAAACAAAAATGATGCAAAAAGTTATCGATATTCTTGACAGAGCTATTTTGTTTTGCTTCGGAATCTTCGGTGTTAGTTAGGTATGTATCATGATACCTACCTTCTATCATGGGCATGTGTGTATACAATAAACTCAATAGATGATTATAAGACTATTTACATGATTTCAGTATAAGTTCAAATAAACATGGGTCCGAAAATGCTTCGTTCTAAAAAAAACATTTTTCCCTTGCTTTTTTCGTAAATATTTCAAATATGTATATCTATCCTTCACACAATTTTGTTTTAATTTGACAGTGGTAGTTGTAGTGTCGAGAGTCTAATAAAACTGACAAAGATTGTATTAAAGTATAAGCATTTATTTTGCTTAACTAATACCACCCTATTTCCTTTTTGAAAAGTTATTTTTTGGGGCAAATCACCAATCCAAGACTGATGGAAGAGAGCGAGGGGTTACGGAACGGAGCGGAGCGAGACCGAGCGATATACAGGAGGATATGGGAAAGCTAGATTGCTCCTTGCCTGTAGATGATAATATCTGAATGAACCAAACTGGTCTGAAAACAGGTTGCCCCAGTAAAAATCCGATTTTTTTTCCAATATAGGGTGTCCCAGAAAGAATGGGACATACGGTAATAGCAGATTCCTCACACAAAAATATTGCGATCGCCCCGAACTTGTCTATCCTGTTGAAAGTTGAATTTTAACTTTGGATTTTCTCAAATAACTTTTGAAATAATCAAGTTAAATTGATTAAATTTGGCGTATGGGGGTTGTTTGACATACAAAATTCATATCTGGCCTTGGTTTGGCTTTTACATGTAGGGGGCACCACTTACACATCTTTTCAAATAGTCATAACTCTTTGTACCCACTCGAATGTTTTTTTTTAAATTAAAACTTGATTTCTCCGTCAAATTTACGTAAAAAAGGTACACCTTGTAAAAGTGGATAGGAGTAACCTTTTTTTAGATATTTGCACTTCAAGTAATCCTATTGCATGGATTACTTTAAGTGGTTTCGAATGGTTTTTTTTTAAATAAACATAGGGGGCATCAAGAACGCCGTTGTCACGGAAATTTTGACAAGTGTCTTGATGTTCAATGTTTCTTATAAAAAAAATCTAAATAAAATGAAAAAAATTGTCAAAAAAATATTTGTTTTTCATAAAAATATAAAATTAGATAAATTTTCTTATAATCAAGAAACATTGAGCGATCAAACTAATGTCCAAATCACCAAGTTCAAATTCAAATATCTTGAAATAGGTTACTCCTAGCCACTTCTTCAAAGTATACCTTTTCCATGTAAAATATGATGGAAAAATCAATTTTTCAATTTTGGAAAAATGTACGAGTGTGTAAGAGCAATTCGGTGCTCAGCTTTGAATTTTTCATGTCAAACAATCCGCACATAAGTAAATTTCATCAATATAACTTGTCTATTTCAAAAATTATTCAAAAAGTATATCAAAAATTAAAATTCAACTTTGACACCCTGTATCTCTGTTAATATCAATTTTCAGGATAGACAAGATCGGAGCAATCGCAATATTTTTGTATGAGGACACCCTGTATTCAGGGCCAAGAACATTTTTGCAGAGCAGACTTTAATATAGTTTTTTCAAGTAGCACCCCCAGTATATCTTTGAATATTTGAATTTGCACCCTGATTTGCACCTTTTCAAACTTCTGAGATCTGTTGAGTTTTTGCGATTCGCCTTAACCGTTTATTGATAATTATTAATTTTTTTCAAAAAATTGTTGCGTTTGCAGGCCGAGGGGTGCGCATTTACAACAAAAAGTGTAGTTACACCGAATTCCGTATCCAAATACTCCGAGCAGTATTCAAAAGTACTTGCTGGTATTTAAAGATATTCAAAGACAATCAATGGTATTAAAACCTTCAGTTTAAACACTTGTATCAATTTGAGAGTATTCAAGATGTATTGAAAGTATTTAACAAGTGTTCACAGCGTCTAAAGCTCGATTAAGATAATTTGAAACAACAACGTTTATAAATGGCATGTACAGGGTGATTCATTTTCAGAGTCAGGGTGCCAGTTCTCGTAAACTATTCATCGTAGAGGCTTGCGGCAAAAAAATTTATTACTAAAACGGCCAAGAGAAAAACCTGGAAAATATTTTCAAGTTTCTGAAATGGTCGCTAGGGGGCGTAACAACCAACACCAATTGGGAAAATATGATTTTTATGGAATTTTGTCCAATGAAAATATATCGATGAGCTCATTTTCGGATTTACTGACTATTTACCTACACTTTTTGTCCAAAACGTTTTTTTCTATCTATCATAATAAAGTGGTGAGGGAAGTTCAATTGTTTTATTAAACAAACGGAGCGGGAGATTTCTCCCGTTTTGCTTGACCGATTTAAACGAGCTTGGGCTCATATGAAAGAGCATGATCTGCACTTCAAAAAACTTTTTTGGTTTTGAATTTTTGACCTTCGTCGTCGCCGCTAGATGGCGTCAACTGAAATGGTAGCATGTTTTTGAGTTTTTTCCAAAAAAATCGAATGTAATGGTATATTCATTTTTATATATTTTGAAAGGGGATACATTTTCCTATAAAAAAAAAACAAGAAAATTAATGATTTTTTTTTTGTTTTTTTTTTTAATTTTTTTTTGTTTTTTTTTTTAAATTTTTCAATAGGAAAATGTATCCCCTTTTAAATTGATTTTTTTGGAAAAAACTCAAAAACATGCTAACATTTCAGTTAACGCCATCTAGCGGCGACGGCGAAGGTCAAAAATTCAAAACCAAAAAAGTTTTTTGAAGTGCAGATCATGCTCTTTCATATGAGCCCAAGCTCGTTTATATCGGTCAAGCAAAACGGGAGAAATCTCCGTTTGTTTAATAAACAATTGAACTTCCCCCACCACCTTATTATGATAGATAGAAAAAAACGTTTTGGACAAAAAGTTTAGGTAAATAGTCAGTAAATCCGAAAATGAGCTCATCGATATATTTTCATTGGACAAAATTCCTTAAAAATCATATTTTTCTACTTGGTGTTGGTTGTTACGCCCCCTAGCGACCATTTCAGAAACTTGAAAATATTTTCCAGGTTTTTCTCTTGGCCGTTTTAGAGATAATTTTTTTTGCCGCAAGCCTCTACGATGAATAGTTTACGAGAACAGGCACCCTGACTCGAATCACCCTGTACTTTCGCATGTAAGTAATTTGAAAGCCCCTGCAATCGATCTATAGGCATAGAATTTTTAAAACTGACAAAAATATCTACTTGACCCCACCGTACGCATTGACTACTTTTTACAGATATATGATATATTCCGAGATATTCGGTGAAATTAATAAAGCCAAGCAAATGCTTCTACAATAATAATCTCTTTGTGAACTGCTTATAAAGTCCATTTCAAGAAATGAAAGTGAAAGCATTCGCTTGTTCTTCATTCATTGCACCCATTGGCGTGCGAAGTTTTTACTGAAAAACCCTGTATCTACCAAATTGTATAAGTCAGGTGACATGACTTGAATCAATATAGTCTTAACTATCAACGCAACAAGAATCTTTTTATAAAATCATCAAAAAATTGATTAGCAAATGCGTTTATTTTATTTTTATTTTCCTCTACTTATTAGTTTTTTTTTTGTTCAGTGAATTAGTGATTGGAGAATATCCTTCCGTACAGTAAGATATTAATTCCCTGCTCTTTAATTTTATTATTTTATTATTATCTTATTATTATTGAGCATGTAAGATGATATTTCAATTCGTTTCTAGAATTTGACTCTTAAAAAAATATCATCTGTTGTTTCACTCAACGTAAATATGTTTTAGAAATTCAATATATCATAATATCTCATGATTCTTCTTAACATTTTTGAATTATTGAATTTGATTTTTTTAACATTATACAAAGCATTTATTAAATCATTTCACAATCCTATACTATTTTTCTCCAACTGGCCTTGATAAAATCTATTAATACATATTTCATACTATCATTATCAACTTCATTGAACATAAAGAATGAAGAAAAATGTAAAAAACACTCGACCATCATAGCAATAATTAGTAGATCCCTCTCTTCATCTTGACAAAGTCTATAAACTCAATTACACCGTAAATAAAAATATGTTCATACGTTCCAAGTTTGCTGATAAAAATCAGTTATCATTTGGTAATCAAAGCAAAAAATCGAAATTATTATTGTCATTATTATTCTCTTGCTATTTATACTTTATTCACCAAGACAGAATGCGCAGTTATTTCAGAGTCACCCGGTACACTTGCCTATTCTTGCCTCTAGGATCCTCGGACGTCGTAATTAAGATTCGACACCGTAAAAACCCAAAGAACCGCTAAGAAATAGTAGGGTTTTGGGTCAAATTCGTGAATTGGATCAACTTTTGTATTTATTTTCGTGTGTGTATCACTTAAAGGAATCTGGTGATATATCAATGCAAATTAGCATAATTTTTACAATGTCGCTGGATTTCAAAGCGTAGAAACCCATTGGAAAACTGATCACTGAAACTTTTTCTTGTCAAAACTACTATTTCACTGGAATAGTGCGACTACATAGAACCGAGCATAGAACAATATGAATGAATCGGACGAATCATCATCAACACTATCAGCTGAAGTGAGTTCTATTTTTCCAAAGCATAGTTCAATTTCACAAGGGACTATAATATGAACAAGTAAAATAATCAAATTTTCTCCTTATGCAAGTGTATATTTCTGACAGTGTATGATATTACTACTCTAGAAATACAAGAGTAGCAAAGTCATCTAATATGTCACAGGATATGTATTAATAAATAATGAGGTTCCTCAAATCGATATTTGTTTTGCTTTTGAGTATATGAATAATTTGTGCACATAGCCCGAAGGAGAGATTTAATGTACAATGGCAAAATCATGATAAGCAAAATTGCTGCTGACAGTGTACATTCTAATTTTGAAACGTTCAGCAATTGAATAGATTTTTTATTGAACGTCTATTTGAATTCATAATTGGGAATTGCAATATAATCTGTGATTATGGGTCAATCTTCAATTAGTTGTCTCGAGTATTCATAGACTGCAAATATAATCTCCGATTCACCAATCATAAATTTGCCGATGAGTGTTTGTTTCCTTTGTCTCCTTCTAGAATTAATCATTGAAAAGAGAGAAGGAATAAGCGTAAAAAAACCGAGCTCGAGAATTGAATTTTTCGAGAATCCCATCAAAATCTTTTCACCAGGACTGTGATAATTCGAGAAGAAATCAGATGACATAACAATCTTCAATTTTGATTATTTCATACTTTACATCATCAGAGACTGTAAAAAAAAATTACTTGACTACTCCAAAAATGACATTTTGCATCATCAAAGACTGTGAAATTGCATTGGTAACACGGTTTGGCTGGCGCCAAACACGATATTTTCGTTCACTGTCTTATCTACACGGAAGATTTTGCGCCATTCGCAGAAAGCCTCAAACTCCTTTTGATACCTTTCCACCGATTTGCGGGCTTCGCAGCTTTTATGCAAAATTTGGTCCATTTTGCAACTTGTTCACTTAACATAAACGGTTGGTAAGGTATATCAGATAGGACAAACATAAGTTGTTACATGGTCTGGCTGGCGCCATCTCATGGTAAGAATGTGAGGCGGACTGCCACTCCAAGTGTATGGTTTGACAAGAAAGCACTTTAAACCGATTAAAAATACTTATTACAGTATGAAACAAATCAATGTACGATACACAGCCGTTAAATGTCATTAAACTACTCGTCTAGATATTCTAGACTCGGCTCGTTCGTCGCCTCGTCCATAAACATCTTGACTCGTTATTTAAAAAGTCATTTACCGCCTTAGTAACGTAAATAACTATTTTTGAACATGTCAGGCAGAAAAAAAGATACAGCTATTAACAACCCTTTCCAAAATAGTAAAAAAAGCAAATTAACTGAACTAACGATCGCAATTGATGAATCGATCACTGTTGCCCAGGGACCCAATTTTTGAAAACCGGGGAGTAGAACAGCCGAGAGAAAGCCTACTTTCTCTCGGCTGTTCTACTCCCCGGTTTTCTAAAACAAGCTTTGGTTCTGTATTGTGTGAGTTTGAAATCAGTGTTTGTGTTTAATTTGGACTTCTTCGGACTATATTTTTGAGTGTATTACATATATCGTGATTCCCGTTCGTGCGTATTTGATTAGCAGAGTAGAAATTCAGCTTTTGACGTAATAAAAAAGAGTTTGTTTGGATATTTCCGTCTGACAGCTGACGTCATGACGTCACAGAAACCTAGCGTATAAGGTTTTTGTTTCGTTGTTAATTTGACAATTATTAATTAATTCAAGATTTGAAATGAAATATACACTGGTAAGCTATATTTGAATCTTTGCAAATCCAGTCTTAGATAATTTCCTGAACCATCAAGAATAATGATCTTGAACTGCTTACATTCTATCCATTCATATGGGTTATTTTTTCCCGAACTGAAATGAAAATTTTCAGTCCATTATGCTCTCAGATTAGGACAATGAGAACAGTATAAATTTTCGATCGCTCATTTGAATCAAGAGGAAAAAAAAGCTAATCAATTTCAATTTTATTCTTTTCAATAGCAATATAAATTGAAAATGCGAACAAAGATGAAGCCAAAGAAATAGCGGCTTTCCGTATTTGCAGCATGTTATTACTCTCTTTTCAATTTCATCTTCGCATTAAAAAATTTTGCTTCATGTGGCATATGGGTGCTTAGCGAAAAAAGGATCGTCCGAAATTAGTAGCTTTTTTATGTTTTTATCAAAAAGATTTATCATGGTGCCACCAAATATTCGCTCCTCGCTTTTTATAATATTGTAGAAATCTAGTCTACTTTTTCGGAAAACTGTTTTTTTTTGCGAATATGTGGTTGTTTAGTTGATCGTTGAGTGGACCCCTCGTATCTTTTGAGCACTAGTGCGGAAAAGTAACTTTTCCGCACGATTTTTGTATGGACGGAAAAATAATTAAACAAAATGTTTTCATCATGATATATTCATCGGAAACATTCGATTCTTGGATCCTGCATCAGTTATCAAAGAAATAGGTGATGCTCGAGCTCGAGGTAATGCTGCATTTTGAAACTTCGATCCATTTCTCAGTTCACCTGTTCTGGCGATTTTTTCCAAAAAATTGTTAATTGCATTTTTTCACATTCGAGTGTTTTTGTCCATCTTATTTGAAATAACAAAAATCATTTAATTAGTCATAAATATCTTCATTCTCAACAATACAAAAATCGTGCGGAAAAGTAACTTTTATCCGATATCCGTGTGGAACATCAGATTTCCCGCACCAGTGCGGAAAAATTTTTCCGCACGGATATGTCAAAATTAACAATATCATAAGCAAACAGCAACCAGGTCTCCAGGTAACTATGGTCGCTTAGTTACACATTTCGACATTCATTATTATTTATTTGTAATTAGTTGCATCACAAACTTTTAAATTACGAATTATATCCCTATTTCCGCACGTCTGTAGAAAAACTATTGTACCTAACACTTGCGGAAAATGTTTTTCCGCCCTCGGCTGCTTCACCGAACTCCGCTACGCGTCGGTCGGTGAACGGCAGACTCGTGCGGAAAAACTAATTTTCCGCACTTGTTAGGTAAATTGCTATTTCAGCACCAGTGCGGTAAAGTAACTTTTTCGCACTAGTGCGGAAAAGTACAACTTTCAAAACGAAAAATCGTGCGGAAAAGTAACTTTTCCGCACGCTCGTAGGAAAAATTTATTTTCGGCACGGATATTGCTTCGGAAAACTGATTTTGAGGCCGCACGGCCTTAGAAAAAAATATTAACTTGCAATTTATTAATTTAACAGACTTATACAGAGTGTCGCAGATAAGATGGATAGACCCCTGTATCTTCCTTATTGGAAAAAGTCGGGTTACGAAATTTTGTAGTCATACAGATTGATGAGCTCCAGTGTTTATGATATTCAACTGAAATTTCTTGTCTAATCTCCACCTACTACGTCTTCGCAAAAAGGGCCAATTCTCGATATTATTTTGCTTCGAGTCAGACATACCAAAAAAAGTTACAAAAAAAAGTTGTTCTGAATTATATTCTTACCCTAGATAATGAGTTTCAAGAAAAATGCCATTTCTTATTTTTGTATTTTCCATAGATTAAATCAAGTACCTAAAAAAAATTATGTGTTCCCACAACCTTAAAAATTGATTTTGAGGCGTCATGGCAGTATTATATCGAGAAGATGTAAACTTTTTAGTTTTTATTCAAATTATAATGTGTCAAACGGAAAAATAAATCCGTAAATGAACAAAAAATTTAAAAATAGTTGGAATTTTCTCATGAAACTTAAAATCCAGGGTTAGTATACAATCTAGAACTTTTTTTGATATCTCTGACGCGAAGCAAAATATCGAGAATAAACCTTCTTTACGGAGTCCTAGAAGAGTCCTCAAAGTTCAAATTTCAGTAAGATGTCATAAAAAGTGTGGCTCATCAGTCTTTATGACTGTAAAAAATTTAGAACCCTGACTTCTTCAAATAAGGAAAATACAGGGGTGTATTCATTTAATCTGCGATACACCGTGGATAGGTACGAGGATAGGTTAATAACGTGGAGCGAGCATAACTTAATGGTATATTGATAATAGGGGGCTCTGGAAAACTTTTTTAATTTATTTCTCTTAATTTATTGTAGGTACCTATCGATAATGAAGATGGAATGATCCTGTATAACTGTTGCTATATGTAAGATAACTTTTCTGTTGAAATGAAATAGTTATAAACAGAAAATCCAAATTTCAGTTTATTATGTTACTTTTCGTTAATATATAAATTGACCCAGAGTACCTTTGAATCTTATCAAACAAAAAGTGCATCATTCTATTTGCAAACTTGTTTTTTATAAAAATTAATACCTGCATACACATTTTGTGTTTACTTGAGCTCACTACAGTGCTTAATTAATGGTTTCTTTGATCCTACCAGAGTTACCGAAATGGAAGTTTATAATTATTTGAATACAAATTATAGAAACAATACATTTATAAATTTCGTATCAAATTGAAAACAAAATATCAATCGACCGTAAACAGTAATTGATTTTAGAGAAAGCCAAACTAACGGGAGGTAATTATCTTTCAAAATATTGGCTTTGCACAAGACCCTTCCATCAATGATCAGTGGTGATTGATCATTAGCGAGACTAATTAAATAGTAAACCTTAGCCGCAGCGGCTGTTTCATTGTTTCAATGAAACGGCCGTATTTAATCCTCATTTTGAATTTGAAATGCGGGAAATCTTTGATTCAAAGTCGTCTAATCGGAGATTCCTGCATTTTCAATTTAGTAATGTCATCAGAATCTTTGAACTCGAATGAATTGTTATCCACCAAAAGTTATACACAATTTTTACGTCATTACTTGATTGTAGCACCGGTTTTCTAGCATGAAAAATATTTTATCTCATACTGTACCGTAAAGTATAATTTACCGGAATCAAAACCGGTCCGGTAAATGACACTACGTCATCAGATACTTAAAAAAAAATTACTTGACTTCTCCAAAAATGACATTTTGCATCATCAAAGACTGTGAAATTGCATTGGTAGCATGGTTTGGCTGGCATCAACTCATGATTTTGATTAATAACTTGACATAGAATGTTGGTAACATATAATTAACCTATCTTTTACTCAAGTGGTGACATGTTTTGGATGGCGCCATCTCATGGTAAGAATGTGAGGCGGACTGCCACTCTAAGTGTATGGTTTGACAAGAAAGCACTTTAAATCATCAAAGTATGAAACAAAACAATGTACGATACACAGCCGTTAAATGTCATCAAACTACTCGACTCGGAATTTTAATGTCGTAAACATCTCGACTCGGAAATTCAAGTCATTTAACGCCTTAGTAACGTAAATTACTATTTTTTGTAGCAAACGATGGAATTCTTATATGTTCGGAATTTTTAAATGATGATGGAATCATCATTTAATTTTCCTTCTTCAATTCCCTATCAGTCTTTCGCAAATGAACTTAGTATTTAAAAAAATAAACGATTATGCTTATATGTATAACCAGAGTATTATATTGAATGACTTGTTAATAGATTTTCAAACCAACTATTTTTGCGAAAACACATTACGTCAACGAAATTATGGTTATTGGGATCATCAAAAACATCCGTCTTTTTAGTCTGAGTGTTTTGCTTGTTGGTGTGTGTTATTTTTTGATAAGTGAATGCAAATCCGTACTAACAAAATGGAAATTTGCACAAAATGATTCGAATTTATCCCATTATTCTTGCAGAAATATTGGTTGAAATCAGTATATCTTTTGTATTGATCATAGTTGCTTTATATTTGCATATTGGATCAGTTCACTTTAAAATGAACTGACCAAAAATGATCTGATCCAAAAACCATCAAATAAAACTGCATTTGTAATACTGTCATTGGTTTCGGATCATGTCACTGTGAGTTTCATCATTTTTAACCAAAAAAAAGTTCTTTCCTTCAAAATTTTGCATTAAAGGCAAGTATTTTATATTTTTTAATGATTTGAGGGTTAGGCTGTTGCGAAATTCACGCCTAATATCAGTAACAGCTCCCACCTTTTACTTCCGACCAGTTCACTTAAGTGATCAAAATTTGCGGGTGGTACAGTTAGGGGCCAAGGGGGAAGTGACCAGATCACTTACAAATCAGATCAGTTTGTAAATAAAACATTCTAAATGTCAAATTTTAGTGATCTGGGTCAAATTGACCTGAGTGATCTGGGTCAAATTGACCTGATCTAAGATGCAAATGAAAAGAAGCTTTTTATTTGCATCTAAAATCAGGTCAATTTGACCCAGATCACTAGAATTTTACATCTACGACGTTTTATTTACAAACCGATCTGATTTGTTAGTGATTCGGTCACTTCCCCCTTTGCCCCCAACTGTACCACCCGCGAATTTCGTTCACTCAAGTAAACTGGTCAGAAGTAAAAGGTAGTGGTTTTTTTTACGGATATAAGTCATCTATTTCGCAACAGCCTAACCCTCAAACCACATAAAAATATAAAATATTTGCACTTAATCCAAAACTTTGAAGAAAAGAATTTTTTTTTGGCTATAAATGATGACACGCTGACACTGACATGATCAGAAACCAATGACAGAATAACAAATGCAGTTTTATTTGATGATTTTTGGATCAGATCATTCTAGGGCAGTCCATTTAAAAGTGAACTGATCCAGTATGCGAATAAAAAGCAACCATTGTATATCGGATCTTGCGAGATTTGCAACAATATCAACATATTTGGCTACAACATAAAAATGTGTCTGCTCTTAGGTTGGCAAGCATAAAGAGTACTCTATTGGCAAAACACTAAGAACACGTTATAACTCTCTACTTGGAGATTTTTACTATCCAGAAGTCATAGAAGCTTATAGTACTGACTACAACCGCACAAAAATGTCGCTACAACTCGTTTTGGCTGGTCTGTTTCCTCCAAGGAGTGAAGATATCTTCGAAGATAACATCATCTGGCAACCAGTTCCTTTCAACTATCTACCCAAGTATGAAGATAAGGTACTACTAGGTGTACTATGTCCAACATATTTGGAAATGTAAGATATTAGAACGTAAGCATGATAATAAGTATTCATAGTGCAAAGAATACAGATAGAACAAGAATAAATGTGTGTCTTTATTAATGATTTTTTTCATTAAGTTTATGAAAGAGCAGGCGCAATGTAATAATTAGAGATAAGTATATTGACAAGTGGGAAACCTTGATTGTGTTCTCATTTCCTTTCTATTTTGAAATAAGGAAATGTTCTGAATTCGGATTGCACATGTCTTTTTTTTTCAATATTGAAATTGAATTAAATATTTTTTCGACTCATATCAATCTTATCTTCCACGTTGGTCTGCTTTTCTTACAGATCACCAGAAGTGCAAGCCAATTTTCTGGAATACTCCAAGGAACTCGGTTACATTTCAGAGCATACGGGATTGAATGCCACCAGGTTTCTGGATGTTTACAATTTGTACTTCGGCTTATCCACTGGAGAAGAATGGGGCTTTCGAACTTCCAGAATAGACAAAACCTGTTTGGCCACAAACTATAGCTAATTTGGCTATCAAAGTGAGTATGTTGTTGGCTAGAATTTCTTCAATCGGATAGAAAATTTGGATTAAAATCATCTTCTGAAATAGGTTTGGCCCTAATTTATGTGTGATGTGGAAGAAGCGGTGTTTGTAAAAACTATTTTTTTTCCAACCTTCGAACTGTAGTTATGTTGAATGTTATTTTGCCAAGTTAACTTATTTGATTATTTAATGCATGTTAGTTAAAAGTGGGAGTGTAGAGTGAACTTCACAAAGAGGTAGCAAGAGAAACCTTCAAGACCTAAAGTGTTTGCCTGACTAATGTACGTCATGTTGAACTAAGTGCATAAACAAAATCCCCAACCATGAAACATGAAATCGGAACCAAATATTCCAATAAAGAAATGGAACATGTTGAATCGGTCAAATATTTGATCTATCTATTTCCGAAAGGGTGTTACAGATTCGATATTCATTTCTGGAAACGATAGGAGAATATACAGCGAAGCTCAAATCATGATACGCGATGTTGCCACACACCACCGAATATTTCCGGAAGAGGTTTATTTAGAAAATTAATATTTCAAAATATCTATGTGACCTTTTCGCGGTCACTTTTTTACTTCTAAAAAAAGGCGTCATCGAATTTATAATCCGACGCCACGTGTAGAAAGAAAAAAGTGAGGAAACATCAATTTACAATTAAAATGCAGCCGGGATCCGCATCGTTCTTGTCTAGTCAAACTTAAACTTTACTATAAGCTACTTCAATTTTTTACCAAACAAAATCAAACCCAATCTAACCAAAACTCAAAACATACTTTGTCCAATTTAGCCGATAGGTAGCCGATAATAATAATTGTACCAGCGCCATTTCGCTGCATTTTGATTGGGCGAGTACCATAGATAAAATAAAAATAAAGAGATAGTTTCTTCAAGTGGGAAATATCCGTATAGAGTTTCTGCGCTGGTCCGTAGCGCACGGCGTACGGTGGCAAGGTTTTGAACTAATCCGATGTGACAGCCAGACATATGATAATCGGTTAGGTCTGTCTTACTTATACAGTTAGAAAGAGATACATGATTTTTGGAATTTTTCGGTCAGAAATTGGTACGTCAATTTGTTGAAACGAATTCCCAACGTTTGTTTTGGTGTTGAATCATAGACATAACCTGAAACCTGACATTTTTGTGAAGTTGAAGTATAAAGTATAATATATTATTATATTATACACTAAAGCGAAAGCAAAAAACGACTGAATTCAATACTCAATACTTTCTGCTATGATAATAAATAAATGATATTGATTGCAACTGTCTAGATCTGGTTTAGGCAGAACAGGAAAAATAATACGGAGATATGCAATTAAAGTCTTCTAAGAGGCAAGAAACCAATAAAAAGGTAGGCACAACTTGTAGTAAAAAGCTTTTTGGACGTGGGAGGTTTTTTTAGGCATTATTTGCTTGCATCTTATCTACTTGTGTTTGTGTTTTGTTGAGTACTAAGCAAACTACAGCTACACTGGGCTCTAAGCTTGATTCTGGACTCGGGGCTAGTTCATAGCGAAAGAAGAAGACGATTTGGTGGTGGTTTTCACGACAATTCTCGAATTGGCAGTCTTGGGACAGGTATCAACATGGGTTAGATCAACCCCATGAAAAGCATGAACATTTTGCCTGTCTGGTGGAACATGATGCTCATCTAGTCTTTCAAGCCGAAGCTGTGATACTAATTAGAATCATAGAATCAGTTGTTATGTAGTAAATTAGGTGAGTTATTATGTAGTATGTACATCCTTAGTTTAGATAGCTCGAGAGAAAACATTGTTAAGGAATATTGTTGATGTGTGCTGATAATTAACACTAAAAATGTCTAAACCAGGTATTTTATCTTATAAATGTGAACAGTTGGAATGTTTAAATAAGTACTTTCACTCAATCAAGGACGATAATTACAAAAATGAGAAAATTTTTAGATTCCCTGAAAAAGACCAGATCAGGCGTGAAAAATGGTTTCAAATCATGAATTTGAATTATTCTGATAAAAGGTGCTATTTATGTCAAGAACATTTTGAGGAAAAATCTTTTTCAGATTCGAATAGAACTCGATTGACCAAATATGCCCTGCCAATTAATAATTATCAGAAAATAATCATTATTCAAGATATACAACTAATTCCCCCTCGCGATTCTGAAAAACTAGCTGTAGATGTAGCTTTCAAAACTGAATATATCAATATTCCAGAAAATATTTCTGAAGAAAAATTGAAAACAAATGGAAAAAAAGAAGACTTTTAGATTCAAGCCACATACATGTCCTGGTTCTCTGGTCAGGGTTTTTGTTGATAAACATAGCTATGTAACTTGTTCCAAGAATGAGTTTTTGTTTCATTAAATATTGTGATCTAGCTGTTAGTGATATTATTCATTATTTTTTATATTTCCATATTGTTTGTGCATGTGATAAAATTGTACCAAAATGTATTTAGTTGATTACATTGCAATAAAAAGATACCTTCGTTTGAATTTATGATAAATTCTTTATTGTTTTACTGATTCCTTCCTCAAAGAATCAGATCTTCATTTGAATTAGTTAAAAATACAGTCCTGTTATCATTCAAAACCGTTGATAAGTAGATTTGAACAAGTTTTTTAACGAATCAACCGTTTTGAACAGTTACAGTACTTTATTTTTATCAAATCTAATATAGCGAATATTTATGGGTTTATTTGAAAAGGCCGCCTCTGCATTGTCGGTAAAGAAGAAACCTGTTTTATCATTTAGTTGCTGTCCGTAGTCAATAGTGTCGCTGTAAACACTGTGCCAGCTGCTTGTATTGGTTCGAACACTCTCTTAATTTATTATTTTCTCTATGGCGAGTACGTACCTGGTTTGTTTGTAAAAGGACGTGTTGCAGATAGCTCCGATACTAAACTCAATTCCGGGAAGTATCGAGTTCTAGAAGTAACACAAGTATATACGCAAATTAGACAGTGTCAAGCGTAAGCCATTAGGAAATCAACAGAAAGGTACAAAGCATTAATTATTGAGACAAAACGTAAACCCCGTATCACACTAAGAGTGAGGTTAACGGACTACTGTCTCACACTACCGCGGTGTGACAGTGTTGTCGGTTTGGAGCTTGAGCACTCCACGAACAACAGAGACGGATTAAGGGAAAAATGGACTCCGACGATTATTCAACAGATGATGGAAAACGAAGAAGAGAAGGTGATGATATAACTGAGAACGCTAATAAAAACAAGAAATGTATGAGGAGCCCGGATCAAGTTGCTAGAAGAGAAGAGAGAATGGAGATGGTTATCCAAATGCTACAAAACTTAACCACGGAGATGAAAGAACTACGAAAAGAACAAAGAGACTTCAAAGAAGAAATACTGACTCTGAGAACAGAGAATGAAAACATTAAAAAAGAAAATCAAGCAATGAAGATGGAAATCGGAAACATAAATCAAAAATTGGATGCAATGGAAAAGGAAAAAAGAAGAAATAATATTGTAATCAAGGGGATAAAAATAGCAGGAAAACCAGGAGAAGAACAAAAAACCGAGGTATCAAAATTTATTACGGAGAAATTAGAAGTTAGAGTGGACATTAAAAATGTATACAAAATCGGGGAAAAAATGTGGCTGGTCGAACTCAACAATAAAAACGATAAGCTAACAATCATGAAAAACAAACAGAAGCTGAGAAAACTTGAGTACCCTATACATATAGATGATGACATGACGAAAGATGAGAGAATTATACAATCCAAAATCAGGAACAAGGCTAAATTAGAAAAGGAAAGAGGACAAAATGTGAAAATTGGCTTTCAAAAAATTATCATAAACAATGAAGAATGAAAATGGAACAACGAACAACAAAATTTTACAAGGATGGTGAAAGTACAACCAAAAACTTAAAAAACAAAAAAACAAGCACGAGACAAAATGGTAAAACGACAAAGGATTTCGAAATGGACATTGATAAGGAGAACCGAAAAGAAAAGTTGAACAAAAATAAGGAAGAATTTGAAAATTGGAGGATAGGAACATGGAACATAAAAACAATTCAAGGAAAACAGGACGAACTAGAGACAGAATTTGAAAGAGCAAATTTGGACATACTGACATTAACAGAAACAAAAAAGAAAGGTAATGGAGATATCATAATGCAAAATGAACATGTACTCATATACAGTGGTGTATCTAAAGAGGAGCGTGCAAGAGCAGGAGTCGGATGTATAGTTCATAAAAATACGAAGAAAAATCTACAGAAATGGATGGCTGTGTCTGAAAGAATTTTAGTAGTTGAACTCAAGAATGAAAATGGGAACACAAGAACCATAGTGGCAGTATATGGACCAAACGAAGATGAGGCAACAAGAAAAAAAAACCTGTTCTGGGAGGAGTTGACAAAAACTATGGAAACACTGAAGGGAGAGATCTATCTAACAGGTGACTTCAACAGCAGAGTAGGGAGAAAAGATGAAAATTACCCAACAGTGATTGGCCAATATGGAGAAGATACAAGAAACAACAATGGCAAACGGCTGCTTGACTTCTGTGTGATGCATGACCTAGTCATTACAAATACACTCTTCCAGCACAAAGATATACACAAATACACAAGAGAAGTTATTTCCAGAAAAGAGAGATCAATCATTGACTATGTGGTTGTAGAGCAGAAAAACAAACCAAATATAATAGACACACGAGTGAAGAGAGGACCAGAAATCGGAAGCGACCACTTCTTGGTAACAACAAAGATTAGAGGAAGACAAGAATACCGTAAAAGAATAGAAAAAAATCATACAAACCTGAAACCAAAACATGAAAAAATCAAAGCCTACAAACTGACAGAAAAAGAAGTGGCAGAAAAATATGCACAAGAAATTTCCAAAAAATGTGAGAGATTAAGAGAGCATATACATCTACGAACTATTCAGGAGATGTGGATTAATTTCAAACAAATTATAATGGAAACAGCTTCTGAGACGTGTGGAATCAGCAGAATACTAACTAAACAAAAACAAACGGCATGGTGGAACAATGAAATCAAAGAGCAGATAAAGAAAAAGAAGGAAGCCTGGAAGAACTACCTCAAGGTGAAAACGACAGAAAAATATGAAATATATACAGAGGAAAGAAAAAAGGTAAAAAATATGGTGAATCAAGAGAAAAAGAAAAAATGGGAGGAATTTGGACAAAAAATCGAAAATGCGGCGAAGGGAAACCAAAAGCTTTTCTACAATATAGTGAAATCATGCAGAGGCGAACCCAAAGGACAAAAAACATTCAACATAAAAAGTAAAAAGGAGGAAATATTAACAGATGAACAAGGAATCATGCAGAGATGGGTCGAATACTTTAAAGAATTGCTAGAGGCAAACAAAAATACAGAAGCAACAGAAGGGATAGAAGAGGAAACAATGAGTTCGACTTGGGAGACGCAAGATGAACACATAACATTTGAGGAACTTGAAAAGGCAATAAGGGAACTTAAAAATGGAAAAGCACCAGGAACCGACAACATTACAAGCGAAATGATAAAATACATGGGTGACGAAGGAAAAGAAATATTACTGGTAATCTACAATCAAATATGGAAAGAAGAAGAGCTACCGGAAGAATGGAAAACATCACTCATCGTGCCGATTTATAAAAAAGGAAATAAGCAAGACTGTAATAACTACAGAGGAATAACACTTATCTGCACAGCAATGAAAATATTGGAAAAAATTATAAACAGTAAAATGAGCAACATTATAGAGAATTCAATGCACGAAGCACAAAGTGCATTTCGGAAAGGAAGAAGTACACAAGACCATATATTCACAGTGAGACAAATCACAGAAAAGAGAATGGAACAAGGAAAAAATACTTACCTGGCTTTCATAGATTTGGAAAAAGCTTTCGATAAAATACAAAGGAGTAAATTGTGGGACATATTAAGAAAGAAAGAAGTTCAACCAAAGGTAATAAGACTGATAAAGGAAATGTATGGCAACAACAAAAACTTCGTAATCAGCCAAGGCAGACGCTCAAACTGTTTCAAAATTGAAGAGGGCCTAAGACAAGGAGGTGGATTAAGCCCAGTCTTATTTACCATATATATGGATGAAATAATAAGAAGGTGTACAATCAGGACAAAGAAACTGCAAGTAGGCTACAGAAACATGCAAAATATACAAATATCAGAGGCAGCTTTTGCAGAGGACATTGTATTATTTGCAGAAAATGAAAGAGACCTTAACAGTAACATCAACATATGGAGTCAGGTGACAAAAGAATATGGAATGCAAATCAACAAAACCAAAACAAAAGTTATGATAGTTGGAAAAAACATTCATCAAATGAACATTCAAGTGGAAGGAGAGAGAATAGAGCAGGTCAAAACTTATAAATACTTAGGGGTGGAACTGGACCAATCAGGAACAGCAGAACCAGAAGTCAACAGACGAATAGAGACCTCAACAAAACTTTACTATGCAATAAACAAAAAAATAATAAATAGAAAAGAAATATCCAAAAACACAAAGATGAAAGTATTCAAAACTATCTACAGACCAGTACTGACATATGGATGTGAATCATGGATACTATCTCAGAGACAAGAAAGCAAAATACAGGCCATGGAAATGAAATACTTAAGAAGAGTAATGGGGGTAACAAGGATGGACATTTACAAAGAATGGGGAGCAATAGGCAGGTGAAACAAATCTGGGAAGCAAGAGCGGGAGGAAGAAGGATGAGAGGAAGACCAAAAAAAACATGGAACCAGACTGTAGGGGATGCACTGGAGAAAAGAGAAAAATCATGGAATGAGGCTAAAGCATTGACCAGAAATAAGAAGGAATGGGCCAGATTCGTGCACAATTAATGTAAATTGAAAAAAAAAAAAAAAATGTAGACATGTATACACCCGACACCATTTCAAATGGTACAGTATGGGGTTTTTTGATAATATATATATATATATATATTGATTGGGCGGTACATTTTTAATGTACACTAAAATATTTTGGTTTCTTCCGGATAACTCCGGAAGTATTTGGGATTTTTCGATTTTCGCAACGGCATTTCAATGAGTACCAGAATGCGCCACTTTATCATGATTTAAACTTTGCTTTATTTCCCACCATTTCAGGGATACCAATGGTGAACATAAATTTGTAACACACAATGGGCCTGTATAGTTAACGAAATGACAAACATGGATGATTAATCAAATAATCTATCTAAATCTTGTATTAAACAGGTGAATAAACGCGCATTCCAGTAATCAAGAAAGAATTTTTTCAACTGCGGATTAGAGCGCATTAATTCAACAAGGCTGTAGAGCTGAAGTACCAACCAAAGAATCCACGTCAAGGTCCGCAAATGCGCGGCATTGTCTTGTCACATTTGTTTGACATGACAAACAAGAGTTTCAGGACTCAGGATGTGTTATTTTGCTCTATTTATCATCTTAGTATACGCTTGTTGGAAAGCAAATTGAAGATCATGAAACGAGTAGGAATGGACGTGGAAACAAACTGCGAAAAAAGTGTGGACATTTTTCCGTTTTTGATTATTTCTTGTTCGTTATTGTTAGGGAAAACACTGTAGCTTGCGCTAGATATACGGGGTATTCCTCCTAAAAGTATTATGGGTGTTTGCTTATTGCGTAAATTAAATTGAAGGGAGTATTTCTGAGCTAATTTCATAGAAAAAGGTAGTGTTAAAAATATCCTTGAACCGTTTTTTTTTTTAATTCGACAGATATATTTTTAGTAATAAAAGTTCAATTTAGAATTGTATCAAAGTGTGCGTTCATTTCCAAAAACATCGTATACCAAATATCAGCCCTTGAATCGCACCAGTCATTTCACAATAAATGATCAAAGTTGACATCGACGCTAAGAAAATTCAAACGAAACGAAAAGCGCGGGAAAGTTCTTACGCATTGAACTCCATACTACGTACCTGGAACGGACCCGGTTATTATTGAGAGTGAATCAAGTAGAGATACGATTGTTACGGATACCTATCTCTTTCTAACTCATTGGCCTATATGCATGGAGTAGAGAAAGAGATGGCGATAGTTACGGATACAGTGACTTGATCGAGTCACTGTAGTTACGGATACTTGTCTTTTTCTAACCCATGGAGATAAATGACACACTTTACGATTCGTTGAAGACAACGACCGGGTCCTTTCCAGGTACGTAGTATGGAGTTCAATGTTTTCACGTCATAACGCGTATCTTTGGCAACCATTTGAATGTTTAAAGTCTGAAGCGACATTGAGTTGGTTCATTCCGTAGTTTTTGAAAAAAAGATGATGGTATTATAAATATTGCACTCTGCCGCAGGCCGCGGTGTAGGTACTAATTCAACTTTGAAATTTCCCAACAACTTTTTATTCGCGTGCCTGATGACGAAAATCGGCAAACGAAACCGCTAAGAGTATGTAGAAGAAATGTGGAGAATATCTCATTGAAAAGCAGTGCTATTCATGCACTGCACATTGAGTTTTTAGAGATTTTATTCTAAAGTTCGTATTACCTCGCATATACCATAATATTACAAATGGACCAAAACTTTAATTTCTCGAGCAAAAGTCATTCTTTGAAAGAATTTTTGCTTACTCAAGAAAAACGATTTTTTTGTACAGTGTTAATAATGGATCAAAGAAGACAAATTTTGTCTATTTCCAAATATGTATTTCGAAAAAGGCGCAAAAATTAATACTTTTAGTCAAGGCATAATTCATACAAATATGAAAGAATAATCGATACCACACCTAACAATAATGATTATTTCCCAAACACCATAAACCACTATTCAGTGAAATACATATTTGAATTGAAAACATTTTGGCTTCCCAATTTATTTTTTTTTTCAACTTGCCAGAAACTTTCAAATATGGCGGGGTAATTCACGCTTTTTGCTTGGAAAAGTGAATATATTCCAACTTTTTTCCAAAGGGTATTCTTGTATAAAATATATTTTTTCTTTAATCGACAGTAATATTTCTTTAACAAGCCACATTTTTTTATAAAAATGACTTTCTCGAAAAATAAAAACTTTGGTCCATAATTTGTCCTTTTGTATACCTTATTGCCGGACATACTGTATACTGGTAAAATACAATAAAAAGGTAAATTTTTTTAATCTGTCTGTAGTAATATGTACCCAAGTATAAAACCTCTCAAAATCTAAAAACACAATAATTAGGTAATGGCGAGGGTAATGGTATCTTTTGTCAAAATACATACACACATTAAAATGAGCGATTGTTTCAACATTCACATAAATAGCACTGCTTTTCAACAATGGACAATTTGCATACATTTTCAAATGACTTGAAATTTTGTATAAATACGTATTCTAGACATTACTTCAAAGTCACCAGCGAAAAATGTTTTCCGAAATACCCAAAAATATACTAAATAAATGATAAAGAAGACGCGAATTTCACTGCATGATGGCAAAAGGGGTGGGGCCATATTACCCTCCCGAGAGAGAGAGAGGCATCTCAGTCAATACGTCAGACGGAGATAGATAGTGTATTCTGTGACGTTTTGGATGTTGATTGGCGCTCTTTAATCGGTGATTACTACATTATTAGAGGTCGTAGGTTGAAACATCAATGGCATCAGTACTCACTAATCCTTATATTTTTCATATTTCCAAAAAATGTGCAAATTGTCCATTCCCCTCATTGCTTTTGCATGCTCTAAGTAATTCTATTCGCCGCTTTTTGTCATCAGGCACGCGATGAAAATTTGTTTGGAAATTTCAAAGTTGAACTCGATCACAGCGGCATAATGCAATATCTATTTCAAAAACTATGAAATAAACTAACTCAATGCCACATCAGACTTCAAACATTCAAATGGTTGCCAAAGATACGCGTTATGACTTAAAAACTTTCCCGCGCTTTTTGCTTCGTTTGAATTTTCACAGCGTCAATTTTGATTATTTTTGTAAAGTTACTAGTGCGATTTAAGGGCTGATATTTGGTATACGGTGTTGACATGAACGCACACTTTAAAATAAATAACTTTAAAATAAATAAATAAGATAATGAAAAAATGGGCAAGTTCCCTATTGTGTTTTGTGCATTGACTGAATGAGGTTTGTGACTTTTCCTATAGTTTCTCTGTCTGACCTTTGAGGAATGGTTGTAAATTTTCCATTATTCCTATGCCAGAACGTTAGTGCTTTACACTGGAAGACGATGGGTGAGGCTGTTTTCTCCTTTTTATTGCATAACCTATTGCATAACCTACATAGTTCATCGTTGAAGAGGCCCAGACTTGCTTGGATTTTTGAATGCCGCTTGGCTATCAGCCAGGAAAATGATTTTTCTTCCTTCGTTTATTGCATGTATTTTCGATTGAAAAAGTGTGGCATGCTCTCTAAGTGGTTCATATTCCCATGTTGGGTTTTCCTCTACAATTCCGGCGCCTATCCCCCGACAGGAACACCAACTAATGGATAAATGACAAGACGGCAATTTTTTTGAATGCATTGTTTTAATTGTCCGTTCAATGGTAGTTGTTATGTCTCATAACGAAAAATGTCCAATAGATCATAAAAACGCAGGTGCATCTGCCTTGAATTTACATGTTGCGTGATATGATTCGAAGCATATCACACAAGTCATTTATTGAAAATGGTTTTTTTATTATACTTAACAGAAAATACTACATTTTCAACTGTTTATAAAATACAGTAAATATGACATTTTCGGAACAGCGCACGGAAATTTTTTCCCGATCCCTCTTTCCGTGCGCTTTATAATAAACATAGATATCCATGATACTAGATATCCTATGGCAACCCGAAGAAAAAAAAGAAACGAGTAATGTGTCTATAGCAACGATTTATTTATTAATGACAAATTTTATTTTCTGTCAGTGAAAATAAATTTTTTGCGATATTTTTTGTTTATATTGATTTTAGGTACCTAAGTATAATAAAAAATATCGTTCATTACTCGTCCAGAAATGGATTTTCCGTTCTTGCATAACTTCCCGAATTTGTCATGCGCGCACGAAAAAATCCTCATTTCTGTACTGGTAATGAAATATACTATTTTCTTCAAACGTCAGTAAAACGGACATTGTTCGTCTGATTATCGGCCGCAAAGTTTTCCGGAGGAAAAGTAACCATGACAACGAAAACGTTAGCCTGGCGCCGCCGCCCGAAGCTATATTCATGGCAAACTGAAAATATTATGTTTTTGCATAAATTATAAATTTGTCGACATTTGAAGAAAAAATTGTAAATTTTATTTGGAGGAAAAGTTACTTTTCATGACTTGCTCTCTATTATCAGCCTCACTTCGTTCGGCTCAGTATCACTTTTCCTCCATATAAAATAATACACTATTATTACTCTTGACAAGTCTGCTCCATATATCAGAACTCGATCTTTGCACTTGAAAATACTGCCGTTAACCCGCCACACCTCAGAAACCAGAGACGCGGTAAGATATTGAAAAAAAATCCACTCTGTCTAAATCTCTGTTTAGAGAAAAATCATTGAAGGATATGTCGTGGTCTATGATAATGGAAATAAAACACAAAACTTTTTTTAATGTATAGGAATTTTTCTTTTTTTGAACGAATACTTTTGTTATTGATGTTTGGATATGATTTGGGACAGGATGGCGCGGCGTGAACTGTAGGTCTAATTCTCCTACACGCTTCACAGTAAATTTGGCTGTATTTTGGAAATAACGCATCGAATGTTGGCTATCAATTATGTCAATTTCGAGAAATAGATCTATCACGAAACGGAAAATGGGTCCTTACCTCATCATGTAAACGAATATCATCTAAGCTCATCCAGCTTCAGATAAACATTGAAGTCGTTTCAAGATTCTCCAAACATTTTATTTGTGTTGATTAATTTTTTTTAATAACATCAAAAAATTAAAAAACTGTTCTATTCAAAATTCGAATTTTTTTTACGCAAATAGGCATTTTCAGGAATACTACATTTCTTTGCATACCCATCAAATAAGACAAATGGCAACAGGATATTTTTTGGAAAAAGTGATAGAGGACACCAAAAAGAAGATTCTTAGCAGCAACTTACCTTAGACGAAAAATGTACCTCTACTCAGCTCACGAAAGCAACTTAGCTGAACTTATGATGATTTTGAATGTTTTCAATGATCCTCATGTGCCAAATTATGGAGCTTGGATAGCTTTAGAAGTACATTTCATCGATAATGTATATGGAATGAAGGTTAGCGTGTGGAATATAGGTACAAGTCATTTCTACCCTGACGTAGATCGGATTTGTCATCTTTCGCATGGTGTCTAGGTCAAGATAAACGTTCGTTTTTGTCAGTTCTGTCGCGAAAAATGTGAAGCTTTAAATGCGTCTTATAATACAATCTTGTTTGAGTATTTAATGTTTGATTCAGTTCTATTCGTAAATGGCAATATTGAATGTCCAGTGAGTACGATAAAATATTAGTTCTAGTATCACGATTTTTTTTCTACGACTGTACGGTAATATTACCATTGTGCAATCGATATCGATTCGTAAATGTAGTACATTGTAGAACTGTACGGAAATGAAACCATTCCCCAACTGTTGCCATGAAAACGAGTGCAAACTGAACGGGTAAATGCCAAGGTAAATGCTGGCCTTGACAAGCAATGACCATGATGGAGCCATGATGGAGCCGTTTCCTGAAGTTTGCTTTCACTCTTTCTTCGCAAGTGTTCTCACGAATCTATGACCCTTGCGGGTTTTTCAGGATTTGCTGATCCCGTTGTCCTTAGATGTCCAATTCATTTGCAAAATGGTTTTGCGAAAAGGAACACTTGCGTTTGCATTCAAACCAAAGTCATGCGTCGCAGTCACAGACCGAGCGTGTGTGTAATTCATGAAATGCATTTCTCAAATAGTGATTTAAAAAAAAAAATTGAAAAGTGTTGCACCATATATTGGTATTCATTAGCCAAAATATTCATTTTTATGAGATCTACCCCCCCTCAGAAGTCTGTAACAAACCTTTCGTGACACTCCAAATACAAAAGCCGTCTTGTCGTACACATCTAGGCCTAAGTTTTCTAATTCCATAATTCCATCGCTCATCACTGCAACGCTTCAATCTATTTTGAATAGTGATGAAGGATTTCACGACATCAGACTTGGATAATGTCATATTAAAGATTCCTGAAATTTATTATACAGATTTCTATACACAAAAGAGCACTGACTTTGACTTTCTGTCTTTATTTGTTAAATAATATTACATTTAGCGTTTTCATGAAGTATGATATCATGAGACCATTCCAGTTTGGTCTGTCATTAATGTTACTTGCAGCTAGCCGATTGGCTGAAAGTGACGGTTATGACAGACCAGACTGGAATGGTCTCATGATACCATACTCCATGAAAACGCTTATTATATTATGACACAAAGTATGAATTAATGTAGTTTCTTCAGTTTTTTCTCGAATGTCCAAAATCATCTGGGGATGGGGTTAGTGTGGGCTTTCCTTGAGCTGATGTGTTCTGAGCGGAGAGGCGCTGTCTCTATGATGATGACTATGAGAAAATGCTACTCACTCCGGAGATCTGGGAGAGCGGTTCATGTCTCCATGTGATTTAGGACGGCTGTTACGGACTTCCTCAAGGAACACTTTCTTCTGTTTCTTCCCCTTTGTTAGCCCTTCTCCGGATAGTGTCACTTAGTCCCACTGTTTGGACTGTGCTGTAGAGTGCTCTGGTCAAAATTCCATTTCTTCATCTGGCGGAAAGATGTTTGCTTTTTTGACTTCCCTTATTTTGTGGAGGATGCATTTCTTCTCCACTTTTTCGAGGGCGGGTGGAAGACTGATGAACCTACAGTATTCCGGGTTGTGCCCTGCCTCCTTAGAGGTTTTTTGATGAGGATTACCAGGGCATTTTTCTATCTGGAGGGAAATCAAAGCACAAGACTCAACATGAAATATTCAAAGCGGAGTGAAAGATAAAAGGTGACGTAGAGATGGCGTCATCTGTCATCATGACTACAGTGACTATATACGAGACCGTGACGTCAATGGAGGTCTTATTTTCTATTGGCTAGCGACGGATCCGCCATGTTGCAGCCAGCATTCATTGTTTACATTTGTCATGTGTGCGTCGTTCGTGTTTTGTAAGTGTTTGTATATTAAATTTTATAACATGCCGATCAAAACATCGATTTCAATGCCTTAAAATTAAAAAAAAAAGTATAAAAAGTACAGTGACTCTATAGAAAGTAGTATTCCCGAGCTGGGATTTGAACCCAGGACCTTCTGCACGCTATGCGAACATCAAACCGCTGAGCCAACGGGGCCGGAAATATTCAAAATTCTGGGTAAAGCCGCCATGTTGCAGCTAACCTGAGCTCGTTAGGCCCCTTGCACGTATTTTTTTATTGCATCAAAATGATCAGTTAGACTTGAAAAGAATCCCTACAACATTTTTTTTGCATACGTAAAATTTTAACGTCGCAATAAACCACTAAAGTTCAAAGTGGCCAAATACCCGCGAAAACGGCGAGTGACGCAATCGGCCTAAGTTGCGTTCCGATTTAGAGTGGAAGGTTTTTTTCATCAGCGGATTGCTGACTTTTGGCGTGTCGTCCAGGGCCGGATTTTTCCTTGTACAGTTTTTGATCAATATGTTTCTCTTGGAAACTGGTTATTATTATTGATATGTGTTTTGTGGTTTGTGTATGATTTTGAGTCAAGTTTTATAATGGTTTATCATTATTGTATCGTACCAGATTGTGAAAATACAACTTTCACTCCTAGAAAAACCTACCAAACGAAGATAAACAAAAAGAAAGCTGGTTATCAGCCATAGAACGCCAGCCTTTTTTAGAGAAATGAGAGGAAAAAATGTTTAATAAACAATGATTTTTTAATAATTGAAATCAATTGAATAAAATTATTATTAATTAATTGTTAATTAATTAACAAATTGAATTAATTATTAATAATTAATTCAATTTGTTTATGCGAACTTTTTTTTTCGTTTTATTTTGTCTTTGCATCTATTTTTGAAGCGAAAGTTCATTGGCGGCGTTCTGATATTTTGTCGGCAATGGGGAGTGAACTGCAAAAAGTGTAACGCAAATGTAACGATGTAACGGTAACGCTTTCAGATTTCGTTATAGAGAGCATAGTTTTGTTATTTTTTTAAGGATTTTGTTCAAATTACTTATGTTGGTTCCAGTTTCGAATTTCATCTAGAAATTTTAGAAAAAATAACTTTGTGAGGTTGTTTACATAGTTTTGCTATTTTCCAAAGGATTTTGTTTATATTGGGTAATGTAGGTTCTATTTGGGATTTGATCAAAAAATGTTTACAAAAATTACATAGTCAGATTATGTTTGCATAGTTTTGTTATTTTCCAGAGGATTTTGTTCAAATTAGGTATGAAGGCTCTATTTGGGATATGATCAAAAAATCAAAATGAAAATAACTTGGTGAGGTTATGTTTACATAGTTTTGTTATTTTCCAAAGGATTTTAATCAAATTAGGTATGTAGATTCTATTTGGGATCTGATTAAGGAATTAAAAAAAATACATAGGTAGTTAGGTTACGTTTGCATAGTTTTGTTATTTTCCAAAAGATTTTGTTCAAATTCGGAATGTAGGCTCTATTTGGGATTTGATCAAAAAATTGAAAAGAAAATAACTTAAGTGAGGTAATGTTTACATAGTTTTGTTATTTTCCAAAGAATTTTATTCAAATTAGGTATGTAGGTTCTATTTGCGATTTGATAAAAAAAAAAAAATTGTAAGGTTATGTTTACGAAGTTTTTTTATTTTCCAAAGGATTTTGTTGAAATCAGGTATCAGGACGGTTCTATTTGGAATTTGATCAAAAAATTTGAAAGAAAATTGAATAGTGAGGCCAGAAGTTTCACTTCTGCCACGTGTACGATGCTGCACATTATTTTTTCCTTTTTGTATTTAGAATTTAGATTATTCAACTATTAATGTGTAAATGACTTGAAACTATGAATTTTATATAATAAAATACCCTACTCTTAAGTCTGTTCTTCTTTTAAATAAAGAAATTTTTTTTTTTTTTTTTTTCATAAAAAAAATGAAACTTACCTTTATTTTGTAGCGGTCGTCAAAATCGAAATGGAAAAATTTTATGTGCGTGATTCACACATTATTGGTTACAAATAATGGAAAATCTTTATCTTATTCATTTGACAAAATTAATATTGGGTGTAAAATTCAAGTCAACAAAAAAAAAATCACATATTTTTCTCCATGAAAGGTATTATTATGCCTTAATTATTCATTGTTTCACAGATATCGGCGTTTCAAGTGATAACTGATAACAATGCAAAATTCTCATCTGTCACTACTGGTTGAAAAATGCAGACCGTTCTCATATATTGGGGATTGAAATGTTGTTCAACTTTATTTAAACGAAAATTATATATATTCATGTGAATAGTACTTCGTGTCCTTGATGATTCAACTAACAAAACAAAATATTTGAGCACGTTCTGCATTTCTCAACTCAGTAGTGACAGCTGAGAATGTCAAAACGTCAATTGAGTGTCATTTTGGAAAATAATACTGGCCCACAATTGAAAAATTGGAACAAAACAGCGACCTCAAACTTTCAGGGTTTATTGAGGATGTAAAGTCTTTTAAAATGAGGTATCACTCGACTCCCCTTTCCATTTGAAAAAAAAGTCGGTTAGGTGAATAACTTTTTTAAATCCTTGTATATCATTGGTTTCGATAATATCAAAATAAAAACTTGCCAGGTAGCCCTACAACATATTCTTTGGTTCTTCGCTTCGATAGGACATTAGATATGACGAGCCAGACCGGTTTAAAACGTGGACAAGATAAATTGACCACACTGTTCCATGTACGCTAGGTTCCCTTTAGTTGAAAATGTGTTTTGACTTATAGTTATTATACATCTTAGATTTATGATTAATAACGAAATCAAATCACGAAACTAAGTTATTTTATATGATGATTCTGGATTCCGATGAGATACAAGACTCAAAAATTGAAATATCAAAATAGAGAAACAACCTCCTCCACTAACCTTAACAATCCTATCCCATATTGATAAAATTGAAATCTCAATCCTATGCCACTACAAACAGAGAAACGGCAACATTGTTGCCCAACCTCGATTAAAATCCGTCCCTGCCTAGACATGACATTTAACCTTAAATGTTAAATGTGTTTGTTAAGCTCCACTAGTGCACACTTTTCTACACTACAATACTCAGTGTGGCTTTGTTTGTGAAATGTTCGTCTGTATTATATTACGTCCTTGTTTCGTAAATAAGACAAGTCGTAGTATCTCTCTCATGAATCGAATCTCACACGATTAAAAGCAAACAGCAAAAATACCCTGAAATCCGTCCGCGCGCCGTCCCTTCCACTCACATCTCCGGTTCTCTCATATCCCACTTCAGTCTTTTTTCGTGTGTCGAATCGTTCATACGTAGTTCGCTGCGCCGTAATTTTCTTTGTGGTGTGTAACGGTTTTTCGGATTCAAGAAAGAATGGATGATGAAAACGTTGCTAAAAAGGATGAGAAACAAAAAAGGCGTTGTCGCCATCGTTCTCGTTCCAGGATTCGCAATGAGGATAAAGAAAATCGCCTGCTTGAAGAACGGATTGCGGAGATGCAAAAACAATTAAACGAATTGAATCGTAGAGAAGACGAACGAGTGCTGGGCCATAAACGGGTAGAACTAGAAGTGGTTAATCAGGCCAATTCCTACTTTTTTGAAGAAGCAACTTTTGAGAATGGTTAGTTTATTTATTTATTTTGTAAATACCCATTTTTTGCTTGATTGTTTTTGGCAACAATCTGCAGGCCTGATAATTTTGTTTAACCATGCATTTGCATAGAAGTTGTGTTTTTGGTGACACACCATAAATAATTGAGACATATTATGTCGTCATATAATAATAATATTATTATATATTATATATTATGGTTGTTTTTGGCAACAACCTACTGACAAATATATTGGTTGTTTTTGTACACAACCTGCAGGTGTGTTCTTGTCAACACATTTTTTATCGGTTGTTTTATTGTTAACAGCTCAAGTTTGTGTTTTTGGTGACACTTAAAAGATCTTTTCTTTGGCTTCAGGTAACCCTGAAGCTGATAACAATTTCACTTTCAATGATACTCAGAGCCAGTCCATAACTATTGACCACTCGTCGGCTCACAATGACTCTATGGATCAAGAGTCAAATGCAAGTGGGCTCCAGGACAATATTTTACAAATTCTGGGGTTTGCGCCTGCTCAGTCGGAAACGCAGGGTCCCCCTGTTCACTCAGCTATCAAGTCTCGCTGGATGGACATTTTGATCAGCGGCTTGAATGAAGACGTGAAATCAGAAATCATCAAGAAGTATGTGATTCCTATTAACCTTCCTGATCTCAAAGTGCCCATGTTGAACCCGGAGGTCAAAGCAGCCCTTTCCACCCAGATTCTTCGTAGGGATGAGCGCTTGGTTACAAAACAGGCCCAACTCTCTGACTGCATTTCGGGACTCGGCCGAGCCTTGACTTTGCTACTTTCAAAAGAGGGAGAGCGAGAAGACCAAGATATCCGGCTTATTGAATCCTTAAGTGATACAGGCAGACTTTTATGTGATCTCTTTTATTCGGAAACCAAAGTACGTAAAGAATTAATATTGATAAATTTGAATAAGGACTTACGTGATGTTTTGACGGAGGCGCCGGCTGAGGGGCTTTTGTTTGGCGACTCTCTTGAGGATCGCCTCAAGACAGCCAAAAATTTGGAAAAAGCTGGTTTGGAACTAAAACAACCTAAGGTTTTCAAGAAGCCAGCTACTGTTTCCGCTTCATTAAACTGGAAAGGTCCTTTTCGGGGTGCGAGGGGTGCTCGAAGGGGACATACTCCAAGTTCTTACACACAACGCCCACATTACCAGCCATACCAGCGTCCAAGCAACGTGTCACGTCCTCGGAGCTCGCACCAACCACTCACCAACAACCGAGAGCAGACTCATCAGAGAACCAGAGGGGAGACCACCATCAGACCGAGACGTTAGCACTAGAGGTATTTTTCATGAACAAAGTTGGTAGCTATTGTGCTGGTAGATTGAAAAATTTCAAGAATACATGGCATAAGATAACGTCTGATAAGGTGATATTGTCATATGTTGATGGCCTTCAGCTGCCTTTTATGATATATCCTAAACAAATTAATGCTCCCAAAGAACCATTATGGTCTTTGTCTGAACAAAAGTCTATTGAAGACTCTATCTCAGAATTGTTAAAGATTGGTGCAATAAGTGCAATAGTAAACTCTTGCATCAATCAATTCATTTCAAGAATCTTTTTAGTGCCCAAGCCGGATGGCAGTAAAAGACTTATTTTGAACCTTAAATCCCTAAATGTCTATATAAAAGGCAGACCATTTTAAGCTGGAAGATCACAAGACTGTGATAAAAAAAGGTCCAAGAAAACATGTTTATGGGTTCCATTGACCTTAAGGATGCCTATCTTATGGTTTCGATTTTTAAGCCACATCGAAAATATTTAAGTTTCATGTTTAAAGATAAACTTTACCAGTATAATTGTATGCCTTTTGGGTTAAACTGTGCCCCTCTCGTTTTCACCAAGCTTTTGAAGCCAGCGCTATCATACCTTAGAAGTAGGGGTTTTCTGTCTGTCCTATATTTGGACGATTTTTTGCTTTTTGGTTTTTCCTATGAGGACTGTTTAGGGAATATACAGAACACAGCTTGGTTGTTGCAAAGTTTGGGCTTTATCATTAATTTTAAAAAGAGTAGCTTGATTCCTTCCCAGCAGGTCAGATACTTGGGTTTTTTATATAACTCAATAAACATGACGGTTTCTCTCCCTCCAGAAAAAACTATAAAAATAACAAAGTTATTAAAGAAATTTTCTCTACTACGAGAATGCACTATTCGAGATTTTGCAGAATTTTTGGGTATTCTTATTGGGTTGTAATAAACTGAATAGTATTTAATTCATTATGTACAGTATAATATCACAAGCAGTCAGTATAATATTGTAGAAGACTCAGTATTTCTGTTTAAAATGATAAGTAAAAATGGAATTTTTGAGCAGTAGAAGTACTATTTGGCCGGTATTTCTATGTTCACTATTGTGATTCTGATGGTCAGTAAAAATTTATGAAATGTCAGTATGACTTAGCTGGTAATAATTCCACAAATGTACAGTAAGAAATAATAAATGGCCAGTATGCAATAGTCAGTGATAATTTTAACTAACTCAAACCCGAACTTGATACACATAATACCAATACAGAACACGTAAATTATGATATATAATAATAATTGTAATGTTACCCTAGTGCTAACCAACGAGCCGCTGCATATTTTTATCAATTTCGATCACCAACACAAACTATAACCCAAACTTGATCCACATAAAACCAATACACAACACGTCAATTATAATATATAATAATAATTGTACTGTTAACCTAGTGCTAACCAACGAGCCGCTGCATATTTTTCATCAATTTCTATTACCAACACAAACTAACCCTAACTAACCCAAACTAAATCCGCCTCTCAAAGGAACCTATCTGACTACCTCATCATGACATAAAGGCAGAGTGTTTTCTCTTTACTAAGTTGTGTTTCGTTCCGTTGTAAAAATGTTTGTATTTATACGAAATAAAATATATGACCAACCATTCATTATTTTACTGTCGCTTTATTAATTTTATGGACTGTCCATTATTTTCACCAGGCATTTACTGATTTAATTGATCGTTTTTTTATGATACTGACTCTTGATTATTTATATCTACCAATTATTATTTTTACTGACCACTTCTTCGTGTTACTGACCCTTCATTATTTTTACTGACCATTTCTTTATATTACTAACCGTTAATTATTTCAACCGACTATTTATTATTATACTGACCATTTATTATTTTTACTGACCACTTCTTTATGTTACTGACCCTTCATTATTTCAACCGACCATTTATTATCATACTGACCAAGGGAAATAAAATAATGGCAAAGAGTACTGTCCATAAAATTGAAATACTGACCATTTAATTTGTTGCCATTCTTATTTCTGTCTGCCCTGCAGTCCAATACGGTTGGCTTTATACTAAATTATTTGAGAGGCAAAAATTTTTGGCTCTTAAACAGTCTGGAGATAATTATGATAGAAAAATGGTTTTACCTCTAGTTTTAAAATCGGATTTTGATTGGTGGTTACAAAATGTACCTCAAGCCAAGAATAAGATTAGAGTGGACTCATACAGTCTCGAGATTTTTTCGGACGCTTCGCAAACCGGGTGGGGTGCTTTTTGTAATGGCCAAAAACGTCATGGGTTCTGGTCTTGTTTAGAACGGACAGATCACATCAACATTTTAGAGCTTAAGGCTTAGATCATATAATATATGATCTAAGGCTTAAGGCTGCTTTTCTGGCGTTGAAAGCCTTTGCCTCGACATTGTCTGACTGCAATATTTTATGCCGCGTGGATAATACTACGGCATTAGCGTATATCAACAGGATGGGCAGTGTTCAATATCCTGTTTTAAATGCTCTATCTCGAAAAATATGGCAGTGGTGTGAATCACGCAAAATTTTTGTATTCGCCTCTTACATCCCTTCACGAGATAATGTCGAGGCAGACGCAGAATCTAGAAGAGACTTGGCACAAGAGACCGAATGGCAGCTTAATAATATAGTTTTTCAGGCGATTATTTCTTCTTTTGGTTTTCCGGATATTGACCTATTCGCATCAAAATTGAATAAAAAATGTGATCGATATATATCATGGCTGGGAGACTCAGAGTGTATTGCCATTGCCAAAAATTTCGTGGTTGTATTTCCCCTCCTTTATAATTAATTTTCCCTCATTTCTGGTAGGGGAAGTTCCGTTCTATAGTAAGGGATATTTGGGCTGAGTTTGATTCCACTTGCTCTTCGATTTGATTCTTTGTTTTCAGTTTTTTAAAATAACTGAGAATAGTATTTCCTGCTGGAGCAGCTCTTTTCTCCGATCCCTGAGACATTTCACATTCCAATTCTCTATATATTGGAGAACTAAACAACTCTACAACACAACACAACAGAGGGAAAAAAACAACTTTAACTTTAATCTTAAATAAAGAGTCTGTAGACCCCCAACCTCACGGGTCCCCGGGCTTCGCCTCGAATTGTTCTATTATAGTTCCGCCACTACGCCGCAGGCGAATTTTTCGTGAGATTTCTCCTCATTTATAAATAATTTCCCCTCATATCCAGTAAGTGGAGAATGCGCAGCAGACAAATCATTGTTCGAGACCCTGCCCAAACTTTGACTAATAATTTATATTGCGGTCATTTTATTTTAATTTTGAAATATTACAAAGAATGTATCTTGATTGCAAAAAATAAGGCCTCCTCCTCCCCATACAGCCTTCCTGAACCTCACCATACACTAATATTATCATAGAAAAAAAAAGAATTTATTTTTTATAAATTAGATTTATTCTCCTATCCTTTAGAAGCGAAAATTTCTGGATTATATCAGCTTCAAAACTTTCACTGGCCTGGATTTTAAGAAACAATTCTTTTTCTATAGCTAACAATGCCAGTGAAGACAAACGTTCATTTCTCATGGAGTTACGACTGTATGTTTTGATACGTTTAAGGCACGAGAAATGACGCTCAACAGCGACGCTTGTTACGGGAATCGTGGCAATCAAAACAAACATTTTATAGGCCTCAGAAAATATTTGTCGAAGTTCGTTATTGACCAGGTTTTGTAAAATTGATTCTAAATTTAACTTTTCGAATTGTTCATCCTGATAGATAACAGACAACTCATTTATTAATCTTTGTTTATCAAAAACATCTTTATAAAAATCGACCAAACCAGTAACCAAATCATGGGGAAAGTTATTATTAAAATGTTTAAATTTTGACGAGTCAGCTAACGCAAAAAATGTCATTTGTGACAAATCCGCAAATCGCACCTCTATTTGCGTTACGACGTTATCTAAGATTTCATAAAATAGAATACGCAATGAGGCTTTTTTGTTATCTGGAATAGCATCAGATATTCTAGCTCGTTTTTGTGCAGGTGGTAAGCACGCAGATTTATTTATTCTACCCTCCGCTTTTTCAAAAATCTTGTTAAACTTCTCTTCAGTTCTCAGCAGTTTTATGCGATCCCTGGCAGAAAAAACTTGATTTTTGCAGTAAGTTATATCCAAAGACTTTTTTTGTAAAATGTCAAATAATAAATCGGTAATATCAAATATATTTTTGAAAGCAGCCGTTAAAAATGAAAATTCAATATCTTCTAAAAAATTTAAGTAGCCCCTTGCGCCAAAAATGGACTCTTTTCCTGATGACGTATCGTTAATAATTTCAGTAAAAACTGTACGCAAATTTTCCCACTCTGAATCTATGATATTGATGGTTTTAGAGCGGGAGGACCACCTTGTTTCCACAGAGGAAGGAATTCTCCTAGCCATTACCGAATCTAAAACAAATGTTCGTTTCGCTGATTGATTAAAAAATCCCGGTAATGAAGTAGCGCTGGCAAAATAGATACGACAGCTTTTAATGCTTTTTGTTCCGTCTTGCAAAACTAAATTTAATCTATGAGCGCTGCAGTGTGTAAATAAAGCGTTTGGTGCATCAGATTTGATTTTCATCTGTAAGCCATTTAATGAACCAGCCATGACACTCGCACCATCGTAACACTGACCAACTAACTTGGCTTTATAGTCAAACGGACGCAAAACCGCCGATACCAGTTCGTACATTGCAAGAGCAGTTCTATCTTGGCTCACGTCATAAAATCCTAAAAATCTTTCTTGAATTTTTCCCGATTCATTGACAAAACGAACCGAAATTGCACACTGCGATTTTTCAACTATATCGGTTGTATCATCCGCCTGTACCGCAAAAAAAATAGAATCTTTGATTTCCCGGTTAATGTGTTCCATAAGATGCTCGGAAATGCATACAATTAAATCATTCTGAATAGTTTTAGATAATCCCGAAAATATGTTACCAATTTTTTTCAAATGTTCTTGCATCTCCACATCGCGTTTAATCAGAACCTTGAAAAATTCTTTGAAATTTCCAACGTTTGAAGATTCATTTTTCTCGTTATGTCCCCTAAATGCCAATTCTTGCTTTGCAAGTAAACATGTTACGTCTATTAGATACATCATCAAATTTCTATTTTTTCGAACGTCTTCGTTATAAAGTTTTAAAGAAAGAGCGGTTTGAATTTGAAGAGCGTCTTTTATCGTTGAAGAATTTGTCTGTAATCGTTTTAAAGTCAAGTAACTGCTCAGATGTTCTTTAGAGCTGTCATGTTTTCTAATACTTGCAGACAAATTTTTCAAATCTGTATATCCTTGCAGTACCCAAACGTTATTTCTTCCTTTCGCGAGCAATAAACAGGGCCAACAAAAAAGGCTCTGTTTATAGAAACTACCGCATAACCATCCGTGGCTTTTATACCATTGGGTGTTAAAAGTGCGAGAAAAATGTTGCCCTTGTTTTTTATCCGGTTTCAAAATGTCAAGTGAGGGTGTAGGGCGACCTACAGCGATTATTTGATTTCGATCTTCAACCTTAAGCCTAGAAAACGGTTCCTCCAATAAGGAACAAATAACGTCATGAGCTGGCAAAGTCATTTTGAAAATAAAAAGAACTTACGTAAAAATTCCAAAAATAAATAATGAATATCCTGAAAAAACGACAACTACTAAACAAACTAAACTCTACCTCTATGTGTGGACAAATCCTGTCCCAAAAAATGAAAATATCAAAACAGAAATTCTAATTTACTAATTTCTAAAACTTATCTGATAATCTGTGATTATATCAATAATTGTAGTGTAGTTATCCAAATCTTGGCAAAATCACAAAACACCGCCACCTGATAAAAACAATACAGTCTAATTTAGTTTGGTTTTTCTCGGGCTCAAGGCCTAGGATGGATAATCGCAACCGATATCCCCAATAACGACTATTTATTGCAGTCATCACTGCAATTGCATAAAAAAGAGTATAGATAGAATAATGCTCGGGCTAGCTTTTTTATGCCAAAAGTGTTTTTAAAAAAGTTTGATAATCTGTATTGATGAATCAATTCATATTCGCTAGATGGGTAAAGAGTATCGACTGTCGTTTTTATACGTTTCAATCGTCTCATCCCTATGCTTCATGCTTCATGTCATTGTGGGATGACCGTTTCGCGCGTCGACACCGAAAACACGCGACGAAGGCGGAAATCGATTCGCCTATATTTTCCTTATATTCGCCGTTGCCCCACTCTCAAGATTACCCCTTCTCATGTGCATAAAATACCACGCGGGAACAGAGAGAAAAGGCAACCGGGACGGCCGCTTATTTTGAATGCACCAGCGGTCAACGGCTAGGACCTGGTCCTCTTGTGGGTGTTTAGGAATGAGTTTCGCACCACTGGTAGGTAGAAGTAATGAAGAATATAATAAGCATTGTTTTTAAATGGAAATCTTCTTGATTAATTGTGATTCAATTATTCAGTTCACAATAATAATTTATTTTGGTATTTACTATTTACTGCGGTGAGGCGGCGCCTACCTTGCCTACCCCGACCAGCCGCCACTGCTTCGCTGCCAAAATATAACACGACATGGGATCCTGCTATTGTATTGACATATGTTAAGAAATTAAAAACGGATTCCTTATCGTTACTGGAATTGTCTCAGAAACTAGCAATTCTTCTGGCCTTAGCAACTGGTCATAGGGTCCAGACATTAACTAACATTGAGATTAGTAATATTATTAAGTACGATACAAAAATTGTAATCAAAGTTCCTAATAGGATTAAAACGTCCGGTAGGGGTAGGCTCCAGCCCACCCTCAATTTACCTTTTTTTGAGGACCAGGACATTTGTCCTGCAGAAACCCTCCTTTTCTATTCAGATAAGACTAGTACTTTAAGAGGACCATCGACTGACCGTTTGTTTATTACTGTAAAAAGACCTTTTCAGGCGGCGTCTAAGGATATTCTGAATAAGAGTGGCCTGGATACGAGCATTTTTTCCGCTTATAGTACGCGACATGCGGCGACCTCTGCAGCGGCTAGGAAAGGTATCTCTATCGATACCATTCGTTTAGCGGCAGGTTGGACGGATAAGTCCAGCGTTTTTGCACGGTTTTATGATAGGCCTTTAATTCAGAACGATAATTTTGCTGAGGCTGTATTTAGTGGTTAAGAGTTTAATCACAGTATTTTTTCTTTGTGATTACACAATATTCTATTTACCGTGTTTAGTTAAGATACTGAAGACGTTTTGTTTTGTCTCTTATGTTAACCTTATTCTTCAAGATGATGTATCACTGGTTCAAATGTGTTGTATTTTTACCAATAAATATATTATCTTATTCCTTTTCAATATTGTTGCAACTGCTTTGAACAACTACGACTTGTCTTATTTACGAAACAAGGACGTAATATAATTACTAGATTAAACGAACTTACCTGTGAAGTTCTAATCTTGATTATATCCTTGTTGAAGTAAATAAGTCCCACCCTACCCTTATTCTTATTAGCCCTCTTGCAACAATATTGGGCGTTAAAATAACTGAAGTGGGATATGAGAGAACCGGAGATGTGAGTGGAAGGGACGGCGCGCGGACGGATTTCAGGGTATTTTTGCTGTTTGCTTTTAATCGTGTGAGATTCGATTCATGAGAGAGATACTACGACTTGTCTTATTTACTTCAACAAGGACTAATATAATCAAGATTAGTTAGTTAATCTAGTAATTTTAGGATAGAATATCTTTTCTAGTTAAGTGAAGATTTTCTATCCTAAAAAACAGATAAACATTTCACAAACAAAGCCACACTGAGTGTTGTACTGTAGAAAATTGTGCACTAGTGGATCATAACAAACACTCCTGTTATGTGGGCTGTCACTTACACGCAACTTTTTTGAATTTCAATACATTTTCGTGATTTTTTAGTGCATTTTCGTCCCTGTCAATCCTCTTGTCCAAACAGTATTATAAGAAAATTATTATCGATAATGTCTGAAGAGTTTGTAAAGGCAAAATTGAAGAATCGCCTTTGATGAATTTATTGATGTTGTGGTGTTTTTTTGCCAAAGATTATTATTTCTTTACATGTGCTCAACATCGGAAAGTTGAAGCTAAAAGGTTAGTAGGATAACAATATAAGGAAGATCATGATACACAAACCATTTAAATCAATAAAATACTTACTTATTCACGCCAGCTGATAACTGTAGCGACGGATCCAAGTCCGGTTTGACGTCACCGGCTTAGGACCAATAGCATAGTGTTTTCGTGTCACGTGAAATTTAAAGGTCCCGAGTCAAGTTTAATTTAACAATTTGACAGTAATTCGAAGATTTTATTAGGAAAAAATATTGGAAAGGGATATCTCTTACATTTTAGAAAGTTTTTAAAAGGTTTTCAGGTGGAAATTGAAACACATGCAAGGGGTCTATTGTCGTCACTGTCTTGTATATAGTCACTGTATCATGACAAGCTAATTACCTGTCACTGTCATATGGCATTCTACGTACCGCCATCTTCTCGAGATTCAGGCACATCAGCGCCTCTCCTTGGATGCGAATCAAAGCTTTCACTTAGGCCCCGCCTTCCATTTACGTTTTTATTCTAAACTTTGTATATGTGTTCTGTGCATTTAAGCCTTTCCATCTTCAAGACTCTATGCATATTTTCTTCTCTTACAGATCTACTATGAAAATCATCCTGGAGACGGGCCTCAATTTTTAGTACTTCCAGATTGTGGTGGTTTTTCTCCTTTGGACAAGTTCATTGGGCTTATCAGTCCTAACATACCAGATGCCAAACTTTGTGGAATTTGAAGTATTGAAGGTTTCTTGTTGTATTGTGTATAAGTTTTTGATAATGTTGAAGCAAGAATCTCTGTAGTTTGTTTTTTGGAATGGATTTTGTCAGGGGTTCAGAAAACCTGTGACGCTGTTTATGATGGTATGTTTGGTGATCATTGAAGGTTCGTGTTCGTGTGTGGATAGGAACAAGAAAGTTGGACACTAGGGATTTTGGAAAAGAAGCAAAATAATTAATAAATTGATTTCCTGTAACAGATTCATGAGAATTCAATTTTCTCGTAATTTTCTAGGCACTTAATTTTTGGGGGCTATTTTTAAGAAACATTTCGACGAATATCAATGTCAATCACGGCGGAATTTATAAAACAAATGAAAGCAACAAGGTGATAGGAAAGATTACATTGAGCTTCGAGAAAATCAAAATTACTCTTGTGAATAATATCCTTTTATTTACACTGAGTAGTTTAAAACATATTGTGTGATAATATAAGATGAATGATGAACTGAAAAATAAAAAACAAAAGGATGAATGATGATGATGATGAAAAAACAGAGGAGAGGTAGATTGGATCCGCAGATAGATGCAAAGTCATGGAGATGTCAGATGAGTTGATAATCCATTGCTAAATTTTTTTAAACTTTTTTCTTAGACATATTCTGTGGAAAAAACCTGCCTTGAGCCCTCTGAAACATGATAATAAGCACACAAGATATGATCACTTGCTGGACGAAATTAGAAGTAACTCGCATGTCGTCACTGGGTGCTCAAAATGTATTGGGAAGACAGCTTTTCATAAAATCAATAACGTAACTTAGTTACCCGGCCACCTAGGTAACCTATGCATTCCGAATGGTCACCCTATGACCACATAACACCCACAATATAATGGAAACTGCAATGATAAAGGTTGTTGGAGAGTTTTGACGTTATCTACAATGGTTGTTTGGATAACCACATAAACCACATGACAGGATATGGTAAAACAGAAATCTACATCAGCATACAGCGCCATCTGCAGGTTTCTGTCGCAGCTATATTTCTGCGGCAATTTCAAATGCTTATAATTTTTTTGAGGTTTTGTTCCTGGTTTTAAAATATGTATGTATATTTAAACCAAATTTCGAAATAGATACGTATTCAATCAAAACTTTTTAACACTATTTTAATGATGAATGGTTTGGAGAAAGTTGTTTTTATGGCGTTTTCACTTTTTTTGACTATTACATGGTGATAATACCCACAAAAGCTGTTTTAACGACGCTTCTGATAACACTCCATTTTCAAAAAGTTTACTTCAACAAAGATGAAATTTAATAAGTTTATAACAAGAACTTTTGACAATGACAACAAACTTTCCTTAACAATCGATCAACCAATCAGCGACAAGACAGCAAACAAATTCTAGCGCCGCGGTGGATGATAGGCGAAATAACGCATTTTCATGTTTTACTGGCTGCTGGCTAAAAACATATCACAAGTTGCCATTTGACTTTCCTTTATATTGTAGGTGTTATATGACATCAGCGGAAGATGAGCGTGATCATATATTGTTTGATATAGTGCCCTTGAGACACAGTTAGTGAACAAAATGGCCGTACTGTTTTTTCCGGACGGTAAAAAATTCCTATATTTGATTTTTTTTTAAATATTATTGTATATACATATTTCATAATCTATTTTTTGAGATGAAATTTATGTCGACATACAAACCGGTATGTATGTATGTACAAGAACAAGATTAAAATCTTCCAACATACACCCAATATTTTGTATTACATTTTTGAAATAGTTACGGTACTGGGTAAGTATGCGTTGATTGTTAACACAGTTATCTGTATTTAATTGAACTAAATTAATCCTTGTTACCAAATATACAGGGTCGCTTAATTCTATGGATGTATCGGAACGGTCGATTTACTGGTTACACTATGCGAGCTACTGGAAAAAGTTAAATGCAGATAGAAATAGCAGAAGGAGAAAGAAGTTTAAGTGTTTCTAAAAATCTAGCATCAGATGGTGATTGAATGACAGACCCTGTATACCTGTATACATGTTGCCAAACTTTGAGGGGTTATACCTTACACAAAAATATTTCAATAGATCTCGAATTGTCCAATCCAAAAGTTGATATCGAAAGAGATACAGTCAAAGTTGAATTTAAGTTTTTGATTTCTTTCTATAACTTTTGAAATTATCAAGTTATTTTGATGAAATTTGGCAAATGAGGATTGTTCGACATGCGAAATTCAAATCTGACCTTGATTTGGCTCTTGTAGGGCGCCACTTACACACTTTTTCACTCATTCAAATAGGCATAACTTTTTTGTATGCACTGGTAATTTTTTTTATCAAAAAATTGATTTTTCCGGCATATTATATTTACATAAGAGAGGTATACTTTGTAAAAGTGGCTGGGAGTAACCCTTTTCAAGATATTTGCTCTTAAAGTAATCCATGCAGTGTGGTTTCAAATGGAAGATTTTGAAAATAGACAGGTGGCGCTGAAAACGGCGTCATCATGCTAATTTTGGCATTTGTTTCAATATTTTTTATTAAAAAAAAAAATGTTTTTTTTATAATTTTTTATTTTTCATTTTTCATTTTTTTTTTCATAAGAAACATTGGATATTGAAACGCCTGTCAAAATTATCATGATAACGCCGTTTTCAAAGCCACCCAAATTTGCCATTCAGAACCACATTGCATGTATTTCTTTAAGTGCAAATAGGTATCTTGAAAAAGGGTTGCCCCTAGCTACTCTTACAAATAATACTTTTCTTATGTAAATATGATGGAAAGATCAATTTTTCGATAAAAAAAGAACGTACGAGTGCATACAAAAAAGTTATGGCTATTTAAATGAATTAAAAGGTGTGTAAGAATGAGCCATATCAAGGTCAGATTTGAATTTCGCATGTCAAACAATCCTCATGTAACAAATGTCATCGAAATAACCTCATTATTTCAAAAATTATTCAAAAAAAGTTGGGTTCTATCGTAATATTTTTGTGTAAGGTATTATAACCCCTTAAAGTTTGGCAACATGTTTTTAAAACACCCTGTATAAAGTCTTATTGTTTTTGAAAGAACTTTATCATTATATATTTGACATAAACAAGATGCTCAGTTTTCCCTGAGCTGGACCCAACTTTTCAAAGTTGAATAGAAAACCCTGTATATTATTTCAAAAATGAATTCTACATAAAAAATAGAGGTAACTTTCTATAGGATATCTTATACGTATCTCAAAATAGTTTGAGCTTTGCAAAAAAAAAATCGTCATTATACCCCAAACTATTGGAGAGACGTATAGGACATCCTATAGAAAGTTATCTTTATTTTTTATGTCGAATTAATTTCTGAAATAATATACAGAGTGTTCCATTTAATTTTGGAAAGTTGGGTTCAGCCCAGGAAAAACTCAGCATCCTGTATATGTCAAATACATACAGGGTGCCATAGAAAAAAGAACATTGCATAGTGTCACACGATAGAGGACACTAAAATAAGAAAAAAAAATCCCATGTACATGGATTCGCAAGGCCTTCGGTTAAAAGGACCGATTCATAGAGATGGAGCCCGGTATGCAGCCCTCTATCAGTTATCACAAAAATTAGATCATATTTGAATTAAGCATGATGAAAAAACCCTTTATACGACATTTTATCCATTTCTTGCTATAAGATATTCAAAAATAACCCACACAAAAATAAAATTCAACACCCCGTATCTTTTAACCGAAGGCCTTGCGGACCCATGTTCATGGGAACTTTTTTTCTTATTTTGGTCTCCTCTATTGTGTGGCACTATGCAATGTACATTTTCTACGACACCCTGTATACAGGGTGTCACAGATTCGAGTGCATGCATGGGGATCTCGGTTATTATAAAAGATACAGGGTCGGTTAAATGGATGCAAAGTTGCGCATTTTTACGCTCAACGAAATGCCATTTTGAAATTTGAAAAATTCCGACTACTTCCGTAGATATTAAAAAAAAAAGAAATTTTGCAAAAACGTAACTTTGCATCAATTTAATCATCCCTGTATCTCTTATAATAACTTAGATTCCCATGCATGCACTCGAATCTGTGGCACCCTGTACATCAATGAAGTTCCTTTAAAAACAATAAGACTTCATATTCATTTTTTTTTCGTTCATCACATATCTTCCGACATAAGGTAGTAAATCATCCCTGTACTAAATATTCTGCGTTTGGAGGCAGAGTCATTTAGTCCAAACATGTCAGGGTGTCAATGTTCAGATTGGCAAAGATTCAGAAGGTGATTCCTGAGGTATTTTCATGAAAAAAAGTTTTATAAATATCTGTCGAAGAATGCTTTCCAAAGGAGCTACGCCCTTTTAAATGGGGCACCCTGACGAAGGTTTTTCCTGAATATTACCGAAACCGTTCATACAAAAACTATGAAATTTGATACATCGCATAACTTTCCATGCTGAATCAGAATTTGGGCTCAAAATTTTGATCAGAGGTGTACAATATTGGGGGAGTTTAGGGTAAAAACAGTTGCATTTAATTTATGATACTTTTTTTCACATTCTGATTTTAGAATATGACATATCAAGGTTTTTAATTTGAAAAATGAACTATCAGTTCATATCGATAGGTCCAGTAGTTTTCAAAAAAATCTTTTTTTATCGATGCATCGGCACCCTAAAGACGAGTCTTACTCAATATTTTCGAAACCACTCACACTCAAATATTGTAATCTGGTACCTGCATAAACTGCAATTTGATGAAAGAAAATGCGATTCTCTCGAGAACTACGAGCCCTAGCGATATGAACTAGGAGTATAGTTTTTGAGTAGAAAACCTTGATGTATATTCTAGAATCTGAATGTGAAAAATAATTACCATTAAAAAATGGATCCTTGATACAACCCTACTATGGTACCATGCCCCTGATCAAAATCTTGACCCCAATTCTGATTCAGCATTAAATGTTTATGCGATGTATTGAATTTCATAATTTTTGTTTGAACGGTTTCAGAAATATTGAGGAAAAACCGTCTTCAGGATGCCTTATTTGAAAGGGCGAAGATCTTAGGAAAGCATTTTTCGGCAAATGTTTATAGGAACTTTTTCTCATTGGAATATCTCAGGAATCACCTATTGAGTTTTTTGCTATATTTAGGCAACACCCTCTAGCTTACCTACTCAAAAGTATTGGAAAATTTCCACAATCCATAGAGCATTTCAGTGCTCTTTTGATCTCTACCACACTCTATCGAGCCTATTTCACATTAATCCTGATCTCTTAATGTCAGAATCAAAATCTCCAATTTATGAAAAGCTTATATATGTTACAGTGAATGTTAGGAATTCAGTGAAAGCTAGCTTTTACTAGTTGATGCTAGCAATCACTTGATCCGTTAGAAAATGTTGAATTTTGAAGAATATTGTACACTTTCACTAGTGAATGTTGGAGAAACTTTATCAAATCAACTTTTACTGAAAGCAGTTAGGAAAAGTTCTTGTTAAAACTTATTTCCGCCATTTAACTAACCCAAGGTGCACGGGGCACCAAATGATGTCGCTCACGCGACATCAAAATTTTTGCCAAACCCAAACTAACCCAAACTAACCCCTACTGAGAATACTTGAGTATTTTCTATAATACGGTATCTGAACAATGTTCACATTGTACACCTGCGAATCATAAGTCTCGTATTTTCCAGAGCGTCTAATCTGTCGGCGAATTCCAACTCGGACCAATAAGGATATTTATAATTACGATAATAATTTTCAGTGTAGCAGCTTTCACTAGAAAAGTTACGTGAATGCTAACAATTACTAGTAAAAGTATGATGAAGTCGATCGAATTCAACTTTCACTAGCTAAATGTTTCCAAATCAGGAAAAGCTTACTTTTCCTAGTAAAAGTTAGCTTTCACTGATTACCAGGTTTCACTGTGACATATGTATAAAAGTGTAACTATCATGTGTGGGTCACTTTAAACAACACCAGTGACGCACTGAAGTTCTGAATATTTGGCAGTCCTGCTTGTTCCCACGCAAAGTTCTCAATTCAAATTGAGGCTAAGCTATTTTTGAGGGGATTGTTTGTCATGGGATTAATATGTGGCAAACATATTCATTGGAAGCTGCCATAATCCTTTCAGTTGCGCAAATGTCGTGCTTCAACCAACAGAATTTTTAATACTAAAAAAATACCGCTTTAACCGATTCAAAATAGCTATGTCGATTCGCGCGAATGGAAATGTTGCATCAAATCAAAATATTGTGATCCGCGATTTTTATATTCCAAGCGGTGCTGCCCCGGAGTTGGAACAAGGTCAGTCCGCGAACAAGGCCATCGATGTCCATTGAGAATCCAAATATTATCACATTGCATTTACTCATTGAATAATAAAATAATATATTTGAAACATGAAAATAACATTCATAGAATTAAATGGTATAATATCAAAGTGAGAGTAGGTAATGACATTAACACATTATTGTCTCTATTAAGGCAACAAAACTAGGTATCCAAATGTAATTTTGCCAACAGATCGCTTGGTACATCAATATACGTTCTATTTAGACCCATAGCATAAATCAACTTTCTCAACTCGTCCACGTCGACATTGTCTCCTTCAGAAGACCAAATAGTCAAAGTCGACTTTGCTACTTTTTCAGTCAAGTACAAAAGAAGTTCTTTGCTTTTAGCAGCCAGGCCAGCTCTTACGGGAAACGTAATATTTTGTATTACATTATTGGCCTTAATAACATCAACCATGTTTTTAATCTGAATAGCATCATATGATCCCGTATAATTGGATCCATACAAAGTAGTCCAGCCAATGGACAGGGTGGAGTTGGGAAATGATTTTGATCCTTGTAGAAATCTTGGGGCATTCACAGGAGTTACTGTTGAGTTTATAGGTCCAGGTAGGATGTCTGCATTAATCCACAATGGAAATGCACCCTATAAATAACATTGTAAGGTTTTATAACTACTTGACATTGGAAAAATTGTTGTTCACCATAAAATATGTTTACATTTTATTATAAGAGGTTGAACGCTCGTTGAACAATAATTTTGTATCTGTGGTGGTGTAGTATTATTACACAATTTTATTATTGCATAATGAACAAGATGTCACCACATTCTTGAAACTAAATTTCGACAGGTTCATGATTAATATGAAGGTGGAGATATCATAGGTACAGTATGCTTGAAGCTTTAAATTTTGTCCCTGGTAAATAATTGGATTTTAGGTGTTTTGAGAAAAAAATTGATGAGTAAGAGTTTTTTGAATCGAGAAATAAAACTGTGTTACTATTTTACGTCCATCTCGTATAGGGCTTTACTTGCAATAATTTTTAATTCTTATCTACCTAGTTAATTTTTTTTAGTGGACGTTCTTCTAACAGTATAGTAGGATTTTAATGTTTCTGCTCCTGTTCCCCTGATTTGACCCAAAAATGTTCTTCATCTTAAATCCAAATATCTTTTGAGATTTTGAGATGGATAAGCGCTATTCTAGTGAGCAAAATTATTTTTTGCGTCATTTTGCATTCCATCATGATCTACACTGAAAAAATATTACTTTTATTTGATTTCCATCAATATGATACCAGACAACTAGCGCTTTATGTCCAAATAAAATATTGTTCCAGCATTTTTTTTTTTTCATTTTATACCTACTTAAACTTGCAATGCAATTTCCATCGACATTTACAAAGAAATAATTTTTATATCCAGTTTTTTTCACCCTAAGGCACGTATTTTTAAATGTTTCAATTTTGAACTTAAATTCTGTTCATTCTTTGTACTTTGAAGAGAAACATGTGAAACATTTTTTTTCTACGAACGTGCTTAAATAGCCACTTTTCCGCACGCATTTTGTTTCGGAAAATTAGACTTTCCCGCACCAGTGCTTTTAATTTTTTTTCCCGCACGGAAACGTCACAAATGCGTGCGGAAAAGTGGCATGCGTGCGGGAAAGTGGCTATTTAAGCACGTTTGTAGAAAAAATAATGTTCCTAACTCATGCGGAAAGTGTCTTTCCCGCACGCGACTATCGTTGACTCGAACGACGCGAAGTATCACTTTCCGCACTTGTTAGGAAAATAACTATTTTCTGTTATTCAACATCAAAATATTATGTTTTCCAATTCTGAAAATTTCGTGATATCTGGCCATATTTTTTTCACTTGATTTTGTTTGTAAATGCTCTCTTACAAATAATTTGAGCTCAAATTACTGAGAAAAATAAAAATCCTACCAGTCAATATGACTATAGTTTCTTGACTACTCACAGTATCATGATTTTTGACAATATCAATAGATTTCTCAAAAGCTTCAATTGATTTGAAGTCAAGTTTGACGCCTTTCTTTGATCTGGCACTCTTATCAAAACTAGCGACTTGGTCCAAAAAGCTATATAAAGGCAGATCAGACTGGTTGGACGGAGGATGACCCATCATAGGTGTGAGCTTGCCGTTAAAATCCAGCAATTGTATATCGGCCTCAATCATGTTGATTTTATCTGATAAATGTAATATTATTGACTAACCCATTTTCATTTACAAAGTAAATACCATTTGCGAGAGTAGTGTTCAAATATGATTGATTATTGACAGCATGTGCCCATACTATTTTGGTCAGATTGTCCTTGATATCAGGAAAGAAGTCCGGAACATCCGTTGCTTGAGTTTGGGATACAAACGGCATTGCTGAAAATTATAAAAAATCTGCTAGGTCAAGAAAATCCTGACTGAAATAACCGGTGAATTGGAAAACCTTTAATTGAACAACATAATCTTACAAGTTATGTCACAATTGCCACACAACACAGCTAGGCCGCTCGTACACCGTCGCCTAGAAGTTGCGCGATACAGTTTCAAATAAGAGCGGTCTCACCAAGAAACTGCGACCTCTATAATATGCGACGACGATCTCTGGTGTACGAGCGACCTTTCACAGACATTGTCAAACTGAGACAATTTTAGAACCTATCCGTGAATGAAACTGCCAAGAAATAGGTACTTATAATGAACCACTTTTGATCGTAAAAAATTATCAAACCTTTGAGAAAATGGGAAAACAAGGAATTTACTACATACTATTTCTAAACTAAATAACATAATATAATATCGGAAAAAAGGATTCAAATGCCTAGTCTAATAAACAAAATCACAAACTATTTTCCAATATTGTAAGCACTACAACGATTCTTTAAATATGAATTTAGTCTTGAATGAAGTGATTTCCAATTCTCCTGATAACCTTGTAGAATGATCACATCAGCTAAATCGACCACCCATTAACTTTTGAATTTGATGTTTGGAAAAATGTTCCATATAAAATTTCTATGAAAATAGATTTTGTAACATGCTCGAAGAAATGGCAATTTTTTTCAGTGTTTGTTCTATAGAAAATGTTTCAAGTTTTCAGCAGAATGCGAAAGTGAAATTAATAAAATAGGGTTGTAATTTGGAATAACAGAGTAGGCCGACGCCCAGACGTACTGAAACATTGTTTTTACAAAATCTTATTTGAACCATCGAACTTCTAGGATTATATGTGTCACAAACATCAAATCAAAAGTTGATGGAAGGCACATATCACTCATGGAAGGACCCTTTAGCTTTGAACTCCCTGTATAAATTAGATCTTTAAATCTGAAAAAAACATTCACCAATATCGATCCATAAAAAATGAATCTTTACACAGACACAGATTATTATACGTACCCAATAAGAAAAAACAATACGGAAAACTCATTGTGTGTGAAAACGTCCTGGAAAAAAGGAAATCAAATGAATGTTCAAGTTGGTCTACTAATAGTATAGATGAGTGTCCCAAGGTGGATGGTACCTTATTAGACTTTAAAGAAAACGGGTCCTAGGATTGTTCTGTATATCATCAATTATTTTGAAAGCCAATTAGAATCGTCAATTGGGCTAAATGTAGACTGGGGTAATTGTAAACGCACCTAAAAGAAGAGATACGACGGCATTTAGATTCCAAATGTGGTGGGAAGCTTACTACGCGATTCGTGCCGATGTCTGTCAAAGTCGGTTACCTTCGAAATTTTACTCTCTACGCGCGCTCCTGTGGTGTTAGTCGTATGATACAATTTGCCTTGTTTATTCCTTTTACATTGAGTTCCGGTACCCGAATTTTCAAGTGCAAATCATATGGTCAGTTGGATATTTGTTTTGGATATAGTTTGTTATACTATATATTGTGTTTATTTTATGACTAAATTTATGTAGAAAATTTTCACAGTAGCCAGAGTAATTGAGTCTCTACATTTCCCCAGCATCATTGGGGAAATGTAAACGCACTCTCTTAAACCACTGAGGCAAATGTCGTTGCAGAATTTACAAGTAGAAATAAATCGTAACGTGATACAGACACTTTTGATGGTGTTCCAAAATCAGTGATATAACAAATAATAGCAGGAAGAACAGGCTTGTTCACAGAAAAAAATATTCTGGTGCAATTCAGAGATGGGAAGATTAAACTAATATAATATATGTGCCTAGTTGAAGCTATGGATAAAGAATTGATGAAAATCAAAGTGACCGGACAGAAATCCTGAGATGAATGCTCTTCAACCTTGTTGAATACGATATTAGTTACATAATAGTAATCTACGTTACTAGGGCGGTAAATGACTTTTTAAATTACGGGTCGAGATGTTTATGGACGAGGCGACGAAGGAGCCGAGTCTGGAACTTCTAGACGGGGTCGTTTAATGACATTTAACGGCTGTGTATTGTGTATTGTTCTGTTTCATACTGTGATGATTTTTTTATATCGGTTCAAAGTGCTTTCTTGTCAAACCATACACTTGGAGTGGCAGTCCGCCTCATATTGTTACCATATGAGATGAGAGGTTAATTATATGTTACCAACATTCTATGTCAAGTTATTAATCAAAATCATGAGATGACGCCAGCCAAACCATGCTACCAATACAATTTCACAGTATTTGATGATGCAAAATGTCATTTTTGGAGTAGTCAAGTGATTTTTTAACAGTCTCTGTCCGGTAAAGTGTCATTTACCGGACTGGTTTTGGGTCCGGTAAATGGTACTTCACGGTACAGTATGAAATAAAAATAAATATATGGATCAAATCATTGGTATGCTTCCCGATCCTGGGGTATAAATGAAGGGGGAGAGAATTCTTTCGGGAATAGTTCCTTTTTATGAGCAAAATTTATTTTCAAAATGTAAAAAAATCCATGAGAATATTTTGTTAGCGTAGTCCTCTAAAATATTGTGAAATTCAAATATAATGAACAGAACTATTTAAAAATACATTTCTCATTTATATTACATACAAAACCTCTGAAGTAACTTTTTTTTTCGTGTAAATGTAAACACGACTTATGTCAAACAAAATCTTCCTATACATCAACTTTGTATAGTTCGTTTACATTTGCCACAGAATTTTTTCTGATACAGTCATATGTCAGTCAATTTTCCCTAAAGAATAGGGGTAAATGTAAACAGGCCACCATGTTGAATATAATTTTTTTTACTTCGAACACTCTTCAATTTACAGAAAACCACCAGTTATTATCAAAGGAGGCACTATAAGCTATATGACTGCTAATTTACATATACAGGGTGCCCGGAAAGTCAACGATAATACTGAAAGGAGTGATAGACCAACTGATAAGCTTCCAGAAAAACATAATAATAATATGACCTTAGTAAAAAATTTATGGTTTTCGAGATATTCTGATTTAGGTTTTGCAATTGTGAATAGCCCTTTCAATAAACAAAGACCAACATTGAACTAAAAGTTCAAAATATTCAATAAGAAATCCTATTTTACAGAGAAATAATTTATTTTCATTTTCCATCATTCAAGTTTAACATCTCATACTGTTCAAAAAAAGATCTACACTATCTGCCTAGTGATTTGAAAAGTTTGCTCATTTAATGTACTTTTAAAAACTACCCATTGTTCTAATAAACAGTTTACTGTTATTGACTCACAGTGAAGGATATACCTAATTTTCCCTATGAGAAGATTCTAAAAATTAAACAAAATCAAATCATGTTAATAAAAAAAGTATTTAACTCAAGAAAAATGAAAAAATCAAACAATATCTTCAAAGTGACCACCACCAACGCGAATGCAGGTGCGGCATCTTTTTAAAAATGCCCTCTTTATCCTTTGCCTCGGGACTACAAACAACGCGTACCATTTTGCCGAAGAATGTTGCAAAAAAAAGAGAGGACCCGAACTTTATAAACAATATATTGTGGTCGGATGAGAGTACATTTAAAAAGGATGGCTTTATGAACATGCACAATTTGCATTCATATGCGTTGCAAAATCCCCACTCCATTCGAGAAGAAAGGTCTCAGTACCGTTTCCAAAGTAAACCTGTGGACTGGTATCCCAAACGGACATGTAATTGGTCCATTCGAATTAACAGAAAATCTAAACTGGCAAGCTTATTTACATTTTTGTGAAAACGAAGTAACGCTTGTTTTGGAAGATGTTTCTTTGGCCGCACGCCGAATAATGTGGTTTCAAATTGATGGCTGCCCGGCAGCGTATTGGCATTCCTTACTACGCTACAGAGCATAGATGAGCTGTATCGCAGTAAAGTATGGCTGGACTGGGCGCACAATTTGTTCAGCCATTGTTTACTACGGTACAGATCAAATGCGCTGTATGGAAGAAAAGTATATGGTTCGAATGAATTTGTTCACTCATTTTTTTGATTATTATCGTTCACTACCTACTATATAATAATGGAAATTAATTACATACATATGTATATGAAAATTATCTATTATAAAGGTGAATCTATATATAATTTTGATGTGATGATGTGTATAATGGCTTTACGGAGCGACATTCTGTGGTGAAAAAATGATAGGCCGCAAAGACGCATTCCTGAACTAAACCCAAGTAGAAAAGGTCTTATTGGTAAAACTATTGTCATTGTGTCTTGAATATAAATATAATGCTTTTCGAGATACAGGTTTAGAGAAAAATCGGACTTATTATTAGTGAATCGAGTAACTTTCGCTTTTTGCTATATTTGTTGTTATATGGACAATGTTTTTGAATTTTCTTGACAGCCTATGATTTTTCATGTGGTCAAAAAGTAGATTTTTTTCTAACCCTCCAACAACACTGTATCTCGAAAACCAAACCACACCATTCAGGACACGACACATGTTTATCTTGAAAATTGGTTCAGGAATGCGTCTTTTAAACTATGGTCTATTATTGAGTAAAACTTCTTATAGGCTCATTAGAAGCACGCCAAAACATGCGGATTCAATTTATTAGCGTAGAACTCAAAGTTTCGAATTAAAATACTCACATTATCATTATGAGTGAAAATAATACTATCCTACACTTAACAGTACACAATTTATTTACAGTTCACAGGCATAGTTTGGGTTAGTCTTAAAAAGTGGACTCTATATCCTCATTTTGTCAAATTGTGTGATCATGTGACGGAAAGGTTACGTAGTTAGTACGTGATATTGACATATATTTAATAAATATATGGATATTGAACAGTTTTGAATTTCGGTAAACAATATAGTCCAATAAAATTCAAAGTTGAAAAAAAAAGGGGCAATATGTATTTTTCAAAGTTTGTCAACGACGGTCTCCTGAGTGTAAAATTAGGAAAATCGGAAATTTTTCCCGTGCGGTTTTTGTGCAAAAGGGGTGGTTCTTTTGAATTGTGCTACAACAAAATGATTATACTAAAATCGTACATGAGAAACCTCTTCATAAGTTTACCTCATGATTTTTTTTTTAATTTTATCATTTCCGGACTTAGCGGCCGCTGCATGAGCCGTATTTGTGGTGATTTCAAAAAGTTAGTTTGCCCTCAATTGATCCATAATGAAAGTGGTTCATAATAAATGGACAAGCAACTTCTCCTCATGGACTTTGTCACTTGATTATTTTTGAAGATAGCCCAGTTCATGGAATTGGGGTTGTTTCGTTATTGTTGTCTAGTTCTGTAAATTTGCCAAATCGAAGATGTTCGTGATAAAATTACATATACTGTGACCGGTTAAAATATGATTTGTGATTTTTTCGTGATTTTTTCGTGATTTCGATTTGTGAGTGGGCGCACATGGCTCCATTCCACCGCGATCACTAGTAGGTCTATTGTGGCTCAATATGGAGCACAGTTATTTTAAATTCAGGGTTTCGATTTTTTGGAAAACGTTCAAATATGTTGTTTTTATCTGTGAATGCGATTTATTTAATGAGTTTCATGGTATACAGGGTCAACCAAAAATAAGTTACGACCATTACTTTCTTTGTTTCAAATGGAAACATGTATTTTTTTATTTCATATTTGAATTCTGCGTGAATTCTGTGTATATGTTATGCAATATACCCCATACTTATATCTAACCGTTTTCGAGAAAATGGCATTTCAAATCCATAATTTTAATCATTCTAAAACTGGTTGATGTTTCTATTGGTTGAAAAATTGAAATGAATTTTCATTCAGCAACGTAAATAAGTGGAACTTACTCCGATAGAGATTTCCTGATTTCAAATATATAAGAGTTGGGGGTGTTATCTTTAACGGTTATAAGGATATCAACGTTTTTCTATACATAGAATAGTTGGCTGATGGTCTCTTCCAATTAAGCATCCTTCTGTCTTCTGTCCAATCTATATTATCATTATTCCTTGTATAGAAAAACGTTAAAATCTTTATAACCGTTAGAGATAAAACCACCAACACTTGCATTTGAAATCAAGGAAAAATTATTATTAACGAAGATAGCAATTGGCCAAAATATACGAGAACACCCTGTACAATATACGTCTAACCATTACTATTTTGTTGTAGCACATTTCAAAATAACCACCCTTTTTGCTCAAAATCCGCAGGAGGAAAATTTTCGATTTTGCTAATTAGTAGGCAGTTACTGACAAATCCTGAAGAAAATCAGCTTTCCCGTTTTTTTTTCACGTTAAAATTTCATTGGATTATTATTGTTTACCGAAATTCTCAGCTGTTCAATACTAAGTACTAACCTCGTTACTTTTCCGTCACATGAATTTTACGAAATGAAGATAGAGTCGACTTTATAAGACCAAATCAAACTATCCCTGTACGCTGTAAAAATGAATTGTACTGGTGAGAAAAGCATAGTTTTATTTTTACGCATAATGACAATGTAAGTAGGTATTTAAATCCTAAACATTGAATTTCACGCTATTAAATTGAATCCGCATGAATGGTGTGCTTCTAATAAGCCTATACAGGGTTTTATTGAATGATAGGCCATAGTTACAGAGACGCATTTTTGAACCAATTTCAGATAATCATGTGTCCTAAATAGTCTGGTTTTCAAGATACAGTGTGTTGGAGGTCTACTTTTTGACCACATGAAAAATCATAGGGCGTGAAGAAAAGTCAAAAATATCATTTCCATAACAACAAATATAGCAACGAGCAAAGTTGACTCTATTTACTGATAATAAATCCGATTTTTTTCTAAACCTGGTATCTCGAAAACCAGAATATTCTTTTTCAAGGCACAATTAATGACGGTATGTTAGTCTATAAGACCTTTTCTGCTTTTCTACTTGAATTTGGTTCAGGAATGCGTCGTCTTTGGAATTACGGCCTTTCATTGAGTAACACCCTGTGTAGACGCAGATTATTGTTGTTGAAACATTTTTTAGTTCTTATTTGCGAAATTAAAAATGGCTCCGTGAAGCCATCGCACACATCGTCTCATTATATGATATAGTAGGCTTTTTCAAGATTCACCTTTATAATAGATAATTTTTATATACATATGTATCTAATCAATTTTCTTTATATATCGTACCTAGTAAACGATAATAATTAATGAATTGAGTGAACAAATCCATTCCCACCATAAATGTACCTATTCATTACATGTAGCGCATTTGGTCTGTACCGTAGTAAGGAATGCCAATACGCTGCCAGCCCATTATGCACATATCAAGTTCGTGCGTATTTAAATCAAACCTACCCCCACAGATATATCGGCCGACTGGGTCCAGTTTTATGGCCCCCCAGGTCCCCAGACCTAAACCCCCTAGATTTTATTTACTGGGGTTGCATAAAAGTAAAGGTTTATGCAAAGCCAATAGGTACTATTGATGAATTACGACAATTACGTCAGCGTATAACTGATGCAGCCCAAGAGGTAAACTTGGCAAGAAATGCAAGAAGGATAAAGAGGGCATTTTTGAAAAGATCCTGCGCCTGCATTCGCGTTGGTGGTGGTCACTTAGAACATATTGTTAGATTTTTTTCATTTTTCTTGAGTTAAATACATTTTTTATGAACATGATTTAATTTAGTTGTAAGGTAAATTGGGTATATCCTTCACTGTAAGTCAATAACAGTAAACTGTTTATTAGAACAATGAGTGGTTCTTAAAAGTACATCAAATGAGCAAACTTTTCAAATCACGAGCCAGCTAGTGCAGATCTTTTTGTGTACAGTATGAGGTGTTGAACTTGAGTGATGGAAAATAAAAATAAATTATTTCTCTGCAAAATGAGATTTCTTATTGAATATTTTTTGAACTTTTAGTTCAATGTTGGTCTTTGTTTGATGAAATGGCTATTCACAGTTGCAAAACCTCGATCAGAATCTTAGAATTATACATTTTTTCAGGAGTGACTCACGAAAATCTGATCTTAGGGGACGATTTTAACGAATTTTATTAGTGACAATATCTCGAAAACCATAGATTTTTTACCAAGGTCATATTATGTTTTTCTGGAAGCTTATGAGCTGGTCTATCAACCTTTTCAGTATTATCCTTGACTTTCCGGACACCCTGTATAAAATACTGCGCAGAAGTTCACAAAAATCTTTAAGCAATCCAAAACATCAAATATATCGTCCACGATTACCCCAATTGACCTTACTACGCCACTGGGCTTCATAGAAAGTTGAAATTTTGAGAGTGATTTATAGAGGCAACAAATTAAATGGTCAGTATTTCAATTTTATGGACAGTACTCTTTGCCATTATTTTATTTCCCTTGGTCAGTATGATAATAAATGGTCGGTTGAAATAATGAAGGGTCAGTAACATAAAGAAGTGGTCAGTAAAAATAAGAAATGGTCAGTATAATAATAAATGGTCGGTTGAAATAATTAACGGTTAGTAATATAAAGAAATGGCCATTAAAAATAATGAAGGGTCAGTAACATAAAGAAGTGGTCAGTAAAAATAATAAATGGTAGATTTAAATAATCAAGAGTCAGTATCATAAAAAAACGATCAGATAAAATAGTAAAAGCCTGGTGAAAATAATGGACAGTCCATAAAATTAATAAAGCGACAGTAAAATAATGAATGGTTGGTTATATATTTTATTTCGTATAAATACAAAAAAATTTACAACGGAACGAAACACAACTTGGTAAAGAGAAAACACTCTGCCTTAATGTCATGATGAAGTAGTCAGATAGGTGCTTTTGAGAGGCGGATTTAGTTTGGGTTGGTTAGGGTTAGTTTGTGTTGGTTATAGAAATTGATGAAAAATATGCAGCGGCTCGTTGGTTAGCACTAGGTTAACATTACAATTATTATTGTATATTATAATTGGCATGTTGTGTATTGGTTTTATGTGGATCATGTTTGGGTTAGTTTTTGTTGGTGATCGAAAATGATAAAAAATATGCAGCAGCTCGTTGTTTAGCACTAGGTTAACATTACAATTATTATTATATATCATAATTGACGTGTTCTGTATTGGTATTATGTGTATCAAGTTCGGGTTAGTTTGAGTTAGTTAAAACTATTAATGATTGTTGCATACTGGCCATTTATTATTTCTTACTGTACATTTGTAGAGTTATACCAGCTAAGTCATACTGACATTTCATACATTTTTACTGACCATTAAAATCACAATAGTGAACATAGAAATACAGGCCAAATAGTACTTTTACTGCTCAAAAATTCCATTTTTACTTATCATTTTTAACAGAAAAACTGAGTTTTTTACAATATTATACTGACTGCTTGTGAGATTATACTGTATATAATGAATTAAATACTGTTTAGTTTATTACAACCCATTTATAGATAGTGATATTGGTCCTGTGTAAATAAATATTCCGTAAATTATACAGGGTCGCTTGAACTTGATTTTATTTTCTCTAAGTACAAAAAAGCTTGAAAGTGTGTCTTTTTAAATTGAACACATACTGTATAATATCATCAATTATTTTGAAAGCCAATTAGAATCCCTTTCGAATGATATATCACGTCCATGCATATACCTAGCTTGATGTTTCAGTTTTCGAAATAAACGCCCATTTTAAAAAAGTCTTCTTTTAAAAGTAGGTTTTGCCATGTGTTGGGTATTACTCTGTTTACTGATCATGTTTACCTGTTTGATTTTGTATGTCACGTTACATCAATCATTATCATAGATACTTTGTACTGATTCTTTCAGTTTTTTAAAGCCTTGATTTAGAAGGTTATTCTCATTACAATTTAATAAACTAAAAAAAAAATCAATCGATAAATTACTCAAGCCAGATCGATTCGAAATCGAAACTCATTCAAGTAACGCTGATCAGCTATGGACCCACTGGAAACGAACATTTGAAAATTTCTTAGAAGCTGCGAAAATTTCAGAAGACAAAGAAAAATTGAGCCTTCTAGTGAACTATGTGAGTGCTTCAGTTCACCAGCCTATAAGTGAATGTAAGACTTATACTGATGCAGTTGACATTCTCGAAAAGTTGTATGTCAAACCACGAAGTGAAATTTTTGCCCGTCATAACTTATCCACTAGAAAACAACAAGTAAGTGAGTCTATTGATCAGTATCTACATATTTTGAAACAACTTGGTCAAGATTGAAATTTCAAAACAGTCACTGCTGTACAAAACAAAAATGACTACATCAGAGATTCTTTCATTCGTGGTCTTGCCACTCCACACATAAGACAAGGACTTCTAGAACATACCACTCTGAATTATATATAAATTCGACAATCTCAAATCATTCATTGAGTCCTGCTCAACAATCAAATGAACAAAACGATGTAACACATGCCACAACTCAATCAAAATGTTATTTTTGTGGTGGAAACAGACACCCTAGAGATAAATGCCATGCAAGAGATGCCATTTCTCATTCCTGTAGTAAAATTGGTCATTTCACACAACACACAAGTATGTAGAACAAAACATCAAAAACTAACTCGTAATACAAATAATACCTCGGCTGCTATGATTGGGCTGATGTCAGCAACCTCCCCATCTTTCTTATCGAAAGCTATCATCAAAATCGAAATCAATCATGTCTCAACAGATGCATTAGTAGAAATCGGAAGCTCAGACAGTTATATATCAAAAACTATCACGACACAACGACGAATGAAAATTTTTCCTGCAAACTTGAATGTCACAATGGCCGCTCCATCTTTGAATTCTTCAGTTTGTGGATACTGTATAGTGAATATAAGAATATCAGATTATGTATACAGAAATGTCAAAATGTATGTCTTGGAAAATCTATGTTCTGATGTTATAATTGGTAATGATATTCTTCAAAACCATTCAGGGGTTGAATTCAAATTCGGTGGAAATCAGACAAAGCTTTTCATATGCAATCTAGGAACAGCAAACGTTCAACCATATCCACTATTTGCTAATTTAACAGAAAATTGTCGGCCTATTGCTATCAAGTCCAGACGGCTTTCCACTGACGATTATAAATTTATAGATACAGAAATACGAAAACTACTTGAAAAAAACATCATTGAGCCATGGAGAGCACAAGTTCTGGTGACAAGTAACTCAAATGATAAGAAACGTATGGTTGTTGATTATTCACTAACAATTAACAAGTAGTTCACTTTGTTAGATGCGTATCCACTTCCCAATATTGATAACATTATCAGTCAAGTTTCCCAATATGAATATTTTAGCTCTGTAGATTTGCACAGTGCATATCATCAAATACCCATATTGGAAAGTGAACGAATTTATACTGGATTTGAGGCATGTGGTAACTTATACCAGTTCACAAGAATTTCTTTCGGTGTCACAAATGGAGTAGGTAGCATGTTTTCAACGTAAAATGAACAATATTATACAAAATGAAAAACTAGCTGACACATATGCATTTCTGGACGACGTCACAATTTGTAGAAAAACTGAAGAAGAACAAGATAAAAACTTACAGAAATTTATGGATGTTACAAGAAAATATAATTTAACACTGAATGAAGATAAATGTAAATTTTCTATTACAAGTATCAAAATTCTTGGGTATAACATAGAAGGAAAAACAATCAAACCAGATGCTGATGAACTACGATCGCTGATCAATTTAGCAATTCCCACAGATGCTTTTCTCTAAGAAGAATACAAGGTACCTATGTTTTCACACTATTCAAAATGTATACACAAGTTTTCTGAGAAGATACATCCCATTATTGATGTGAAACAGTTTCCCATGAATGAAGAACAAATTCATTCATTTAAAAGGCTGAAACAAGATATAATTGATGCAGTTGTAACATTCGTGGATGAAAAAGCTCCATTTACAGTTTAAACTGATGCCTCCGAATTTGATATCGGTGCTCAACTGACTCAACTTGGAAAACCAGTCGCATTTTTTTCAAGAACCCTATCAAAAACAGACCAAAAGCATTCTAGTATAGAGAAAGAAGCATACGCAATAATAGAAGCTGTGAGATAATTGAGATATTATCTGTTGGGACGTCACTTTAGTTTAATCACCGACCAAAGATCTGTTGCCATAATGTTTGATAACAAAAGTTCATCAAAAATCAAGAATGAGAAAATAATACGTTGGAAAATAGAATCATCATGCAACAAATTTGATATAATATACAGGCCAGGGAATCAAAACATTGTGGCAGATACTCTATCGAGAATATCAGCTGCCATTCGGCCTTCATAATCAGATAAAAAATTATATAACTTACACAAACAATGTGTCATCCTGGGATTACAAGATTCTACCATTGGATTAGATGCAAAAATTTATCATATTATTAAGAAGACAATAAAAGAATTGTATCCACATGTCCAGTCTGTGCTGAGATAAAACCAAGATTTTATAAAAACAAAGGGACCCTCATCAAAGCTACAGCTAAATTCGAAAGATTGAATATTGATTTCAAGGGACCGCTTCCATCGAATAATCAAAATAAATACTTATTTAATGTCGTGGATGAATTCTCAAGATTTCTATTTGCATTTCCATGTTCGGATATTATGTCATCTGCAACCGTAATCAACTGTTGGACTCAATTATTTTCAATGTTTGGAACGCCAGGCTATATTCATAGTGATAGAGGAACATCTTTCCTATCTGTTGAAGTGAAATCATTTTTAACAAGTCATGGTATTGCTACAAGTCGTACGACCAGTTATAATCCAGAGGGAAATGGACAATGTGAGAGATATAATGGGATTATCTGGAAGACTGTTCAACTAGCAATCAAATCTAGAAACCTCGACTTGAAGCAATGGCAAGATGTATTGGTTGATTCTTTACATTCAATAAGACCTCTTCTATGTACTGCAACAAATCAACTCCCCATGAACGTATGTTCAATCATCTTAGAAGATCGACCAATGGTAGCTCAATGCCTACATGGTTGAGCACTCCTGGACCAGTTTTTCTCAAGAAGCATGTTAGACAGAGCAAGTATGATCCTCTAGTAGAAGAAGTTGATCTTCTGGAAGCCAATTCGGATTATGCTCATGTACGATTATCGAATGGGAGGGAAATCACGGTATCAACTCGTCATCTAGCACCAAAAGGAGATGTCACAGTGGCAAAACAAGATGATGAGTTAACTATACCTGAAGAAATCCCTCCATCGATCGATTCAGAAGAGGAATCTCTCAAAGAAACTCCCCCATCAACTGCAACTAAAAATCATGATGAAACCAATGAATCCTTCCGTGTTTTGGAAAAGAGAAATCGGAAACCACCTCCATATCTACAAGATTTTATCAGAAGCTGAGGGAGGAAGAATGTTGTAAAATACTCTGTTTACTGATCATGTTTAGTGTTTGATTTTGTATGTCACGTTACATCAATCATCATCATAGATAGTTTGTACTGAATTCTTTTAGTTTATTAAAGCCTTGATTTAGAAGGTTATTCTCATTACACCATGGTATATCTTTTGAAAAGTATTTGGACGTAACTAAATCACGTAATATTCATAGTTATGATTATTCATGAAATTATTTCGTGACTTAGTAACGTTTTAATATTTTTCAAATGATACCAGGTATCTGTGAGAAGAAGATTTTTATAAAAGAGGCGATTATTTCGAAAATGGGAACATTTAGGTATATGCACATGACATATTAGAAAGGGACTCTAATTGGCTTTCAAAAAAATTGATAATTCCTATACAGAATGTATCATTTTTAAAAACACACTTTTAAGCGTTTTTATACCTAGAGAAAAAAAAATAATTTCATACGACCCTGTATAATTCACCGAATACTTCTTTAAACAGAAGCAATTCAGAAGGTCTTCCTAAATCATTTTCAAAATTTCAACTTTCTATGAAGCCCATTAGTGGCCAGTGGCGTAGTATTAGGAGAGAAACTAGAGTTATATTTTAAGGAGAAAAAAAGGAAATTGATAAATTTCACGAAAACCGCTACAGATAGATAGGATCATGAAAAATATCCAGAATATTCTGAGGAATCTAAAAATGCAATGATAGTGTCTTATTTAAATTATTCTAATAGAAGCAGCAACATCGTCACTTCTTACGTTTTCCTTGAATGTTTATCAGGTACCATCCACCTTGGGATACCCTGTATACATATGTATAACTATGGTAAACGCCAAACAACTTTGAATCTACTTCATCGATGGCACCACTACCTCTACAGCGTGTCCAGAATAAAATGATGTATGTACATTAACTTGCACAAAAAATGCGTCTATAGACAGTGAAATCTGTTTTTTTCAAGCAGTGTAATAGACAGTCATGTCATAATATTTACATGCCATGCACACAAACTTTTTATTATTTTATCAAAAAATGGAAACGATATATTGTGTGTACGACTGTGAATTTATTTACTTAGTTCACAAAGTAAAATTTAGATTATTTTCATTGATATCCGGTAGGCATATCTAGTAGTTTTGCCTGATTCTGAGCTGAGGCCTCCAGTTTCTTTGGTCAATAATTTTCACCTATCGTCACCACACATTTTCCATCGGATTTAGATCTGGTTATTTAGTTATATACAGGGTTATTCACGTTATTCGACACGAAACATTATGGGTAAAGTATCTGATTTCAAAGAATTTTTTTTTTCTGAATGGATAGCGACTAAGGTAAGTTTGATTGAGGTGTAATAGGCCATTTCAGAAACCTGTCAACATAACGTCAAAATTGACGGCTTGTAGGTACCATAAACAATACATATATTACAAAAAAATCAGTTAAATTGTTATGAAGACATAAAAAAAGGGCTAATAATGTGAATATAACTTTCTTTAGCTCTGATAATATGGTCTGCAACTTTGCAACTTCCACAGTGACTACAAAACCTGACTCTTGAATTTTTGGAAGCATCATTCAAACTCAAACTTTTATAAGCTTTTAACTGCCAAAGCAAACTTTTATGAGCTTTTAACTGCCTATGCAGTATAATAACTTGTGGTAAGCACCAAATAACTAATTATGTCCATGTCAGTTATCAAAGTCTGGATCATTTTAACTAAAAGGGTGTATATGGTGTATGTTGTTTACATTCGAAATTTTCTGTTTGTATTAAATCAACATTCCTGGGCTTCTAGCTTCTAAGTTGGCGAGATAATCACTCATTTCATAGCTTTTCAGGATCAGAATCTCAAGAAAACCCCATATGATTGCATACTTGGCATTTCGAAAAATGTCTCAGAAAGTGAAGGAAAAAAGTGACAATTAGAGGTTAATGTTTGTTTCTGGTACAATCAGCTGACTTTCAGGTTATGTTCTGAAATGGCCTATACACCAAAATGTAGTATTCATTTTAATGCTTAATTTCTCAGCTGTTGTTTTCTTTTTTTAACCAAATTAATAATCAAGTCCACCAATTGATCAAGTTTGATGTCACACTTATGAAACTTTTAATAACTTATACAGGGTGTCTAAAAGTTATGGTTAAATAATCAATATCTTTCAACGGTAATAGCTTGTTCAATTTAAATGGGATACCCTGTATTTTATGTCAACAACAGATGTAGAATTCAATTATCTATCAATAATTATTATTATACGTTCCTATAGCTGACTTCTCACGTTTTCAAGTAAAGCGAAGAAAAAGAAAAAAAATAGGTTTCTCATTAACACCAATAGATGGAGATGCCGTCTCCAAACCCTCGTTAGGAACATTATTTCACCTATGATATTTTGACAACTTCTATTATTATTTCCTTAAAGTTGTCAGTTATTAATTAATATTTTCAATTACTAATCGTTCTATTAGTGCTAGCAACAGCATGTGATCTTTGTAGAAAAAATGCTAATTTATCCAAAAGAAGAACGGATCGACATAATTTTTATACTGGGAGAATGCCATCAAAACTGCCTCTTAGCATCAAGAGTTTACTCTGAAAGATTTCCAAATAGAAACCATCCAAATAAGGCAGTATTTGAGAGACTCTTAACACAATTTAGAGAAACTGGAAGTGTTCAGTATGAAAAACCCATCAAAAGGAAACATGTGACTGGAAATGAAGATACTCAATTTGCGGCGATCACCTCCGTACTCGAAAATCCCCATATAAGTGAAACCAAATTGCGCAAAATATCGATTAGTAATTGAAAATATTAATTAATAACTGACAACTTCAAGGAAATAATAATAGAAGTTATCAAAATACCATAGGTGAAATAATGTTCCTAACGAGGGCTTGGAGACGGCATCTCCATCTATTGGTGTTAATGAGAAACCAATTTTTTTTCATTTTCTTCGCTTTACTTGAAAACGTGAGAAGTTAGCTATAGGAACGTATAATAATAATTGATAGATAATTAAATTCTACATCTGTTGTTGACATAAAATACAGGGTATCCCATTTAAACAAGCTATTACCGTTAAAAGATATTGATTATTTTACCATAATTTTTAGACACTCTGTAGGTATAAGTTATTAAAAGTTTCATAAGTGTGACTTCAAACTTGATCAATTGGTAGACTTGATTATCAATTTGGTTAAAAAAAAGAAAACAACAGCTGAGAGATTAAGCATCAAAATGAATACTACATTTTCGCAAAATTGAAGATATTTAAAAAACCATAAGGTTTAGGTGTATTAAACCTCAATCAAACTTACCTTAATTTTGATCATACAAACCAAAAATTAAATAATATACAAGGTATTTCATTTAAAAAAATACAACTTTGATAAGTTTCGTGTTTTAGGGACACCCTGTATAACAGGAAAATATTTTTAAAATGTAGCCTTAAGGCGTCCCTATCCATCCAGAAAAAAAACTTCTTCAAAATCAGATACTTCAGCCATAATGTTTCGTGTCGAATAACGTGAATAACCCTGTAGTTCTTCTTACCGACCATAGGTCTTCACTGAGGCGCGTATTTGTTTTTTCAAAAAAGTGGCTAATAATGATGATTGTCTCCGCATAATATATTATTGCAACTGACAAAATATGACGTTTACTTGTCATACACTGCTCAATCCAAAACAATTTTACCATTTTAATGTAGGGGAACTTGCCCAATTTTTCTTTATCTTATTTATTTATTTCAGAGTGTGCGTTCATGTCTAAAAACACCGTATACCAAATATCAGCCCTTAAATCGCACTAGTTACTTCACAATAATTAATCAAAATTGACATCGACTCTGTGAAAATTCAAACGAAGCGAAAAACGCGGGAAAGTTTTGACGTCATAACGCGTATCTTTGGCAACCATTTGATTGTTCGAAGTCTGGACCCGTATTCCGTGTACCTGTGGAATTCTAACAACATATGTCGCTTTCCCATCATTTTACACAGAGAACGACGTGTTGCAATGGAATTCCACAGTACACGGAATACGGGTCCTGGACCCGTATTCCGTGTACTGTGGAATTCCATAGCAACACGTCGCTCTGCTTATATTGCATTCTGTGCACTTTTGTCAACACGACTAGACATACTTGTCCCCTTGTCTTCACTCAATACGTAAGGACGTGTTGTTTCGTTTTTTCCACTCGACTTCTATCAGCTGAATTTGTCAATTTGTCATTATTTGTCAAAATTTGTCATTATTTGTTTACGTTTTGTGAGTTTCAGTTTCATTGTGGAAGTGTTTTTCGGTATTGCCAGGAAGCAACCATCTCTTATTACAAAGTAGATTCAATGGAGCCTTAGGAAAGCAAGATAGAATGATAGAAATGCATCATGAGCAAAAAAAATCTGAAGAACATCAACTTGAACGGTTCCAATTAATATAAACATGTGGCTCACAGATCTCATATCCACGTTTTGTCAAAAATACGATATGTTATAACTTAACTTGAATTTTACAAAGAGTGCCAACCCAAAATCAGTAATTCTCGGCAAAACTCACAATATCGGCAGGTAAATCGCTTGGTAAATGCATAGGTATGTGTCGGCAGTTCTTTGAAATTGGAACTCACATTCTCCCGTTATAAAATATGTTATTGAAACGTAGATTTTGATGGATGACTCACATACCTATTCATTCGATTAAAAAAAATATGAATTAGCGGAATCAGCGACTTACTTTTGATTGTTCTGATTCGTTTCAGTCTGAAACGTTGGTTTCACAAGAATATCCGCTAAAAACAGTTAATTAAAAGCATCCCGATAATTTATTGATATTATAGGTATACTACCTATTGTTCTTCAAACGATAATGAAGATTCCAATTCCAAAGGCCGCGAAGGTAATGGACATGAGTTGTGGGAGACTCAAAACGTACCTATATTTTTATAACCACGTATTTTAAATTAGGTATTGATTTTCTATTTCTTCACGTCCATGTGCCCACGTGTACTTATTTCGCGACCAAAATAATATTATACAAATTTGTTGGCTGCAAAACAATTTTTTTTTTCTAAGTAGAAATACACAAAAAAACTCACATATTCTCTCAAAGAGATCTCTTTAAACTGAATTTGGTATCAAACATCAAAAAGTTTGTTTTTACCGCGATTTTTAACGTATTATGAGTTTTTCCCACTGGTTTTTCCAAATAATCGAAACATTTCAAGCTACTGCTATTTTCCAAAAACTAGACGGAAATTATTGTGAGTTTTTCAGGTACCCCAGAATTACCCCCTCGAATAACTTCGGTCAGTCAGATTCAATACAAAAGAATACCACTATCACGTCAACATACACCAACACCAGAGAATAAAATTGAAAGTCCCTACGAAATGTCAAAAATGTTTAGGGAAAAATGAAAAAGTCACTAAGATTTTGAAACACGTCTTGACAAAACACGAACATTGCCGAACTGATATCAAGACGTGCACGGAATAACGTTTTTGTCACACCTTGCTTCCACATGTTGAAATCAACAGTGGTAATCAACATGTTGAATTCCACAGTACACGGAATCCGGGGTACTGTACCCGTATTCCGTGTACTGTGGAATTCCATAGCAACACGTCGCTCTGCTTATATTGTATTCTGTGCACTTCTGTCAACACGACTAGACATACTTGTCCCCTTGTCTTAAGTCAATACGTAAGGACGTGTTGTTTCGTTTTTTCCACACGACTTCTATCAGCTGAATTTGTCAATTTGTCATTACTTGTCAAAATTTGTCATTATTTGTATTGTATTGTGGTGGTATGTTTACGTTTTGTGAGTTTCAGTTTCATTGTGGAGGTGTTTTTCGGTATTGCCAGGAAGCAACCATCTCTTATTTCAAAGTAGATTCAATGGAGACTTAGGAAAGCAAGATAGAATGATAGAAATGCATCATGAGCAAAAAAAATCTGAAGAACATCAACTTGAACGGATCGGTTTAATATAAACATGTGGCTCACAGATCTCATATCCACGTTTTGTCAAAAATACGATATGTACCTATAGCTTAACTTGAATTTTACAAGGAGTGATACAAAATAAGGACTAAATTAACAAAATATCATTGAAATGCCAACCCAAAATCAGTAATTCGCGGCAAAACTCACAACATCGGTAGGTAAATCGCTTGGTAAATGCTTAAGGTATGTGTCGGCAGTTCTTTAAAATTGGAACTCACGCATTCTCCCGTTATAAAATATGTTATTGAAATGTAGATTTCGATGGATGACTCTCATACCCACCTATTCATTCGATTAAAAAAAAAATGAATTAGCGGAATCAGCGACTTACTTTTAACTGTTCTGATTCGTTTCAGTCTGAAAGGTTGGTTACACAAGAATATCCGCTAAAAACAGTTTATTAAAAGCATCCCGGCGCGATAATTTATTAATATATATACCTATTGTTGAACAATAATGAAGATTCCAATTGCAAAGGCCGCGAAGGTAATGAACATGAGTTGTGTGAAACTCAAAACGTACCTATATTTTTATAACCACAACCACGCATTTTAAATCAGGTATTGATTTTCTATTTCTTCATGTCCATGTGCACACGTGTACTTATTTTGGGACCAAAATAATATTATCCAAATTTGTTGGCTGCAAAAATAATTTTTCAAAGTACAAATACACAGAAAGACTCACATATTCTCCCAAAGAAATCTCCCCAAACTGAATTTGGTATCAAACATCAAAAAGTTAGTTTTTTCCGCAATTTTTAACGTATTATGAGTTTTTCCCACAGGTTTTTCCAAATAATCGAAAAATTTCAAGCTACTGCTATTTCCGAAAACTAGACGGAAATTATTGTTTGCAGGTACCCCAGAATTACCCCCTCGAATAACTTCGGTCAGTCAGATTCAATACAAAAGATAGTGGTATTCTTTTGTACACGTCAACATACACCAACACCAGAGAATAAAATTGAAAGTCCCTACGAAATGTCAAAAATGTTTAGGAATAAATGAAAAAGTCACTAAAATTTTGAAACACGTCTTGACAAAACACGAACATTGCCGAACTGATATCAAGACGTGCACGGAATAACGTTTTTGTCACGCCTTGCGTCGACATGTTGAAATCAACAGTGGTATTCAACATGTTGAATTCCACAGTACACGGAATCCGGCTCCAGATTTCTTTACGTTTTTGAGAAAAAAAAGTCAAAAGTACGAGGACTACCCGTTGTAGGGCGCTGGCGAATTTAATTTCAAACTATAGTATGGGAGTTTTCCTATATATTTTGAGTGATATGTGGTTGTGTTTTGCTATCGTCTCATATAGGTACCTATGAAACTTATTGTTATATTAGTTTGTTCGCGGGTCGGTTACGAACCAGTTCAGAACTATTTTTCAAGCGCAGTTCTTGAAATTTTATCAACTGCGCATCCAAATCAGGGTTGGTGCAGAACTGGTTCTTAACCGATCCGCGAACAAGGCTCTTATGGCTGGTGTCCACTCTCACCAGCAAATCACATAACAACGCGCAGGGTGCAGAGATATACAGTGTGTCCAGAATCAAATGATGTACAGGGTATATAACGTATTTTTGGCCAATAGCTATCACCACCAATTACCATAGAAAGATGTTCAAATGAGCAAAGTTGTGGTATTTTTTTCTTAAGTATCAGAATTTGTTATCAGAAAAAACAAAAAACTAAAGAAGTATAAAAAAATCAGGCTGCTTCATTTTTTTCAAATGGGACCCTGTATTTTATACCCTAGTTCGATAAAAAATTCTTTCCTGATTTCAAATATACAGTGCGGCTCTAAAAGGTCCCCCCCTTTTTTTTTAATGTGTACACCAAACATTTTGAAACTTGGCATACTTCAATTGCTGTCGAAATACTACTTTTTGATGTTACTGACGTACTTTATTTAGTATTCAAGATGGCGGCTGGGCACCATTTCGAAACATTTTTTTAAATGGAAAGGGGGGTCGTGTGACACATCATTCGAAAGGTCTTATCGAGTAGATTATTGTGTGATGGGTTTAAACGCATCCGTGCGGATATGACAGCCTTCAAAACTTTTAGTTTTTAAAAATTTCGTTTACATTAAGTTTCAATTTTTTAACGAGCTGACACATCAGAGTCCGGAAAAATTATGGTGAACCTGAGCAAAACAGTACAGGTTAACAAATAGGAATGCAGATACAAAGCGGATAAAGAATTTCAAGATGATAAAAAAAATTTGGAAAGCATTTATTAGCATTATAATACTAAAATCGAAATTAAGATGGAGATACAGTTTCCACACTACCTCGCCACAGCACTTAAGTTTAACCAAATGTGAAAATCTTGAAACGATATGAGCCAGTTGTTTGATTATTGTGTTAATCAGGAAGTGTTACAGAAATGCCTAATTCGCGTCCCCTCGCAGAAAAAATTGAAGCAATTTTTATTTATGGCGGAAATCGTAATTTCCATGAGACGGAAAAGATCATCAATGAGCGCTTCCCGGACCGTCCGATATGCAGACTGGTAGTGTTCAGAGCTTGAAGAATCAAGGGCGACCATCTATTTTGGAAGATTAACAAATTGCAATCATTGGTGAGATGGTGGTAAATCCTGATCAGTCGACTTCTCAGGTTGCAGACATCTGTGATACTTCGTCTGCAAAACGATTGCTGAAAAGACAGAAATTTTATCCTTATAAATTTCAAATGGTGCACCAGTTGACTGAAGATGATCCTGACAGACGTGTGGAATTTTGCGAAGGTTAGGGACCTTTTAGAGCCGCACTGTATAAGGGTTGTTGGTGTTATCTTCAAAGGTTATACATAAATTAACGTTTTTCTATGTATACATGGAATAGTTGGCTGATGCTCTCTTCTGATCAACACCTTCTGTCCAATTTATTATCATTATTTCTTGTATAGAGACGTTAATATCTTTATAACTGTCAGAGATAACACCCCCAACCCTTATATATTTGAAATCAGGAAAAAATTCTGTATCAAACTATGGGATAATCCCATTAAAAAAAAATTATGAAGCCCTATTTTTCTTGACTTCTGATGCTCAAGGGTTTTTTCTGATATCAAATTCTGATAATTCAGAAAAATTACCAAAACTTTGCTAATTTGAACCACTCTCTAGGTTTAATATCAATAAAGATAGCTATTGGCCAAAATATACGTAAAAACCCTGTACATGGGGATATTGGAAATAAGAGAAACGATGTCGCTTAAATGGAAGAAAAGTCGCGTATTTGTATGCCCAAAAATAGTCTCCCTTTGTTTCATTTTGAATCGATATCGTAATGTAGATACAGGGTGAAAAAGGAAAATGTCCATTTTTGAAAAACCACAATATTTTGCTTATTATAAAAGCTAACGCTTTCAATTTGTCAGGATATCGGTAAGAGTATATACGACGATTTTAAAAACGGCATCAAAAAATTTGTAGGCTAACTATGTTACGTCCGGCCGAGGTCAACTTTTGTTTTTCTTAGGGGCGCCATATTGAATTTTTCCATTAAAAATGCTTTTGAAAAATATGGCTACCATAAGAAAAAAGACTTGACTTTGGCTGGACACAACATAGTAGGCCTACAATTTTTCTGACGCCGTTTTTAGAATCGTCGTATCCTCTTACCTATATCCTGAACATTTGAAAGTTTAAGCTTTTATAATAAGCAAAATATTGTGGTTTTTTGAAAATTCACCATTTCTTTTTCATCCTTGTATCGTATCTACATTACGGTATCGATCTAAAATAGAACAAAGGTAGAATATTTTTGGGCATACAAATACGCTACTCTTCTACCATTTAAGCAAAGTCGTATGTCTCACCGTTTCCAATATCCCCATATACTACCATGTACATATTTTTATTCTGGACACGCTGTATAGTGTCAGTACATACAGAAATAAACCTTGTGAAGTTCTCCAACAAAAGCGAATCTAAACTATCAGATAAGTTATGAAAAATGTGAAAACTTTTTCTTATATAACTGTTCCCGTAGAACTCGATTCTGCCTTCGGAACTAGTATACAGGGTCAGGTCAAAAAGTTATCGGACCCATATTATTTTTTAAATGGAACACCCTATGAATATACATAGTCCATAAGATTTGTGTTTTTTTTACCTTTTCACAAATATATATAACAGTTTAAAAAAAATAAAGTTGGGTCCGATAACTTTTTGACCTGACCCTGTATACTGATTCCGAAGGCAGAATCGAGTTCTACGGGAAAAGTTATATAAGAAACAGTTTTCACATTTTCCATAACTTTATATCTGATGATAGTTTAGATACGAGGGGTACCTTAAAATGCAACATTTTTTCAGTTTAGCCCTGTATCTTAAAAACCTCGTTAAAAACTAAAAGGGCCATGAAAATTTTGTTAACGGCATCTTTAGTTTCACGAAAAAGTAGCACACTGTCGCAAAAACCGCAACTTTCTATCTATAAGAATAACGGAGATACCCCGCAAAAGTACCCAAAATGGGACACCCAGTACACTATATTGCACATAAATGAGGAACTTGCCCATTTTTTTTACTAATTCAACTTTGAAATTTCCTAACAACTTTTTATTCGCGTGCCTGATGACGAAAATCGGCAAACAAAATTGGTAAGAGTATGCAGAAGAAATGTGGAGAATATTATCTCATTGAAAAACAGAGCTGTTTATGTATGTGGAGATCAATTTAATGTAAGTATTATGAAATATTACATTTTTAGAGATTTTATTCTTGGGTACGTACTACTCCGCATATTACATAATAATCGACATAATATTTCAAATTGAAAAAATGTGCCTAGTTATTTTATTTTACCTGTATCCTACAGTATTTCCGGCGATGAGGTATACAAAAGGACAAATGCACCAAAACTTTAATCTCTCGAGCAAAAGTCATTCTTTATAAGAATGTTTGCTTACTGAAGAAAAACGATTGTCGATGGAAAAAAAACAAATTTTGTACAGGGTCTTTGAAAAGTCGGAAAATGAATTTATCTCAAAAGAGAACTACCTACATTCATGATATATTCAGAAGTTTTTAGCAAAGATGTAAATTTAGACATTCTATTGGTTTACAGTGTTATAATAATGGATCAAAGAAGACACGTTTTTTTATTTCCAATTAGGTATGTACAGGGTGTCCCAACGATAGAGTAAAGTAGGTTTTATCATATAGGATATGAAAAATATCAATATCAATATGCGTCACAGGTTAGGGGTGTAAATAGCGCACATTCTGAAAATATTTGGAACATACAGGGTGCGTCACAAAAGTATGGCACGAAAAAGTATGATTTTTTTAAATGGAACCCCCTGTATATTAATTGATATTTCAATTCTTTCTTCAATTTGGAACAAAAATTGTGATACAACTAATGTTCCTAAATTCAACCGTTATCGAGATATCGCGTTTTACAAATGGCATTTTTGCAACTTTGACATGCTATAAAACTCAAACTATTCAAGTTAGAGGAAAATGGTTTGCACTTTCCTATCTTAACTTTTCAAGAGCTCTTCTGTCATTTGGATAGAAGGTAACGTCAACTGTCAACTTTTTTCGGCACATTTTGACATTTTTTCACAATAGTGTATTTAATCTCCTTGAATAGCTCTTGAAAAGTTAAGATAGGAATGTGCAATCCATTTTTCTCTAACTTGAATAGTTTGAGTTTTATAGCATGTCAAAGATGCAAAAATGCCATTTTTAAAACGCGATATCTCGATAACGGTTGAATTTAGGAACACTAGTTGTATCACAATTTTTGTTCCAAATTGAAGAAAGAATTGAAATATCAATTAATATACAGGGGGTTCCATTTAAAAAGAACCATACTTTTTCGTGCCATACTTTTGTGACGCACCCTGTATGTTTCCAAATATTTTCAGAATGTGCGCTATTTACACCCCTAACCTGTGACGCATATTGATATTGATATTTTTCATATCCTATATGATAAAACCTACTTTACTCTATCGTTGGGACACCCTGTATTTCAAAGAAGGTGCAGAAATTAATACTTTTAGCGTGATACGATAAATATAATAAAATAAACCAATAATTAATAGTGATTATTAGTTAAGGCATAATTCATACAAATATGTAAACCAATCGATACCACACCTAACAATAATAATGATTACCCAAACACCATACACCACTTTTCAGTAAAATATAGATTTGAATAAAAAAAAATTTGGCTTTCCAATTTAATTTTTTTCTTTTTGCCAGAAACTTTCAAATATGGCGAGGCAATTCACGCTTTCCGCTTGAAAAAGAGATTATATTCCAACTTTTTTTCTGAAGGGTATTCTTGTATAAAATATATATTTTTTTTTCCATCGACAATCATATTTTTTTAACAAGCAACATTTTTTATAAAAATGACTTTCTCGAGAAATAAAAATTTTGGTCCATAATTTGTCCTTTTGTAAACCTCATCGCCGAACATACAGAGTATACTAGTAAAATAAGTTAAAAAGGTTCATTATTGTAATCTGTTTGTAGTAATATGTACCTAAGAATAAAATCTCTCAAAATCGTAAAACACAATAATTAGGTAATGGTATTTTTTGTCAAAATACAAACACACAAATTATCTCCACATACACATAAATAGCACTGCTTTTTAACAAAATAATTCGCCTCATTGCTTCTGCATGCTCTAAGTAATTTTTTTCGCCGCTTTTTGTCAACAGGCATAATGCAATATTTATATAAACTATCATCGATTTTTTACAAAAACTATGAAATAAACTAACTCAATGTCACATTTTTATTGCATACGGTGGAGCCATCTATCGGATAAAATGGGATTTATACCACGTTCGAAATTATTCAAATATTCATCACATGGTATATCAAAAGTTATTCTGGAAATATGCATAACTATTTTTTATAAACGTTAATTTTATAATGTCAAAAAACTATGTCCTGAACAAAGACAACCTATGCATATTTTTCAGTTTATAACTTTTGATAAGCCATATGTGAATAAATATTTAAATTGAATTTCGAATGTTGTTTTTAAAATGCAAACCACAAAATTTAGGAGTTGTATACCCAGTTGTGCTTCAGTTTTGTTGTTCGAAATCGGATTTTTAACATGCTGAACCAATTTTCCTAAAACAGTGGAAGAACTTTTATTGGAAAGGATGTGCGTTTGTTGAAAATATCCACACATCCAGGGAACGATACATTCCTCAAAGAACTCCCGATCCTTACATTATAGTCCAATCCAAGGTTCAAACATGAATTTCAAGATGATCTAGGTACTGAAATTAGAAACTTTCGGCACAAAATTCAAATTACACGTGAAATGACAATGACGTACGTCTAGGGTTAGGGATTGGTTATTTATGGCAACCGTTGTCAAGGAAAACCTCCGTCTCTAGCGCCATCCAACGGGTAGTCCTCTAAACAAATCCGACTTAAAAACTTTATTTAGATTGGCTCCCATTCAAGTTTCCTATATATTTTTAGTGATATGTGAACACAACAGGGTACAACGAGAGAGATAAACGATCATCTCCATATATTTCTCCGTTTTGTATCCTGCCTCAATGCTCCGTTTACTATATCTCTCTCTTTCTCTCGATATATTGACCGTTCCATCATCTGCACTCAGCAAAGAAAGCAAATAACATAGAGCCCATCACGGCCACAATATGCTTGGTGGCCATTGTGGTGACCAGCAAATTACTACATAGCAACACGCTTGGTGGCATTGATGATTTACAATGCATTATGTTTGGCGCTGAGAATACGTACCTATACCTATATCTTAACGTAAATTTTAACGATACAACATAGGGCACAGCGAAGGGGCACAGAGACAGTATTGAGTATAGAGTTTACACTTTTGACTTTACATTCAGCCGTACTATCGTAATGATCCAAAATGGGACAGCTGATTTGTGTCGTCGATTGTCGATAAAAACTTGCGGCAAGCGCGATCGTTGATTTCAGCTTTTTAACTGAAAGGATTTAGGTCATGTTCGTATTATTAAAATAAGTATATGATTTAGGTATAATAAATTGACTGAGTAAATAGGGAGGTAAATATAGTTTCTGGTGATGGTAGCACTCTCTGACACGATTAATCTATCATTTTATATTGAAGATAAACTTACTCAATGCTCCAAAGGGCTTGAATCACGGGCTCCAATACACCTAATTATTATTTTTACCTAGTAACAAATGCACACACCACATATCACACTTATTTATGATCTGATCTCATTATAAGACACTTGAGGCAGCCGCATGACGTCATTGGACTCTGGTGCGCTTCTGAACAACCGCATCTTAAACTTCTAAAACATGTTTTGCCGCACGTCATTTATTAAAAATTGTGAACTGCCTCAACGATTATAAGGTGTGTCTGTTTTGCTCCACTAGTGCACACTTTTCTACACTACAACACTCAGTGTGGCTTTGTCTGTGAAATGTTTGTCTGCTTTTCAGGATAGAATACCTTCACTAAACTAGTAAAGATACTAGCCTAGTTTATACCGACAACTTGGTCCGCGGACCATGTACCAAATTCGGACTATATCCGAACCAAATATTTGGTTCGAATGGTGTAAACAATTGCGGACTAAGCTGGTCCGCTCTTGGTTCGGTACTCGCCAGCAAGTGTACCGAACTAAATTTGGTTCGATCTGGATCAAAATTATGAGGTTATGTTGATTATTATTATTGTGAATTGTGTTGGTTCTGAGTAGCCTAGTTTACACCGATAACTCGTTTAGTTCGGTCCGATAGGACCAAGTGGGTGGGGATAGTACGGTAGGACCAATGCTTGCTTCTCGCCCGTTTACACAGTCTGGCAACGCGTGAACTAAATGAGTACGCGCGCAATTCGTCAAATGTCAAAAACAAGTCGAAATTATTTATCAACACAATTCGTAACCAATAAAAAACATAAGTAAGTACGCTCAGATTGCCTTAGAAACTCAGAACCAACACACTTCACAATAATAACAATCAACATAACCTCAAAATTTCGATCCAGATCGAACCAAATTTAGTTCGGTACACCTGCTGGCAAGTACCGAACCAAGAGCGGACCAGCTTAGTCCGCAACTGTTTACACCATTCGAACTAAATATTTGGTTCTGATATAGTTCGAATTTAGTACTTGGTCCGCGGACCAAGTTGTCGGTGTAAACTAGACTAGTGTCTAAGGCAATCTGAGTGTACTTACTCATGTTTTTTTTGGTTACAAATTGTGTTGATGAATGATTTCGACTTGTTTTTGACATTTGACGAATTGCGGGCGTACACATTTAGTTCACGCGTTGCAAGACGGTGTAAACGGGCAGGAAGCAAGCATTGGTCCTACCGTACTATCCCCACCAGCTTGGTCCTATCGGACCGAACTAAACGAGTTACCGATGTAAACTGGGCTATTCCGTTGTTTGAGTATTTCACCCAAACAACGGCTATTCTATCCTAAAAAACAGACACACATTTCACAAACAAAGCCACACTGAGTGTTGTAGTGTAGAAAAGTGTGCACTAGTGGAGCATAACAAACACACCTTCACAGGATTGCTCAGTTTAGCAGGATAGCCTAGTTTACACCGATAACTCGTTTAGTTCGGTCCGATAGGACCAAGTGGGTGGGGATAGTACGGTAGGACCAATGACTGCTTCTCGCCCGTTTACACCGTCTTGCAACGCCTGAACTAAATGAGTACGCGCGCAATTCGTCAAATGTCAAAAACAGGTCGGAATTATCAACACAATTCGTAACCAAAAAAAACATAAGCAAAGTCCGTTTTTTTTTTTAAATGCCTGACATGTGCCAAAATTGTAGGTTAAAGGTTGGCAATCTTATATAGATTACCGCAATTTGAAATGGAAATGGTAGACTGGGTAAGAATTTACGGAACACCGAACTTCACCTTGACTATTTCATCATCATGCCGATTAACAATGCGTATCGGGCGTTTGGAGACATATGCAAGGACCGGAAACCGGAATGACTGCATAGATAGAAAAACATTGTACCTAAAACTCTTGCGAAAAATGTCTTTTCCACCCTTAACGGCTTGCTCGAACTCCGCTCCACGTCGTTCGTGCAACTGCCGTTGCGTGCGGAGAAGTACCACTTTCTGCACTTGTTAGGTAAATAACTATTACATGTGTAAAAGTGTTAGGTTAAACAAAAAACAGAACGTTTTGTTTTTTCATTTATTAACTAGGTATTATTTGTCTTTTCTGTAGTGAATGGTAGAACTTACGTATAATTGAACTACATTGTGACCCGATTTGTGACCTGTTTTTTTTATAGGGTTTTGTTTAAAATAAAATCTGTTTCTTGTTTCTTGAATCTTTAGTTTCATTTTCATTCACAAGTCACTTTAATATATAGTTAAGCTTTGTCGATTGGTAAAATCGGGCAGCACTGGTGCAACACTCGGGCAATATTTATGTTCGATTGGTAGAAATCGAGTGGATTTTTATGTTCGATTGGGGAACCGGGTTAATGAGTTTTGCACTCAGTGCAGATTTTTCGGCACGAGGTCTTTGAGCTCGTGCTGGTATAGTGCAATTTCAGTGCATTAGCAAAATTGAAAAAAAAACATGAAAAATGGTGGATATAAACGTCGCATTAGGTGATTCTGTGGGTGGACAACAAATTTCGAGTTAGATGATTATTAGGCGGATTTTGGCGTTAACCAGGTTACGAATTTTCTAACCTAACTTTTCTTCGCAGTAGAGGCAAATTGCTAAGGAGGTTCCTAATGAAGTAGTAACGTTATGAATAATAATTTTGCTGGTATCGATACAGTAACCAATTACTCACCAAGCCTGCTAACAACAAATCGTTACCTGGTTAACGCCAAAATCCGCCTATCCATAGATAAAATGCCTATCCTATTGTTGGAATCTAGTAGTGCCGAAAAAAAGAAATACTGGCGTTGACAAGTTATGGAAAACGAGTGCCTACTGAAAACTGAATTAATTTCATTTAAGATCTTGTGCATATACCTAATTTCTCAAAAAAGTTGTTCCTAGTACCTATCTATAGTCTAGTTTACACCGACAACTTGGTCCGCGGACCAAGTACTAAATTCGAACTATATATCGGAACCAAATATTTGGTTTGAATGGTGTAAACAGTTGCGGACTAAGCTGGTCCGCTCTTGGTTCGGTACTCGCCAGCTGGTGTACCGAACTAAACTTGGTTCGATCTGGATCAAAATTATGAAGTTATGTTGATTGTTATTTTTGTGAATTGTGTTGGTTCTGAGTTTCTCAATGCAATCTGAGCGTAATTACATATGTGTTGTCTGGTCACGAACTGTTTTTATAAATAATTTCGACTTGTTTGTGACATTTGACGCGTAATCATTTAGTTCAGGCGTTGCAAGACGGTGTAAACGGGCGAGAAGCAAGCATTGGTCCTACCACACTTTCCCCACCCACTTGGTCCTGTCGGACCGAACTAAACGAGTTATCGGTGTAAACTAGGCTTATGATCTATATAATACAAAACTATTGATTGATCTCAAGATTTTGTCATTTGGCAATGAGAAATGGACTTCTAATTAGTTTAGTTTCAGAGTCACTTCAGCCGCTACGCAGAGACAACATAATATTAGATTTTCAAGAAGTTTAATGATTCCAATTTCGATTCAATCGGAATTTTACCGTGCAATATTATAGCACTCGATGAAAAATGTATGTTCGATTGGGATTGCCCTAGAGCAAATTTTCATCATAACTGGCTTTGCCCAAGGTCAAAACCAGTGCAACCCATAGTATTGATTCTTTTTCCTATGGTGCAACCCTTGTTTTCCCAATCGAAAACACTATTAGACTTGCGTCTAGGAATTGCCCCTGCCTCCTGCCTGCGTGATTTTTAAACATCATGGACTTGTGAATGAGAGGCCGCCAATTGGCTGCAACATGTCATGACTCCGCCTTAGGAAAATAACCGCGTTATTTGAAACTGGAAACATTTTAATGAAGCCATTCTAAATTTTGTATAATGAAAATGACGAAATATATCATAAGCAGAGTGTTTTCGAATAAGATGCTGATCCTTAAAGGTGTAGATTCTTGATGTAGAATGTGGGTCCGCTTATTTTTGACATAGGTACAGTGTTGAGAATTTGAAGATATTATGTCGGTTTTGGTTTTTTCCATGAAGACCGCTTTCTATAATTTGATCAATACAAAATTTGAATTCCACTCTAAAAAAAAACTAGAATAAACGACACTTTGAGAAAAGAGCTTCTTGAAATGACGTCGGGAGATTAGTGTGGATTAGTTGAGAAGCTTTTAAGAAAAAATATATTTTTTCTAGAAACAAAATTCATAAGTTCAACCGAGGTTCAACCACCAACTGCTCTGCCTACCTACTCGGGTACCTATAGGAAACACCGCATCCAGGACAGACAGACCAGATACAAGCTTCGTGAAACAGATCAGATTCCATTGCCCATTCCGAAATACTCGCTGTCGAAAAACATCGTTGATCTATGAGTCTATCAAGATGTTCAACCATCTGCCAAGAGACATTAGAACGTCGCCATCACTTCGTGTGTTCAAGGCAAGAGTGAATCGGATTCTTAAAGAAAAGGCCGGCCTCTACTACGATACCACTGAATTCTATGCCGATGATTTATCTGAATAGATATTATTGTGATATAATTAGGATAATTTCATGTTTCGATTATACAGTTCGTCCTTCCGTTGGAGATTTTTGATTTTGTATCTGTGTTATTATTTAATTATTTTGTTGTGTTATTATTACATTAATTAATTTGTCCTCCTTGTATTCACTTTATTTATTAACTTGGCTTTGTTACAAATATTTTATATTTCAAACAATAAAGCAATTTTGATTTGATTTGATTTGATATACCTACGTTGTTTTCATAGTATTAGCACCTAACTGTTAAAAAAAATAAACAAAAACTGCTTGTCTATCAAATGAAACAGATATTAAAGTATCACATATTTGTTCAGAAATTTATTCAGAAGGTATTTCAATATCCCTATTTTCTCACTTTAGTCTACCTAGTCTGTTATAAATAATCTGAACATTATATATAGCAATTAATTTTAATAATTTTAATGAGAGTTGCTCTCCCCTTTTTTTTGGCGCAGCTTTATGATAAAACAGGTATCTCCAGCGATGGTCTACCCCAAGAGGGCAAATGTACCAAATATCATTTTTTGACAAAAAGTAATTCTTTATAAAAATACCTATATTTGCTACAATACAAAATACAACTAGGTATTCTTGATGACAAAAATATTCATTGTTGTCATAACAGAAACCAATCCAATGTCCAATATTATCCAAATACTATAAGTATTTGTGATACAGTGATTTCAGGAGATGTCGGTTTAAAAAAATAATAATAATTCCAAACAGAATGATATTTTCAGGAGTGCTTGTAGCTTGTGCCTCCTGAGCATCCAACGAAAAAATCTTACTCGAAGTCCTGGTACGTTTTGCGCTAAAGAGGTGGTTTCCTAAACATTTTTTTAGAGAAAAATGAACTGAATAAAAGTTATAGAGGACCAAGAACTAGAAACAGCTTTGCCTCATAACATTTTATGATAGCTCTAATAGTCAGATTTTTTGGTTGGATGCTCACTGCTCAGCATGCAGTCCACGAGCATCCCTGAAAATATCATTCTGTTTGGATTTTTTTTGCCGATCCCTTTGAGCCGACAACTTTACTGGGCTATAAACTAAAAATCACACAAAAATTAGAGGTAAACTATAAAAGAGAACACAACACAAATAATCTCCTGCGAATCTTGCAAAATAAAATTACACAGATTAATAAATTAGGAATTGATATTTTCTGAACTCAACTCAAAACGCAAATAAGTGGATAGGTAAAGTTGGTAAGTCCGCAGGTAAGTCCGTATACAAAATCAAAAGTAATCAAAACACCATAGAATAATATTAGTCTATGACCATAGATGATAAAGAATAAAGATGAATAATATTGAATATACGCCAGAGCCTAACAGCTGATCGAGTAAACACGTTGCACACGTGACCTCCTTGGGCCAATAGCGTTAACCCCATTCACAAGTCCATGATGTTTAGAAATCACGCGTCCGGGGTATGTCAATACGCCTGAAATGTCAAAACGCGACCACCACGCTCATGGGGACGCAACATTAGACAAGGAACTCTTTCCTTGTCAGGAACTCTTTCCTTGTCTGGCCCCAACAATTATAAACTACACAGGATTGCTCAGTTTGCCGAATCTGTCTGGCAAGGTCAAACTCGCTGTGACGTCACCACTGATGCTGGGGCGACTGCCAGCCACGTGGTAACACCGGTTCCCGTTCGATCACCGAAGTGAAGCAACGTCGGGCGTGGGTGGTAATTGGATGGGTGACCGCTTGGGAACTCCACAGGCAGTTCGCCGTCTACATACCTGACTAGATTGACAGCAGTTTAATAATCTGAGAAGAACTTAATCAATAACTCATGCTGTAAATCTCTTTCATAGTCACTAACTGTAAAATGGTCGAAGCAAACTGTCGAATAATCTATATTAAACTTGTCTTTTCTTCTGCAGCGATGCACCCACTCTTTTTGTATTGTAGATGACACTAAATCCTCGCCATTTGGAAAAGAATGGAATACTTTGCTTGAGCATTGCTTTTTAAGAGCTAATTGATTGTTTTTGCACACAGCAACTGCACATATTCTCCCAGGCATAATGAACTAAAATAATGTTTACCACTGGAGTCAATTATTATTAAACAAGAAGCCTATTTGCTCAGAGAGTAGTGCCCATTCAATTTACCTTCGTGTGAACAAAATGCTCCTTCTTGTGCTAAATCGAATTATTGCTACACACCCTCAATCGTTAACACAACGAAACGAATAAAATATGTATTTGTATATTTTCGGCAACTCAAACTACATTAAAAGTACTTGCTAAAAACAGAAACTATTGGACAAATTCACAACACAAGACACACCTTAGACTATAATTTATAGTCGAGACACACGATCAACGGCTAAATGAAAATAAACCATTGACCTCTAAGTTGGTTAGAGGTCAATGAAATAGAAAAACCAATGGTGACGTCACAAAAACTGACAAACGTACGTTAAATGGAACTGAGCAATCCTGTGTAGTTTATAATCGTTGGTCTGGCCCAACTGTCACTCGCGGCTGGATGTAGCTCCCGACATCGATTTTTAAAATCAAGGTTCCCATGCAGAAACCACAGTGTTGCCGTATCTCTGTCTGTAAAAGTTGGGTTGCTCGGATTGTTAGGGAGAGTGGGGAACATGCTGATTGTTTATGTTTATGATGGGGTTATTTTGATGTTTAAAATTTGTGTCTTGCATCTTGCACTTACATCTCATCAGAATATTCATAAATACAATTAATACTAGATACCATTCCGTTTTGATCATAGGTCTATAATGGATAGTTTGTGAAAAATCATTTTCAACCAATGAAAACCTGAACCGACATTGCAAAAATCACTGTTATACTAAAGCATCCTCAGGCGAGTATTGTGCCGTGACTACTTCACCACAAGACTGGCAATAAAAAACACATATATTATGGGACTTTTTTTTTTATTAATTATTTAATTGCAGATCCAAAATTTAAATATCATCAACATTTGGTGTATGTTCTATATGTTCTATCCACTTATTAGTTGCAATTAGAATGGTTGCAGACCAAACATCATACACACGGGGTGGGTCAAAAAATATAGAAATTGATGAAGGTAACAACAGTGAATTACCTATCACTTATTTCAAAAAAATCCGTAAACTGTCGTGAAAAAAAGTTGTCTAGAAGTAAAAGTTATGCCTGAATATCAAAGTTGTGACGTAGGTACTGTTTTTTTTAAATCATCTTCAATTATCATTGCCTCAAGAAATTGTGACATTCATAATTAAATTGATCAAAATCAAATCAGCTCCGTATAACTTTTTTCAAATTCAAGCATTTTTGTGAAATCCACTCAGATTTTTATTTTTTTAGGAAATCACATAGTTCATATTCGTTGCAATGCAACAATATTGAACAAAACTTATTTGAATTTCCGCAAAAGATCTCGTTAACATGGTAAACTATCAATAATCATAATGTAGGTAGGTATATACCAATAAACTATCTTATACAAAGTGAAATTTTTGTATTTGATACCATTATACCTACCTGAGTTTATAATTTAATACAGACAAAAATAATCTGGGGCGCTTAGTTTTGGTAATAAGGCAAAACTCTAGATTCTGTACACCTTCTTTACCTTCTTTATAACGTTTTGCTGTATTTTTTAAAATAAGCGTATAGGTAGGTACATTACTCTTGTACAATTTTTATATTTTTTGACCTACCGTGTATGATGTTTGACTTACAACCATTCTAATTGCATCTAATAAAAGTTTATCGGCTATGCATCATCTTTTCGTGATATTTGAATTTTGGTTTTGCAATTAATAAAAAAAATCCCAAATTATGTTTTACACAAAAAAATATCCTGAAATGTCTTTTTTATTGCCAGAGGATGCTTTAGTATTTTCGTCTTCAAAATGATTCTTGCAATGTCGGTTCAGGTTTTCGTTGGTTGAAAATGTCTTCACAAACAGCACAATTATATTTTACTATCCATTATAGACCCATGATCAAAACGGATTGGTATCGCGGAAGAATAAGAATAAGGCTCGGTATTTGATTGTATTTTTGAATATTCTGATGAGATGTAAGTGCAAGATGCAAGACACAAATTTTAAACATCAAAATAACCCCATAAACATAAACATAAAGATACAGCCTCTCTACCCTCCCTAACAAACTACAATCTAGAATCCCAACTCCCAACACTCCCAACTTTTACAGAGATACGACAAACGGCAACACTGTGGTTGGTGCATGAGCCATTTTAAAAATCGATGACGGGAGCTACATCCAGCCGCGAGTCAACTGTCCAACTACCCAAATATAATTTTTTGGTTAGGTTAGGTTCAAGCAGACTAGAGGACTAGAGACTAGACTGTTTTGGAATCAGTTTTCTAAAAATATCAATGATTTGTACTGGAAATAGATAGCACGAAATGGCTCAACATATTTTAGGCCCTGAATGGTATGTTTTTATTCAACACCTGAGAAACAAGAAATTGTGTAAACTTCTACAGGAACTTGTCTCCTGGTGGGATTAACATGGTCACTGACGATGGGGCAATCAAAGATCCGAAGATTGTTCTCAAGAATGCACTAGATGTATGTGAATATTTCGGTTTAATAGTTTACTCAGAATATTCATTTTAGTCAGACCTGAAGATTATAGGTAGAGGTGCTTTGGCTTCACAATTATCCAAAGGACAGCTTGGAAAGGTAAATACGATTTGATTTCGCAGTATCTGACATTTTTTGATTGTCGTTTGCTGTGAAATATGTAGAAGATAGAAGAACCCAAGTACTTCCAAAGGATTACTTTCGGGTTTGCCAATACCAATATTACCAATACAGATACTCTTCTCATCTCACCCCGTATGGGGATCTCACTTATGATTAGAGCTCGGATTAGAGATACAGGGCAGGTTGAATGGAGGCATAGTTGTGCATTTTTATGCTCGACAAAATATTTTTTCGAAGACTAGGTATTCAATAATAGATGTATTATACATTTACTTGTTATTGGTTAATGTAACTCGTTACTAATACCATGGTAGAAAGAAACACTACCATGACTAGTACCAGTGACTTTTTTTTCATAACTCAATTGTTTTTAACCAATGAAATGATCCACTGTTTTAGAGTCAATCAGAGCTTTCGACAAAATGTCAACCTTCAAATACATCATTTTGAAACATCCTTGAGCGTTTTCATGGAGTGCGGTATCATGAGACCATTCCAGTTTGGTCTGTCATTAACGTCACTTTCAGCCAATCGGCGAGCTGCAAGTGACGATAATGACAGACCAAACTGGAATGGTTTCATGACACCATACTCCATGAAAACGCTTCTTATGTCCAACACAACTCAGCGGTGACAGCAGCTCGACAAACATTGACAGTTTTGCACACAAAACTGACAAAACTTACCCAGCTGCTGTGACCGCTGAGCCTTCGCTGAGCTGTGTTGGACATGTTGAAAATACTGTTGAACGGGCCAATAGACTACCTTAGTTTTTTTGACTTTGATTAGACTTGTTACTTTTTTGAACGTTTGACTGTGATCATTTTTATTTTCGAATCATTAGATAATACTTATCCACGAACCTGGTGTATAATTGAACGAGATATTCTACAGGACATAAGCATTGAAATGCATACTATCGTACCTGGAAGGGACTCGTCAATTGCTGACACGATTCAGAAGTGAGGCAAATTAGATTGATGAATAACAGCGCGGGTTGCATAGCTAGGTGAGGTATTCCTTTATCTCGAATAAGCAATAACTGATTGCATAAGTTTTCACAATAATTACTCTGATCATTTTGATCTATATTTAAGCATTGAAATGCATACTATCATTTTATAATAAGACTATATTAAGATATTTCCCATGCTAAGAATTCTCCCGTCCTCAAACATCTCCAAATCGATGTTTCCACCTACAATCGAGGACGGTAACTAGATTCGCCCGAAAAATATTCGATATTCACCATAATCACAAACTTAGATAGATAGATAGCAGAGGGCTCTGGTCAAAGTAGAACTTTCAAGTACCAACAAATAGTGATTTGGTTTTTGAACTGCTTTGAAGATGTTAATTATAGCCTTTGGATTTGTATGGGAGAGTATTCTCAAGGTGTGTCAGGTGAAAACAATTCACGTCACTGATTTTGTTTGAACTCTGGTAGATTGTTGTTATTGTTCATAGTAACCGATATAGAAAAGGATTTTTTTCTACAAACATTTTAAAACACCTACTTACCTAGGGTTTCACAATGTCTGGTCACCAAAAAGTCTTGGTAAGTATCCATAGTTTCAATTGAAAAATCACAAGGCAAACAATAGAAACCGCAGCAACTAACCAAGACTTTTTGGTGACCATATATTGTGAAATTGGGCGTTAGGTAGGTATATGAGTTTGAAATTTTGCACTAGCTTTCTTAAAATTCTTGCCTATCTCACGTCACTCTTACGATCCGTATTCCCAATTAGTGACCATCATACTATCGGAATTGGAATGAGGAATTCAAAAAAAAAGATTAAACATTTTACAATGATTGAGAATTACCATAAATAATGTTTTTCTTGCAAAATTTTTGCAACAAAATTTTTCAACTAAAATTGATCATTTCTTTCGAGAGCAAGAAAGACTTTCAAAGATAACGGTGGTAAACCTTTTCCACCTGAATATAGTTTTTTTCTGAAGCGGCTACTAACCACGTGAACTACGGTTCAATTTATGAACAACAATATCAATCTTAGGATGTGTTTGTTATTTCAATACAATATCATATTATTATTCTGTGTAGCGCGGAATATAAAGGATACGAAAGATTCGTATATTCTTCTCGTTTTCCGAGGACATAATTTTGAATGATATTCAATAATTTGATAATAAGAATGATGAAATGGTTCATTCATATCCCTCCAATGCCCATCAAGAGCGTTGTTGTAGACTTAAAAATAATAATATCTGATGACCAAGTTCCAAGTTTTGTCTATAGTTTTTCTTCTCATATCTTATGTAGATAATGATAGTTTGATAAATTAGATTATATTATGCCCGATTTAACAAAATCACGTGGACAGTTCTGCAAATAAATAAAGTAGAATATACTAAACCTATAAAATATTTTTTGATTATAATATACAGTGTGTCCACGGATTGGGTTTCGGTAAGGTATGTATAAATGACAACCATTTTCCGAGTTAGATTTTGATATTCTGGGAATTCTGTTCGGTCTCAAACTAAGATGTTGAGAGAATGAACCAGATCAATTTATTGAGAAAAGTTGTTTAGAATTAAAAGCTTAAAAGCAGTCTCAATTTTCAGACAAATCCGCCTTCTTTGATTATGCAAGTACCTATGTTATGAAATTGATAAATATCAATTAATTTCTGATTTTTGTCCTGTTCGTAATGATTTTTGTCAGCAATAAACGTTTTATATTGTTATAGTCGATTATTTATTCATTTTTGTTTTAGCAGTATTTCAAAATCAGTCATCTTCGATGACGATAAAATATACTGTTAAAATCATAGTGGGTTGATCTATCTGAAAATTGGGAGTATGCTTGAGCTTTTAATTCTAAACAATTTCTCTCAATAATTTTTTCTGATATCTTTCAAAACAAAGGTACTTTACTCTTGTCAATTTTCACTAAATCAATAATTCCAAACCCCACCTGTATATCAAACAATTAATTGATTTCGCTCATTTTCTCAACATCTTAGTTTTAGAGGCAGGAGCGATTCCCAGAATATCAGAATCTAACTCGGAAAATGTTTGTCATTTTACCTTACCGAAACCCAATCCGTAGACACACTGAATGTACAGCTGGTTCGTAAAAAAACTGGTATTGCTCATAGAAATGTTTACAAAATTGAGCAGTGTAATATTTGTTTTGACAAAACTATACGACAGTGACATGTCATTCAAGTGAAAAGTTTGGGTATGTTATGATGTATGTATGTAAATAATTGATTTGAATCAGGTAGATTTGCAAATTTTGATACACACAATCGATCGATCGATCGATATTTTCGCTTTAGTTCCTGTACTCATGTGAGGATTCATTTGAAAAAAATATTCAAAAGTATCAACCTGGTAAAAATATGACGTCATACTTTTTTGTTTTGTCAAAGCAAATATTACACTGCTCAATTTTTTGAACATTTCTATGAGCAATACCAGTTTTTTCACGAACCAGCTGTACATATTATTGAATAATATCATTTTATAAATAAAATACCTTTGCGTCTACAACTATACTTATCCACTGTAAAATAAATGCAAGGCAGTATTGTAAGAGGAAATATTTGATCGCTAATTGATATAAATAATGGACATTTCCGGGAATGATGGAAATATTTCACCCTTTTATACGGAGTATAGAAAGTCGACTTTCTGAGGTGGAAAAGTATCAAAAAAATTCGAAGAGACGTACATCGTCGCCGCTATGATCATTCAACCTTCATTGATTTTGTTTCTTTGAATTTGGTTTATTGCACTCACAGCGAAAGTGAGATCATAATGTCATCGAATGATGAACGTGTCAAAATGACAGAAAATGATTAGTTCTTTTATAAATGATTTTGAGGTCCCAGAAAGAATGGGACATACGGTAACAGCAGATTCCTCACACAAAAATGTTGCGATCGCCCCGAACTTATCTATCCCGAAAGTTGATATGAACCAATGTGGAGTAGCCGTTTTCAAGATATTTGCACTGTAATCCATGCAGTGTGGTTTCGAATGTAAAATTTAGACATAGGGGGCATCGAAAATCCCGTTGTCAAGTTAATTTTGACAGTAAGCGTCTTGATGTTCAATGTTTCTTATAAAAAAAAACTAGAAAAAAATGTAGAACATTTTTCAAACAAATTTCATTTTTTTTTTCTTGGTAGAAAAAATATAAAATTAGATTACATTTTTTTTAATCAAAAGAAATTGAGCAATCAAGCTAATGTCAAAATTAACATGATAACACCGTTTTCAAAGCCCCCTATGTTTATTTTCAAAATTTTCCATTTGAAACCACATTGCATGGATTACTTCAAGTTCAAATATCTTGAAAAAGGTTGCTCGTAGCCACTTCTACAAAGTATACCTTTTTCATATAAATGTGATGGAGAAATCAGTTTTTCAATTTCAAAGAAATAACCGGGTGCGTACAAAAAAGTTATGATTATTTGAATGAGTGAAAGGGTGTGTAAGTGGCGCCCCTTACAAAAAAGAGCAATTCCGTGCTCAGATTTGAATTTTGCATATCAAACAACCCCCATAATAAACCAAATTTCATCAATATCACTCGATTATTTCGAAAGTTATTCAAATAAATCAAAAATGAAAATACAACTCTGATACCCTGTATCTCTATTCATGTCAACTTTCGGGATAGACAAGTTGGGTGCGATCACAATATTTTCGTGTGAGGAATCGGCTGTTACCGCATGTCCCATTCTTTCTGTGACACCCTGTATAATAATGATTTTTTCACACAAAATCAAGTTTTGCTGAGCATGTGGATGTGAGGTTTAGTTCATTGAATTACATACCTACATTCATTGAAAAAGGCTGGCATTATTTGTGAAATCTTTTTAGAATTCTTCAATTTGTTTCTAACAATTCAATGGATTTTTTTTTTTAATTCGATATTTTTGTTGTAACGTTTATTTTGAATGTCTCCATGTATTTCTGAATTTTCCAGAAATATTAACAAAATGCATATTTCCCAGAATTTAACGCTACGGGGTATATTGTTCTAGATTTCTTGAAATTGTAACCAGCCAGAAGTGTGGCGAAAACTAATTATTCAAAATAGTTCTTTGATGGTGATTTACGACCCATTCACCAATAAAAGTAGCGCCATTCGAGAAAACGTCTAGCCCGTTGGATTTTCCCGGGTTTAGCCACCTTTTTATACATTCTATAATGTTTATTGTAAAATGCTTTAGTTACCTTAAATATTTGTGCAAGAAATATTTAGTTTGCAAAGTGAGGTGCAGAGAGTATATTCGTTGATTTGTTGATTCCCCTTTTGTTTTTTAAAATGTTTACAACGAATCAATAATTTGGAAAAACATCATGTTTTTAAATTCTTTACTCCACAGAATATTTAAAAATTTTGGTGTCAAACTATGGTGATTCGATATGCATTAGGGGCAATGTCCTGATCTAACTTTAAAACAACATTCTGTGGAGTATACATAGTGTTTCCTGATTGCCTACATCAAATTTAAGGACGTACTCCTGAGCAAATTTCACGAAAAAAAAAACATATTAACTTAGGTCCGGATAAGTGCATCGTTTTCGAGATATAGGGTGTTGAACTTGAAAAAAAATGTACGCAACTGACATTATTGTGATTTTCATTTGTTTCTTGAATGACTCAACCAAAAATACAACCTTTTTGTCCCATAGTTCTTTTTTGTATCTGGCCTCGTTTCATTTGTTGTAGAATACTTTACCCGTGTAAAGAAAGTATAACAATAATTTGCGAAGTTTAAAAGTTTTTTTTGTTTTTGACAACCAGGCCTGATACGAAAAAACTCTAAGAGGTAAAAAAGTTGTATTTTCGTACGTTTAATTCAACAAAAATATTCGGTAAGATGGCCGTCGGGCACTGGTCTTTATAATTTCTATCTAGGTAAGGCTACATTAGGCTTTCATTACAAAAAATTGATCTGCCAAATAATAAAATCGGTTCAAGGATATTTGTAACATTCGTAAAAGACCCATTTTTTTAAAAGTTTAACTCCATGTCTCTTGAAAACCATGCATTTTCGGACCCACGTTCATGTGAACTTTTTTTCATGAAATTAGCTCTAGAATACGCCCTCAAATTTGAAGTACGCGATTATAAAACACCCTGCTCTTATAGACAAAATCAGAAATTATTATTGAAAAAAGTTGATCAGAACTAAAGACCACGTTCAAATATGCAATTAGGTACACCCATCCAGAATTTTTTCTATTATGAATGAATATTTAGCCCTTGTGATTTTTTTATTTTGTCTAACAATTTTGCAATTTAAACACGTGATGAGTGCATATTTGATATTGCCAATGAGAAAATACATACAAATAATGTTTTCAATATAAATGGGTGTAATGACTCTAATGGACAATTGGCTATTTTTACGAAAATATGGAAATTATCAGGATTATTAACTACTGATGCCATCAATGTTTAAAAAAACAATAGAAGGTGGCCACACTCTCTACTAAAGTAGTGATCACCGATTAAAGACCCCCAGCCAACCTCCAATTATTTGCTTCAATAGTCACGCTTATATCCAAGAGTATTCATAAAATACTTATCTATGGTACTATCGCATTATGTTGAAATTAAGTCAGGCGAGAAAAATTTAGGAGATGACACCTATAACTATCATGCGTTAGATAAATACTCTTTGCTGATATCACACGATCTATCAAGTACAAGTATTTACCTAGCGTATAGGACTGCAATGAGAAGAAGAGAGCGAGAGAGAGCAGAGAGAGGATTGCTTCAGCACCGCTTCTTTTTTGATCGTGTAGGGAAATTCGCGTGGTCTTTTTAATTTTTTTTTTCAGTAGCGGTTCGACGCTCGAACCGAACGCATCGATCTGATGTTTGACCTGAACACAACGCACATTGCAAACCTAACCCCCAACGCCCTTTTTCAAAAAACCAACAGTCTGAGAGGTCTTTATATATAAAAAAAAAAAATAGAATGCCCCTCATTCTGAAACCCTTCAAGACTAACTCGCTTGGCATGGCCGGTCGCGGTCGTGGCGACGCGCAAAAAAAGAACAAAAAACTCAACAACCGTTTCGACCCTACCAGGGTAAGCCGCGAACGCGAACGCGACCCTCTGCCTGGTGACAGGACCAGGTCAGAGGGGGTGATAACCTCGGATTTCACGTCTGGACCTCAGCAGTTAAGGGATCAGACTTGGGTCGAATACTGAAAAATGGTATTCGAATACGAATACTGAATACTGCGATCAAAAATGGATTCGAATACATGGTATTCGAATACACGTTTTGAAATATATTCGAATACAGAGTATTGGTATTCATGTATTCATGAAAAATGAATATTTTCCAGAATACCCATTAAATTCACTAAATTGAAGATGAATAGAAAATATACTTCTCTGAGGTAGAAATCGCTCAACGACGTCAATTTTTGTATTTTGGGGGACACATTCTTGTTGTATTTTCACCTCCTACTTTTAACCCGTGAGCGGGGACCACTGGTACCCACAAAAAAGCAATAGAATATTAAAAAATGATAAAACAATTATAATAAGAAATAATAAATAGTCGCAACTTGAGACTTTGGGAATATAATCTCAATAAAAATATCTATAAAGGACGTATCATTCGACCCCACATTCCATTTGAAATTCTGGGGGTGGCTATCACCTCCGCTTAGGGGTTGACAGGTGAAGGGTGAAAATTCGAAATATGTCTCCCACAAAAAACAAAAAAAAGACGTGTCCAAGCTATTTTTGATTAATCACCCAACAACTGAGAAAACCTGGATGGAAAGTTTTTCGACTTTTTCGTGATCCACCATGTAGATAGCTTCATCAAAAACAAAATTTTTATTGCATGCACAGAAGAAGAAAATTAAAAAACAGGATAAATAAAGAGGAAATATACAGTGGCATTTACCATATAAAGAAATATGTAACAAGAATCAAAGGTCCACTTAGTAATTAGTATTATAAAGCCCATTTTTCTTTCAATAAGATCAACTCCTGGAATAGTTCGTCATTCAGCTGCTGTCGCAGGACTTGGGGATTAGGGATGCCCGATCACTGTTTGAAGAACTGTGAAGCCTAGCTATCAAATTGTCAACACTGACTTGGGATATTTGAATATTGCCCTACCAATACCAATATTCATTTTATTTTATTTTTGAATCCAAGTATTCAGCTACTTAAATTTTGAATACAAGTATTCATTTATTCAAATTTTGAATACCAATATTCAATATTCTATTCAGGTATTTGAATACTCAAGTAGTATTGAATACAGAATAAAGAATCTTGGTCAAAAAAGTAGTTGTATGAGTACGAATACCCAACTTTGAAAATCTATTCGAATAGCATTCGAATACCGCAAAAAGTAGCTTGAATAGGATTCAGAATACCGTGTATTCGAATACTACCCAACTCTGTAAGGGATTACGAGAATATTGAATTAAAGGGTGAGTACACTGGCTCTTCTTCCAAATCAACCTCCCTGCTCGTTCTCCCCCCTAACCAAACCACCAACCCTATAACTAACATGGGAACCATCAATGCCCCTGAGTGCGGTCAAAAAGTGCATCCCCTGATTGAAAATCCTCAAAACGTGCCTCCAAGTGCATCAAAACAACTTTTTTCCAACCAACAAAAAACAAGTGTAAACAACGAGACTATGGAATTTGACGACACCAACAGCGACGCCCATGAACGGGACAGCGTTGCCAGCTCCTCGGAGTCGGGTGCCTCCCAATCCGAATACGCCGACGCAAACATCGAACACGATCCACCCACCAACGAAGTAGAGAGAGACGATGAACCAAGTAGAACGAGCAATGTTTTGTATAAACAAACCATATCACGAGATCCTGGACTGAATCGCCCCAACTTAGTATTTGACACCCAACAAGTTCCAAACGATGTTTATCCAAACCAACCGACCCCCACAGATAATGAACTTAGATTTGAAAACATCGAGTTACAACGAAAAAACATCGAATGCCTTGACACCATTGATAGACTAAACGCAGTCATCACGAACCAAGAAGCCACCATCAATAAACAACAGGCCGACATCACAAAACTCCGAGCCGATATGAACGATATATCTACCAAAATGGATCAATATTTCATCAGATTCGAAGAGATCAAAAATCAAATGCAATTGCAACTGAATGAAAAAGACATCACTATTCAACTTCTTGAAGGAAAACTACAACCCCCCAAGCAATCACTCATTCCTGAGATAACCATTGAAGCGTCCTCTGTACTAAAAAGAAAACCATCAATTGAATTGGAACACCAATCAAACCCCAACGAACACACTAGAGACGAATTCCCTCCTAAGAAAAAAAAAAACCATGGACCAGACGGATGACTTCCAGTCCGACTATGCCAGCGATTACCCAGCCTCTCAACACGACTCAAATAACCACCAGCTCCCTGCATCATTACCCCAACCCAGCAAAAGGGCCACTCAAACTTCAAACTCAAAACCATCGGACGAAAATCTCAAAATCCCACCTATCATCGTAACTTCTGGATTAAAAGAGTGGATGTCACTATTCAAAGCCCTCGTAGAAGCAGGCGCAAAAATCGCCGCCAGCGATATAAGAAACTACAGACATGGACCAGGGGTGGAAATATCCCCGAAATCAACCCAGGACCATCGAATAATAACCAGATTTCTCTATAACCAAAAGTTCAACTACCACACCAGACTGCTACCCGAACAAAAAAAAATGAACATGGTGATCAAAGGACTATGCAGTGATATTGAAATTTCGGTCATAAAAAACGAACTTGCTGAACAAGACGTCTTCCCTGCAGAGCTATACTGGATCAAAAACGGACCAAACCGTTCCAACAACACGGGACTTTTAAAAGTGCTAATTGAAAAAGATCAGGTGGATAAATTAATGTCTGTCAAATATCTATGTTACATGGGCGTGACCATCGAGGCGCAACGATCAGTACCCGGACGTATACCCCAATGCCATAGATGTCAGCACTGGGGACATTCTCTTACTTCATGTATGAATACACCCCGCTGTCACAAGTGTGGAGAAAACCACTTTTATTCAACATGTCAGAAGCCCAAAACAACACCCAGGAAATGTTGTAATTGCCTCCAGGATCATTCCGCCAACTGGTTTGGTTGTAGTAAAAACCCCAATTTAAACAAAAAACTAAAACAGCAAAAAATAGATCAAGAAGTAGCCACTAAAAACTTAATCAGAAATACATCAACCCAACCAAACAATCAAGCCAACTCATCGACCACATATGCCAACTTACTATCCAAGAATGCACGCCCACACATTCCAGAAACCGGCCCACAATCACATCCGGACAGTATGGAAATCCTGCTGCATCGGGTATTCAACGAACTGACATCATTATCAGCGAAGGTCAATCTCATCGAAACGACCACAGGCGAGACTAAGAACATGTGCAACAAACTGGAACGCAAATACTCGGCACTGGAGGAAAGGCTGACTAATAAACCTAATCACACCGACAACATCAATGAATAAAAAACACTCTCCAAAACTCAACCAGCTCAAAATCATTTCGTGGAACTGTAATAGTGTCAACAATAAAAAAACTGAACTGATATATTACCTACAAAGTGAAAAACCAGACATTGTACTACTTCAAGAAACTTTTCTGAAACCCCCTGTAATTTTCAACATTCCATGTTATACAGTGAACGCATCAATATTTTTGGCTCAAATTTGGAGGTGTTGTTCAGGGTAGGCTTTACTAAGTTTTGACCTCCAAAAAAAATTTCAACTGTCAAACTGACAGCTGGGCACCATTTTGAAACAAATTATTAAATGGAAAAGGGGGTGATGTGATACCTTATTTGAAAGGTCCTTCCATTCTCTTTTCACCCCCAAAGTTTGAAGTCCTTAGCATTTTTCTTAAGGAAATGGCGCCATATCGAAAATAAATTATTTGGGTCAAAATACTATCTCTAATTCTTGAAAGAACTTTATTAACAATGAAAAAACTAATATTAAGAACGAAATCATGCAAAATTATTTCCTTATGAAAAATAATAAGGACTTCAAACTTTGGGGGTGAAAAGAGAATGGAAGGACCTTTCAAATAAGGTACCACATGACCCCCTTTTCCATTTAATTTTTTGTTTCAAAATGGTGCCCAGCTGTCAGTTTGACAGATGAAAATTTTTTTTGGAGGTCAAAACTTAGTAAAGCCTACCCTGAAACACACTTCCAAATTTGAGCCAAAAATAATAATGCGTTCAAAAGTTAGAGGGGGGGGGGACTATTTACGTCCTCACTGTATAACCATCAGAACAGATCGCACCCACAAACAAGGCGGGGGAACGGCAATACTGATTCGCAGTGGGCTTCGCTTCAAGCCACTGCCACAACCAAAGGGAGCAACAGCAATAGAGAGCACGAGCATATTACTGGATATCGGTCATTGCAAAATAAAAATATCATCAATCTATAAGCCACCAACTGTAAAAATCAATGAAGATTTCTTAGAGGAGATTCTCCCTTATGGATCAACAACAATAGCCATGGGGGATTGGAATGCTAAATCCAAATCATGGGGATGTCAAGCCGATAATCAACAAGGTGTCCTTCTGCAGGAATATTGTTTACAAAACCAAATCGACGTGCTAGTGCCAAACACACCGACCCACTTCTTCCATCACTCCATGACTGCTGACATTCTAGATATTGCCCTAACTCGAGGAATCACCTACAAGACAACAATAACCTGCAAAAGTGATTTATCGTCGGACCATGACCCGGTGCATCTCCTCTTGGATGATCTCATTCCAGAAAAAATACAAAAATATAAAAAGATGACTAATTTCGCCAAGCTGGAAAAAAAAATAGCTTATTTGCCGACACTGTACGAACTTAATTCTATAGCAGACATCGATCTAGCCCTCTCAAAACTCATCGAGTCGATCCATAATGCAGTTGACGCCTGTTCCAGCTCAGTCAAAACCAGCAATTACCACCACCACAAACTTCCTGAGGATATTCTCACCCTAATAAAAGAACGGAACTTCCTGCGAAATAAAGCGAAGAAACACTTTTCCAAAACCCTATTAACGCAGACGAATAGGCTAACTAAAATCATTAAAAAGGAAATGAACAATTATCGAAACGCAAACTTTTAAACGGAAATTGAGAAAATCGAACACGCCAGCTCACCATTTTGGAAGATTTATAAAAATTTTGCCAGCACCAAATCCAATAAAAATCCAACTCCAATTAAACACAACAATACTCTTGTCTACGACGAAGCGGAAAAAGCTGAAATTTTCCGCAAATCTCTCGAGAAACAGTTTACCATCCACAAGAACATTGGCGATCCCTACTTTGAATATGCTGTTAACAATCACCCGATAAACCAACCCAATGCTATGGAATATAATCACCCCTGCCCAATTGAAGAAGCGGAAATCTTCGACATCGCCGAACTAGACCAAATCATCCTGGACTTGCGGATTGGCAAGGCCCCAGGGACTGACAAAATTAATAATAAATTAATCAAAAACTTCACACCCAACTTAAGAGAATTTCTTCTAAAACTATTTAATAAATGTATGGAACTTGGATATTTTCCACAAGCCTGGCGTGAAGCCATAATTGTACTCATCCCCAAAAAAGAAGCAGATCGTTCATCCACTTCAGGTTACCGCCCTATAGCGCTCCTCAACAGCATCGGCAAATTATTTGAACGATTAATCCATTCAAGAATTAAACTCCAATGTAATAAATTAAGTGATACCGGATCATCAATTCGGGTTCACTGATGGACTCAGCACCGAGCTCCTGGTAGCCAGGCTCGTAGAAGACTGCTCTAGAGGCCTACAACACAAACAACACACTGCAGTCATTGCACTAGACATTGAAAAGGCATTCGACCGAGTCTGGCACCAGGGGCTAATCCTAAAATTGGCAGAAGCTGGATTCTCCAAAAGAATAATTATGATCATCAAAAGTTTTCTTAACGAGCGTATTTTCCAAGTCAGAACAGGCAGAGGAGTTTCCAAAAAAGCCAACCAATGCGCTGGTGTACCGCAAGGGTCGGTCTTATCCCCGATATTATACAATATTTATGTGGCCAACACCCCCACCCAATATAACACCAAACTTTCTCTCTATGCAGATGACACTCTCCTTTACACATCAGGCAGCAGCATTGCAGCAATTCAGCTTCGATTACAAAAACACATTCACAGGATAGAAGAATTTTTCGAAACTTGGAAAATTAAGATAAATCCGAAAAAAACCCAACCACACTAATCTCCCGAAAAAACTCTGACAGGAAACCAGCTCTAAAAATCAACGATTGCTCTCTAACATGGACAAAAAATATAAAATATCTAGGCGTAACGATTAATGAAAAGCTAAATTGGAACGACCACATTAATACCAAAACCAAAGAAATTAACAAGATGCACGGAGCCCTGTACCCCCTCCTAGCCGCAAACAGCCACTTAAAATTGGAAAATAAAATCCTCATTCTTCAACAAGTACTCAAGCCCAAACTAATCTACGCAGCCGGAGCTATCAGCTTTAACAAAAGCCAGACAACAAAAATGCAGAGAATCCAAAACAAGTTCATCAGGCGCTGGGATCGCACCCCATGGTACATCAGGACGAGGGACGTCTTCACCCAACACCGAATTAAGCCACTGTATCACTCTATACTGGACGCCAAATTCAAGCTAAAAACAAAAATTGCAACACACAAAAATTCAGTACTTCAAGAAATTCGTAAAATCAAAATCAAAAAGCACTCGATTCTCGCCAAAAAGACCAAATTCAGAGGTATATGGTCTTATGCTATCGAATATTTTCACATAATCCCAAACATTGATTACATTCCACCACCTCCCCCTTTTCCTATACACTTCCAACAATTTGACAACCCGGCAACACAGGCATCTTCTGATGACTAAGTTCCCCACTACTTTTCTAAAAATCACACTTCACTTCCCATTAGACGAGCTCGCTCGTGGTCAATCAATATCAATATTCCCATTCATAACATTCAACCGGTATCATTCCGGCCTCCCCCCCCACTATTCATCAATAACAAAGAGCCAGTGTACTTATAAAAAGGGATAAAGTGCCCCAAAGGCACTAGAACCCTGAAAAATTTAATATTCCCAATTTTTTTTGGTGACAATCGTCAAATGTTGGGCAGAATACGTATATAAATTATCAAGTCATTTGAAAATGTATACAAATTGTCCATTGCATTGCGTATTTAAACGTGGTTCGTAGTTTCGATCAACTTTTTTTGGAAACAACCTTTCATATTGTGAAAAATAAAGGTTCTTTACTCTTGAGCAAAATACATATTTTCTAATAAGCCTCGTATACGACTAAAAAAAAGTTACCACATGATTGTGTTTCAGACATGAACATGTAGAATGTAGAACTTTTTATGAAGAATAACTTGTTTTCTATAGACTATGATAATAAAAAAGTTTTTCAAGTCTCCGTAACTTGGAACCATATTATGTCATTGGGTCCAGCTTATGGTTACGTACTGTATACCTGTTCTTCATTCTTTATTACCTGCAAAAGAACCCATTACCATTTCATAATTTTCGGTAAAAATAAAGATCAAGTACCTTTACACTTCACTTTGAAACACATTTATTAATTTCCATATATACATTAGAAAGTACCTATACAGGGTCTTTTTTCTAAAGGGCCTTATATCGGAAAGTAATAGTGATACGCTTAAACAAATTCACACTCTTTTTTATCCATGGTCATCTTTGACCATTTTGAAGATATTTGCATTTTAAGAAAAAAAAATGAGTTAGGTAAGTGGGGTACTTTGAAGCTTTGTATCTCAGAGACTATTAGATGTAAAACAATAAAATTTTGGAGGTTTCTATAAAAAATGCTGGTCATCTAAATAGCCTTGATCAATTTTTACAATAATCTACAATGTCATGACAATTTAAGAAAAACAAAAAACTTCGGTTTTCCAAAAAAACTAGGGTTTTTCAAATGGAATACCATTTTTTAATTCAGATATGGATTCTTGACAAATTTTTTTTGATTGACACTACATTGTCACATACTTTAAATTGATAGTTTTCAAGTTATTTTCATTTTAAAATTAATCCATTGAAAAAAATGCAAATAACTTGAAAACTATTAATTTTAAATAGGGTATGATATTATTTATATTTCTGTTTAAATATTGAGATCAGTTTATCAAATGACATCTATGGCCATCTCTCAACGATCTTGAAATATTTGCATTTTAAGAAAAAAAAAATACAGTAAAGTGGGGCACTTTGACGCTTTGTATCTCGGAGACTATTGGACGTAAAACAATATGAATTTTGAGGGTATGTTCCTATAAAAAATGCTGGTTATTCAAATGATCATTATCATTATCAATTATAAAAAAAGTCTTTTTGAAAAAACTCCGGTTTTCAAACGGAATACTTCTTGTTCTGATTCAGATAATAATTTTAGACAAACAGTTCATTCGATAGACATGACATTCCGTGCTCTACATAAAAAAAACAAAAGATTTGATTATAGATAAAATTTTCTTTCGTTTGATACTACATTGTCCTACAGCTAGAAGTGATACCATGTTATTAAAATGTTTTCAATAAAGTAATTTGAAAATCTGAATCACTTCAAAACTATCAATTTTAAGTATAAGACAATGTAGTGTCAATCGAACGAAAATTTTGTAAAGGATTAACATCTGAAATGAAAAATGGGACATTTCATATAGAAAACCCGAGTTTTTTGTTTTTCATAATTTGCCAAGACCCTGTAGATTATAGTAAAGAATGATCAATATCATTTGAAATACCAGCATTTTTTATAGGTAACCCCAAAATGTAATTTTTTACGTCTAATAGTCTCTGAGATACAGAGCCTCAAAGCACCCAGGTTAACTCTCATTTTTTTTCTTAAAATGCACTTATTTCCAAAATGGTCAAAGAAGACCATATATTATTCAGTAAACTGACCTTAATTTTCAAAAAGGAATCTAAATGTGAAATTAAAAATTTGGGTACTCATTTGAAGGTAGCTACTTCCGGTATAACCGGAAGTTATAGAAAACTGCCAGTATTTTAAAAAAGTGGTTCATGGTCGAGAACCTTTGTGTGAGAATTTTTATGAGCGTATCACTATTACTTTTAAAAGAAAGACCCTGTATAAGCACTGGTTTGATTGAATAAATGTTATTAGATTTCCAGATAAGTAATTTGGTGTGAAGTTTTTGATGGGATGTGGCGGAATACCCAACAAAATCTGGTAAATAGTGTAAGTAATAATAATTGTATTAAAATAATTTATTTCAATAGTTTCCGATACATACAAAAATATACATATTATTCCAGTCAGGTACCTAAATCAAAGAAAAAACGATATGCAAAACTGGCGCTACCTGAAATTATTCAATCTCCATATTGCATTCCAAGAAATACTTCGGAGAATAGCATAAAAAGCATTCTGAAAAATTTGGGCTGACCCCTTTCTTTTTCGACGTTATACCACGCCTCCTTAAAAAAGAGATCTGTAGTATTCTGTAGGAACGAAATGCCGATAATCGTCAACAGAGGGCTTTTCATTTTTGTATAAAAGTGCAGCTTTGCGCCACCTAACAGGCTTTTGTTGAGTTACTAAAGTTCGGAGAATTGCTTCCATAAGAAATATCCTAATATAGTCTTATTTTAAAATGATACTATCGTACCTGGAAGGGACTCGTCAATTGCAAAATGACTGTAAATTTGAGGCAGGTGCGACAGAAACAGATGTAAGGGGAGTGATGGGGTGTTTTCTCTTCTTTTGGTCACACAAACATTGACAAGGTTTTTTATATTATTTACTTTTCGACAACTGGTCGTACAAAATTGGAGACAATGACAATTTCTAATATCACAATGACATTCGGCATCAGGTACAACTGGTACCAGGGATTGATGTGAACATGCCGCCCCCTTTGAAGGCATATGTCCTTCAATATAAACATATGTAAACGAACACACGAAAATAAAACAGTCAATCAATGTCCAATGCAACGAAATAAAGTCCATTAATAGTGCAAATTGCTGAAAATGTCTTTTTGAATTGCATTAAATGTCCGTTCCATTGCTTGGTTACGTTTCAAAGTCAATCGGTAGAACGCACACACGTCCAGCTGCTCGCTTGAATACTCCAGAAGATGTTTTGACACCGACTACTCGTCACGTACCACTCCGTCGGCTCCAGGGTGCACATCGACTATACGGCCCATTGGCCAATTCAACGCAGATGTGTTTTCCTGGCATAACACCACTAACATGCCAATCTTCAGCTGCCTTGACGGAACACGCCACTTGGTTCTTTGCTGCAGTGTTGACAGATATTCACTGGTCCATCTTCTACAAAAATGTTGAACCATTTGTTGTAACTGTAAATACTTCGACAGTCGACCAGCTTTTATATCCTTGACATCCTCTGGTACAGCAGTGAGAGCATCGCCAATTAAAAAGTGTCCAGGAGTTAAAGGGAAGATATCGGAAGGATCGTCTGACATCGACGATAAAGGACGAGAATTCATGACGCTTTCCACCTGCGTAAGCACTGTGTACATGTCCTCGTATGTCAAACTAGAATTACCTAATATTCGAACAAGGTGATACTTCGCACTTTTGACGGCCGATTCCCAAATACCGCCAAAATGCGGTGACCTAGCAGGGGAGAATTTCCACCCAATGCTGCTCTGATTCAAAAAATTGGCAACGATATTTTCATTTTGAATATCATTTACAATTTTCTTGATTTCATTATTGGCCCCAACAAAATTTGTGGCATTGTCTGACCATATGGTTTTACACAACCCTCGTCGGGCTACAAATCTTTAAAGGCTATTTAAAAATGCCTCAGTTGAGAGGTCCCCTACTAACTCGAAATGTACTGCCTTTGACCAAAGGCAAATGAAAATACACAAATAGCATTTTACGAGTCTCCTATTTTTCAACCTACCATCCTTTACCATGAATGGACCAGCAAGATCTAGGCCTGTATTTAAAAATGGTCGACAGGGTATGACGTGCTCAGGAGGCAAATCTCCCATGAGCGGATCTGAGGTCAATGGTCTATTTTTAAAACAAATAACACACGATCGGGATATTTTTCTTACATTACTTTTGCCTTTCAATGGCCAATACTTTCGTCTTACCGCAGCTAGCGTGGCTGACGGACCAGCACGCTAATGTCTAATGTGTTCATAAGAAATAATTAGGTTGGTAAACGGATGATCATAGGGCAAAACAATAGGGAATTTTTGATTTAAATTTAAAGTAGATTTATTAATTCTACCTCCGACACGAATTATGTTTTCTTGATCCAAGAAAGGATTCAATGATGAAAGCTTGCTCTTAGCACCAAGAGATTTTTTAGATTTCAGTCGATCTAAATCAGACGAGAATGAAATAACTTGGACTATTTTTATTAAAACATTCAATGAATAATTTAATTCTGAAATGGTAAGATTTGACACATTTCTGAGGACGCTTGTTTTCTGTGAATTTTGTCGAAATCTTATGCAAAATGTAACTACTCGATGCAGTTTAGTTAACGAAGAATATCTTGTGAACAAATTATCACAATCAGGAATCACCAAGTGTGACAATTCTTTGTTAGGTTTCAATTCAGGTATGTCTGTTTGTATATTTATTTTACTAACTGGCCACTTTTCTTCATCCTCGCTTAACCAGGACGGTCCTGACCACCACATGTTACAATTTAACAATTGATCAGGCTCCACACCCCGAGATATCAGATCTGCGGGATTGTCTTGTGACCTAACATGTCTCCAAGACTCTGCCTTAGTTAAACGCTGGATCTCAGCAACCCTGTTTGCCACGAATACCTTTAGTATAGTAGACTCCGAGGCTACCCACCCTAGCACTATGCTAGAGTCACACCAAAAAATTGTTTGCTCAATCAAAATACTTAAGGCCTTCCGAGTTTTAGATGTTAGTTCTGCGAGCAATACCGCTCCGCATAGTTCGAGACGAGGTAAAGAAATTACCTTTAGAGGTGCCACTCGTGATTTCGCACAAATTAGCCTACACGAAATATTACCTAAGGTATCAATTCCTCGCAAATACAAACAACAGCCATAAGACGATTGAGATGCGTCACAAAAACCATGACATTGAAAACTTATAGAATTTTTTAGCATGACTTGTCTGGGCACTTTCAATTCAGACAACCTTGAAATTTGATTTCGAAACTATACGAGTTCGGTATATAGGCCGAGAGGAACACTTTCATCCCATTGAACCCCGATCTGCCATAATTTTTGTAGCATCATTTTTGTCTTTATGACCGCAGGACCTACCAGCCCTGAAGGATCGAAAATTTGCGCAATAGTGGATAAAATAATCCTTTTTGTCACGCGGTTCTCGTCAATATTAAAATTAATCGTAAAACGGAAAACATCTTCATTCGAATTCCAAATTAATCCCAACGTTTTAACACAAACATTGTCCGTTATTACGTATTGTGCCACGTTGTTCGATAAATCGATGTCATTTTCGATTATTTTTTTGTCATTCGAAACCCACTTGCGTAACGTAAAACCTCCCGAACTTAATATTTGTCTTATTTCTGTTTTTAATTTGATAGCATTTTCGATGGTCTCCGCACCCGTTATCAAATCCTCGACATAAAAGTCCTTACTTATTATCCTACTCGCAACTGGATTTTTTTATTTAATTGAAATAAAACTCTTATCGCCAAAAACGAGGCAGGAGAAGTTCCATAACTTAGTGTATTCAATCTATAATGCTCCATTTCCTTATTAGGATCACTACGCCATAAAATGCGCTGGAAATCTCGCTGCGTCTCCTCTACCAACACCTGTCGATACATTTTTTCAGCATCGGCGATAATCACATAATTATGCCTTCTAAACCGCAACAAGATATCAAAAAGATCGTCCTGTATGACAGGACCCACGGATAAAATATCTTTCAACGAATATCCCGAACTACTTTTACATGAAGCATCAAATACGACCCTGAGTTTTGTGGTCAAACTAGACTCTTTCAGGACCCCGTGATGCGGTAGATAATAAACACCCTTTTTCTTTATTTATCTGCTCGATGCTAGATATTTTACTCAGATGACCAAGATCAATATATTCAGAAATGAATTCATTATATTTATGTTTTAAATCATTATTATTTTTGAATCTTTGTTCAAGTGCGAAAAATCTTTTTGTGGCTATTTCACGAGAATTGCCCAATGGCTCCACTGGCTTTTTTAGTGGTAACGAAACTACAAATCTTCCAGCTTTACTGTGTCGAAAAGTTTCCAAAAAATGTTTTTCACATTCATGCTCCGATGAGCCTATTTTTTTCTCTGTACTTTCACAATGTTCTATTTTCCAGAAATGTTCCAATGCATCAAGTATTTTATTATCGTTATCAATAGCCAAATTGCATACTGTTTTAGATACATTTCGAGTGCAAACAATAGGACCAGAAATAATCCAGCCGAAATGCGATTTTTGGAAAATCCTACCGTGGGAATTTGTTTTTATTTGCCCAACGCATAACAAATCGTAAAATATCCCAGCTCCCAATAACAAGTCAATATTTCCAGGTTTATTAAAATCTGGATCGGCCAACGTTATATCCTTAGGTATATTAATATCAGACAAATTCAATGCCACCAAAGGAATTTTATTGGTGATTTTTTCCATAATCAAAAACGATAAATTTTGATTATAGTTATTGAAACAAGATCTCATTTTAACTGAAACTCTACTTGTTACATTAGTAGCTTGATTATTTATTCCCAGGACTGGCAAATTGATTCTTTCAATTGGCAAACCTAATTTTACAGCCACCTCTTTAGTTATAAAATTCGACATACAGTTGTAGTATGTCCAAAAGCGCACGACATTTGACTTGATTACCACGACAATCATACAACGACAGCAGGATATTTGAGTGAGATTCCGAACGAACGCAGTGAGCAGAAACGGTAGCTTGTCCACTTCCCTCGTTTGCTGGATCGCCATTTATCTTAACTTCTTCGTCTCCAATATGAGAAGGACTTCCATCAAAATGCAGCAAACTGTTATGTTTCTTCTGGCATTTGCGACACGGTTCTGCCTTACAATCTCCACTAGTATGTCCTTGACGAAGGCAATTTAAACAAGCTCTCTAAAACTCTGCTATATATGCTGTTATTTTATCTGCCTGTTCCGCCATACCGCACAGCAATACAAAGTTATCAAAATGTTATTACGAATCACGATAATAAATATGGAAAAGGATGTGCCCTCTACTGACTACAGCCCACCCAGCAGGTGTTTTTATTATTCAAAAACTCTGTCAATAAATCAAGACTCAATAAAATGACGTTTGTGTAACCAGCATACCAATAATACCTACCATAAGGTATTCAAATTCAAAATATAGGGACTGTATTTATACCAAACTGTTCTCCAATACACAAATCTTGCTATCAACCATATGATAACCAACAATAATGATTATTCGATTATATCAAAATACCCCGAAAGGTACCAATGCTTATTTAATGATTCAACTCAAATAAACCCAATGTTTATGTTGTTCTATAGGTAACAGGTAATCAAACACCTTAATTTGAATCGGCCGACATAAAATGCGAAGTATCCAATTTATTGCAGTATACCCGAATAGTAATACTACACCTTTAAAATTAATTCGCGTCAAATGTGTACACAATGCTCACGAGGCCAACGCTATCATGAGAGAAATATTAAAGATTAGAAAAGATGGACTCACAGCTTGTCACATGGCGGCCTTTTACTTTTCCACTGCTTTTGCTTTTCATCCAAGAAGTATCCGGTATCGAGGGACCAAATGTGGGGTGTTTTCTCTTCTTTTGGTCACACAAACATTGACAAGGTTTTTTATATTATTTAATTTTCGACAACTGGTCGTACAAAATTGGAGACAATGACAATTTCTAATATCACAATGACATTCGGCATCAGGTACAACTGGTACCAGGGATTGACGTGAACAGGGAGTTCTTTTCTCTGTTTTCTGTCTCATCTTTTGTCAAAGGGCACTTGCGGAAACACTGATCCGAAATCCCCTATCATCAGTTGTCATCTTTTGTTTCTTTTTAGGATCACTATTTCTAGCTGCTACACTAGTGCACCCCACTTAGTTATGCAACTCGCGCTGTTATTCATCAATCTAATTTGCCTCACTTTTGTACATTGAAATGTATACTATCGTACCTGGAAGGGACTCGGCAATTGCTGACACGATACAAAAGTGAGGCAAATTATATTGATGAATAACAGCGCGGGTTGCATAACTAAGTGGGGTATTCCTTCATCTCGAATAAGCAATAACTGGTTGCATAAGTTTTCACAATAATTAGTGTGATCATTTTTTAATTTAATCATTGAGATGCATACTATCGTACCTGGAAGGTCTGGTCAATTCAAATTACTGTAAATTTGAGGCAAGTGCGACAGAAAGAGATGTAAGGGGAGTTCCTTTCTCTGTTTTCTGTCTCATCTTCTGTCAAAGGGCACTTTCGGAAACACTGATCCGAAATCTCCTATCACCTATCATCAGTTGTCATCTCTTGTTTCTTTCTATTAACGTAATTGGATCACTAGCCTAGTTTACATCGATAACTCGTTTAGTTCGGTCCGATAGGACCAAGCTGGTGGGGATAGTACGGTAGGACCAATGCTTGCTTCCTGCCCGTTTACACCGTCTTGCAACGCGTGAACTAAATGTGTACGCCCGCAATTCGTCAAATGTCAAAAACAAGTCGAAATTATTCATCAACACAATTCGTAACCAAAAAAAAAATGAGTAAGTACGCTCAGATTGCCTTAGAAACTCAGAACCAACACAATTCACAATAATAACAATCAACATAACCTCATAATTTTGATCCAGATCGAACCGAATTTAGTTCGGTACACTTGCTGGCGAGTACCGAACCAAGAGCGGACCAGCTTAGTCCGCAACTGTTTACACCATTAGAACCAAATATTTGGTTCGGATATAGTCCGAATTTGGTACTTGGTCCGCGGACCAAGTTGTCGGTATAAACTAGGCTACTATTTCCTTGTGTCAAATGAATATTATTAAATGGCGGATTCTGTTTTGAACATAATAGGTGTGTTTGTTTTGTGCTCCACTAGTGCACCCCACTCAGTTATGTAACCCGCGCTGTTATTCATCAATCTAATTTGCCTCACTTTTGTGTCGTGTCAGGGCCTTTTCAGGTCGTATTCATTTCAATGTTTTGAAACAGCCCATTTGACCGTCCATCATTGTTTTATAGCCATTGTCACATTGTTTTAACAACCTTACCCCACTTTAAGTAAACTAGTTCTCAAAAAGTGCCGTCCAAATGAAATTGAATATTTCAAAGTTCGCTTCAATTATTGAATAATCACAGAAAAAGTATAGTATTCTACTCGCGAGAAATGGATATTACTCACTCAGATGATTACGCAAACTTCATCCTCGTGAGTAATGATCATCATTTCTCGCTCGTTGAATAATATATTATGTACTATTAAAATTTCCGACCATCTACTTCTGAAGATATTCAGAAAAAAAATACATTTTTATTTTTTCTTGAGTTGAATTGAAAAGATATATCAAATCAATAGACTACACTTTTAGTACGGTGCACTTGAACCTAAATCCTTGCCCACGCCCTTGCCTAAACCACAACATCCAAAGTTAAAGTTTTCCTCCAGTTCCAAATTGTTCTATACAGTCCACATATTGTTTGGTAAAACGCTCGGTAGAAAGTTACACCCATTTGAGCGTCAGTTTGGGGGGAAGCTCGGGGGGAAAGGGGAGAAGAAGTTGGTAAATAAGTACTGTTTATCAGTTTTTCTTGAATATTCCGGAAACTATGCGGTTTACCGAAAATAATCTACATTAAATTTCGAACAAAAATTATTTTTTGCATAATCTTGATAAAGTGAACGGTTTCAGAGTAATGAAAGGTTTTTGAAAGAATGTCGCGTCGTAACTATTTTTTTTTATGCAATATTGGGTTTTACAAAAGCGAATTGCGACTTTTGTGGCAACCCTCCCCTCCAAACCCGACGCTCAAAATAGTGTAACTAGTTACCAAACAATATGTGGACTGTATAGAACAATTTGGAACTGGAGAAAAACTTTTACTTCAGATGTTGATGTTCGTCCTTTTTTTGGACTTATTCCACCGTATTATTTGACATTGCCACTTTATCTCCTCTAGGTAGCGGTATCAGATTAAAAATCTGACGTTCCGTATTTGAGCGGCCATCATCATATTTTTTTTATACAGTCTTGGACTTTTTATTTGATTTTTAGTTACGTTTGACTTCCTTAAGAGCCTACATCACCCGCTCGATGCACAATATCTGTTTCAAAGAATTGCAGAAAAAGTACGCAACGGAATAGAACAAAATTTTGGATTTATATTTGGAATATTATGAAAAATAACGGAGTCATTTTTTATTAGTTTGAAATTTTTTCAAAATTAATTAAAAAGTTTTCGTCAAAATTATTTAATTTGATCTCGAATTTGATATACTTTCCATAATTGCTTATTATTTTCTCCACAACTTTTCCGTATATGTTTTTTTCATCAAATTGCTAGTTTTCTCTCAAATCTTGGATTCTTGGATTCCCGTATTTTACAAACTTTGGGCTACAAATCAGAAGATTTATCGTACTGGATCGTACTATCTTCCGAATTTTTCGAATTTATCAGGTACGTGGGTGATACCGATCTTTTACAAATCGATTTTTCAATACCCTTTCGTGTGGGTAATGCAATTTTTGCCAAGGCTTTTAATTTTGTTTAATCATTTTTTTACTTGACAAAAATTTTCATTTGTAAAATTTTACAAACGTGGGTTTTGTTTATTTTAAATTTTTAAAATATCAAGCACACATCAATAAATACCGGGTGTTTTCAAAATTGAGTGATTTATTTCAACAGCTTGTAGAACTCGTCAAATGCAGTTGATATTCCAAAAATCACCTATATAAAAGTTTTAAAGTGAAAGAGTTATATGCACGTTCATTAATAATCATTATTTAGATATTAGAAATATTCATTATCAGTAAAATGCAATATCAGTAGTTAACAAATAACGCTAAGTTTTTACATGGCAATGTTCGGACATATCAAAATCTGTGGGTGGTAAAATTATTATTTATTTATTCAAATTTAAACATTTTTATGTTACAACTTTTATATAGTTGATTTTTTGGTATATCAACTTTCACGAGTTCAACAAGCTGTCAAAATAAAATAAATGATCCAGTACAGTACCTATTATGATATAAATACGTAGGAATCTTCATGATAATTAAAATAAATGCACATGGATCAATATGGTTTCCTTTACATTTTGAATTTTTGAAAATAATTTCCTAGTTTCCTCAAAACTTATGGTATAAAGCGTGTAAAAAGGAGAAGCTGAACTCTGAACAAGAATTTGAAACAAGGACAAAACCTCAAGGTTTTGATAATGAAAAAAAAGCTGTTATCAGCTGTAAATTCTACAAAGTGTTTCAATACTGCATGCTTAGTACATGAACATTTCTGCTCTGTAGAATTATTTGGAAATAACTAAAGAAACTCATCCATGAATGAAAGAAAGAGTTTCTTAAAAATAAACCTTTTTCCTCATTGATTCTTTTAGAAATAGGAATAGAATCTCTTTATCGTCAAAACCTTGAAGCCTTGTACTTCTTCATTGTTTTAATTTCTTGTTTAGCTTGATAGCTCCCTTTTTTAGAGGTTATATTAAGATCTACTGTGACTGTGTGTTGCGTTGGTTTTTTAGGGCAGTGTATTATGTACAGGGTGTTTCATTATCTTTGATGACATTTCAATCAGCTGTAAGTTTTTTGTTTTTGAAGCTATCGAAACGAAACAAATACCATACTGTATAGTTCTAAGTATATTTTATATAGCATATTATTGGGCATAATATATAGGTAGGTACTTATTCTGTCTTCAACGGTTTGTGAGAAAATGTCGAAGTCTTCTTTCCTATTGGCTATGTGCAACATCCGAACAGTGACATCTGCACAAAACAATAAACCCTTCAGAACAGAAACTGCAATGTTAACGACGGTTATAAAAGAATAGTTCGCGGACGAGAAACCTCATCGCGGATCTGTGGCGCGGCAGTCGTTTTGACGAAGGTTTGATATTTGTTCCTTCGCCATATTGTATTGAACATTTCGATACTGCCAACTTAAAAGTTTATTTAATATTTTCTTCACACATTTATCGTCAACTTTGGCTACTTTGAGTTTATTGAGAAGTTTGGTCAGGTGATATTCGGAAACCCTTTATTAGTCAAGATACTGAAACAAGTGGATTGGGTTAATTGAGCATTATGGATAGTTTAAATCGCAAAATGCAACAAAAAACTTTTTAAATTTCAATATAAGTGCACTATTCGGACCATAAGTAGCCGTAGTTGACGATAATTTCTTAGAAATCAATCAAAAATTAAATGTTGGAAAGTCACTGTGCAAAAAAGAATGTGTTCCATTTTCAGGGTCTGAGTTGAAATAAAACAATGAATGTTGTATATTAAACAAATTAAATAAAGACCTTTATTGAATAAATACTACACAGATTTAGTTATAAAATCACCAAGTTATAAATGTTATTGAACAGTTTTTCGCATGAGAATCGAGTGAACTGACACACTTCTGAGGAACCCTGTATATGCGAAATAGATATTTTTCAAAAACGTATTCAAAACCATTACACTTATATTTTTTGAGACAAATTTTTTAAAAACGTCAAATAAAAAGATGAAGGGGGTATCAATTCAGTATATAAAAAAACCTGTACATTTCTGGATACCTATATCTGCATTTGCATGTTTCATATGGTTGGATGTTGGATAGGTATAAATTGTTTTGAACTCCAAGCAAATATTTAAAAAAGTATGTCGAGTATGTCAAATATCCTTTTATGATGTTGGTTATGCTTTTAATCGATGTGTTATTATGAAACTAAAAATAGGATTCTTACATTTACCGCAAAAACTTGAAAAATGGAAATACATAGTCTGGTTTTGCATCGAGTACCTAGGCGCCTCACTTGACATAAAATGAACCGGAAAATCATCAAAAATTAACTCAAATAAAATGTCCTTTCACTCACTAATACTAATGAAGTTACAACTATGATTACTATGGAGTAGGCACTGGAAACTGGATATTAGATATAAGCATAGATCAACGTCTATGGATATAAGACACTATACCTATTACACACCGAACGTTTCAAAAAACAGTAAGGATATATCGCAAAAAGCTAAAAAGCATGAACCACATCACATACACGATATAGGCAAACAACATTTACGAATTCAATAATTACTTTTGTTTACAAATTTGATACATAACCCCGAAAATGTTTTTCAGTCGATGTTGATTAGTTGATCATACCTAGACCCTTGTTCTTTTCTTACGCAACTCACATAACTTCCCTTGTAGATTTTCTCTATCACGTGGGCGTATAACGCACTATTGATTTGTGGTCACATGACCCGAACTATTAGCTACACGGACTGAATAACGAATCACACTGCAATTGCAAATTCGAGAAACTCTTGTAATTTTGGCGGAGAACAAAAATATCATTTAGTGGACATGACTAGCGCCCCCTATTTTGTGACTCGGCCTCGTACTAATCTGAGTAGATCTTAGCATTTGACCTTGGCCATTTAGCTTTCCTTTCTATTGGGTTTAATTTTTTGTGGACATCTGGTGTCAGCAACTGGCAAAACTGTGGGCTATTTTCATGATCAAATGGTAATATAGAGAAAAATACGTGATACGACCTTCAGTGACTATCAGTACGAATAATTTTCATCAGGTTCATTTGATAATCATTATTTCTATCAATAAAATAGAAGATAAATTACAATACGTACGTGTATAATTTATCGTTTTTAGTGTTTTGACGTTGAAAACTGAGGTTATGAAGATGTAGACATCAACTACACTGTTGCCAACTTTGCAGAATTCTCGGTAGTTCCGGTGAATTTGAATGAAGGTCGCGAAGTGGATTTATAATTTACCAGAAATCAATACGGTAGGTTGGAGTAATATGCAATAAACATCATAAGGAAGAATCAATAGGCAAAAAACAATAAAGAAGCAGTAAAAAAGGAGTACAAGCAAAGAAACGAAGCCACTTGAAACGGAAATCCATCACGGATCCTGGGGACCGCAAAATAAGGCGGGGCCCCACTTTGAGCCCCATGAGGCGGAGCCCTACCATAAGGCAGAAATCCCCAAAACGAGTTTTGGCTCCATTAAGAGAATTGGGGCCTCCTTGAGGCGGAGCCCTACCACAAGGCCTACATCGAAAAATATAATAACTCTAAAAAATAACACCCTGGAAAATTAGCATACCACCCTTGTCTCTCACAGGTGCTCAGTTTTGTTCATAAATCCGTCTTTACTCGACTCATGAAAAAATAATTGACGAAACAAAAATCGATAAATGATATTGGGTAAACCTACAACATAAATTCTTACGGTATGGAAATAAAAAATACAAAAAAAAATTGAATCAGTTTGGGCGTGCTCAATATTGCCATTTGAAATAAATGATATCAGAAAATCCCTATCTAAAAAACTAAAGATGATGATAGCCACTCAAAGACAAAATTCAGATGCCATTTTTATCAAAAATCGCGCAGAGAGATTAACCAAAACTAACCCTTTTTTAAAACGTGAAGAAGGGGCACTAAACAGTTTTTTGAAAAAAATCGCCAAGAAACGTAAACTCACTAATGGGTTCAAGATTTTTGATGCACAACCAATTCTTTGATAACTGATGCAGGATCAAAGTTTTGGTGAGGCACCGAGGTGTTGCGTTAATTTTTTGGAGCAGTGTATCTTTGGAAGTAGTCCAAGTTTTATTTATTTGAAAATGACATTCTGTTGAGCATAAAGACCTCCATTTGACCGACCCTGTATTTTTTATAATAACGGAAATCCCCATGCATACACTCGAATTTGTGGCACCTCCGGAGGCACCTCGTAATTTACAAATATGTATATACAATAAAACACGTTGCATACCTAGAGCAGGTTTTTGCAGCATTATTTGTTCATAGTTCTTGCTTTCCTCGCTCCTTACAGGGTGAGTCGTGAGGAACGGACCGAATTTCCGGATTGTATTATATGCGCAAAAACAATGTAATAAACCCATATTATTATGCTCTTATCCGATATTCATTTGTTTTTTTTTGTCCATATTACATTTTTCTCTACGTTCCACTTGTATCAAAATTTTCACGTTATCGGAGTAGTGGACACTCGGAATGCAATAATTCGACGAATTAGAAATACTGCAGCCAGTTTTTCTTCATTTGGTGAAATGAATATCGGATAAGAACATATGGGTTTTTTCACATCGTTTCTGCGTGTATAATACACTCCTGAAATTTGGTCCGTTCCTCCCGACTAACCCTGTATAATAATAATATGATAGAAATCGAGGACTGCCTCAGGCTTTCACCTGGTACTTACTTCATCCAGAAAGTAAGTACTTACCCCGTTTCTTACTCAATTCATCAGAAAATTTTGCTCGATGGACATGTAACGTGAACTGAAAAATTACAAGGTTAATTACCATAAATATATCCAAACTCCCTTAGCTTCCATAAATATATTGTGGGAAATGGAAAATCTGCATAATATTGATTATAAGACTTTCACCAGACACCAACCCGTTGAAAACACACATGATGTTTGTATTAACAATGGACCTTCATAATTTACGAACATAGTCATATAATTATCTTGACTATTGACTGATGAACAATAATAATAATAATAATTGTTATTATAAAAAGTTTAGAAAGTTCACTGGCGGCTAGAATGCTAGGGGCGCCGCGGCATACATTCCGCCCATGACCGCTTGGGCGTCAGTAGGCGGACCGGCGGCATGCCGTCACTATTCCGCCTACTCGCGGAATTCCGTCTTCTGGCCGCTAGCTTATATCCGATGTGTTTTCTTTCTTTTGAAAAGCGTTTAGTGGAAGAAACACTATGTAATACGCTGGCGGCTCACCAGCGGGAAGTTGGTCTCCAGACTACATCTTTTGAGGTGGTAGAGTACGATTCATCTAAGAACTGTATACCCCCGATGTCTTCCTCTCTCTCAGGCTGCGTGAGGGCCTCATATAGCGTGAGAGAGACGAATACGTGGTCGGTGTACAGTTCTTAGTTGAATCGTAGTCTAACGAAGCTATATGAAATCGTCTCGCTAGAGGGCTATCAGTAAGAAGAGAGGTGTGGTTTAAGGTGTAGCATACAGTTGATTTTGGTATCAGACTGATGTTGCTTTTATGAATAGGTACTAACGAGATCCAGAATTGAAAGCTGCCGAGCTGCCATCTTTATATTAATCAAGAATCCTAGCAATCATGGATATGAAAAATACTGATTAAAGCACGATTTCTCAATAATTATGCAAAGTATCATGTGCAAAATCAATTTCTGGAATACTTTTGTATAAGTATATACTTCTAAATGATACAAGTTTTGAGGAACACATTTTAATATAAAAAATAAGAATTCTGTATTATATAAAACAAACATTGGAAACAACAATTCAACATCAAAAAAACTCTAGATTCAACCACACTATAATACGGTACACAGGAACAACAAATAGACACAGAAGAGTCGACCAATTTTTTCTTGTAATAAAATTATTCATTTTTTACCCCTACGGTGCGAGGCCTTCTTTCCTCTCTATCCCCAACAAGTTCAAACAGGTTGGTCGATTTTCACATTAGTAGAGCAATGTGCATTTCTCCTCAAGCCTATGAAGAATGGAAGTTTGAATAATTATATAGAAAAAACATAACATTATCGGATAAAGTATCCCTCAACACAAAACAGTATTTATGGAACAACTCATGTCAAGCTGTGAATCAATTAATAACAAAATAACAATTTGATGAATATCACAATATTTTATCAATTTTGTTCTACTGGAATGATATAAGCACAAGTATATACAGTGGCGGACATAAGTATGGAAAAGTCCTTAAATTTGAAAAAACTCTGATCCTGCATCAGTTATCAAAGAAGTGATCAATCCATTTGTCACTTGTCAGTTTACTTGTCCTGACGATTTTTTTCAAAAAAATTTTTAGTGTTCCATTTTCACGTTCAAAAAAGGCTACCTATTTTTCTAATTTTTTTCTGTGCAACTTTTGATAAGAATTGCTAGCACCATTCAAAAGAGGGACAAAAGTTATACCTATACTTTCAGAAAATTTCAACAAAGGATAATCCAGGGGATAATCTAGGCAAAAATGACCCATTTTGCATGATATGGGTCATTTTTTTTTAGCTAGACTATTCTTTGATCAATTATTATGAAATTCTCAGGAAGTTGATGACTTTTGCCTCACTTTTGAATGGTGCTGGCCATTTTTATCAAAAGTTAACCAGAAAAAAGTAATTAAAGTAGCCTTTTTCGAACGAGAAAAAAGGGAACTAAACAATTTTTTTTTTAAACAATTTAAAAAAAAAATCGCCAGGACTTCTAAACTGACAAATGGATTGAAGTTTTCAAATGCAACTTCACGTCTTTGTTAACTGATGCAGGGTCAGGGATTTATCATATTTAAGGCCCTTTCCATACTTATGTCCGCCGCTGTATATGGATATATAACTGAAGCCCAGAAGCTACCTGATAGATTTCAAGTTTCAAACATGATTGGAAATACATAAAATCGTTGATTGAATAAGTTACAGGCTTATTCAATCAACGATAAAATCTTCTATGATTATGGAGTGGAATGATTATACATTATAATGCGACCATATACCCAAATCTTGGAATCTAGAAATTATGGAATGATAGGTATTTATACTAGTATTCATGTTATCATGAAAACCATTAATAATTACTTACGCCTCTTGATTATAATTATCCATCATAACCTCTTAACAACGGATTCTTTCAACAAAATACAACTTACAGGAGCAATCCCTGAATCAAATTTTAAACACAGGAAACACACACAACACAACCAATAATTATTGCTTCAATCAGCCTTCTAGGATGAAGATTCATTATATAAAGGATAGACTTTTCGGACCTTTTTTCCACCTATCCTTTATTCAATAATTATTGTACTGTCTCGAACGATAACTGATCGAAATAATAGAATTAGACTGATGCAATGGCCAACGCCAAAACATAAGTGGCTTGGCTTGGTGCAGCTACAGCTGTTTCGTGTGGTTTCCACTTACAAAAAGCGGGAAAATCGAAATCAACGAAACTATCTCGCGGATAGCTGGTGATCTGCAAGCGCCCAAGAGTCACGGAGTTGGCGATGGCGGCGTTTTGTAGCCGACGGATGTCGCTCTTCAAGAAGGCGCCCTAACGATGGTGGGCAACCGACTTCGTGCCGGCTTCGATTAGAAAGCTCAAAAATGCATATCTTTGTATAGCATGATTATAGCGGGTTTGCCGCTGAAGCCTTTCCGAACCGTCGCCCAGCCGTCAGTTTCGTCTAGCGGCCGCCACTCAACCGCCGGCCTAAGGGCCAAGTACACGGGGCGAGTTTACAAGCTACAAGCCCGCTTTTTCACAAGCAGCTCGTAAACTAGTCCAGTGTACTCGATGCACTCGCTCCGTGAGATGCTTGTAAAAACGATCTGTAGAAAGTTGAACTGCCGGCGACTTCACACGCCAAACGCCGGCTTTTTAACAAGCTAGCTTGTAAACTAGCCAAGTAGCCAAGTGTACTCACAGTAGCTTGTGAACAAGTGGCTAGTAGCAGATGTCGAATCAGCTGGTTTTAAAATCAGCTTGTTGACTACTGGGCAAGTGGAAGAATTATGTGTACTCGACTAGTAGCGCACTCGCCGACTCGCTGGCTTTTAGAAGCTGGCTTGTTAGCTTGTAAACTCGCCCCGTGTATTTGAGCCTTTAGTGTTTGTTGGGATTGGGCAAGACGTTTGCAAAATGAACTAAGCGTAAGCGTTAGAAGTTACTTTTGTATAGGGGTCTGCATGGTGGCTCAGCTTGGTAAGGTAGTGGAGAGCTTTTTTCTGCAGTACAAACACTGATGAGTTATTGATTACAGTTTTCCCGAAATTGGATCCCCTGCCTCAATTGGGATCTAAAAATGTACAATCCTTACTAAATTTGTATCTAACGCACGTGAAATGAACCTAAATGCATAGCATACCCTTGCCAACCTACTATACAGTCTTAAGTAAGACATTTATGCAGGGGGTTTATAAAACATTGGGCAAAAATGAAAGGAGTGATTCCTGAGGTCATTCTAAGAAAAAAAAGTTCCAATAAACATAGGTCCGAAAACGCATCGTTTTTTCTTCAAAAATTGGTGTTTTCTTGCCCGCCCTCAACGCCACTAGACCAAAATATGTTTGATTTTGGGCAAAATAGATATAGAAAAAATGGCCTCAAATCAAAGTAATACAAGTACCGCTTTGCGATTTTTCTAGAAATTTTGATGTAAATTATTGTTTCTAAAACAAGCCCATTTGGGATAAATCGCTAATATGACAACACTATATTTTTGTAGCGACGTCACAATGAGATGCGCGTTGGCATTCCTTGTTTCTTTCTACCATGATCCAGTCTTACTAAAGCAAAAAACTTTTGGATTGTTCCACAAAAGTACTGTGTTTGTGAAACTCGATTCAAATCAATACTCAAAAAGTTCCAGTCATTGAACTTTAACTCAATTTTTCTCGAAATACAGCATTTGCTAGTTAACACCTTCATGTACCAATAGCTTCAATTATACAGGGTGAGTCATTTATATGGGAAAACTAGATTGCGCCTACGACGTTAATGATATCAAAATTACATATTAACGAATACAAGATGTCCCAGTGCAGTTGGTGAAAATGTTTTTCAATATGCAGCGTGTATCATTTTCACCGAGCAGGCTTGAGCATAGTTTTTTTCAGATAGCAACCCCTGTATATCTTCAGATTTTTAAATTTGAACCTTTTCGGGCATCTCAAATTCGTTTAGTTTTCTCAGCTCGCTCTAACCATCCAAAAGATATTCCACTTTTTCTTAAAATTGATGAGTTTGAAAGCATTGATTAAAGATTCAATTCTACAATTCTTATCAGCGGCATTGCCACCAAAAGATACCCCAGACAGGCGCTTACACACCAACAAAGTCTCAACTTGATATCTGAAAAATTCAGTGCCATGTGGTTAGCGCGTCAATTTTCAGAAAAAGTTCAATACATCTTGAACGGTTAAAATTGCAAATTGCAAAAATAATACACTCTGTATATTGAAAAACATTTTCACAAACTGCACATTGGTCTCCTGTATCCAAATCCATTTAGGTCATTTCGATATCATTGATGGCTCAGGCGCAATCTAGCTTTCCCATATCAATGACTCACCCTGTATATTATACGTTTCTTTAAAGTGCCATTTTTCCTACATCTTTTGAGTGACACATCAATACTAAATATTTGTATTTTTTTATCCCATCAATAGATTGGATGATTCCTAAGATATGATAACTCTTGCAGATAGTACTCCAAATACAAAAAATCCGTAATGTATCTGCACCTAAAGCGAAAGAAGAATCTCAGGCAGCTCCTCGCATGCTGAAACTAACCCTAACAGACGGAGAATCATACATCCAAGCGATAGAAGGTGCTCAAATCAACACGATAAGTAGAGAAAAAATAGCCCCAGGTACTAAAGTTGTTCTAAATGATGTCAGGTTTGTTTCGGGATTTCTTATGATCAATCCCCAGAACTTCACCGTCTTAGGGGGGCAAGTTGAGCATTTGTATGATAAGTGGCTGTTGGCTAAGAGTGTACAACAAAATCATCAACACGGTGAGTAAAAACTGCTTTCTTGATGCGCTGCTAAATTTTCAATAGAAAACTCTACTTACTTGAACTCGTAAGCTTATGATGGTTATAAATTTAATAATGGCATTCAAAAATATTTATTCATAATATCGTAGTCGTGGAGTTAGTTATTTTTTCATATTCTATTTCTATTCAGTAGTGAAATCCTTGACATGAATCCGTATCCAGATTTTAATATAGGAACGGAATTCGGTCCAAGGATCCGGAGTTCGGATCTCAGATTTGGATTCGAGAAGCGTACAAAAACAATACCCTTTTCCGATTTACTAGCACTCTGTATACTTTTTGCGGACTTAAGCTAAATGAAAGAAAAAAATAGTAGATGGCGAGTATTCATGTTCTAAAGATGAACAAAGTAAGTCGACGTATCCGGATCTCGAATCCCAGATCAAGAATATAATATCCAATATGGATCCGGATTGCTCACGTTGAAAAATATGGATCAAATCCGGTACCAAACTGAATCCGGATCTGATTTACAGGGTTTTCCATTTCCGTTGTCCTTGCGGGGTATCTCCCTTATGACTGGTGATAGAGAGATGCGGTTTTCGCGATGCTGTGCAACATTTTCGAGAAACGAACGTACCATAAGCAGAATTTTCATATTTCACTTCGTTCCTTATGTACAGTGTGTCCCAGATTCGTTTTTCTCTACAGGGATCTTGGCTCCTATTATACCTACATCAAAGGTTAAATGGAGAAAATTTTAGAGGAAACTCAGTGCATTCGATATCTAGTTTCAGATTTGCGATCGGTCAATTGGTTTTGGAAATATCGGCAAAAAACCGTAAATGGCGGATTTTGTTTTTTGCCAGTAAATCCGAAACGGCTAGTTAGACAGCTACGAAATTGTGACATTATCTGGATAACTTTGACATGACATGTCTCAATCGTCTTTTGTTTTCCCGCAACCCGCCTCAACTTTCATTTTTCTTATGGCCGCCATATTGGATTTTTCGATTTTTGGAAAGAGCGTAAAATTTCTAGTCTAGTGATGTCTCACAAGTGCATAAAAGATTTGAGTATCATCGAAATATCACAATTCTTAGTTGGGACTCAGTCTTATCTAAGGAAGCCATGATTTATTTGTCGCAAAATATGAGTAAGTACTGTATCAACTTAAGGTCAACGCATTTAGTGTGCAGCAAAATGTGTTGAATGCATTGAATTTTCAATAGAACATAGAACATGGACATGCATGCATCATTTTTGACAATTAGCTACTGTTTCTTGTACAACCCCTACAAGTTTATTTCTGTTCGTAGTTGACCAAATTAATCACGGTTTTTCCAAATTGTGTTTTATGAAGCCGCCGTCTTTCGGGATACATCTCCAAATACCTTGACCTTGCTGAGGTAATGCCGTTATTTCTATGTGACCGCAAGTACAGCGCTAACATGACTAGCTTTTATTTATTTGAATAGGGAAATAAAGAATACCGTGCATTTTTAACTGGTTTCGACAATTTGTTTATCAAATTTATTATTTCAATTTGAGAAGCGTAGGTACTCGCTGTCATAGTGTATTAATGAACGACAGATCAGAGCCTTCTTAGATGAAAAAAAAAAAAAGAATTTTGCCCATAAACCAATTTTCAGACAAATGAATCTTGGCCTTCTTAGAAAAGAAGTCCATGACATAACTACGAAGTGTAATGTTTCGATGATACTTAAATCTTTTATACACTTGTGAGACATCACTAGACTGGCAATTTTACACTCTTTCTAAAAATCGAAAAATCCAATATGGCGGCCATAAGAAAAATGAAAGTTGAGGCGGGTTCCGGAAAAACTAAAGACGATTGAGACATATCATACACGCTATTTTATTCGTCTTCAAAAAGTGTCCAGATAATGTCAAATTAGCCGATCGGATTTACTGGCAAAAAATGAAATCCGTCATTCTCGGTTTTTCACCGATATTTCCAAAACCAATTGACCGATAGTAAATCTGAAGCCAGATGTCGAATGCTCTAAGATTCCTCTAAAGCTCTCTCCATTAACCGTTTGCTGTAGGTATAATAGGAGCCAAGATCCCTGTATAGTTCGTTCATTTCATCCAACGTCTTTGCATCACTTCTTATCATAATTGATTGTCTTGTGTTATCAGGTGGCACAATTTTATTTTTAAATGATTGGGCTAGTAAATCACTGGTTACTCCTTACTCTAAAGTTTGCGAATAATATATTTTTTGGAAGGTGCAGTTTATGAGTTTATTATTAAAATAGAACAAATTTTCCAATTATATTTAAATGATTGTGTGTAAGTGATAATGGCTACACTGTATTGTGATAATAGCTATGTTGAAATAAAAGAAAATTACTGACTATCCATATTAGTTTCCTAAAATTATTGTGGTTCATAACCAGGTAGTAACAATGTTAGTTCAGGCTACGCACAATTGATAAATACAAGTGTGACGAGTTTTGTGCAAGCCTCTTTTATGCAGGTAGCTCAAGAAATGTGGTCAAGTCAAAACTACACACTGTTTATGACCTTAAATCAGAAGATAGTCTAGCGTTGGTGCAAAAGCATTTTTTTGAACTCAAGTGGAATTCTGACGGTGATATTGCGCATCCAATCTCGAGCAGTTAGCTTGCAAAATGGACAAATTGGGTGGCAAAATACCAGAATCGATGCTCATAACCAGAATTCTATCCACGTTGCCAACTAAATTCAACTTCTTTCACAGTGCTTGGGATTCTACTGAGCAATCCAAACGAACTTTGGAAAATCTTACCACGAGACTGCTGACAGAGGAACTACGATATGGCAAACAGGAAAGTGTCGAGGATGATTCCAAAGTAGCCTTGTTTTCGAAGTTCAACGAGAAGAAAAATAGACAGTTTGGGAATTCTTCTTCGGCTAAATCTGGTTTGCGTTGCTCGCTATGTCGCAAAACAAATCACACGTTCAAAGACTGTCGTGGTTGTTTTTCGTGTGGAGCCAAAAACCATCTGTTGAAAGACTGTCCAGATAAAGGTGCCAGCTCCTCAAATAAGAAGAGAAAAGCCTTTGTTGGGGACATTGAGGAGAGTGAACATCATCATTGGCTCATTGACTCGGGAGCTTCGCATCACATGACAAATCAACGTGTCTGGTTTGTGAATTTTGAAGAATTTACAAAGCCAGTTCTGGTTTATGTTGTAAATGGTGAAACTGTGAAAGCTTTGGGTAGTGGAGACATTGACATTGAAATGCTCGTGAACGGTGATTGGTGCCCGGGAACTTTATATAACGTTCTGTGTACACCACAAATGTCGAAAAATTTGTTCTCGATTCGCGTTGCTTCAAAAGAGGGTGTCGACTTCGCGTTGACTCACAATGGCTTTTGTTGTGAATTCAGGAGAGGTGACAAATTGGTGGCTGTCGGGATCGAGGCAGGTAACTTATATCGAGTTTTGCTACGAGTAGTTACGCCGATCAATGTTTGTGTTGCGTCAGTAAATGATCAGTTACAACTTTGGCATGAACGCCTCTGCCATCAAAATAAGCGACATGTGCAGATGTTTTTAAGGGATCTCGGCATACAGTGAGGACGTAAATAGTCCCCCCCCCCTCTAACTTTTGAACGCTTTAATATTTTTGGCTCAAATTTGGAAGTGTCTTTCAGGGTAGGCTTTACTAAGTTTTGACCTCCAAAAAAAATTTTCATCTGTCAAACTGACAGCTGGGCACCATTTTGAAACAAAAAATTAAATGGAAAAGGGGGTCATGTGATACTTTATTTGAAAGGTCCTTCCATTCTCTTTTCACCCCCAAAGTTTGAGGTCCTTATTATTTTTCATAAGGAAATGGCGCCATGTCGAAAATAAATTATTTGAATGATTGAAATGAACAAGCAATGAATATTTGCTGTTGCTGTTATATGTTGACGATGGACTGATAATCTCGAGGAATGCAGAGCAAGCAGACCACTTCCAGGTGTCGACACCTATGGAACCTGGATAGGACTCAACAAAATCATCTGAGATGGAAGAGAGCTCTCCATATCGAGAGATAGTTGGAAGTCTGATGTTTCTACAGGTTGTTAGTCGGCCTGATATTGCTGTGAATATGGCATCAAGGGCATTCGACACTCCCACAGAAGCACACGGCCGGCTAGTAAAGCGAATACTTTGGTACACAAGATGCTGGATTGCTGTACAACACCCAGGGGCAGCTCGAAGTCTTCTGTGATGCGGAGTTCGCGAGTGACCTTGAAATGCGAAAATCCACATCGGGCGTTGTTTGTAAGTTCGAGGGTGCGGCTGAAACTTGGTTGAGCAAAAACAAACAGTGGATCGCGCAATCTACGACCGAAGCCAAATATGTTAATGCAGGCAATTGCGGCGAAAGACTTATTGTGGTTGAAGCGTATTTTACGCGAAATAGGTATAGGTGCGGAAAAACCTATGCTGTATATCAATTATTAATTAATCAATTATCAATTGATCAATATATTACCATATTTAAACATTTAAAATAACAATTATAGTTCTAAAATAACAATGATAGTTCTACTAGTCTACTACGGGGTGTATAGTCTCGCTAAGCCATTAATTGGTCTGTACTCGAAGTTCTACACCCACTAAAATAAAGCAAAATATAAATGTCTACAAAATTTAATAAAGGGAGCGAGAGAGGGGCGACGAGCGTGTGTGATCTTCAGGTATTGTATAATTTTACGACCGGAGAAGTTGATCAAGAATCCAGAATTTCATGCCCGTACAAAGCATATTGATGTTAGATATCACTATGTACGAGATTTATATGCTAAGGGCGAACTTGATACTTTTTTTTATATACTTTTTTATTTCCAACATAAACATTTACATGCAATTTTTCTTGATCCTAGAATTTTGGAAATAAATAAGGATCGAACCTAAGAAGTCTTAAGACTTGTTTTAGGTGTACCTTTTAATAATCCCTAAATAAATATTCGTGAAAGTTAAAATCAACATCAAGACCTACTAGTACAAAAATTTACATCCACGAACCTACAGATATTATTAAAACAATTTCTAATACTTATGAATATCAAGGCTACCTATTTCATATTTACAAGATCGTGAATCATTTTCCTTTCTTTATTCATAATCCAACATTTTGTTTCTTTTCTGAAAAGTTGTATGTTTTTGATGTTCTTGATGTCAAAAGGTAATATGAATTTGATCATCCTGATTTTGATTATTTTCTCCACTATTTTGGCTACATTGGATATAAAAGTTACTGGACGATAGTTCGTAACGTCACTTGTGTCCCCCTTTTTGAATAACGGTTTTATAATCCCTCGTTTTAAGATATCCGGGAATATTCCAGTTTCCAGAATTACATTAATTAGCATCACGAGTGGTTTTTTGACAAAATGTCTTATCAACAACAGTGTTCCCTCAATCTTGTCCAATCCGGGTGCTTTCTTCCCATCCAGCTTTCTAATGATCATGTCAATCTGATTCATCCGTTGGTTCAAAAAATATTGAATGGTTATTTATTTTGCGTATCACGACAGCCTTAGCAAAACAATCATTAAAATGGTTTACTATTTTTAGTTCGTCTCTCACTATTTCTTGATTAATCTTCATCTTGTTTATCCGTGAATTCGGTTTTTTCGTATGATTTGTGTACAAATCGACTGTGTCCCACAGTGATTTTGGATCATTTTTATTTTGTAATATAAGATTTCTATAGTAGCTTGTTTTAGTTTCTTGGATTAGTCTCTGTAGTTTGTTTTTGTATGTCTTGTAGTCCGTTTTGTTCTGTTTTTTGTCTGGATTTGCACGGTATCTGTTGTACATATGTTGCCTGGTCTCCACAGACTTCATAAGTCCTTGTGTTATCCAAGGTTGTCTTTTCTTGAAAGTTTTTGGTATCACGTATCTAATAGTCTCCGATTCAATTTGCTTTTCTAAGGTGGATATAAAATTTTCGAATCCGATATTTACATCTTCTTCTCCATACACCTTATTCCAGTTTTCCTTTTCTAATGCTTTGATCAAATTTTGTTCATGAATTTTACGTTTTTCCCTCGTTTCAGGCCGCAGTATGGTGTTATCCTGAACAATCATGCAAGCAATGACGGGAAAATGATCTGTTATGTCCGTTTCATACAAGAATGATTTAACTCTACTTCCTTCTATCCCTCTGACAAAGATATGATCAATGGTGCTTTTAGAATTTTTTTGGATGCGAGTGTATTTGTTGATCAAGGAAATATATCCATTTAGGCTTAAGTTATTCAGGTATTCATTACTGATGTCAGTAGATGACTGGATATCGATTTTGGTATCGCCTAGAATAAAATGTGTAAAGTTTGTTCGTGTTTTAGTCTGTATGTAAGTCACTTTATATTTAAAAAATATTTTCAGTTTTGCAGTGTTGCCGCTTCTTTCCAAAAGTCGTAACAACTTTCTTATTTTAAATGGACCACCCTGTATATCATTATTTTTTTGAATTCCTTGACTGATTCTAATCACTTTTGCTTGATATACTCCTATATCTATCGGCAGCGGTTTTCGAGATATAAATTGATTTATAATATTTTTGTCGTAAAACACATCAGTGGATTGAGTTCGATAATTTCGTACTTGAAAATGGTGGAGAGTTGAAATTGCTATGCCGACTAGAGGAAGGTAGGTTTATATGGTTCCAATGGAGAAACCGATCTGAAAATATACAGGGGTGCTTCAAATTTATTAATCTTTTTCCTTCACACAAAAATGATAAAAAATCAATTTTTTCAAATGGAACCCCCTGTATATTACTTGAAAAATGAAAAGGCCAATAAATTTCCTTTCAAATGGTATCCCATGTTCCTATACCTAAACCTTCAGGATATACAAGAAAAATGCATTTTACCATAGTATAATAAACAACAAGTAGCGACAGCTCCATATACCTAAACGTGAAAATTTCGTTCTGTCTCAATGACAGAAATTCGCCTCATTTATACACTGCTAACATTATGAAATGTGAAATAAAACTATACCGTAGCAGATTCCATGATTTCAATGATACATGTATCAGTATCATTGAAATCATGTGAATTACTTATGAAGTTATAGAATACGATTACCCACTATGAAGTATGTCTAAAGATCTATGCGAAGTTCAAAATTCTTGATTCAGAAAACAATTTTGCATTTCAAAAGGTTAGCAGGGTATAAATGAGGCGAATTTCTGTCATCGAGACAAAAGGGGTTGACGTGACCTGTCGCTACTTGTTGTTTATTATACTATGATTATGGAGGACAGTTTCAGTCCTCCATGACTATGATTTTACTAAAAAATAAATTATATTGGTATACATGACATGAAACATAATGTAGTCTCCAGGGCAACCTATACTTGCCAGGTCACACAGCAATAACATTTTTTTTATAGTAGCAAACTGCAACTACATTATGTTTCATATCAATAATACCAATATAATTTTTTTTTCAGACAAATAATGCATTTTTCTTGTAGAACCTGAAGGTTTAGGTATAGGAACATGGGATACCATTTGAAAGGAAATCTATTGGTCTTTTCATTTTTCAAGTAATAAACAGGGGGTTCCATTTGAAAAAATAGCTTTTTTTATCATTTTTGTGTATAGGAAAAAGATTAATAAATTTGAAGCACCCTGTATATTTACAGATCGGTTTCTCCATTGGAACCATATAAACCTACCTTCCTCTAATCTGCATAGCAATTTCAACTCTCCACCGTTTTCAAGTACGAAATTATTGAACTCAATCCACTGATGTGTTTTACGACAAAAATATTATAAATTAGGTATAGGAGTATATCAAGCAAAAGTGTTAAGAATCAGTCAAGGAATCCAAAAAAATAATAATATACAGGATGGTCCATTTAAAATAAGAAGGTTGCCACGACTTTTGGGTAGAAGCGGCAACACTGCAGAACTGAAAATATTTTTAAAATATAGATCATACTCGATTATGTGCTGAGCCAAATTTTCAGATCGATCCTATGTCTAGTTTTCCGTAAACGTCTAAGGTACCATAGACCGTGAGACACCCTGTATATTTAGGAAATTGATATCCCCCAGTTTTTCAATTTTGTACTCTAGTTGATTTTCATAAATATCCTTACCGTATACCACAACACCATCATTTTGATTATACCTGCCATTATTATACAATAATCTATAACCGTCTATATGAAACATGTAAATATCGTGTATTTGCCAGGTCTCTGTAAATACAATTAGGTCAAAGCAAATATTATTTTGAGAACACTTTTTGAGGTGACACAGTGTTTCATCGAAATTCTTATTGATGCTTCTTATATTGGAATGGAATAATGTGAAATACGTTTTGTTCTTCTCTATCTTTGCAGTCAACTCTGTTAGTGATTGAATAGCATTCATGTTCGAAATCGTTGAAGTCTCTTATGTATCTATTCATTTGGTGACGATTTAATCAATAGGTCTAATAATTATTGTGATCCACAAACAGCTCCTAAGACTACGATTGAGTAATATTTTTGAAATAAGAGCAGAATGAAGATAAATATTGAATTTAGAGTTTCTTATTAGTTATATAATCACAGCTACAACAAGTATTCAATAAGATAAAAAAATAAATAAAATAAAATAAAGTTTTTTAATTTTTACCCGTCCTCTATTGCCGCTTGACTTGGTTTCTTATTCTGGTTGGACTTTTGCTATTGTCTTCTGTGGTGTCTTCAGAAATCCTTTTTATTGCCCTGCCTCGTTGCACGTTTAAAAGGATTCTCTTTGGCTCCTTCTGGGTCTTGATTTGGTTTTCTTTTGAGGTTTGTTTGGGTCACAAAAGCAAATTTGTTCCCTCTGGATGTGCCTGGAGTACCACCCTCCGACTTCTTGACTCGATCAAGTTGTTGTTCCGGGTATTTGGATATGGCTAGTTTCTCTTCCTCGAATTTAGTTCTCAGTTCTTCGTATGTGTATTCCTCTTCTTCAACATACAAGGAGTTTTTTTTAATTATTGCCGTGTAGTTGTTTTTCTTGCAGCTCGTAGATAATACCTCAATATTTTTTGTACCTGATATTGCTCTGGAGTGAGTTCGGAGTTGATGAATATGTTTGTTCCTTTGAGCGACGTCGAGGTTTTCAAGATTTCACTCTTCAGCTTATAGCTCATTAATTCTATGGAAAGTGGACGTACTTTATCTACAGATTTTTTCCCCACTCTGTAAATGTCACGCAGGTCCTCAAATTTGCAAGGTATATCGAGTTTATTTTTAAGTACACTCAAAAAAATTTTCGACGTCTTGGATATCGTTGTCAGTTTCGTACATACATACCATATACAATAATGTTGTACTTTTTCGCTTTCTGCTCAATAGAAGCTATTCTAGTTCTTAGTCTTTTATTCTCTTCTATAAGGAGTTGGTTTTCTTGTGACAGTTTACTTATTTCAGCCGAAATGTCTTCCTTGATGCTTCTTATTTCAGCTTTCAGCTCTTCTCTGGCTTTTTTGTTTTGATTTTGATTTTCTTCTGACTGTGCTACTAAGCCCGAAACCAATTTATATAAATCAGCGTTGGTGATCTGGTACTCTGCCATAACAGGTGATAATAATTGATGATATCTTTTCTCAGCGGAGGAATGATTCATAGCGGCAACAGCGTCCTTTACTTGGTTCACGATAATGCTGTAGATCTGCTGCGGTTGATAAGGAATTGTTGTTGCTGGATTGTTTATTTTGCCAAAGTTAAGGTATTTGTGACACAAATGAGTCTTTTCAATCTCTCTTCGCGATAGTTAACTACAGTCCTTGTACACTGTTATCGTAGTCACAATTTTAATCACCAACAAAAGACTATTAGTTGATTTAATGACGAGAGTAATTATAGCTCAACTTTTTCGTTTTCAGTCGACGTTGCCATTGTATGTATATCATGTATGTATCCAGCGATAATCAAGTTGCCGATATTTTGACCAAACCTTTGACTAAACCTAAATTTGAAAAATTGTGTTCTGAAATTGGGTTAGTGTGTAAGAAATAGATGTAGTTTTTCGTCAAATATACTTTTTATATACAATCGATAAATTTAAGTGTAACGAGTTTTGTGCGTGCCTCTTTCCTGCAGGTAGAAATAGTTCATTTTCCAGTCTTCATTATAACTCGAATATTAGCGCGTCTTGTAAACGTTCGGTTTTCGGAGTTTATGAATATATTAGTTGTGTTATCACGAATTCATCGTTTGATTTTTTTCTGTCGCTATAACCACGCATACCTCAACAAATTATTATCACCGCAATGCCATACAAAATACGTAGGTACTGAATTGTACAAAATGGCATGGTATTCACAGCGATCAATAAAAGCCGGTTCGCGATTTGGCGTTGAGCTTGGATAAACTAATGAAATTGCTTTATTTTTGTCTAATCGTCCTGGTCTGTCTGATGCGGTCTAGCGAAGTTCATACTATAGTGCTAAAGGCGAATATCGATTACCTCACCTATTCTATTTTCCTGTTAATTGTTTATGTATGTCAATTGAATGAACCGACTTGACTTTTTTATGGTCGGGTCTAATCGTATACCAAAACCAGTGCTTTTGAGCTCCGTATGAAACTGTATTGACCATCTGAAATCGCCTGGCTTTTTTTTACATTGGATGCTTGCACACACCAGAACGGTAGAAAATGAAATAAAATAACGAGCATATGATCTCGTCAAGTCATTATGTTGATATTGTTCGAATTATTATCATTATGAGTTGTGGAGTGAGATAATACAGAGTAAATTTAAAAAATTTGACTGGATAATTTTTCTAGGGTAGGCATTGCTTAATGATTCTATTGGTGGCACACCACTAGTAGACTCATTATAGTCCGGAAGTTACCGTCACTTTTGACCGTGTCATTTCAGTACTTTCTGTTTTGCCGTCAAGTTATAGTTTTTGTTAAGGAGATAATATGAAAATTTGTCAGCTGGTGCAACTAGGGGGCCTAACGGTGTGAAAGACTATTTTAGTGTTAAATTTTTTTTGGGTCATTTCGGTACAGCTGAAAATCTATGAATAGTTTCGTTATAAGGTGTTTATTGAAGAAAAAAAATCGAATCAATCAATCAAACAAAAAAATATTTATTTAAAAAAAAATCCAGAGACTACACGAATAATCTATATGAACTCATCCTTTGAAAAAAATAAATAAAAATAATTATTATGAATAATAATGAGAAGGAACAAAGTCAACGGCATAAGATAAGTGGCACAACAATCAGAAATCAGACACCAGCTTTGTTTTTGAGGGGAACATTTATTAGGCGTATAGCAAACCCTCATCTGCAATCCCTTGGGCAGAGTGAAACTCAAATCTTGAATGGAATGGGGGGTCCAGTGATAGCTTATTGTGAAGGCCCTTCGACCCTGATTCTAACTGCTGAGTCTCAAGCCTCTGACAGGTTGTCAAGATTTTTTTTTTATTTTTTTTCTTATCCAAACTGAGATGATATGATGAGGGACAGAATATCTTTAAAATGAGCTATTACCCAATTATTTTGACCAGGATTTATTCCACATTTTTTTTGGGAAGGTTGATTTTTTTTTTGTCTTTATATTTTCAATCTATTTGTGCTTGTAGATTGACAATCTGCTTTTGAACATGTGCTGTTAATCAATGAACAATTCTGAATATCTTCGAATCCCATAAACTAATCTTTCATCACTGTTCCAGCATCAAACGATGGTGCTCCTTCATGGGTTCCTTTTGGAAAAAGAATCGTGACAGGTAATTCAGATGGCTCTTTTAAGTCTTTGCAAAAAGGCAAAGATGAGACGGGAGATTCAGAATTTGATCAACAAAGAAAAGAAGCTATTGCTGAAGTATCTACGGGGGCTGTCAAGAAAACTTTTGGTGGTAGAGTGAAGCAGAATGTACAGCCGGTTCAGAATAATCAGACCTTTGGTAGAGGTAAGGAAAAAAAATCACCAATCGAATTGCCATCTTTTACGTGTTGCAATTCAATAACCAAATATGATACACGATAGGCAGTTTATATCAGTATTATACAGGGTCCACGAAAGTAAGAGGCCTATTAGAATATCTCGGGAAATAAAGCGATCGGGATTCTGAAAATATGTAAGGAGAGATTTTCGAGACGCTCTTTTCAAGTGAAATAATAGTGACGTTGCGCGACTTCCGGTTATACCGGAAGTAGGTTACAATTCGCTTATTTCTGATGGAACACCCTATATATTATTCCATTTTTGTATTTACGTAAAATTCTAGGCGGATTTGATGTGTGATGTCTTATACCTAAGTATAAGCGTTTTTGAGATATTTCAGTTTTTATATCAAAAATGACGTTTGTAGGTGCCTATTTGAATGTAAATTTTTCGTATAAGAAAGCCCTTATTGTATATTTTGTATTGGATTTCTTGTTGAAAGGGACCTACTTTAACAATTGACAATATTTTGATAACTATCATTACAGGGTGGCCGAAAAATAAGATCAAAAATTAAATTAAGAAAACTTTCAAAAATCATTATTATCAAATGGAAACCCCCAATTTTTATAATTTGGTCTTATTGAGCATTGAAAATACAGGTGAGTTTGTATAAGATTGCCCATTCCAAAAATTCTTATTTTTATTTTATTTTTTATTATTTTTGGAATGGATAATATTATATCAACACACCTTTATTTTTGATGCTCTATAAGATAAAATTATAAAAATTGGGAGTTTCCATTTGAAAAAAATGATTTTTGGCAGCTTTCTGGATAATATTTTTGATCTTATTTTTGGGCCACCCTTTAACAAAAACTATCAAAATAATGTGAGAGATCTTTCAAAGTAGGTCCCTTTCAACAAGAAATTCATAACAGATTAAAGAATAAAGGCTCTCTTATACGAAATATTTACATTTAAATAGGAACCTACAAACGTCATTTTTGACTTAAAAACTCAAATATTTAACAAACGCTTACACTTAGGTATAGTTAGTGTTGTGAAATTTCCGGAAATATATTGTACGGAAATATTTCCGGAAATATTTCGGGAAACATTGGAAATATTTGGAAACATTTGAAATATTGGAAATATATAATATTAAATGACAAAAGTAACATGAAAAAACAACAAAAACTACAAATTTTGTCACAAAAAGTAGCAAACGTAATACGTAATTCATAGGAATATATAAATATATTATATTGCAGTGACTGAGGATTATTACAGTATAAAAAGATAAATTATGAATAAAACTTGCGTGTCGGAATGGACGCCAATCGAGAGAGGGGCATGTCTTCGTCGCTGTCTTCCTCTTCATTTAATGTTGGTGTTATTTGGTCTTGACGCCCTTGAGTATTTATAAAAATATCTCCATCAGCGAGCCAACATCATTTTCGTCATCTGACACGTCCACTATATTATCATCAGGATTTCCCTCCTGCCAGTCAACTTCCTCGCTTATATCTTCATCAATAATGTCTTCACCATTTCCTGTATATTTGGGGGGACCGTCGGCGTTATTTATGATCTGGGTGGCGTCGAATGCGACAAAATACCAAAGTTTAGATTTTTCGCTGGTGCACGTGCAAAAAAGCCTGGGTTTGACAAAACTATGACACATTTATTTTTAAATTACGAGTGTCATTAACGGTGTTTCTACTAAGATGATGGTCTTTTAAAATAAAATTACAATAATTATTTGCTTAACGTCCGAATAACATGTAATTTAAAATATTTCCAATGTTTCCAATATTTCCAATATTTCCAGTAGGCCTTTGGAAATTTCCAATGTTTCCATTTCCATGGAAATATTTCCATTTACAACACTAGGTATAGTACATCATACATCAAATCTGCCTAGAATTTTACGGAGAATCCAAAAATGTAACTAAATATAGGGTGTTCCATTTGAAACAAGCGAGTTGACACCTACTTCCGGTATAACTGGAAGTCGCGCAACGTCACTATTATTTCATTTGAAAAGAGCATCCCCGAAAATATCTCCCTACAAATTTTCAGAATCCCAATCGCTTTATTTCCCGACATATAATAGGCCACTTACTTTGGCGAACCCTGTATACGTTAAGTCTCATAAATTGGGCACATAAGAGAATTTCTTTTTATCATTTATATTTTTGAAAAACTTGCTTTGGTGACAGTCTGTGCATGTCCAAAAGCCAAAAAATCAGTTTTTTATACATTTCATGAGTTCTAGGTAGTGTTGTAAATGGAAACATTGAAAATTTCCAAAGGCCTTCTGGATCAAAAATCATCATATTAGTAGAAACACCGCTAATGACTAGTGATGTAAAATTTCCGAAACATTCAAGCGCCCCGAATATTCTCGGAAACTTTCCGGGAATTTTGGAAATTTTAGAGAACTTATGGAAATATTGTATCTTTCTACAGTTTTTGCCGAAATCGAACAAATCAGTGGTGAGCTTTATTAAGTGTTGCAGTGTAGTGTACTGACCAAAGACTACGGACCAATGAAAATAGTTTCTTTTGTAAAATCTGTTGCAAATAAAACTTTTTTATTTTTTAACTTCATCAAAAAATAAACATAGTTGATCAAAATACCCGTTATTGATAAACTTATTGCTCAACCTATAATATATTGAGCTTAAAATGAACAAATAACTCTTTGGAATGATAATTATGAGTAAAAACAAACAAAACGCAATATAACTAAACAAAATAGCTCTTTGGAATGATAATTTTAAGTAGAAATGAACAAAACGGAAGTATCGAAGTAGTCTTTGAAAAAAATCTATTCCTGTGAATCCTGGGCTCGTAAATCAGAGAACTCTTCTTCTATTCACCCAAGCTTGACTGACTTGACTCTGTATCGTGCAGAGAATAGTCAGAGCAGTCACTGTCTATTCCGCTCAGTTCATCGTTTTGCGATGTAGGTTTACGGTCTTGCGACCTGGCTGCATCAGATGAGTTTTAGCAACAGTCTAATCACACAACTCTATTTTTCCATTTTTATCTGGATCTTTTAAGAGCTTTTTATTATGAGCGAAATACATTATGTTTCCTGCCCTGTCTATAGTCAGTCTAGTCCTCCTTTTAGTGTGGATGAATGAGTACACGTGCTAAAACTCGTCTATGTTTCAGCAGAAGAAGCAGGTAATTCCAATATTGCAATGGTCAAATTTTTTAGATCAGTTTTGATACACATTATACACATTCCCTGCCACCAGCTTATACAATCTACTGATCTTGATGTTTGTAATCATAACATTTTAACGAGTGTTCAATAAAAAATGTGATCAAGTCACCTACGGATTGCAATTGTTTCAAAAAACGTATGTCTTGGCTAACATCGCAATCATGACATGACATCCACTTTCTAATGTTTAAAATGGGAAAAAAGTCCAAATCTCCAATTAAAAATCAATATATTAAATCCTACGCGTTTCAGGCATACAAGCCCATTTTCAAGGATCTTTGATCATACATCTAATAAAATAAACAGATGCTTAAAACCAACAATACAATAAAATCAAAAAAACTTACGTCAATTTCTTAAGATGGAGTCAGAAACACATACATAATTATAATAAGAAAAAAGATCAGACATCCACTTTCTAACCGTCACAGATGCCATGATGCCAAACCATACAAACTAGCCACGACCTACGTTCATGACAGAAAAAGAAATCCATAGGTGACTTGATCACATTTTTTATTGAACACTCTTTACCAAAAAGGTTCTTGGAAATATTCTCGAAAGTTCTCGGGAATATTCCCGGCAATTTTCGATTGAAAGTTTCCGAGAATATTCGTATTCAGGAGAACGTTACCATTTTTTATCGGCGAATATTCTTGGAAATTTCTCAATGTTCGCGAATATTCGCATGGAAATATTCTCGACTCACATTACTACTAATGACACTGGTAATTTGAAAAAAAATGTGTCATATTTTCGTCAAAACCAAGCTTTTTTGCACGTGCACCAGCGAAAAACCTAAACTTTGGTATTTTGTCGCATTCTACGCCACCCAGATCATAAATAACGCCGACGGTCCCCCCAATAAAAGTCTTTATTGTTGATGTGCATAATCGGTTTATGGAATAGGTGAAAAAAGAAGTATTTTTCTATTGCGTCTTTTATTTTGCATCTTGACGGGGTTTTGTGCGTACGAGTTTTTATAAAAAGTCTGTTGCGAGGTATGTTGTTTTTAAAGTGCTGCGAATAGTGCGAATCACTGCATTGCATTTGCTGTTCAGTTGTAGAATGGGAAAAACAAAAGACATAGTATGGAAATATTGTATTTCTAGAGGTGGAAACACATTTCAGTGCAAATATTGCACCAAAACTTTGCTTAAGAATGCTTCCAGAATCAAAGTGCATCTGGCTAAAAAATGTACAAAGTGTCCAAAAGAAATTAAACGAAAGTTTATGGAAAAAAGTGATAAAACAAATTCAAGTCATTCTGATGGAACAGACACCCTCAATGTAAGATCAGAGCTGTCAGTGCAGGCAGTGCAGGCACCGAAACCATTACCTGTTGGTTCCAGTAATAATTGTAATAATCAGATTGAAAAGCCATCTACATCCAAGGAGGCCAAGGACACAAGTCTATCTATATCAACCTCTGCCAGTTCGAGTGTTCCTGATACTGTTTAACAAATCTCAACAAGACCTTCAGGTTCTCGAAGTATTTATGAATTTGCCGACCGGATTTCGGAAAAAGATCAAGTAAGGATGGTTTTATTATTAATTATATTTACCCTTTTTCAATTACCTGTTCAATTTTACGTATAACAAGTTAGTTTATTCATTTTTAGCTATAAAATAATATTTTAAATAATTAGGAATACACTATAACAACTTATCAATTGCTATTTTAAACAAATTTAGCTGAACACCCTGTATATATTCTATTTTTTTTGTCTTTTCAGGAAAAAATTGAAAGCCAGCTAGCCCGTGCCATCTATGCCAGTTACTCTCCATTGTCAATTGTTGATAATCCCGAATGGATCAAGTTATTTAAAATGCTTCGTCCTAGTTTCGTCCCACCGAGCAGGTACAAATTGTCCGTTACAAAGTTGGATTCTGAATTTGAGCAAGTAAAGGAGAAGGTAGAATTGAAAATCCATGAAAGTGAAGTTCTAGGCCTGCAGAGTGACGGATGGAGCAATATCAGAAACCAAGGCGTTATTAACTGTATAGTAACAACACCGTCGCCGCTACTTGTGGCTTCTATTGAAACAAAGGCAGAACGACATACAGAACAATATATAGCTGAAGAGATGGGAAAGCAGATTGAAAAATACGGATCTGAAAAGTTTTTCGGTTTTGTTTCGGATAATGCGAAAAATATGCGAGCAGCTGGGAACATTTTAACTACAAAGTACAATATAATCGCGTATGGTTGTCTTTCACATGCACTCAATTTGTTGTGCACCGATATGCTTAAACTCAACAGTGTTTCGTCTATAATAGCTAAAGTGACAGAAATTGCCAATCATATTAGACAAAAACAAGTTTTGTATGAATTATTGAGACAGAAACAAACTGAAAATAAAAATATAGAACCAAAAGCAGACGCTATCCAGTTGCCTGTGAAAACACGCTGGTCATCGATTCTACATTGTTTAAATAGTATCTATAACACCAAGCTTAGTTTGCAAGGTCTTGCTGTTAGCCAAGAGGGAGCACAAATTATTAATAAATCGGTAAGGCAGTGGATCCTAGACAATGATGTATTTTGGGAACAAATTGTAAACCTAATCAAAATTTTCCAACCCATTTGTAAATGGTTGAAAATCGTAGGTGATTACTACACCATTCACTTCGCTGCTAAGGCCTTTAGTGACATAATAGAAGATGTGATTTAAGAAAATCTTTCACCGTCATCCCCGCTCAATGAAGAGGAAAAAAGTACATTATGGGAGTTAATAGCTAAAAGAAAAAATGATTTTGTTCTTCCCATCCATTATGCTGCAGTTTTACTACACCCAAAATCAGAAGGGACCCACCTTGATGAATCACAAATTCTCTCCGCCATTGAATGTATACTAAACGTTGGAGAAAATAAGCTGAATCTTACACCCCAAGATCTTATCGACGAAATTGCAGGATACCGTTGCAAAAGTGGCAAACTTTTTTGCAAAGATTTCATTTGGAAAAGCAGCCTTAATAAGCCGGTGTCCTGGTGGAAAGGACTTTGTTCTTCAACTTCTTTATCCAAAGTGGCGGCATGTATTTTGATGATGCCAGCTTCTTCGGCAGCTACTGAACGAAGTTTCAGCCCCTACAGTCACATTCATTCCAAAAAGAGGAATAGGCTAACCAACGAACCAGCAGCTAAATTGCTATATGTGTCTCAGAATCAAAATTTATTACGAAAAATGGATAGCGGTAGCAGATCTATTTATGTTTTTGACGAATGTACAGGAAATGGTGAAGACATTATTGATGAAGATATAAGCGAGGAATTTGACTGGCAGGAGGGAAATCCTGATGGTAATATAGTGGACGTGTCAGATGACGAAAATGATGTTGGACGGCTCGCTGATGAAGATTTTTTTTATAAATACTTAAGGACGCCAAGACCAAATAGCACCAACAATAAATGAAGAGGAAGACAGCGACGAAGACATGCCCCTCTCTCTATTGGCGTCCATTCCGACACGCAAGTTTTATTCATAATTTATCTTTTTATACTGTAATAATCCTCAATCACTGCAATATAATATATTTATATTTTCCTATGTATTACGTATTCCGTTTGCTACTTTTTGTGACAAAATGTGTAGTTTTTGTTGTTTTTTTATGTTAGTTTTGCCATTTAATATATATTTCCAATATTTCAAATGTTTCCAAATAATTCCAATGTTTCCCGAAATATTTCCGGAAATATTTCCGTGGAATATATTTCCGGAAATTTTACAACACTAGTTCTAGGGTTTAGCGAGAATTTTTAAAATAGTTCATTTCGGTGTCAAAAAATTGGTTAATTGGACAAGATATCAAAAAGTTTAATTGGAAAAATTCGTTTAGAATCCACGAGCGAATCCACATACCGATTTTGGAGCAAATCAGATGAAAAAAAATAAGAACTCATATTTTCCCCACTTTCATTAAAAGGAAAATCGAATATTATGATTTTATTTCAAAATTAACTTAATTTCACTCAACTACATCGGTTTGATATTAAATCTGACGAAATTCTTATGGAATGAAATATTCAAGGTATAAATTGAAAAATATCGCCTGATCGTGTCCTTAACTGTACCCATGTTTTTTTTTTCTACAGTAGATACGATTTTATAAAATCATTATTTTCAAGATTCCACTATGGGCGAACCATAGTGAATATTCGTTAATTAATTATTTTCCTAATAGCCAGAAAAATTGAGAAAATGGACATGGGTGAAGTTGGGTACACGACGCAATACGGTAATTTTCAATTTATATCCCTTGAATGTTTATTTCATAAGAAATTCGATTGATTTTACATTATACCTATGTAGTTAAAGTTACTTCTGGAATAAAATCATCAGTTTCGACTTTAATTTCAATGGAAAGGGTAAAATATGAGTTTTAATTTATTTCATCTCATTTGCTTCAAAATCGGCATCTGTTTTGACATCAAGATGAACTTTTTTTAAAATTCTCGCTAAACCAAAGAATTCAGCACATGTATCAAAATTGAACTTTTGGTTATCGGACATGCACAAACTATCCCCGAAGAAAGTTTCTCAAAAATATAAATAATAAAAACTTTTTTCTGTGTAGTTTTTGATAAAAAATGGATAGCACCATTCGAAAGAGGGTCTGAAATTATACAGGGTGTTTACGGTCTTGTGATTTTTTTTTTAATGTTCTCTTCTACACGTTAAAAGAATATGATTAACGCTAAAACGCCTTAGCAAAAGTCAAATAATAATAATAATAATTAATAATAATTATAATAATAATAATAATAATAATAATTCATGGTTACGTCGAGCGAGACTTTGCGTTCAACAACAGGGTGATAACTTTGAACAACTGCTGTAATAAAGCAGTAATTTTGCAATTTAGTGTCATCATTTTTGAAAATAAAGACGTACAAAAATTCATTATCTCTCTTATTATCTTTTTTTAAGATATAGAAGAAAATCCACTGTGTGTCTGGAGCTCACTGGCGCAAACAAAACTTACTTATTTCTTATCGTTTGCTAGAGGGCGTTTCTCAAATTTTGATTCCTTTGATGTCCTATAACTTTTTTATCAATAAAGATCATTCATTTTGGTAAACACTTTCTCAGGGCACTTTTTTCCGTAGAATCCATTTCAATAGGCGGATTTTTTACAGGGCGTTTAGATTTCCGTGCATGTCCCCAAGTTAATTTTTTCAATGGACCACCCTATATGTGTATGCCCTGTAAAAAACTGCCTATTGCAATGGATTCTACGGAAAAAAAGTGCCTCAAGAAAGTTTTTAATAAAATTATTTATTTTTATCAATAAAAAAGTTATAGGACATAAAAGAAATCGACGGAATTCGAGAAACGCCCTCTAGCGTCCAAACGATAAGAGATAGGAACGTTTTATTTGCGCCAGTGGGTTCCTCATTGAATTTGAGCTCCGGATACCTGGGTGATTTTTTTTCTATATCTTCAAATAAGGGGTGTTCCCATAAGAACGCCTCCAGTTTGGGACACCCTGTACTTCTTGAAAATTTCACATCAATTAATCAAAGGATAGTCTAGCTATAAAATTTTGAACTTGGCAGAAATCACCAATTCTTCATGATTTTTGGAGGGAGATTTTATCAAATTTTAGGCTGTTGTTATAATTATGCTCAATACTGCCCAGCAAACATGCCATGCCGGCAATGTAACTCTATAGTAACGGCATTGCCTGCAATTCTCATTGGCAATGTACAGGCAGTTATCACCTGAGGAGTATCAATTTGGCACGCCGGCCGTCATTTGGCCGCAAGGCATTTTGCCATGATGGATAATTGATGGCAAATCACTACTTCACCATCAAATGTCAAGGAATGATAAAAAAACACCACCAATTAAGTGCATTATATTTATTGGCATATTTCAGTTCTGGTTCTGATATAAAAAAAATGTGGTTAGGATAACAATAACCGGGACAATATCTAAAACTAAATGCAATTTATTGTCTTTTTCTGTTTGTGCGTCCTCCTATGCGAGGCCCTTAAAGATAACGTGAAATTGTTGACTGGAAGTGGATTAGCCTTGAGTGAGTCTGCAATCTGCAATAAAAAAATGGAGATTTCATGTTTGAGTGCTTGAATGGCACATTTTAGCAATGTATGTTGAGCTGATAAACGCCTTCCTATGCTTCATTCACCATTGTTGATATAAGTACAGTACTTTCATCAAGTATTAGAAAATGATAGGTACAAAATCAGTTGATGCATTTCTAAGAAATAGTTAGATATAAAACGTAAAATTCTTACCACAAATAAGTCGAACCATACCACTAAAAGCATATGAAAGGGTGGCTTTTTATTCCGTCTTGCCTATTGTCCAGTTTTGATTACACCCTTAAATGTTGATAAACTGAGCCATTCGTGTCTAATGAGTTCGGACATAACCCTTTTTTTGTAGCATGTGCATATGCACCTTCTTGTGTTCTTTACCCAATAAGTTTTAGAACGTAATCAAATGCACGAATAACCACCTGTACTGTGAATGAATTGGTTTCAATTCAATACGAACTTATTTTCGTTCCACACTCACTGCACAAATACACATGTTTTGGAACTTTGCAACGAACAAATACCGGGATCCGGGATCTGCGTCTGCGCATTTGTCAAATGTCAATTGTAAACTGAAAATATTGGCATCGTTTCAGTCTAAAAGTACAATTCATGGATTAAATATAACGTATCGTTTCCTATTTACTCAATGATTGATGAAAAAGCTTTACATGAAGATCACCAGTTAACATGTGATTGAACATTGCTGTATGCAAGGCTATTAAAAGGCATTGGCTATTGTATAAAGAAAATGTAACTTGGCTTCACAGGCATATTGAAAATTGGAAATTTGCCTTTTTATGGGTAATGTGCCAGTACCTTTTCTTTATTTGACAAACAATGCATGTTTGCAGTTGTTATTATTTTGCAAATAATGCACATCAATAATTTGCCATCATGATGCCAACGATGCCATCATTAAATATGTACCTTGCCGACCAAAGCTGTTTGCTGGGTGTATAATATGTAAGTTGTAAGAATCGTACTCTCACCTGGGCCAGTTATTTTGATTCTGTAGCAATTTTGTCTCTGTTATCCTTCTAGATAAAATATCTCCTGATAAACCAAAGGCAGCCAACATAAATCATTTAAAAGCTTTTCCTATGATCTTTGCTGATCATTTTGATTTTTCAGGAAGATTTAATGATAAGGGAGATAACGATAGAACCAATCGACGTGGAAAATTCTCCTCTAGAGATGAAGATGTTTCTGAAAAATTTCAAAAGCCTTCCGAAAAAGTATCACTATTCTCATTCTTGGAAGATAAACTGCCAGTTAGTGAGATCAAAAAACCCACTGCTCAATTACCAAGTTGCAATCAAAATATCTGTAATGATTATCATCAAAAAGATCCAAGAATTCAGCAAAAAAGAAATCAATTGAATAGTAATAATGCAACGAGAAGGTTTGAGCAGAAAAATATTCCTCCTCTGTACAAAGGCCAATCACAGAAACCCAACACCTCTAATAATGAAATAGCAATATCTGCTGATAGGAATAGTGCCAATGCTAAAAAAACTGCCAATAGTGGAGAAAATAATTATAGGTAAGTTCGAGTAGAAAATTAGGTGTAAAAAATATCTCAAATCAGATTGATTCAAGTCACAGCGAGTTATCCACTATTCACCAGGTGTGCGTTCACAAATGTCGGGCGATCGCACGGCGACGCTCTGACCTTTCCCGGCTGTTCACAATTCTCGCCGAGTAAGATTCACACTCATTCACAATTCGGGTTAATATTCTCCGGGCGATCAACTTTTCAACCCACTTTTTAGCTGGTGAAGATTTGTCGCGCCTGCGTTGTTTGTACAAACGTGTGATCCTAACCAAAAACCAAAAACAACAAACTACACGGCTGATCGTTGATACATTAGGGCTGGTGATAATTTAATTAAAAAATGAATATTATGTCGTGAGAATCGCACAATCTTGTGGTAGATGCGGATACCAATTATGTCAGACGATGGAAAAATGATATTAAACCGAATCGAAGGTAAAAAATTGTAAGCTAAAAAAACATCATTGTCAATTAACTTTTTTCCAGACAATGCTTCAGAGTATTTCCCTGTGACAATGGCAAATGAGAATGAGAGGCGCTATCTGACGACGAATCACTGTCCTGGAATGCCGGGATCCATATTTTACATTATTTATTCCTTATTCCACACGCTTATAACTTCTTAGAAACACAGTATAAAATGATAGTTTAGAAAGTATAGCTATGGTGGTATTATTTAGTGTTTTTGTAAAATGGTTGTATTATTATTCAATGACCGTAACAGTCATATTATAACACTTTCAAATTTTAAAGGTTATGATAAACCATAACAAGACGAACAATCGTGAACGAGGATTATTTACCATACGTCATCTGTCAGATGAAACTGACATTTGACGAAAGTTCCGGGTTATTAATTATTGTGAACGCACCCCAGAAGTTATGTATTTTAATCTCACTTGGTTCTTTGAGAATATCTGCATATCTCATCAAATGATACTACTTGTCAAAAGGAAGCACTTCACAAAGTTTCACGACTATATGTGTATCATGTCAAAAACACCACGCTGTACTGGAGACCTTAATACAGGGTGGGCAAAAAGCTCCTAGGTGATTAAAAATCGAAATAACTTTTTTATTTATATATATATATTTTTTAAGTGCATACTTTTATTTATTTTTGAAAAGGTAAAGAAAAGACAAATCTTATGGACTATAAATATACAGGGTGTTCCATTTAAAAAAATAAAGTTGGGTCCGATAACTTTTTGACCTGACCCTGTATACTAATTCCGAAGGCAGACTCGAGTTCTACGAAAAAAGTTATAAAAGAAACAGTTTTCACATTTTCCATAACTTATCTGATAGTTTAGATACGAGGGGTACCTTAAAATGCAACATTTTCAGTTTTGCCCTGTATCTTAAAAACTAAAAGGGCTATGAAAATTTTGTTAACGGCATCTTTAGTTTCACGAAAAAGTAGCACACTGTCGCGAAAACCGCAACTTTCTATCTATAAGAATAACGGAGATACCCCGCAAAAGTACCCAAAATGGGACTGTACTTTTACAATCTGGAAATAGAATCGAAATTGGTTTTCGGGAAAAAAAATACGAATTTTTAAAATCATCTAGGAACTTTTGGTCCACCCGTTACATGTTTATCTTTTTTTATATTTGTTTTAACGAAATATTCAATCAATCCGGGCGAAACAAGCCTTAAAAATTCGCAAACTGCATTGAAATATCGTTCGAGTGTCCCGCAGTTTATGCTGTAGAAGTTATTGAAATCCATAATGAATGGATTGGTGAATGTTCACTATTTGGATAAAGTCGATTATATTTTTTTTGTTTTTTAATTTTTACAAATATATAAAGCAAATTAATTTAGGAGACTCGATCAATTAGATATGATTTAATTTGAACAAATCAGATTTTATTGTTTGTCTTGAAATCGAAATAGAATTTAACACAATTGTTGATCATACACATTCCAGAAATACTCAACATAAATATCCAAAAGACAAAGTGAATGGGGCCAGTGAGCCAGCATCACAATATCAGCAAAAAACCAGTACCATAGATAGGTAAGAACTACCAAACCACTAATACATACCTATATGACAGATCCATAGCACAATTTTCAACAGCACTCAACAATTCAGCAGTTATAGTCAAAGAAGTCAATATCCATCCAATGACAGATCATACCAACGGGATAACTTGCCTCAGTACAGGAGTAACAACGATAAGTATTTGCATCAACAGAATCATCCTCCTTCGAACACTCAAGGATACTACAGCAATCATACCAGGCAGCATTATCAGAATCCCAACGCCAATCATTATTCTCAGCATCAACAGAATAACGATAAAGGCCAAGCAAATGTATGTACTGTTTGAATGTCAAATTATAAATTTAGCTTTGTAGTTTATAGAACCTTACTCGGTACTCTAACTTCAGTTCAAGACTGAGTAGGGAAAGGTCATGTCTAAGTTTCAAGTTATACTTTTCCAGAACCAACAGAATGGCCTACATTCAGTTGTACAGAACGCCGAAATGCACCAACTAGCGAACAATTTGTCCAAAATTTCGGTGAGCAACGAGTTCGCCAGTCGATCACTCAGGCAACATTTGAATTTGGGTCCTTCAAAAAAACTTGATGCTCCTCCACAATCAAATGAGTCGTCATCAGGATCAATGACAATTAATATTGGGGATCAGTGCATGGCCAAATATTGGGAGGATGGCAAGGTAGGAATAGTTTTCAACATAAAAGGTCTGTCCACAAAATCTAGTTTTTTATTGAAAATGGTAGATATAGGTAACATGAACCCCTATAAAGTTTTTTAAAAAATAGTCAAATATTTTCTGCGTTATTCGCTGGACAGATTTGTCAAAACGCGTAGAGGCTAGGAAAAGAGTGTGACGTCACCCGCGCGCTTATTTACTGTGGTCATAGGTAACGTACTGTAGCCATAGATAAAGATAAATAAAATATGACTGGTGTTACACACGGTTCGGCATTATAAATAATATTTTGGTGGCAAGAAAGTGGAGCTGTGAGTAACCAATGCAGACAGCAAAAAGAAAATTATGGTTTGCTGCAGTGAGACGGAATTTTGAAAACGTTTGAAAGTCGAAAGAAAACACTGTCAACAACCAAGGTTAATTGATATGTAGTATAGTATATGTAGTATATGTATATATTACTACCAATTAACCTTGGTCAACAACTACATATTATCAAAAACTACGTCAGGTCTACCTTCGGCAAATTATGTGAATCTTCTTTCTGGAAACCGTCCTCCATATTTGCGGAGAATAAATAAACTTTCCTGATAATTAATGGCAATGTTCTATACTGACGAACTCAAAACACATGCAAACTTTAATATTGTTTTGACGTCTAACGTCACAATGATTGAATATAAGTACGTTCCGTCTTCCTAGGAAGTATCTGACGTCACAGTGCGTTTTGTTCGCTAAACCAAAGCACTCATTTTCAACGACTGCTGTTGTATTTGGGATTGATTTTTTTGCAAGCACACTTCGAATATAGTTATTATCATATCGAAATCTTTGTTTTACAATACTTTTAATGTATATTAATTTTTTTGTGGACAGATCTATCGTTTGAGACTAAAAAACTACAGTTTAATTGTTGCCAATAAGTTTCTACACTATTCACAACCAAAAGTCACCAATGTAAACAAACTACGCGTGATCAAACAAAGGGAAACGATTGGAAGGTCACGTGAGATAAACCAACACATGTGACCAGTTCAATCGTTTCTCAATGTCTAATCACGTGTAGTTTGTTAACTTTTGATTGTGAATATAGTATAGTGTAAATGTGTCTTCAATCAATCAATTAGTGTGAGTGACCAACAACTTCGACCTTTTCAAATTCCTTAATTCCTTAACCAGAAATATGGTGATCTAGGCAAACTTATCCAACTCAAAAATTGCTTCGCCAAGTGTACAGAGGGCGTCAAAGATTCAAATCGATTTTGATAATTTTTGGTACCTACTCTTGGATCATGAAATCACGTTTTTTGTTTATACAGGGTGTTACTTAATGGTATGTCATTATTTTAAGGTGGAGTTCCTGGATAAATTTTAAGTCGAAAAGGTCATATAAAGTTGGGTCTTAAAATGCTTGGTTTTTAAGATACAGGGTGTTAAAGATCTATTTTATTTACAGTTTTTAATACATTTTCCAAAGACGGTTTGAGATATTAAACTGAATTTTGCCACAGGATATTATGGTATAGGAACACACTTTTTTTAATCTTTATTTTTTTTATTTTTATATCATTTTATTTTATTTATTTTTTATTTTTTTAGACCCAAGTTTATATGACTTTTTCGACTCAAAATTTATCCAGGAACTCCCCCTTAAAATTATGACATATCATGAAGTAACACCCTGTACACCCCGACCGTTTGTAACTCGGTTTGTAATTAACCGAAACTGTTATAAAGGTGACGTCATATGTAGTTATTGCTTTTGATTTTTTTGGCGTTGATTTTTTAACAATTCAGATGTTTTTATCGTAAAGTTGAATGCATTGGAGAGTTTTTCTCTCGCTTGAAAAATTTTGCTGAGACAAGTGGTTGTACCAGAAAAAAAAATCTTTCCACAGATATCTTATTATTGTTTTTTTTTCCAGCATAACCACTTATACCAGCAAATGATTTCAAGAGGGGAAAAAACACACTGCGTTATCAGATAAAAACATCTAAATTATCAGAAAGTCATTCCATAAAAAAACGGTAACGTCATAATTATCATTATGCAGTTATATCTTTTGATTTTTCATGGAATTGACTTTCCTGATAATTCAGACTCTGAATGAATTTGCTGGGATAAGTTTTGCGAAAAAATTCGGGATGAGTTTCCCCGCTTTAAAATAAGAACAAAACTTTCTTTAAACAGGTATTCGCAAATGCTTCGTTACATAGCTACAGGGTGTTGAAATTTTATTTTCATTTTTATTTTTTCTAAATAATATTTGAACTTATGGGATTGTATGTGTGATTGGAGTAAAACAACTGTTGTAGGCGAGAATGTTTTAGAAACATCTATTGAAACAACTTATAACACTATGATACTTGCGCGTCGCGTTACAAAAGGCTTGTATTTGTACTGAGGCTGAATATCGACTGACTTGTACCGATGCTACATACTAACCGTCCTTCGAATCTAGCCATACGAAAAAGGAAAACAATTCTTGGGCCAGACTGGAACCAGGTTAAGAAATAGATCTGCGACGCCGGCATGTTGGAAAATCCCAAGAATTCTAATCGTTTTACGATCCTTGGAAATATCCTACCCTAATGTCGCAGACGTGGGTCCGTTACGAATATTTCTACCTGATAGTAAATGTGTTGGAAATTCCTAAAATTGCAGGACTGGAACAAAATTGGCACATCAAGATGTTCTTTGGTAACCCTGGTATCGTTCCGTAAACCGAACACGCCGTTCACTTCTTGTTGTGGTTGTTGTTGAGTTGTCCATCTTTTGCTGTTGAGGCAAGGTCGAATGAGGCGCTGTTGCCGGATTCTGGTCCTGTTCTGGTGGTGACGTTGATGTAGGGTCTGCGTCATCGGTTGCGACTTATGCTGGTTTAGGACGATCCATCGAAACTACGGTGTTTCCATTTCGCAGCTGTAGCGAGAAAGTTCTATCATTTCTTGCTACAACTTTGAAGGGCCCTTCGTAGACCGGTTGTAATGAACCTTTGTAGACCTCTTGTCTGAGAAATACATGTGACGACGTCTGAAGATCTTTGAAAAGGAAGACGCGTCTCTTGTTATGACCCGTGCCATCAACAGGGCGCAATTCCTGGGAACATTGCTTTATTTCCTTAGCGAAATTTGCAGGATCTAAGGTGTCATGTTCTCTCGTGCGTGCTGACAAGAATTCACCAGGTAACCGGATCGTTTCGCCGTAAACCAGGTCCGATGACGTCGCAGATAGGTCCTCTCGCCAGGCTGCTCTAATGCCAAGCAGAACCACTGGCAGAATGTCAATCCAGTTTTCACCGCCGTGACATCTGAATGCTGCTTTGAGTGGTCGGTGAAAACGTTCCACAAGTCCGTTGGCAGCAGGATGGAATGCGGTGGTTCGCAAATGGGTTGAACCGATCAATTTACTGAGACAATTGAAAAGATTCGACTCAAATTGTCTTCCCTGGTCCGTGGTGATGCGTAACGGAACTCCAAAGCGTGCCACACATTGGAAAAAGGCTTCGGCAACAGTGTCCGCATCTATCGTCTCCAAGGGGATAGCTTCAGGCCAGCGTGTGAAACGATCGACGCAGGTAAGCAAGTACCGGTACGTTTTGCAAACAGGCAAAGGGCCATCCAAGTCGATGTGCACGTGTTCGAAACGTGCAGACGGTGGTACGAAGGTCCCAATCGGTGCCGATACGGGAACCGTTCATTTGTCCGAACGTCTATTTGTCCGACCGTTCGTTTGTGCGAAAGATGTTGCCGGTTGTTCGCATTATTTCTATTATCCCGCCGCGGCGCGTCTGACTGAGTTCCATCACGAAGTTAGATTGCCAAGTCGTGCATTGGATTTTTCGAATGGGTTCTTCTGATTTTGGACGATATACGCGACCAAGAATTTATTTTTTGACGCGACGAAGAATGATATATGGAAAGTCGCCGCCACAATTTGATTTGATTTATACTGACTATTATCTAGTTAATTACCTATATGATATTTTTCAAAACAAATGTTTTTATTTATAAAATGAAAAGCTTCGTTTTCCAATTAATTTCTTGATTATTAATTGTTATTGTGGGTATTGTGTTGGATCTTTTACGTGTGATAATAATTATTGCCAGTGTTTTTGCTGGGTTTATCGTGATTTTCCATTATTTGTCATAATAATTAGATAGTATGTCAGCTTATATAAACGGTTCGAGCTATAATTGGGTTTTTTGTCGTGAAATAGAGGAGGATGTCGTCGGCATCCATTGACATTGATATTTTTGAAGTTGGTAGCACAAAATATTGAGGGCATTACACTACAACAAACTGTTATAGTATCGCATGGCATGATACTGTTATAGTATCATGTATTAAGGGGTCTGGGGGTTGGAAGTGTGGGCACAAAAAAAATAATAAGCTGGGTGGATGTAACGGATCCATACAATTTATATAGTAGGGGGACAAGAATAATATAAGTGATGACACTTGGCGGACGCCTGCTCTTTGTTGCATTGTTTGGGATAATTCGGTTCCAATCTTTGTTTTGAATCTGCTTTTGCGCCACGATGGATCTATGAACTGGTGATACTGTTTACCTGGGTTTATGATAAGATCCACAAAAACCTAATGGGATGACGAATTGGTTTACGATTACGATTGATCTGATATTCTTGAAAATTGAAGACCATATAGGTTACAAAGTTCCATTTCCAACGATTTTTATTTAATAGCATAAAAAGGGCCTACATGTGGACCCCGAAGTCCACATGTAGGTGGAAAAGGTGGTCCAGAACGGAAAAATAAATAATTCCGTTGCAAATAGTTGATTATTCTTTCTTCATGAAACGCATCAGTTTTTATCAATTTCCTAGGAATTCGTTTTTTGGCACTTAGACCCTTTGTAACTTATGGTCTTCAATTATATGTGTTTTTAATCAAGTCTATTCATTGGTTTTTTACATAAAGCTCTGATGATTGTTCAATTAATTTGTAATCCATGCATTGAGTCTTCAAGTCAGTATTCCAGTAGGTAGGTACTCAATTTTCAGTAAGCTCGAATTGGTGTGTGGTGAGTTCAAGTTTTCCAACTTCAATTTTAGATCTGGCGTTCATACAATAACTTTCCGATGCAACTTGTTAATGAATTTGGTCTATATTATAACCACAAAACAATTCCATTCCTCCACTCTCCAGTTCATGCAAGGAAAAAGTTTGGAATTTCCTCCACTTAATTGCCTTTGTACCTAGGATGTTCGTTTTGGCATTAGGGTGAGCCGATATGCATGTTGACATGATTTGTAAATTTTGGAGTGCACAAATTGTACTAATTGTAACTAATTTGTGGAAAATTTTGGAGGCCGAAAGTCACGGGAGCCTTATCGCCGCGATTGGATTTTTCCAATTAGAACATTATATTAAATAATAAATAAATATTTATTTATTAGCATTTTGCTACGAAGGGGAAACAGATATAAAAGTGTACATGATAAAAAACAAGTTTATCTACTCAGGTTTACAGTGTGTCCGGAAAGTCAACGATAATACTGAAAGGGGTGATGGACCAACTCATAAGCATCCAGAAAACATAATATGACGTTAGTAAAAACTCTATGGTTTTATAAATTATTTCTCTTTAAAAAAAGATTTCTTATACTTATATTGAATATTTTGAACTTTAAGTGGCAATATCTCGAAAACCATAAATTTTCTACTAAGGTCATATAATGTTTTTCTGGAAGCTTATGAGTTGGTCTATCACCCCTTTCAGTATTATCGTTGACTTTCCGGACACCCTGTATAGGTACTTAGGTAAATAAAACTTTATTTACAAATAAAAATATAAAACTAAGAAATCACATCAAAATATATTTTTACAAACATGCATGCAATTGATTCAAATGTGGGCAATACATGATTCTATAAAAGACGTTTAAAATCATTAAGGATATCACAGTTTTGTTGAATTATTCACACATATTCATTTTTTAATTTCTACATCTAAGGGACTCAAAATAGGTATTTTTCTACGAGCGTGCGCAAAGTAGCCACTTCGCACACTCATTTGCGTGTGCAAAGTAACCTTTTCCCGCACTCAAATGTCAACTCAAATAACTACCTACCAATTTGTTGTTTTAAACTTCGTTTCCATACCAACCAAACTGTAGATAATGCACTTTGTGATTCACAAAATAATGTTCTTGTTACTTTTCCCTTTTCAGTCAAAGTCAAAATGAAACACACAATTCTTTTTTTGCGTTAAAATCGCATTCGCCAGTAACGTAAACAAACATTGATAATGATGACTCTCAATCGGCATTTGTGAGTTGTTCTTGCTTGATTTTCGTTTAAACTGATCAAACTACTGTGTTTATCGGAAATATTCGAAAGATTTGAGCTGAATACTGGCATCAAAAAAACCTGATCATGTATATGTTACAGTGAATGTTAGGAATTCAGTGAAAGCTAGCTTTTACTAGTTGATGCTAGCAATCACTTGATCCGTTAGGAAATGTTGAATTTTGAAGAATATTGTACACTTTCACTAGTGAATGTTGGAGAAACTTTATCAAATCAACTTTTACTGAAAGCAGTTAGGAAAAGTTCTTGTTAAAACTTATTTCCGCCATTTAACTAACCCAAGGTGCACGGGGCACTAAATGATGTCGCTCGCGCGACATCAAAATTTTTGCCAAACCCAAACTAACCCAAACTAACCCAGACTAACCCCTACTGAGAATACTTGAGTATTTTCTATAATACGGTATCTGAACAATGTTCACATTGTACACCTGCGAATCATAAGTCTCGTATTTTCCAGAGCGTCTAATCTGTCGGCGAATTCCAACTCGGACCAATAAGGATATTTATAATCACGATAATAATTTTCAGTGTAGCAGCTTTCACTAGAAAAGTTACGTGAATGCTAACAATTACTAGTAAAAGTATGATGAAGTCAATCGAATTCCACTTTCACTAGCTAAATGTTTCCAAATCAGGAAAAGCTTACTTTTCCTAGTAAAAGTTAGCTTTCACTGATTACCAGGTTTCACTGTGACATATACAAACAAACGGACAATCAAATTTATAAAAGTATAAACGATTAAACGAAGACTGACTGATCTTAATGACGCTGCTGTCTAGAGTGTCATGTCAAATCAAAACAGTGTTGCCAATAGCAGGGAATAAGGCGACAAAAGAGGAACAGTGATCGGACATGCCCTTGCATTTCAAATATAAAATGAATCAATTATGATTTTGATTATACCCATATTATCCAATTTCCAGCTGCCGCCACAAACTGTTCTTTCAATATAAATATATTGTTAAGCATAAATAATCATTATTCTCAAGTTCTATGTTTTTAAGTGTGTTCAAATAATATATTATCTAAAGTTTTTCGTGTCTAATCTGTGAACGCTCGTAGAAAAAATATAGTTCCTAACAAGTTCGCAAAGTGTCTTTCCCGCCCTTAAAGCATATCCGAACTCCGCTTCTCGTCGTTCGTCTAACTGCTTTTGCGTGCGGGAAAGCATCACTTTGCGAACTTGTTAGGAAAATAACTATTTCCTAACGAGTGCGCGGAAAGTGATATTTTCCCACATGTGTTAAGAATCAATTTTTTCACGCCCATGTAACTATTTCCATTTTTTGCATGGATTTTAATTCGAAAAGTGCCACTTTACCATTCTTCCGCTCCGGATACAACAATGTACAATTTGCACATTTTTTTGAAATATGAAAAATATAAGGATAAGTCAGTACTGACGTCATTGATGTTTAAAAAATCAACCTACGACCTCTATTATTGTAGTAATCACCGATTAAAGAGCGCCAATCCTTCCACTACTTCACAGAATACATTATCTATTTCCGTCTGGCGTATTGACTGAGATATGACTTGGGGGGTAATTTGGCTCCGCCCCGTTTTCGATCATACAGTGAAATTTGCGTTTTCTTTTTTATTTATTTAGTATATTTATTTTGAAAGAATTTTTTCGCTGATGACTTTCTAAAATTGTTTTACTACGTATATAAAATTTCAAGTCATTTGAAAATGTATGCAAATTGTCCATTGTTATTCTTCACTGGTGGGGTTCACTCCTTTCTTAACCCTCAGTATGGACAGTATGCCCTCAGTACTGTGCTGGTCGAGTGGTGGCGAACGCGCCGCTTGATTGGAGATCCCCACAACCCCACAACCCGACAGGGGGTATACAGAAAACATTCTCTTGTCCAAATTTATGCGGCATTCTCAATGAGTAATGAAATTGAGTAGGCTGCGTAATATTAATTGATCACTAATAAGTAGTCAAAAATGTAATAATTATCCTAAATTGATTGAACCTCAAAGCAAGGAAATTAACTCTAGTCAGAACTTGACGTTGGACGACGGGATGTACAATTTTTTTTTTTAGATTTTCTGTTGTTTCATGTTTCATTTTTTCCGATGAGTTAAAAAATTAAAACCATTGAAACGTCTGATAAATGTAGATATGAACCTATTTTTGTTCAAACTATGAAAAATGAAAAATAGAATAATTTCGTAACAACCGACCAACGTGCCTAAAAATGCACGTCAGTATACATAATGATACTATAACTATGGAGGACTGAAACTAGGAGACGAATCAACATACGAAAATCACTGAAAAAACGTCCCTCTTTTTAATTAGTTCATTTGAGGGCGCTGTTATCGACAGTGAGGTCCCCTTCAGTTTATTGTTGTTGTCAACGGCGACCTATTTGTCAGTATAATTTTATTGTCTGATCATAAATTTGATACATTTTCGAAGATTTGAGCAGAAAATGGTTTGGAAATTGATTGTTTGATTCCCTTTAAGTACCCCTCCCCCAAACTCCATATTATACTCAATCTCAACTTTGACAGTTGACCTATTCTGGCTGGAAAATGACAAAAAGAATATATATTTTTTGTAACGGAATGGTAGAAACTTGACACTGTGAGATAGATTAATACAAATCAATATTCGCACCGTATATTAAACAGTATTTGTTGCTCTACAAAATTTCACAAATAGTTCAAATCAAAAAGACTACTTACAGACATGTCGCTCAATCAAGACAAAATACAGTCTATTTTATAAATGTTTCGCTGAATCTAATAAACTCCCAAATAATTCCATGTAAACAACATGTGTAATAATAATTATTATTATCTTTTACACGCTCATTCTTACCTTGCTACTTGTAAGTTTTGTCTCACTAAGATGTTTACTCCGATTGTATTTTGCCTTCATTGAGTCTGCAGTACGATAATGTATCTAACAGTTTCATATGAGCGTCATTTGAAACGATCGTTCATGCATTTTAACTGTCTGCGCGCGTGAAAAAATAAATAATCTTAAAAATGCATGACCTCACTTGCGACACTTAGACATCTAGCGATAACATTAAAAACCCGAATTACAATTTGAAAACTGGACCACTTCCAATGCATTGCGATTCGTCTCCTAGTTACAGTCCTCCATAACTATAACAAACAAGATATGCTCACGCGCAGGTTTCGCCGACGTCATTGCGTATCCGAACCTCAAAATTCATAGGTTACCTAGGCAACTGGGTCACCATGATACTAAAACAAACAAGATAAACTCTCGCACATCCCCCTCAGAAGTCATCACGTGACCTACCTCAAACCTATACAATCAATGTCACGCGGGGATGTCATGCGTGAGCCAGTCCATTTTGACCAGCAAATGATAACTAGTAAACGTTATTCATGTTTTAAATCCAACCTCACTTTTGGCTCGCGGTGACGACATGCGCGGCTTGGTTCTAATTTCGTCGAGCAATTGATCATATCTTTTGTGTTTTAGTACCATGAGTATACATGGTCGTCATGGAGAAAGAGAGGGTTAGAAAATACGTAAACAGGGTGCCACAGATTCGAGTGCATGCATGGGGATCTTAGTTATTATAAGAGATACAGGGTCGATCAAATGGATGCAAAGTTTTTATGCTCAAACAAATGTCATTTAGACATTTAAAAAATTCCCACTATTTCCGAAGATATTCGAAAAAACCCAAAATTTCTCAAAAACTTTATTATTATTTTCTGAGTTTATTTGAAAAGATGTTTTAAAATGAATTGCACCCTCTCATTGTCACTTTTTCTTCTCTGCAATATGGTGGTATCATCAAATTAGAAATCTGACGTTTCGTCTTTGAGCGGCCAGCCTCAAGTACATTTTTTTAAATACGGACCCGAATTTTTTATTTTATTTTCAGTTATCTTTTGACGCCAATAGCGCATTGAGGTATCGCAACCGTCAAAAAAATACTCATCTAAAAAATAATACCATAGAAAATTAGTTAGGCAACCCTTGTTTCCCTAACACATACAGTTTGGTTCACAAACCCTTCTTTATTCGACACGTTATTATTATTATAAAATAAAAAATTCAGGTCCGTATTAAAAAAAAAAAGTTGATGATGGCAGCTCGAAGACGAAACGTCAGATTTCGAATTTGATACCACCATCTTGTAGAGGAGAAAAACTGGCAATGACAAAGTGTGATTTATTTTAAAATGTCTGCTCAAACAAACAAAGGAAGTAATAAAAACGTTTTTGCGAAATTTCGTTTTTTTTTGAATATCTTCGAAAATAGTCGGAATTTTTCAAATTTCAAAATGGCATTTTCTTGAGCATAAAAATGCGCAACTTCGCAACCATTTAACCGACCCTGTATCTCTCATTATAACTGAGATCCCCATGCATGCACTCGAATCTGTGGTACCCTGTATTTTATTTCAATAATTAATTTAAGCTGAAAAGATTCTTGAATTTTCTTCTCATCGGTTTCTTTATCAAAGCACCGATACTAGAACTAACTTGTTATAGCTTCTCTGCTAATACCTTAAATAACACATTTATTCCAAAAAATAGACCCATACGAAACCCAATACAAAATAAGTAGTTCAACAGTAATCAGTGACAAAATCACACTTCTTTTTTTTCCACAAATACTATGAATATCAAATAAGTATAATTTATTACCTACACAACGTAATCCAAATGTTGAAATATATTAATAATATGTTGTGACTTGAAGTGTAATACTCTAGAAAAGTCCGAACACTTGGCAACAGTGATGGCATACATGCCTGTGGTCGATAAAGAAGGTTCCTGTCTAAAGCTTCCTTAGACAAACTGGATGCACAATTTGGCAACAAAACTATAAATGTTTCGGACAAATGAACGATCGTACAAATAGACGTTCGGACAAATGCTATGGACCCGCCGATACGTGCCTCGAAATTTTTGATCGTTGACACCAGAGACAATATAAAAAAAAAAGTTAAGATAGGAAAGTGGAAACCATTTTCCTCTAACTTGAATAGTTTGAGTTTTATAGCATGTCAAAGTTGCAAAAATGCCATTTTTAAAACGCGATATCTCGATAACGGTTGAATTTAGGAACTTTAGTTGTATCACAATTTTTGTTCCAAATTGAAGAAAGAATTGAAATATCAATTAATATACAGGGGGTTCCATTTAAAAATATCATACTTTTTCGTGCCATACTTTTGTGACGCACCCTGTATGTTTTCAAATATTTTCAGAATGTGCGCTATTTACACCCCTAACCTGTGACGCATATTGATATTGATATTTTTCATATCCTATATGATAAAACCTACTTTACTCTATCGTTGGGACACCCTGTAGTGCCTACACCTATTTTTCAGGATATGAACAGCTATAACTTTTTTGGACGTCCCTGTAAAAACGATTCCTTTATCACTTTTACGCAGAAAATGTATAACTGTTAGAATTCGCTACGTGCAACCATTCTCGAGATATTTGGATTTGAAATAATGAATACATGTGATGATGAAATTATGGCCAAGCATGGTGTTCAATTGATTGTGCCAAAAATACAGGATGACTTTGCTTGCTTGAAAATAAGAAGAAAATTTCCCATCAACATGTGTCCGGATATGTTTCGTTAGACAGCTACAGAGTGCTAAAGTTTTTATTTTATTTTATTTTTTCCAGTTTTTTTATTTGTTTTTGTTTAAATAATATTTGAATAAGAGTTGTTGATAACATCACACCCAAGTCGACTCTTATCTTTTTTTTTACTGAAAATATGAAGCAATATGTGATAACTTCTAGCAGGTTAGCTTCGTCATAATGGACAATTTGCATACATTTTCAAATGACTTGAAACTTTATATATGTATTCTACACAGTATTTGAAAGTCATCAGGGAAAACAAATCCAAAATACCCAAAAATATACTAAATAATTGAAAAAGAAAATGCAAATTCCACTGTATGATCGAAAACGGGGCGGAGCTATATTACTTTGTCGAAAGAGAGAGAGTTATCATGGACAATACGCCAGACGGAGAGAGATAATGTATTCTGTGACGTAGTGGATGTTGATTGGCGCTCTTTAATCGGTGATTACTAAATTAAAAGTGGTCGTAGGTTGATTTTCTAAACATCAATGGCATCAGTACTTTCTAGTCCTTATATTTTCCATATTTTCAAAAAAATTGCAAATTATCCATTTCAAAATCCCATGTATCAATTATTTCAAATCCAAATATCTCGGAAATGGTTGCACGTAGCGACTTCCAACTAGTATACATTTTCTACGTGAACATCATAGAGAAATCTGTTTTTTAACTTAAAAATATAATACAGGCGCGTCCAAAAAAGTTATGGCTGTTTATAACAGTAACTGTAGGTAGCGCCCTCGACAAGTTGGAGCCATACAAAGGTCAAATTCGAATTTCGCATGTAAAGAAACCCCCAATCATCAATTTTCATCAAAAAATCGACATTGCTTCAAATATTATGTGGAAAAAACAAAAATGAAAATAAAATTTCAACAACCTGTAGCTCTGTGACGAAGCATTTCCGGAAACATGTTTATAGGAAGTTTTTTTCTTATTTTGAAGCGGAGAAAGTCATCATAAATGTTTTCGCAATATTAATGAAACACTCTGTATATCGATGATATAGTTTTCATATTTACTGACTATTTAAGTATCTACACTTTTTGTGAAGAACGCTTTTCTCTATCTATCAAAATAAAAGGGTGAGGTTAGTTCAATTGTTTTTTTTTAACAAACGAAGATTTCTCCCGTTTTGCTTGACCGATCTTAACAAACTTGAGCTCGTATGAAAGAGCATAATCTGCACTACAAAATGCTTATTTGGTTATGAATTTGTCACCTTCGGCGTCGCCGCTGGATGGCGTTAACTGAAATGGTAGCATATTTTTGAGTTTTTTCCAAAAAAATAGAATGTAATGGTATATTCATTTGATTTTATTTTAAAAGAGAATAAATTTTTCCAATGGAAATTTAAAAAAAAAACAAAAAAAAAATATTCAATTTTTTGTTTTTTCTTCTCAATTTGTTTAAAGAAAAATGTTTCAACTATTAAATTATACAGTGTGACCCATTTGTTTTGGGAACACCCTGATAAAAAGTTTATTTCTTAACCGATTTGGTTCGTTTTTTTTTTGGATTGTAGAGCTCGAAAAATTGTATATTCTTGGCAAAAAGTGACCTTCGTCATTTTGACTTCAAGGCCTACTATGTTACTTTTAAGAGCAAAATTTCAGGAAACCATATTAGCGATTTTTTTAGAAAAAATCTGTGTGCGTCACTGGATTCAGCATCCTTTAAAACGGGTCTATACAAATTTTCAACCGAAAATATCAAGTTGAAAAAAATTAAAAATTCGCACTTTAACAATCTTTGATTCTATCAAAACAAATAAAAATGACATAAAACTAAAAATTTGTAACTTCTACCAAACCACCATCAACTTCAATGCATTTATCATTTCTTTTGATAGAATCAAAGATTGTTAAAGTGCGAATTTTTAATTTTTTTCAACTTGATATTTTCGGTTGAAAATTTGTATAGACCCGTTTTAAAGGATGCTGAATCCAGTGGCGCACACAGATTTTTTCTAAAAAAATCGCTAATATGGTTTCCTGAAATTTTGCTCTTAAAAACTAACATAGTAGGCCTTGAAGTCAAAATGGCGAAGGTCACTTTTTGCCAAGAATATACAATTTTTCGAGCTCTACAATCCAAAAAAAAAACGAACCAAATCGGTTAAGAAATAAACTTTTTATCAGGGTGTTCCCAAAACAAATGGGTCACACTGTATAAAAATGTATATTCTATATAAATTTGATTTTTTTGAAAAAAACTCAAAAAATATGCCACCATTTCAGTAAACGCCATCTAGCGGAGACGGCGAAGGTAACAAATTCTAAACCAAATAAGCATTTTGAATAACAGATTATGCTCTTTCATACGAGCCCGAGTTCGTTGAAATCGGTCAAGCAAAACGGGAAAAATCTCCGTTGGTTTGAAAAAACAATTGAACTTCCTCCACCGCTTTATTTTGATGGAAAAAACGTTTTTGACAAAAAGTGTTGGAAAATAGTCAGTGAATATGAAAATTATATTTATCTATTTATTTATTCACGTAAATCTCACATTAAAAATAGAGTTCAATCCTACTTACAGCTCAAGTATCACAGATAAATCAAGTTCATGTCTATGTATGGTTTTCTTCAACACTTTAACATTTGTATACTTAAATAAATCTAAACCATAAAAACCGTTCGCCTGTCTGAGCAGTCTTGTAATGGGCTCATTCGCACCATAATTGGTGTGATGGAATGTTTCCGTAGCACGCCCTCTGCGTAAAGAGACATTGAGTTCAACAAGCTGTGGGACTTCAGGGCATAAGATAGAACCAGCAATGATCTTGAACAAGAGAATAAGGTCGCAGTCAAGTCTCCGACTGCTGAGGGAATCCAGATTGAATTGATTGTTTACATTATATTACATTATATTGAGGGGACCTGATCACTGTGCAGTATTCCAGAATAGGTCTGACCAGAATACAATAGAGGAGTTTCAGGGTGTTTGTAGAGAAGTCCAACGATGATCTTCGCATTAAACCGAGTATCTTGAAAGCTCTAAAAATGGTGTGGGAAATATGAGCTGAAAAGGTAAGCTTAGCATCAAAATAAACACCCAAATCACGAACCACATTCATCTCCGTTAGTGGGGAATTTCCAATACTGTACTAAAATACAATCGGATCATTCCGACGGGTAAAGGTGATTTCCGAGGTGATTTCACAGCACTTCTTCACATTCAAGTCCATATAATTTAACGAACATCAGCGAAAAACTGGTTCAGGTCACTCTGCAGCATTCTACAATCATTAGTGAAATTGACAGATCTAAATATCTTCACATCATCAGCAAATGCTAAGAAGGAACTATGGGCTATATAGTCGCCCAAATCACTAACAAACAAGTTAAACAGCAGTGGTCCACACTGAGATCACTGAGGAACTCCTGATGTGGCGTCAATTGTTCGGGAAACAAAGTTTTGATATTTGACCGCCTGTGTCCTATCCCGCAGAAAGTCATCTAACCAAGACACCACTGGTCCCTCGATACCCAAGGCCATCAATTTATCAATAAGAATGTAAGTTGTGATTGACTCTGTCAAAAGCCTTAGAAAAGTCGGTAACATTTGAACACCGCGTTCTCGATTCATTTAGAAAAATCTACTTTTTTTAAATGCGACAGCGTGTATATTCTTATAATTACCGATTGCCCAATCTTTGCTGAACATAAAAGGTTATTATGAATTTTGTCTTGGAACCAAAAATAACGGAGTTATGCCTTTAATTTTTTGGAAATTTAAAAGTTTGACATATCGGTTGCCATATTTGCTATTAAATTTATTATATCGTGCTAAACGTATTTTGTTTGCTAAGCTCATATTGAAACAATTAAATCATTGAAACTTGTAACTTGGACGTTTATAAATTAGTCGAGGAAAATACTTTCGGTTTCAGAAAAAAAATCATAAAAACCTTTTATGTTCAGAAAAAGTAGCTAATTTATTATGATGGAAATATACACTGTCCCATTAAAAAGAACGCGTTGTTCAATTGTTATTTGTCAGCATAACGTTAATCCGCAGAAAAAATACTAGTTCTCTCATTTAAACGACCTCGTATCCTCAATAATGAAGAAGTTAACAATAGTGCCGACTTGATCGGAGGCACACCCTGTATAGTGTTTATATAGCAACACGTTAGTGGTTGTGGACTGACCCTGAGAGAAAGTATATTGCTCAGTTGTATAAGGGTCCGACAGTCCCAGGCCAACAATTCGCTCACCAGACAATCAAACAATTTTGGTATTTCAGAGTGTGCACACACAGTCCTCTACATTATCCTTTTTTCCTGATTTGTAGATGGGCTTTAAAAAGCTAAACTTCCAGTACTAAGGGAACTTTCCAGTAGACAGGGATTTATTAAGAATTGAAGCTAAGGGCGAAGCCATGGTATATACACAGATTTTGTTAAAGTACATCGGTATACCATCGGGTCCAATACTAAGTTTATGGGAATCCAGATTTAATTTTTCTTTCATTTTTTAAGATTTGATAAAGTAAGAAGAACCATTTGTGGATTTATTGAAATGAAAAGAAGGAACATTCAAGTTTTCATCGCTGGGCTTATTAACTGTTGAAAAAAAGTCTGACAAAAGATCCACCATCTCTCCAAGATTTTCACTCTTTCTATTACAGTACGTTACTTGGTTTGGAATTACAAATGCGTTCCTTTTTCGATTAATATACAACGAGAAGGATTTTGGACAATGCTAGATATCCTCGATTTTGTTGACATCATTTTTGTAACCAACATCTTCAAGTTTTTGACACCCAGCCCCCAATCCAGAGAATAGTCCATTATCATCCTCAAGATGACAGCACTTGTAATTTTGATGTGCAATCTTTTTCCTATGAATGAGGTTTCGAAGTTCGGAACTAAACCAACACGGGAAAGAAGACGACTTAAATCTCTTCAGAGGTACATGACGATCCAAGCAGCCGTATAAAGTCTCATAGAACGCTTGTACAGCCTGATCAAGCACAATATCTCATCCCAATCTACACAGGCCAAAGTATCATTGATTGAAATGAAATCTTCACTACGGAAATCATAAGTATTCCTCATATTCTGAAACTGTCAAAGAATCATCCCACAAAAAATCGAAGCGATTGCTTTATGGTGGATACTATTTGGCATCATATGATCTTTAGCCTGATGAACTTCAATACCACTGCAACTGCAAATCCAAGATGTTGTTTCTACTATTCACAATGAAATTGAGTTGGTACATAGTAAGAAAACTAAAATAATAATTATATAACACAAAGGCTGGCGATTCCTCAGGATAGTCTGCAATTAGATCCAATTCATCATTTTTCCACGATCTTTGAGGAATATTATAATCCCCACAGAGGATTAACTTACAGTTAGGATAGTTTTCGAATAAATGCTCCACTGAACGGCAGTGTTCTTCATATTTTTCTACGGATGAATTGGGGGGCCGTAATTTAGGGTTCGACAAGACAAAAAATCTTGTCTTGATAATGATTTTCTTGTCTTGTCTTGAAAAAAAAGTCAAGAAATCAAAAAAATCTTGTCTTGACGCTTTCTTGATTCAAGAAATTTCAAGATCTTGAAAAATCTTGACAAAACGTCCCTTCGCTCCTGGTTGTAAGGGCCATATTAAATTGATGGATAATAATAATCAAGGAAGAATATTCGATTTCTACGGCAGTAGTACGTATTCGAATAGTCTGAAAGACCCAGCCAAAAGTTTTGGAGTCTTGGGGCAAGTCAAAATAAAAAAGGACTTCCAAATTGTATGCATATTCATTTTTTGCCTCCCTCCCATATCTGGGTACTCCATTGTCTGAACTTATCAAAGTAGATACCGTAGAATGTGGTCACTTTGATCTGCGGGGGTTACTTTGACACCTAAGTAATTTTTTTATCTTCTTTTTATTTTATGGGTTTTTTCAATTTTCTTCAGGATATTCTCTTTGTTATGAACGTGTAACAACACATTGTAAAAAACCTTCATAATTAAACAAAACGTGAATATCAAAGTAACCCCAACGCTTGTCAAAGTATCCCCATTTTATTGCTGGTTTCGAAAGTCCAGGAAAACTTATGAGACACGTGTTTTTTCTTTTTCAACTTCTTAGGGCACATGAAACAATAATTGAGATATGTAACAACACACAAAAATCACAAAATAACCCTCACAACACAGCTAAAACTAAGAAAAACCGTTTTTATTGGTGAATATTTTCATTTTCGAAAACCTAGTTCTTGTCTTGATCTTGTCTTGGAATCAAGACAAGATCTTGATATTATCAAGAAATTGGCGAACCCTAGGCAGTATTTTTCAATATGCCTTCTTATTGTATATGTAGTAACACCAGATTTAACTTTTCCGAAGTATATCATAGCTTTGTTCTCAGTGAGTTGTGCAGGTTTGAAAGCAGAAAAATCTTCGTTGCCCTTGAATTTTCCGCTGCCACGAATACCATTCATTCTCCTTCAACGTCAAGACATTTGTAGCTTGAAGTTGTCTTTGTCTTGGAATTCAACTCGTTCAATGTCGCCATTTGAGATCTCCTTATGTTTCACGATATTCTCAATTTTCTCATTCTCAATCCCGTGGTTAACATCTTGAGTGCTGTCCACAGTTAAAACTGAAGTATCTTCCTCCTGTATCAGTTTTATCTCTTGATCGATAGTTTGACCCATTCCTATTGCAGAACGATCCGTCGCCGTCGATTTCGCAGGTGATTCCGAGCTCGCACTCCGAGAAAAAAAAATGTTATTTTTTCTCGGCTCTCATCCATTATCGCGTCAACATCGACATGCAATGATTGCGATGTTACCTTCTCCTCCCTGATGCTAGTTATTATTGGGAATTTTGAAGTTGGTAATTCAACTTTAGCTTGAGGTTTGATTATTTCCTTCAGGAACATTGTTTGGCCCCGTTGAAGTTTAGGGAGAAGTCCTAATATTTCCTCCGAAGACATCCGTTGTGATTGGTTATCCAGATCGTCGACAGCTGTCTCCGTTCCAGTTTCTGATTTTGACTGAACGTCTACACACTTCTTGAACAATGATTCGTTAACACCGATGACCCCAAGGCCCTTAATTATATCTCACAGCACAAGCTCCATGGTAAAATGCACCACATTTAATGTAATTCATGTCAGTTTTTGTAGATCTTTTACAATTTTTGCAAATATTTTTAGTACCGCAAATTATGATATCTTGATCGGTCATCTCTTTTATCATCGATATATTTTCAATTGGAAAAATTCTATAAAAATCCCTTTTTTCTACTTGGTGTTGGTTGTACGCCCACTAGCGACCATTTCAGAAACTTGAAAATATTTTCCAAGTTTTTCTCTTGGCTGTTTTAGTTATAAAATTTTTCGCGGTAAGTTGGTAGGTACGACGAATCGTTTTCGAGATACAGCACTATTCATTTTTATCTGACCACCCTGTATATAATTGAAAATATTTTTTTTTCTGGCACAACCATTTATCCCAGCAAAATTTCTCAAGAGAGAGAAAACCTCCCCAGTACATTGAACTATTAGACAAAAGCATCTGAATTATCAAAAAAACAATTCCAAAACAATCTAAAGAAAGAACTACATGTGACATGTGACTTCACCTTTATAACACTTCCGGTTAATTACAACCGGTCGCTATAGAAACAAAAAAGGTAATTCCAAGACAAGGCACCAAAAATTATCAAAATAATTTTTTTCAAAATCTTTCACGCCCTCTGTACACTTAACGAAGCAATTTTGGATATAGGTAAGTTCACCTAGAGAGTCTTATTTTTGGTTAAGTAATTTGTGGTTAAGCGTTGTACAGTCATTTCAGGGAGACACTGTATATCAATCAATTTCATCAAAGCTGGATTATTTCAGTTCTATCCAGCCGTGGTGTCAGCAATAACCGATAAAACCTACGCTGTCCAATTCAAAGGTTATGGAAATATTGAAGAAGTCCTGAAGAACGACTGTTTTTCGGCAACTCACCTGCATACTACAGACACTCACAATCCGCAGAATAGAGCTAATAATCACAATGGGTATCATCCAAACAATTTCACCGGTAAATAAATTAGAAACATATAGGTAAGACAACTCACATTGAACCAATTATCACAGGAACTATGGAATTCAGAAGTAGGCGGGGTCCTCCAAGGAACTAGTCACTAAGAAGTAAAATAACTCATTTTCTTTATATTATACATTATAATTTATTAAAAATCACATTTATGTTTGAATAAGAAAATATTTAATAAAACTAATCAATCAACAACAACCACTTTTTCACTATTAAAATAAGTATAAAATACAGGGTGTCCGGAAATTACGCGTCAGGATTTTGGTGGGCGGTTCTACATGAAAAATTAATGCAACAAACTTCTATACAATTTTTTCAAAAACTCAAAATTAAGGAAGATACAGGGTGTTAAAAAAAATGTTTTTCTTATTTTTTTTAATAACTTTTTTTCTAGTGTAATGATTTTTGCCAAATTTTGCATGCATGTCACTAGTGTTTCTTTGTATTCACCCTATTAATTTGATGCTAGTCGTCAATGACAAAAGGCTGAAGCTGTCCTTCACCTTAGGAAAATTACTTAGAACTTTTTTGTTTTAATCTTTTTATAAATTTGGATGTCAAATTAGTAAAGAGCATCAAAATATTTTTTAAAAAGGTGCTCGTGTTGCATCATCGTAGAATTAACGGTTTCCGAGAAAAACGACTTTAAACATTAACCGTACCTTAAATAATTAAAAATTCGTACCTACTTTGAAAAAATTTTTGAAGTTTTTGAAAAAATTGTATAGAAGTTTGTTGCATTAATTTTTCATGTAGAATCGCCCACCAAAATCCTGACGCGTAATTTCCGGACACCCTGTATATCAAAACATCTCACAAAAATTGAACCTAAACAACGGAATGGGTTTGAAAAATTTATTCACGCCTGAAAACACAATTGCCTTTTATCCAAGTGGAGTCTATTTCCATATCGTCAGTCAACATGATAAAATCTGCATCTGCGCCATAATTCAGAGTGCCTTTCATTTTATCAATACCTAAAACTTGTGCTGGATGTAGGCTAGCAGCTTCTAGAGCGTACTCTTTTGAACAGCCTGAAAAAGTTGATGGTCATTGCGTGAAATATTTTTCAAATGTCGAAACACGCAACATGTGGACAAGAAAAAATCGATCAAATCAAATGAAAAGTGCTTCATTGTTGGAAATACCAAGCATTTATAACAAAGCCGTGCAGAATCTTTACCCTCCGTAATTTTTTCAATGATTCAAGGTATCCGCGATTCTCGAGAAAAAATTATGGCATGAAAATTTCGACTGTGCCGATATTTCCTTGAGTAGTTTGGGATAATGTCCTTTTATATGATTGTGACGCGCTCCGGGTTTTTGGTGATTTTTAACGGTCCGGAGGTTGAAAAATTATACAGTGACGGGCTAAAATATTTCAAATTCAGGGTTTTGATTTTTTAAAAAACGCTCGGACCCGTTGATTTTTATTTTTGGATGCGGTGTTTTCATTGGCAAATTCATGTATACAGCCCAAAAAACCTTTTTAGTTTTATCAATGCCTACAGGAGGTTGTTACGGCCTATTTCATAAAACCTCCTTGAAGCCAATTAGTTAATACGATATCATTAAAACAACGATACAACCTCCTTACAACCCTGAGGGCCCACTCCTAAGGAGGCTGTTACGGCTTATTTTAAAGTTTGTTATAAAACCTTAATGCAAAATTTAAGTAAACGATAAAGCACTCATAAAACCTTACGCGGTTTAAAACTATACTGCTGGACACTCGAACTTATACATGCACATTTTTTAGTAAAATTCAAAGTCCAATATCTTTGACGAGAAAAGAGATATATGTTAATGCGGTTTGCGGATTTTTGAAGCTAGTTTTATCCGGATCGAGATGCATGGAATGAATCTTTCGTAGAAACTAAGACACATGATATACAGGGTTATTCATGAAGTCATGCAAAAAATCAAAATTTTTGTGTGTATGCCATTTCAAAAAGCATTGAATTCAGGCAATACAATATGGTTTGTTACTATGGTAATGTTAATATCCTTAGACGCATCGAGATCGGTAGGTGGAGCTTAGAGTAGCTGCAATATGGTGACGTAGACAGGGGCGAACTGGCCGACAGATAAAAAAAAAATCCGAATTGTTACTCTAGATTTGAACTTTATTCGAATTTACGGTAACATTATATTGTTGATTTATTAATCATAATTGGTTTCAATTTACCATTTACTATTCTTCATATTGTGTGTGAAGTATTATAAAACAATCCGGAAAAGTATTTCCAATCGTGAAACTCAATTTAATATTATGTACAAAACGAAACAGTACTACTGGAGTAGATACTTAACAAAACAATAGGAAGTACATGAAACTAAAACGAAGCTACAAACAACAGATGTATAACAATTATTAGTTATGCCATGCTATAATAATACAAATCATGCAGGTCAATATTCACTTGGACATAAATAAAGAGAAATAAGAAAGATGATAATAATTATTCGAACATGTTCTATTATATTTTGAAAGATTAGAAAAGTTCTGAAATATTTTTATGTATTTAAGAAATTAACAAGTATTTGGAATCTGCAGAAACAAGATATTCAATTCAATGGTTGCTGGATTTTGCGTTTTAGGGTCGATGAAAACACCAGGATTGATTGAAAACTTGTGCCCACGTTTTGACCAAAAGGATTGTTTTTTTTTATGTAGCCCTGATGAAGGTGTAATGTACACCAAAACGTTAACACAAGCTTTCAATCAATCCTGGAGTTTTCACTGAACGCAAAACCCACAATCCAGAAACCTTAAAATGATAAGGTTGGGTCTTAACATGCGATAAAAAAGATAATTAATTTTGAAAATTATACTTTCTACCCAAGTAGTAGGATGCAAGGTGACTAATAAGAAGAAATGGTGATAATTGAGATTTTTTTATTGTCCTTTGGATAGTATAGTTTTATTACTTTTATGTCTTATACCTTCTATTAGCTTTAAGATTACTAGATTTATTAAAAAAAAAAAACACTCGTATATCTAGGTTCTTTGCATCAATGCTTTTCATTAGTAAATACCTATGATTGTCCAACACAAATTGATCATAGCCATGAATAAGTAAATTGGAAAAAATATTGGAATCTATAATATAATGTGATTAAAAATTTACGAATCTCAACCATATAAATATTTCAGTGAACTCGACACAAATTTCATATCCCGGTCCTGTATTATGCTATACCAACCTATGAAATGCGATTTCAGCCGATGTTTTCTTATCGATAGCGTCTCTACTCGCACAACTTCTCAGAGCACATGAAACAATAATTGAGAAATGTAACAACACAAAAAAATCACAAAATAACCCTCACAACACAGCTAAAACTAAGAAAAACCGTTCTACAAACGTAAACTGACACTTTGACAAAACGATCGCGGCAAGATGGCAAAAGTGATCCTATTTTAGACACGTGATGTCGTCTCCACCCCTTTCTACCTCCATGCTTAGACGTTTTTGTCAGTTTTTGAATGCACGCTCGTTGTCATTAGATACGGTAACAAACATCAGTGAGGGGGACCAAAAATGTTTCAAATGCTGTAACTCTGCAATGAATTGATGGGTTTCTACGGTTTTTGCAGAGCTGGAGACCATCATAAAAGAGAAATGAAAATGAACACTTTTTTTAACGAGAATGCACCTACACTCATGGTCAGATAAACAGCACAGGCGTAGAATTTGATAAAACCTTGATACTGCATCAGTTATCAAAAAAGTATTGGTGCATTTTAAAACTTCAATCTATTTGTCAGTATGCGGAAACTGTTGATTTTAAAAATTGGGCCCTTTTACCACGTCTAAAAGATGTCAATAAAAAAACTTTCCGTGTTACTTCTGAAAAAAATTGCTAGAACCATTCGAATATGGGGCAACATTTATGAAATTTCACAATTACTGAACCCGCCAGCTTTGAAATTTTAAACATGGCATAAATTACCAATCTTTCATGATCTTTTCAAAATATTGCTTAGTTTGAAATTTCACAGCTACACTATCCTTTGATGAATTATTGTGGAATATCTGATTGGTGCTCAAGGTTAATTGATAGTAATAAGGTTGCGTCGTTATACGTTCGGGTTTCGGACGAATCAGAATTCAGACAAAAATGACGTCAGTCGGCTCCGATTCGGTTCTGAAATTCAAATACACATCTAAAAAGAAGATAGAATATAGTTCACACTTGGTAATAAGAAGATATTTCACTGTATACCAAAAGCTGTGTAATAACTTACCCTCAAACACGTTTAAAAACGGCCGACACTCGGTAAAAAAAGTTTTAAGACCCTGAAATACGGACATGTTATGACATTAAGATGACACACCGATGACTGGAATGTCAATAATGGAGCTCGGTGACGGGATCGATTCGGTTTATCGTTCGTGGATTTCCGATTCTCTAGTTACGGCGCAACCTCTTCATATCAATTAACCTTGATTGGTGCTAGCCATTTTTATCAAAAGTTAACACAGAGGTTCATTTTCAGCATATCTTTATGTAATAATAAATGTGATAAAAAGGCCTTGAACAATTTTTTCAAAAAATCGCCTGGACCGGTGAACTGACAAATGGATTCAAGTTGTTAAGTATATACAGCAATACTTTTTTGATAACTGTTGATGTATAATATTTTTAACAAATTCTAGGCAAGCGCTATTAATCTGATCATGAGAGTTGGTACCTTATCGATTCAAAAAAAAAAGTTCATTCTAATTTTCTTTTTAATCAGTAAAAATAAGATTCCCAACACTGCAAATATCGTAGACATCCGTCAATGCATTGCTAAGTTATAGCATTTCAAACATTTTGCTCCACCAATTTGATGTTTGTTGGCGTATCTAATGACAACGCGCTTGGATTCAAAAACTGACAAAAATGTCTAATGGCCGATTGCACCAACATTTTTTGAGGATACTTAACGCTAAGGGACCCTTAACTTGACAGTTTTGCATGCAAATATGTCAAGTTAAGGGTCCCTTAGCGTTAAGTATCCTCAAAATAGGTTGGTGCAATCGGCCATAAGGATATTAACATTACCATAGTAACAAACCATATTGTATCGTTATTAATAGATATATGCCTGAATTCAATGCTCACTAATATGGCATACTCACAAAAATTTTGATCTTTCGCATGACTTCATGAATCTCCTGTATATCATTAAGTTACTACTTTTTTTTTTTTTATGTACTTGAATTTCCTGTAAGTGGGTTTTTACCTGTTGGAAATAAAGGCCTATTTATTTATTTATTTATATCATGATTTTTTGTTTCCACAAAAGATTCATTCCATGCATCTGAATCCGGACGAAACTAGCTTCAAAAATCCGCAAACCGCATTGAAATATCTCTATTCTCGTTGAAGATCTTGAACTTTGAATTTAACCCAAAAATGTGCATATATAAGTTCGAGTGTCCAGCAGTTTAGTTGACTAGTCTCACAACCCGTTGGCCGTAACACTGACTTCTTTAAAGACATTGATAAAAAACTTTTTGCTAATTTGGTATGTCATAGAACCAGTTTTTCTTGTACTTGTGGTTGTTAGGAGTCATTTGTTTTATGCGAGCTCTTTCGTTGTATTTTGACAGTTATTATGAGATACCCTCCTAGAAATTGATAAAAACGGACAAGCAGAGGTATCCGTATTATTTGAACATCTCAATCCCAGAACGAGCCATATCAAATAAACTATATTATCATGCAAGTATGTACCAACGAATTTGAATTTTCTGATAAATGTATATTAAATACTCACACAAAACACTAGCGCCTCGAAAATATTGCGTTCAACTATACAGGGTGTTTCAGAATAACATGCTAATAATAAAGGGGGTGATTCTTGGGCTCATTTTAAGAAAAAAAATTCATATGAACGTATGTCCTAAACGCCTTAACTTTTTTCCCAAAAAATATGCAAACCAAAACCCGCATGGACGGCACTGGTCAGAATAATTAAATTGTTGGTGCATCAAAGAATGAGTATTAATGCCTAAAATACATGACTCAAATTTCATAAAGATATCTACAGTAATGACAAAGTTATTGTAAAAAAAGTATCTATTTTTTAAAACTTTGACACCCTGTATCTCAAAAGTTAAGGCGTTTAGGACATACGTTCATATGAATTTTTTTTCTTAAAATGAGCCCAAGAATCACCCCCTTTATTATTAGCATGTTATTCTGAAACACCCTGTATATTTATATATTTTCAAGAAATTATGGGAAAATTGAAAAATGATCAAAATCAGACAAATTTTTGCAAGAATGAATGAAAATGGAAGGTTACTATCTATTTCTAAAATATTGGAAAGACAATTCAATGGGTTCTTGATCTTTTTCTAATTATTTGATCAATGGCGAATGTCTAATACCGTGAAAAATATGGCCGTCATACTTTTAAAGCCAATTGTTCATTTATGAGATCTCGTTAAAACACAAGCTTTAAGAACAATTTTTATAGACATTCCATATGCCTCTTATGCAAGAGCTCCTTTCATAAGTATTCATAGAACATAGAACAATATGGTTTTAAGGTTCACCTAGAATTGTCACATGATGAACCCTTTTTACTTGTATGATTCACATGATGTGACCAATTGACTGTAAAAACAAAAAGAAGAGCAATTTCACTAGTTTCAGTGTTTTTCCTTGGATTCTTGTTTGATCAGTCTGGATGAGTGTTGATAATTTCGTCACGTGAATTTTTGAAAAAGTTTTGTGGGGTTTGTACATTTACCGTTTGATCCGCAATGCTTCCAGAGCCTTCTAATAACCTTTCACTTGTATTTATAAAGTTTGAATAATTCCTCCCTCTCTGTCTTTTGAATTGCCCAGATTTCTTGATTTTAAACCATTCATTTGCATTTGGGCTCATGTTAGAACAGAGTAACAGAGTAAATGAACAAAAGTGTAACATTCAATAGGGCTTATCAAGGTTTTATTCTAACTAATTTAAAAGCAAACATGCTTTTTTCGTTAACTTGAATATAACCAAATATACCTCCAAAGAAATAGGCTTTATCATGCTTGCTTAAAACCAATTTCTTATTGGTTTCATCAGTGAGTTTTATAGCTAATGTTAAAACCTTATTTCAGGCTTATTTTGCCGTAAGGCATATTTGGTTTGAGTTAAAAGCTTCCTTAAAACATGACACTTATGTAGAACCACCTCAAAACCTAAATAAAGCTTCCTTGAAACCAATTAGCCGTAAAAATGTTTCTTGGGAGGGTGCTTCGAAAATGAGCTACGATTATCAACTTTTTTTAAATGGAATCACCTGTTTTTAATTTTATTTTTGAATTCTGCGTGGAAGTCATCCCATCAACCGTTTTCGAGAAAATTGCCCTAATCCATAATATTTTTATTAAAAAAAAAAACGCACAAAAGTAATAACTGAGCAACTCAAACAGAGTCGCGTAGTTGCCTATTTTCAAATTCACCACCAAGAGGCAGCAATATAAACACTATAGTCGGGCCACCGAACAGAAATAGTTATAAAACTGAGCATTCGACCTCCGATGACAGGCAATAGACGAGAGGATTTGAGCCTAGTTCTCAGAATAAAAATCTACATAATTTCAAGTTATTTCTAATTCAGACAGAAATGTCTGCTCACCCGCTTTTTTGGTGGACATCACAGCTCAAACCCTTTTTTTTTTCATGGGATCCGGCCCAAGGGTGGAGAATCTGAAACCAGACACCCTATGATCCGAGACCATAGGGTAGTGTGGGGTTCGCCCACTAAACTCCACCCAGCATTAGAACGTCAGGGATAGTCCCTTTAGTGTTCCAATCTTCTTACAAGCTCATACCCAGACAAACAACTTCAGTTAAATGAGCTCCACCACAAAGAATCCCCCTTTAGAGTAGGAAGCTCCATGTATAGAAATGGTTACAAGTTTCTGCGCCCCCTCGAAACTGGTCGCAGAACTGGGGGTGGAATTTTAGCAATGCTAAAACGTTATTTTTTACCGTTACTTTAAAAGTCGCCGTCAAATTATGCTTTGAAGGGAGTTTTTCGTATTATTTTTAGTTTATACTAATTCAATGTTTATGAACCCTTTGTTGCTTACATAAGAATAACTCATAATAATTCATGTTTTCTTTAATTCGATTATACTGATGGTTTGATTTGATATGCAATAATTTCAAAAAATGCATTCAGGTATAATTTTATTCTGTTTTATAAGCGAGGACCTATTTTTTTAAAAATTTGTATAACTCTGATTTTATTTTCAGGTTTAGAAACTGAAGGCTCCAAATATGTTTATAAAATTATGCTATAATTGCATACATATTATTTTGCTTGCTCTAATTCCAACATTTGATAGCAACATAGATAGGTACAGGGTATCTATTATATTTTGACCCCCTCCTATAGCTCTTATTCTGGGTGGTGAAAAAACTCTAGATAGAAAAGTTTTAGGTTTTTTTACTGAGTATCTTTTAGTGCATGATAGCGGAAACAAAAAATTGACTTAATAAAAAAATGATTAAGTAATATTTTCTGATTCAAAAGTTATAATATATCATGTTGGTATTTGGTGCAGCGGATTTTGCGCTATTCAAGATTCAAGTTCAAAGTTATATCCAATCCATCCAGAAATTTTAGCCAGACTCGAAAACTCACTAATAGCAATCAAAACTCAAAAACACAAAAAACCATCAAACACCATAAACAAACACCGAAAACACAAATGGCTTAGGCTTATGCTGATGATGCTATTGATGCTGCCTTGTTTACATTAAATTTAATTTCGAAATGGAACTGTCAAATTTCCGGTTGGCAAACGGAAATCATATGGTACCATCTACATTGAATTGAGCGTATAAGCTTGACTTAGAACACAAATAATGTTAGCATATGATTCCCGTTTGCCAAGCGGAAATTTGACAGTTCCACTTCGAAATGAAATTCATGTGAACCTCACATGATGCTCCTACGCAGATGACGCTGACAGCTGTCAATTCGAACATCTAGGTACTACATACTACAGTTTTCTGTATTTTTGACGCCCAGTGGCGCCTCTATCAACTGGTCGCACAAGCTATTTCATGTTCACTCTACGCCATTTGACTTAAAGCTCTAAAGGGGGATTCTTTGTGAGCTCCACTATGAAAATGTCTGATTTTAAGAGGGTGCCTGGGTTATTTATGGGGGCCAGTTACCAGGTAATCGTTTCATTACTGTTTCTGTTCGGTGGCCCGACTATAGGTAACTACGCAATTGTTTTTTTTTTTTCATTTTTTTATTTACCATTGTGCCCAAAAAAAACTAGGACAGCAAGAAATAATATAATCTCCTGTTCCATGAAATTAATATCGTTGTCAATTTGACTAATGTAAGGTTAACATTCAATTTGTTTCCGAATTGAAACTGTCAAATTTCCGCTTGGCAAACGGGGATCATATGCTACCATCTATAATGAATTTGTGTTCTAAGTCACACTTACGCCCAATTCGATTTGGATGGTACATGGTGATTTACTATATTTTCACCCCCCCCCTCTAACTCATTCTATACAAAGTGTAAAGAAAAAAGTTATAGACAAATAAAGTGGTTTGGTTTATACGTTTATACTAAATTTTGTTAATTTAGCAGTATCATTTATACAGGGTCTCCCCAAAGCTGTCCGCATCACCCAACTTTAAAATTTTAAATGTGACACCCTGTATTTTATTTCATTTTTAAATTCTACGTTAAATTCTAAGTCAAATGTGTATGAGGTATATTTATCTTATCTCTTGTGGCTTTCGAGATAAATGCTGTTAAATTTTGTGGAAAATCCAATATTTTGACCCACTCTAACTCATTTTTCACAAGGTGAAGAAAAAAAAGTGTAATACGAAAGTTGTTTGGTTTATGATGATTTTTTTAAATCGGGCTATATCAATAATACAGGGTGTCACAAAAGCTGTTAACAACACCCAACTTTAAAATTTTAGAAGAGATACCCTGTATTTTATTTTCTTTTCAGATCATACGTTAAATTCTAAGTCAAATCGATATAAAATAAATCTATCGTAACTTTTGCCACTTTCTAGATAAATGCTGTTCAATTTTGTGAAAACTTGTAAATTCTGAATTTGTATCTTGACAACCATATTGAATAAAGATTGCTTTGAAGCTAAAGTCTGCCTCATAAAAGATAAAAAACAATTCTAGATTAGTTCAAAAACAGCTGCTTTTCATTTTTAAAGGCTCACGCTTTATTATGAATTGTAGCTCTAACAATAAGGCAAACTCCAACAGCATTTATCTCAAAAACGGCCAAAGATAAAATAGATATATCTTTTACAGATTTAACTATAATATATATTTATAAGAATTTATAGTAGAATCTAAAAATGAAATGGAATACAGGATGTTCCATGTAAAATTTTAAAGTTGGATGCTGTGGTCAGCTTTTGGGACACCCTGTATAACCGATACTACCAGATTTAAAAGATTTAGTATAAACCAAACCACTTTTTTAAAAAACTTTTTTTTGTACACCTTGTGTAAAATGTGTTAGAGGGTGGACAAAATATAGGGAATTTTGTATTTTTCACAAAATTTAACAGCCTTTATCTCGAAAACGGCAAAAGATAAGATATATATACCTTACACAGATTTGACTTAGAATTCAATGAGAAATCCAAAAACAAAATAAAATAAAGGGCGTCCCATTTGAAATTTCAAAGCTGGGTGCTGTGGAAAGCTTCTGGGACACCCTGTATAGATGATACTGCCAGATTTGAAAAATTTCGTATAATCCCAACAACTTTTGAATCAAGCTTTTTTCTGTAGACTTTGTTAAAAATGAGTAAGAGGGGGGTCAATATATAGTGAATCACCCTGTACCTTACGATTCCCGTTTGCCAAGCGGAAATTTGACAGTTTGACAGTTCCACTTCGAAATGAAATTCAATGTAAACCAGGCACAACAGACTCACAAAACATCCCTTATATAGAACTTTTTCTTAAATGGGAGCTGTCAAACCACTGTTTGAGTTGTGCCTCCTGTCACCGGCGGCGCTGAAGTCACTACCTTTGATTTGTATCACCTGTGTACTTGTCAGCTGGTTTGTCACTGTCATTCGTGGTTTAAATTCGAAATGTCAATTCAATTATTATTGATTCAGTTTGCATTGTGCATGTCTTTCTTCTAACAATGAACATTGTAACTTTAATAAATCTATATTCCGGCGAGCAGAAGTCTGCAGAAAATAAATGCTGTGTTCCCGACTGTGAAGAAAAATACATCGTCAGCAACCGTTCTCGGTTTCCAAATTTTGAAAACTATGGAGATATCTGTCCTGAGTGGATTAAAAAGATCGCAAAATAATGCTTATCTGACACAAATGCCAATAAAATTCTGTTTCTGAATAAACAATTCGACAATCTCGATTCAAGAGGTTCAGCCTGCCGGGAAAAACTCTGCAGGCCGCGCAGTAAGGTCGGAGTCAGGACATGTTGCTTTCTGATGGAATGAAGCTATAAAATTACCTTTTTTTGTTTTGTAATAGTTTTCGGTTTGTAATAGTGTTCAATTCCTAAATTGATAATATATTTTTACATCAATACAGAATGCTTTTTCTATATTTCCGAGAATGTTATTTCTCAAAAGTGAGTTTCAATCAACTAGGACTATAAAAACGGCAGGTTGGTATCGATTCTTATAATTTTTGGTATGTTATGTTTGATGATGATAAGTCACGTTTTGATATGGTTTTGTTCATGATCACAAGGTCATAAGTGTATACGCAATCATGTCGCAGACAAACTACTTGGTAATGCCAATCAGATCAGAATTTATTTTATCATTGGTTACTCTTGTTAATTATTAAAAAAAAAGATACAAAAAAAAACATTTATAAGGAAGAAGAATAAGTAATGCCAATCAGTCAGATTTGATTTTATCATTCGTAACTCTTGTTAATTATTAAAAAAGAAAAAGATACAAAAAACATATTTATAAAGAAGATATCTCTTCATATTAAGAACTTGAAAGTTTTCAGATCCGCCTCAAGAAAGTTGATTTCAACTTTGTATTTAACGTTCTTTATTCATAATATAGGGTGATTCATTTAGACCTTTTTTTTCAATTGTTAATAAAATACATAAAATGGAATTGCAGGGCGGAATCTTTATCATGACCTGAAAGAACAATCATCGACATATAATTTTTGACAATAATTTCACTAAAATGATGGTCGAGACTACGCCGAAGGTCTAGAAAGGTCCAATTTTGAATCACTCTTTTCAGCATTGTGACCGGTATTTGCCCAATACGCGAGTGATGTTGGCTTCGATGTCCTGAACCAAAACTAGCTTGAACTTTTCTGTTTGGTTTATGTGATGTCAAAAGTCTTCCTCTTCGTCCGGCCAGCTACGACTCGAAAATTGCAAGCCATAATTACTCGCCTAATCGGGCAGATACCGTTCGCAATACTTGAAAGAGTGATCCAAAAATTGACCTTCCGAATAAACCACTTGGGGCATCATTTTCAGAAATTAAATGCCAAAGATTTTTCTTCCAGGTCATGATTAACATTCCGCATCCAATTCCAAATACTTAATTTCATTACCAATTTAAAACAAAAGGTCTAGATGAATCACCCTTTACTTATAATTTTCTGATGAGCAAAACCAACTAACTCAAAACAAGATTTATAGTAAGACCGAACATACCCTACCTTAAACTATAAAAATCGATCACAGCATCAGATGAACGTCAAGTTCCTGACGCATCCACCATTTACACTCAAATAGTTTGTCTTCCTATCACGAGGGGCGCACTAATTTGGGACCGTTCAGTAGCATCACAGATGATGTTCTTGGGGCAATGTTGTGTGAACAGACTCAGTTGACGTATTATTAAACAAAATTTCGTTCAAATATGCCCGCAATAACCCCTGAAAATAAGGCCATAATTTATTTTCTGACCTAGTTTTTTTGGGCACGATGGTACATTGCTGAATAGTGAATGAACATTTATTTCAATGTTTGAACTGATAAAATCATTAACCAGTTTTTAAAGTTCATTTTTTATTCAAAGTTACAGTGACAGATCAAAATTGTAGGTTAAAGGTTGGCAAACATGTTCTATTACGATAGTCATATAAATTGAAGTGTGATTCGTTTTATTTTGCTATGTTCAAAATGAGTTTGATTTGATAGAAAAAAACGTTCGAGGAAAGGCAATGATGATAATTTTGGAATTGATGAGCAAAACCTTTCTTTAATCGAGAAAATGGAGTCTATAATCAAATATTTTATCTTTTCATTTAAATTAGCGAGCACTTTATGGCATTTAATTTTTTTGCCAACCTTTAACCTCCAAATTTGATCCGTCACTGTAACTTTAAATAAAAAATGAACTGTAAATATACTCAATATTATGAATTTAAAATACCGTCTTATCGAGAACGCTCGAATATATGTGTGAGGTATGTTACATAAAATAAACTCAGAATTTTAGGTAGAATTCAATTGAAATAAAAAACACGTTTCCATTTGAAAAAAAAAGTTGAGGGTCGTAACTTATTTTCGGTTCACCCTGTATAGTTGGATGTACCATTAAAATAACCGCATCCAAGAATAGAAATCCGAGCGTTTTCCAGAAAATCAAAACTCTGAATTTAGAATGAATATGTTCCATATTTTAGCTTAGCCGGTCACCTTATTTTCTGGAAACCCGGGCACCACCCCATGGATTTATGTGGTAGGGGACCAAGCGCCTATCGGGTAGCCTTTAGACAGTGAAGAAAATGACCCAGGCGTTCAGTGATTGTAAAGAGTTCAGCTCTAAAAAGGTCTACTGCATTTTTGGCCTTACACCCATCAATATGTGCCAACGAACAAAAAAAAAACAATTTATTTATCGTCACTTACGAGGGTGTGTGAGTGAAGTTTTAAAAACTGTGAAACGGTGAAAATGACCAACAAAGTTGTGAAACGCGTTATTCGACAGTGATACAAGACGGGTACGCACAGCGGAGGTCGTCGTCGGCAAAATCATTCAAATGATTCTTAGTCTTTGAGTCTCTTTTCCTTTTGAATAGAATTTCGGAACTCTCTCAATGACGGTTATTGGAAATTCTTGACAACAAAAACGCAGTTTTGAAGATTTATGGAAATTTATTCCTCCCGGCAAGTGTTCGGTTCCTTTGCATTTACGGTGATACAATAAACCACAGAGATGAGGAAATATGGTGAGGTAGGAAAGAACAGTCCAGTCTCTTTGGCGATATATCCCCCGCAGAAAGAAGAGTCGGGGTCGGGTACGGCAGTACAGAACGGAACGGCGTTTCGACTGAACGTACGGGTTTTTACTGACGGTCAAGTGATCACTACCCAGAACCAGTATTTCTGTCGTCGGCTCTTTCTACTCTCGTACTGGGATATTCGGCTACAAAAATCTACGTACTGGGTGCGTTGTAGATTAGAGTAATAAGTTCTAATCGGTAGACAGGTTAATAACGACCGATTTGAAGGCGGAAAACAATAAAACGGTATTAAGAAGAAAAACTAGACATTTCGGTAGTAACCCAAGTAGCATTTATAGTAACAGGAACGGATATCGCCAGTTCGATTCAGTGGCTATCACGTGATAGTCACTAAAACTATCCCTATACAGTGCAAAAAACTTCATTTTATATTGATTTAGATGTATTCACGTGAATTCCACTGCTGGAGAACACTTCATAGTTGTAAATACTTGTGGTGCTACTAAAGGTGTTCGAAACGTTTCAATCACTTAACAGGACTACTTCAAAGTTATAAAAACTTTGATGTGAAAAGTAATAGTCGTGGCAACTAAACTGTATCACTTCAATACCACCTTGAATTGGCATTCACCTTAAAGTGTATGTCATGGTCGTGATAACGTTCTGACAACTTTTAATATCTCTTTATAGTGACAGCACTCAATTATATAAATGTGATAGTTAATTACCACGTGTTAATCACTCTCATAAGTGATTTTCACCGGTCGCAAGAGACTAAAGCCACTTCAAAGGTACTCTTGCTTTCAAAATTCACATTGAAGTGTCATACACCTATTAGTGGCCCGATGTCCACTTCACCCGGGCCAGTTTTCCACAAATCAAACGTTCAAGGTTATGTGGTTTATTATTTGTGCGAAAACTTCCTTGTTTTCATCAGAGTGCATACATATTTTGTGCAAAATGGGGAAAATAGGCGATAGCAACTTAAATTCAAATGGCTTGGCCAAAATAAAGTTCCTTCCTTTTCCCACTGATATGGAACTACACAGGAACAAACACCTTTTTTCTCAATTGTTGACACAATTTTGAAACTCATTTCAATTCCAACCCAAGTTAATGATTATCACAGCAAAAAAAACGCTACAGGCTATCTATATCGGAAAAGAAAACTGACTAGTTGACCGGTGGTTTATTTACGATTGGAGTTTGAGGTTATGAATTACACATGTGTGAGAGTGCGCATGTGCGTGGGAGTGGCAAAATAGTGGTTGCCACAAAAGCGCCACCTTCAAGTGGTGAAAAAATGTTTGAATTAGTTCCCTTCGCCACTTATGCATTGACCGTAACTTTAAAGTGGCAGATTTCTAGTTTCCGCAACTTCAGAAACATATTCTTGGTGTACACCACTTTATACTTTCATTTTCAAGAGGAAGACATCTTTGCTATCGGTTTTAAGACCGCCATTATGGCGAAAACATACGCGCTATTCAAAAAATTCGATTTTTCTTAGTTTCGGATGAAATATGGTAAAATTAATAGATATATTCAATCGTTTTAAAGCATCAACATCGTTAAAAAAATTGTTTGCGATACTTGAATACATTATTTTTCAGCCGCAAAATTTACTGATTTGATGTTTTTTTCTTAAAAACCAAATAATTGAGAGGCGCGAGGCCATATTTCGAGCTACAATATCAATATTCGACAATAAAATATCATTCGTTTGAAATTTTTGCCATTCTTGTAATAGCATTCCTCTATTTAACATGAGGTAATGATAGTATATATAGGTACCTATTCTCATTTTCCATTACGTACCCGCTAAAATTATAAGTCATAAGTTGTTCTGTCAAGAAGAAACAAGGAAAATCGGACAACAATATGCAGGACAAAGACGGACATAGAGGATCAGAGCGCAAAGTTTTATTGTTAGTGGCGACCACCATACTCCCACGTTTCCGCCACGTTCTTACAACGTGGCTGAAACGTTACTGAATAAGTTCCAGAAACTACGTCGGAACGTGGCTGCCACGAAAAAATTGTTCCCCACTTTCGTGGTTACCACGTGATAAACCCGTGGCTACCAAGTGGTTTCCATTTTGGCGGGATACTACAAAGTTCACTAGTGTCGTGGTCGCCACGTGCTCTTCACGAAAAATGCTGCTTGGGAACGGACTTGGAAATTTTATACCACACTTCCTTATCCTTTCTGATTGAGCCTTGTCTCAAGAACCAATAAAATATCGGTATTATTGTGGCAAAAATTGTTCTTTACAATTTTATATCTGAATTCTTATTTAGGTCCCAAGATTTATTTGATTATATTGTTGTTCTGATCTAAAATACAAGTTGTATTTTTTGAACGTCCATGAATGCATTGTCACATCGGTACAAGTGTCGCCGATAACATGTGATCATCTAAACAGGCAAAACTGTATCGTCCCACGTCTGAAATAGGTCGAAGATCGATTACTAAGCGGCAAAAGGCGATAAAACACTGAAAAAAGTAACATACTATGATTTCTCGGTAGTCGATTTGTATGTTACAGGGTGGGCAATAGAAGCTTGCGGTGAAAAAATTTATTACTAAAACGGTCATGGGAAAAACATGAAAAGTATTTTCAAGTTCCTAAAATGGTCGCTAGGGGGCGTAACAACCAACACCAAGTAGAAAATAGGATTTTCATAGAATTTTGCCCAATGAAAATATATCGATAATATTATTTTCATATTTACTGACTATTTACCTACACTTTTTGTCTTGACCGTTTTTGTCTATATATCAAAAAAAAAAGCGGTGGGGGAAGTTCGATTATTCATCAAGATTTCTCCCGTTTCGCTCGGCCGATTTTAACGAACTTGAGTTCATTTGGAAGAGCATAATCTCCACTACAGAATGCTTATTTGGTTTTGAATTTGTCACTTTCGCCGTCGCCGCAAGATGGCGTTAACTGAAATGGTAGCACATTTTTGGGTATACATTTATCTATTGAAAAAAAGAAGAAAAAAAAACAAAAAAAATGGGAAAAATTAAAAACAAATCATTAATTTTTGTTTTTTTTTTCAATTTTTAATAGAAAAATGTATCCCCTTTTAAAAAATATAAAAATGAATATACCATTACATTTGATTTTTTTGAAAAAAAAACTCAAAAATATGCTACCATCTCACTTAACGCCATCTAGCGGCGACAGCGAATGTAACAAATTGAAAACTAAATAAGTATTTTGTAGAGCAGATCATGCTCTTTCAAATGAGCTCAAGTGCGTTAAAATCGGTCAAGCGAAACGGGAGAAATCTTCGTTTGTTGAAAAAAATAATTGAACTTCCCCCTCCACTTTATTTTGATAGATAGAAAAAAACGTTTTAGACAAAAAGTGTAGGTAAATGGTCAGTATATATTAAAATAATATCATCGATATATTTTCATTGGGCAAAATTCTATACAAATCCTATTTTCTACTTGGTGTTGGTTGTTACGCCCCCTAGCGACCATATCAGAAACTTGAAAATATTTTCCATGTTTTCTCATGACCGTTTTTGTACTAAATTTTTCTACCGCAAGCTTCTATGATGGCTGGTTTCCCAAATAGAGTACCTCGCATTCTTGGTTGTCCACCCTGTACACTGAGAAAAGACTACGCACCGATCCGATTCCATGGAGTGCCACAACAGCTATTCAATATTTATCGAACCTATTCAAAAATGTGTTTGGGGAACATGAAATACTACTGAACAACAAAATGTCGATTTTACTATTTTCACTCATTACCTGTAGATTTGATAAAGTTTCTGACGCACTCTATCATCGATGCGATGCTCCCACACAAAGTCGAACTCCCAGCAATCACAGCCATGTTATTTTTTATTTCAATATCTAACTGCCCGATCTTATGTTTACCAGTTTGCAGACCCAGAGCAGAAATTGCGTCTGTGACCAATATCAAACCTGTAACCATATTGTGTCATTTTTTTTACTAAAAATGTGGTTTTAGAACAATACCTTTGGGGTGTACCCTATGAGCTATTCTCAAAGCAGCTGGGTGAGTATGAATTCCATCAGCAATGATTCCAAAGAAAATTTTGTGTTCCTCCGATACTTTATCTGATGCTAGGAGACCCACCAATCCTGGGTCTCTATGATGAAACTGAAATCAATTATTTATGTTTAGTGATCGATCATAGCCTTGACTGACTTAATTCATGAACTAAATTCAAAATACGTATATGGCTCGGTAAATGGTGACTAGGAGCAAATCTAATTTTAATCAATGAAGTTCTTCGTTGGCGTGGTAAAAAAGAGTGTAATGGCATTATTTTGATAAAGTTTAGATTGCATACGTCGCGAATATAAGTGAAATTATTATAATGGTTATCAGTAAAAATCACAGTTATGTCAACTCACGGGTAACATCGCGTTAAAAAGATGTGTGATCAAGCGAGCCCCATTCATCAATGCATCTTCACTATCCGCTAAGTGAGCAGCAGAATGGCCTGAATAGAAAAAATAGTTTTCAATTTTCATTGGTTTTCTTCTTTTTTTACCTAGTGATACAATTATTTTTTGTTTTGTCAGCTCTTTGATGACGTCGGCAGAGTTGACGAATTCAGGGGCCAAAGTGATGATTCTTATATTATCCAGGCTCCCATAAGTTTCTTTGATTCGTGAAATACCCTGAAAAAATTTCATTATTCCTGCAATAGTGAATTATTTTGGAAATTGTGCACAATACAAAAAGATTTCCGATATAAAAGTTGTAGGTCTTGAGAAAGTTTATCAGACTAGAAGTCTTGCAATTGTACAAGGTGTTCCAAGAAGTCACGTAACACTACGTTATTCGTTGATTTATATAACTCACATCATCGTAATTCAAAATGCAATTGGACGGGTGAGCGCCTTTCTTCTGTTTATTAATAAATGGTCCTTCTACATGGACACCCAAAACTGTGGCTCCGTGTGTTCCTCCATCTTTATATCCCAATTTTGGCAGTACCGTGTGATAAACGTTCACTGGAGAGGTCACAACGGTTGGGCAAAATGCTGTCACACCATGTCCTAGTAATTGTTTGGAGACTATTTCCAAACCTTTCTCTGTGTTTTCATCGAAGGAAAAATCATAGCCAGAGCCACCTAAAATTGAGATTATCAAATGGTCACTTTTACTTTTAGAAGTTAAATTTTATTGATTTACAGTAACAACTGATGGCCATTCTTTCAGGATTCATCTACTTACCTGCGATGAATTTACAAATATATACTAGAAGAGTCTTGAGATGCCACTTGTTCAAAAAAAAAATGAGAAAACTGACTGTATCATAGTGTTTTCCTGGTATTACCCTACGCATGTGTTGTGCCAAAATTAGGTAATTCTGCAATAAAAAATTATGACATTTTTTTATATAAACATATGTCCGAAAATGCTTCGTTTTCTGAGATACGGGGTGTTAAAGTTTTTTCTTAAAAACTGAAGACTTATGGATTGCTCTGAAACCGGTGGAGATATGCAAATGAAATCTAGTGGGTTTTTAGAGATTGTTATTGAGCATTTCTTGACATGCAATTAAGAATTTTTTGTAGGGTTCGACAAGACAAGAAATCTTCTCTTGATAATGATTCTCTTGTCTTGTCTTGAAAAAAAGTCAAGAACTCAAAAAAATCTTGTCTTGACGCTTTCTTGAGAACTCAATTTCAATTTTCTTCAGGATATTCTCTTTTACATGAACTTGTAACAAAGGGACACATTGAAAAAACCTTCATAATTAAACAAAGACGTGGATATCAAAGTAACCCCCCGCATGTCAAAGTATCCCCATTTTATTGCTGGTTTCGAAAGTCCAGGAACATTTATGAGACACGTGTTTTTTCTTTTTTATCAGAGCCGATTCTATTATCCAAGTATATCCTTGGAATAAGCAATACTTCGTATAACCCCAGTATTATCATTGGTTATACGGAGTATTGATTATTCGAAGGATATACTGTGATTGTAGAATCGGCCCTTAGTCGAAAATTGACGAAGGTATAACGCTATGGAATATACTGAAAAGCTGAACTATGACCACCATCATGCTCCAGTATATCTTAATACAGGTTGTCCCGAAATTAGACGTCAATATTTTAACCACGTTTTCTACATCCCAAAATAGAAATAAAACTTCATATAAACCAGTATCCACAAACTCTTCGTTTTCAAGATACAGGGTGTTAAAGGTGATGACCTGATGACGGTTTTTTAAAGATATTTTCAAAACCTGTTGAGCCTATTGAATAAAACTTTGTACACTTACTAAACTTTTTGCACTCTACCTAGTGAACAAAAGATTAGTATTTTATACCCTTTAGGAGTGGGATATTAAGGAACGGGTTTGAGAAAAATAGGCCCCAGATTTTTTGGTTGCTGGTTTTAGTAGCTTTGCCTACAAATTTTGAAAATCTAGTTTTCTACACAAATGAGGTACACTTGTTATGACTCGCTGAGACGCACCATTTTCGAGAAAAACGCATTTAAAATTTTTTTTACACTGATTTTAGTGCAGAATGTTGTGTGCATCTGGCTCTCCTATTCACAGGTAAACCCGTGCTTTTGCTGAGAGTTTCGGTATATGCAATTTTCTTTGTAATAAGATTTTCAAATGCATTTTTCTCGAAAATGGTGCGTCCCAGCGAGGTAGAAGAAGAGTACCTCATCTTTGCAGAAAATTGTAGATTTTGAAAACGTGCAGGCAAAACTACTAAAAATCAATAACCAAAAAATGCAGGGCACTTTTTTCCCAAGCCCGTCCCCGTATTCCCTAGCCAGGAAAGAAATACCACACTAAGTTTTCATTTATTAGGTAGAGCGTAAAAAGGTTGGTAACTGTACAAAATTTCATCTTATTATCTTTTTTGGTTCACCTTCACCTTTAATACCCTGTATCTTGAAAACGAAGAGTCTGTGGATACTAGTTTATATGAAGTTTTATTTCTATTTTGGGGTGTAGAATACGTGGTTGGTTCTAACTTCGGGACACCCTGTAAACAGAATTTGAGACGAATAACTTTTGGAAAGATGATATTTGGACGAAATACACAAATACGTATAGATTTTTTCGCGATTTTATACAGTTTTCATTAATGAATGAATTACGGTTTTTATTAGTGAATATTTTCAAGATTTCTTGATTATTTGTCAAGAAATCTTGATATTGACATAAAATTTCTTGTCTTGTCTTGAATTCGAACATCTAGTTCTTCTCTTGATCTTGTCTTGAAATCAAGACAAGATCTTGATATTGTCAAGAAATTGGCGAACCCCAATTTTATGTTCAAAAAACGAACCATTTGTTATTTGCGGACATATGTTTATAAAGCAAACTGTCATTTTTTCATGCAGAACTACCTCTTGTAGTTGTCACACTCATTTACTAACACCCTGTACATACAGAACAACTTGAATATCTTTTTGATAAAAATCGTTCCTTTTCACAAAGAGACCTTGAGCATTAATATATCAGGAAAATTAATCAAAGTCTAGTCATCTGTCTTGAATCATCCGACTGAGACCTAGAGACTGATCAATTTTCCCGATATATTGAATAACTTTTGAAAAAATCATATTTGAACGAGATAAAAAAACTCGTATCGAATCTTTCGCGATTCTCAGCAGTTTGCAAATGTAGAAAAATCGATTTAATTTTTCATGCAACTTCCCAATTCTTCGAGAACACGTACATGGTTAGGGCTGTATATTTCTTTTATTTCTCCACCTAAATAGGGTGGACAATGGTAATGGTGAAGGTGGAGGGCAAAGCCCTTCTCGCCATCCCTGCTTGGCCAACCCAACTACTCGAACCGGCCCGTTCTTGTCGTAAATAGGAGCAGTCCATCCCAGCTTAGGTACCCCAACTCTTCCCTGGGGATGGTTGCTGCTCCTGGGACCTTCCTTCTCAAGCGACCCACCTGTCTAACCCAAACTCCCAGCAGGTGGTAGGAGGTTTCCTTCGCCCTTTTCCAGTGGGGGAATGGGGGTGATTCGCTTATTCCTAACTGTTGAGTCTGCAATGACCTGTCAGAATGTCAATGATGCCTCAGTGCCTTCCTGCTCTTGTTCAGCAATTGCCACAACAGGGCGGACAAAGGAAGTGATGTTTTTTCTCAGTAAAGTTTGGTGCTTTATTTTTTATGTCATTTTTCCAATTTTTGATGTTGAAAATTTTTCTATCGATATTTTGAATCTTTGGACTATCCTAAAAAAAGTAATTATTTCTCAGATTTCTCAAAAGTTGACCAAAACTCATTGGATCGAATTTTTAAAAAAGTGTCATAACTGTCATCTCGACTGTTATTTATCCCTTAAAAAAGGATTTTTTCAGGGTTTCTCACCAGAATCGGTATTTTTTTCCACACTGTTGTATAGACTGGATCGACTTTGGCCCAGAGAAAAGATTAGGGCACACATGAACGTTATTGGGGCTGTATTTCAGTGGCTTTCAGCTTTTTTTTCTGATAAAATTATTTGAAAAAATTACTGCCTGCCACTGGAGTCAATATAACGTTCGCTGTGTGCCTAGATCTTTTTTTTGATTCAAAATCAATCCACTCTATGTAACAGTGTGGAGAAAACAAAAAAATAAATGAATGACACACTTTTTTAAAAATTCGATACATAGTTTGAATTATAGCCAACTTTTGAACAATTTGAGATATTAGTTTTTTAGGATAGTCCTCGGGATAGTCCAAAGATTCAAAATATGAATAGAAAAATTTCCAAAATCAAGAATTGGGAATCAGACATAGTACCAAACTTTGCTTAAAAAGCATGACTTCCTTGGTCCACCCTGCATAAGTGGATAAATGGAAGAAGTATACCCTTTTAACCAGGTACGGCTTCTCGACGAATTGGTCAAGGACCTCCCGAAAACCGTAACTCGATATCTCTTTCCGTTTCGAAAATATCAGCATTTGAATTTGGGTAGAGATTTCCATGTTGCAAAAAAACTGTCTAGCACTTTCCATGGAACGTCAACCTTTACCTTGGAACGTACCTGTACAGGGTGTTTCAGAAACATTTTGCAAATTTTATGGGGTTACCTTATTAAAAAATATTACGATAGAACCCAACTTGCCTATTCTGAAAGTCGATATTAGATTACCCACCGAACAAATAACAATGTTCGGTGTATTAACAGAGCAGTAAGAACGTGCACAGGTGGCGCTTTGGAGTCATTTACCTACTACTAAAGACATTTTTGAATTTCTTATGTCTAAAAACCCAAACATACCAAATTTCATCAAAATATCTGAATTATTTCAAGACTCGAAAATAAAAAAATAACGTGGACACCTCTAGCTGTCTCTGTTGATATCAACCTCAATATCACCGACAAGTTGGGTTCTATCGTAATATTTTTGTGTAATCAGGTAAGTTAAAGTTTGGCAACCAACATGTTTTTGAAACACCCTGTAGATACTGCTGCTTTTTAACATGCATAAAGAATGTGTAGGTATATACAGTGGGTCCAAGATAAGGATGCCTATCATGGGGATCTTGGAAACCGTAAGAGATACAAGGTCGGTTAAATCAAGGCAAAGTTGCGGATTTTGATGCTTAACAAAATGTCGTTTTAAAAACCAAGAAATTCCGACTACGTCCGAAATTATCCGAAAAAAACTGAAATTTTTCAAAATTTTTAAAAAAAATTTCTGACCACATTTGAAAAGATATTTCAAAATGAATGGAACTTCTTCATCGCCACTTTTTGCCCTTTACAAGATAGCGTTATTAAATTGAAAAACCGACGTTTCGTCTATGAGTAGCCATCATCAACTTTGTTTTTTTAAATACGGTCCTGGATTTTTTCGAGGGGTCGTCCACTAACTGCAGTACGGGTACAAATTAGTCTGAATTACGCGAAATTACCCTGCATTACGCTGTATTACCTTGCATTACGCTGAATTACTCTGTATTACGTGAATTACTTTGAATTACACTGAATTACAATGCATTACTCTGAATTACTTGCATTACATGTCTTGTCGTCTCAAATTTACACGTTTCGCGCAGCAGATAACAGAAAAGCGAAATTCTTTCTCTGCAATTTTGACTAGAGTTGTAAGTTTTTGACATTTGATATTTATCGCTATTATGCTGTGATTTTTGAGTGTTTATGATATTTTAGTGTTGATTTTGTTGGATTTTGAGCTTAGTACCTATTTACTCCATCGTGACGTCACATATGCACATCCGCATACCGTACAATGTATATCGTGATTGCGCAGTACATTCGCGCTTTAAGCTGAAATGCAGCAGCCATTTTGTGCTACGAGTATATAACGAGGAATCGTGCGAGAAATTTAGTCAGAACTAGCGAACTAGCAGTACCCGTCAGTCCCGTCACGGCTTTGCCCGCAATTGTTTGAATGTTATCGAATAACGTTGAAAGCTACACTAATAAACTTGGGAAACGACGAAACACGTGTTTTATTAATTTTATCCAAGATCATTTTATCCAGATCAAGTCGATGTGACCAAAAATACATTTTTTTCCATTGATTTATGATCTTTCACACCCCCACCACAGAAGGAACCATATAGTTGGTTTCTTCTGTGCCCCCACCCCATCGACGGAACACGTGTTTCGTTGATTTCATGCAAGATTATTAATATGAAGTTTGAAGTCAATGTGACCAGAAATACAACTTTTTTATTGATTTATGATTTTCCATACCCCCACCCCTTCTACCCCAATAAGGATGTGACAAAAATACTTCATTTTACCTCGCCCTCGAACTTGTTCTGAAATACGAGGTCAACAAATCGCACCTTCGGTGCAACAAGGGCACATCTTCCTATGTATTTCCTATGATAATGTGCCCTTGTTGTTGTTTTCCACCCCATCTCCCTTGAGCCCGACTTCGACCCCCTTACGGGATGAATTTCGCAAAATAACGAAACATGTGTTTGATCAATTTCTCTCAAAATTATTTATATGAAGTTTCAAGTTTCAAGTTGATGTGACCAAAACTACATAATTTTTCATCAATATAAGATTTTCCCCACCCCCACCCTTTCCCCCCCCCCTAAGGGATATGATTACGCAAAATCGTTTCTTAGCACACCTAGAAATATTTAGCAGAACATATCTTCAAAATTTCATGGCTCTATCAATAATAGTTTTTGGCTCGGCGTTGATGAGTCAGTCAGGACAAGTTCTTTAGTATAGATTGGTTTGTGTCTGTACCTCGGTCTCTACTCATTTACTTTGAAACGGTAAAAATAGCTGTGTTCGCGGGTCGGTTTCGAACCATTTCAGAACTAATTCGCATGCGCAGATTATCAAAATGTCGAGCAAAATATCGTGATATTTTATCAACTACGCATGCGAATAAGTTCTGATCGTATTCGTAACCGATCCACGATCAAAGCTGATAATTTGTTATAAAAAGTTTTGCTTATTGTTGTAAATTATTCCGATTTTCCGATACCTCAATTCCGAACTAGAACTTATAAGGTCCATGCAGGAACACATTATACAATGCTGTCCCCACTCAACTGGTTAAAACTTCTCGAGAAACTTCTAGAGTATATTATTGAGAAAACATGAAGAAGTAATCCGAAATTTGACAGCTATGATGACCGAAAGAACATCGTTTCCAAAATAAACGATGCTGAAGTTCAAAAAAATACGAATTTTTCCTGAAACTCTTTGAGCCATTGGAGCAGATTTAACTTATCCAGGCCAAACTTGGAAAAACTGTTATTAAATATTATTAAATTAAAAAAAAATAGTACGCTCTTTTTTGTATGCCAGATTTTTTGGCAGGAAATAAATTTTTTCGAATTGCTCATTTTCAACGATAAAGATCTTTTCAGTTTTTTCTCTCCAACGCACAGTTTTCGAGTAAACAAATAAAAACCATAGTATCGAAATTCAGTTTTCGAGGAACCGTTCTCAATGGAAATTGAAAGATTTTTTTGAAAAAAAAAATCAGTCCAGATAAGCCGCTGTTAAGCATTTTTTTTTCTCGAGACTACACACAATTTTTTATTTAATCGGTGTCACATCTCAAACTACTCCACTAATTAAGCGGGGACATCCTGGATAAATCAAAAACGTTTTTTTTTACATGGAAAATATCGAGGAAAATATAAAATACCTACCTAAATTGAATAAAAAAATATCAAACCTGCCCATCTCTAAAAATATATGTATGTCATGAATTAAAAGAGAAACGAAATAGACAAGTTTTTATTTCTTTGGAAAATCTTAAACCAGAAAAAATAACAAAAGCTGCAATTTTATGAACAAAAATAGACTGAGTATTATGACATGAGTTTTCCTCGTTCCTCGAAGTTTTCATAATATGGTCATTTTTGCATGCCATATTGGCAAGATTAAACAATCAGATTCTTTCTGAACCCATCCTTCAATGCTCAAAAAAACTACACATGTTTTATAAATCCACTTTCAGAATAGATTTGCTCGTAAATTTTATACAGAATTCAAAAATCGAATAATATACAGGGTGTCGTATTTGAAGTGAGATAGTTACTTGAAAAAAGTAGTATATCTGGCAACGCTGCAATCATCAAAATATTTTTGAAAGTTGCAGTACTCATACCAAAATTCAAAAGATTTGGAAAAGCTGCTCTTGAAATACTTGGAACAGACCATCTACGTTAGTCACCCTTGTGTAGCTTTGGCAACACCTGGCAAAGGTCAAGGCTCGGCTAAATCACTTGGCAAACTCATTTTCACACTCTCCAAATATTAAATTTTGATCCTATAAAAAATTCAAAGTGCCTCAAGGATCTTTTTTGAGAAACAATTCTTTTTTTTTTGAAAATCTCTATTTTCGTTTTGCAGTCGAACTCTCCAGCCATGTTTACGTTTTTGAATTCAGATAGGTATCATAGAAGAAGTATTCCACAAGTTTGCATAGTGCCTCAAATACCAACTCAAAAATGTTTGCAAGCTCTTGGAATATCAGCTTTATCTTGCCCAACTAATAGCACTAATTGTATAATAGAAACCTTTCAGTAACGAATAAACAATATTTGCGAATCTGACGAGTTATTTCAAATAGGTTGATACTGTGGTAGCTGATAAACAGTTTGACCCATTTGTTTTCATGTATCCCGGAAAAAAAGTTTATTGATTGACCGATTTGTCCCGAGTTTTTTTTGAAATTGTAGAGCTTGACAAACTTTATCTTCTCACCAAAAATGACCTCCCTCATACAAAATTCAAGGCCTACTTGGCCAGTTCTCAGGAGTAACATTTTGACAAACCACACTACTTTGTCAAGCTCTAGAATTTACAAAAAAACTCGAGCCCCATCGGTCAATTGATAACTTTTTTTCAGGATGACCCGAAAACAAATGCGTCACACTGTATGTAGGTATATTTAATCTGTTGAAGATTAGACTAGAATGTTCGGTGGTAAAACATGAGTACTTTCAATAAAATTTCAAATCAATACAATGATGGAATGCAATCCATACTCACAAACTCATAGAGATAAAGACACGTGATTGTAATGTATACCTAATAGAAGAAACTTTTATTCAAAACGAACACACGTTAGAGAATGTGAATTAAGAATCTTAAACAGTGACACAGTAAAGGAATCTTCAAATAATAAATAATTAGAGGAAACTCGTGTTGTCTAATTCGTTTTAGACTACTTATAACCTTCAAATTCATGCATATCATTCCATTCATCACATCGAATTATGCGAAAATTCATAGAATTATTAAGCTGCATTACGTTGAATTACTGTTGCAGTACTCTGAATTACAATGCATTACGCTGAATTACTTTGAATTACACTGCATTACGCTGAATTACCCTGAATTACTTTGAATTACACTGAATTACGTTGAATTACGCTGCATATTACACGGAATTACGCTCTAATTACTGGGTTTTTGCAGTACGGGTACAAATTTTGACCTAGTGGACGACCCCTCGGATTTTTTATTACGGATTTTAAAAACCTCTCATGTTCCTTAACCAACGATGAAAAAGAGGTGTTTGTTTTTAATCCTATTAAAAATGTAGGTATTTTTTGTCTCTCACTAACACATGAGTTCTTATGGAAAAATCCATCAATATGATTTTTTTTGAATAATTGCGATACATTGTTGGTTTAGGAACATAAGAGGCTCTTGAAATCCGTCATTAAAATCCAGGACCGTATTTAAAAAAACAAAGTTGATGGTATCCCCAGGGGTATCCCCGAAACGAAACGTCGTATGGAAAATCTCTCAACCTCAACGCTGTTTTGTAGAGCTTGAAAAGTGGCCATGAGAAAGTGTTTTTTGCTTTTCCATATCTCTCTAGATAACGTCAGAAACAAATAAAAACGAAATCGGCAAATTTCCTTTTTTTTAGCATAGGTATCTCCGAAACTACTCGGAATTTTTGACCAAACTTTCTAAACGGCATAAAGTTAGGTTAGGCTTCAAAATAGTTCAAAATGCGCAGCTTTTCTCTGATATAACCATCTTCGTATCTCTTACGGTTTCCAAGATCCCCATGATAGACATCCTTATCTTGGACACACTGTATACCCATACAAACACGACTAACGAATAAGATAATGTAATACAAAATACAACTCACCATTGATTTGCAACTCAATTAATCCAGGAGCAATCAACAGTCCATTACAGTCAATTTTTTCATCGGCAGAAATTTTTTCATCAAAGAAAATTTTTTCAGGATCTACTATTTTTCCATTTCTCACCCAAATATCCTCCCTTATTATTTTATGTTCTCTGATGATCTTGCAGTTTACGAATTGATAAAGTTTTCTGCTTGATGCCATCTCAACTAGAATTCAATCAAATCATATCAAAAATGTGTCAAAATAAATTCACTTCTTAAAAATAAAATTGAATTTAATCAAAACATTCTCCAAAACTCAAGAAGCTGGTTGTTTTGAAATTTAGGTTAATGGAAGATAAATAAATATTAAATATAATGGGCAACCAGTTAAACTTTGTACTGTCATGTCATTCACCTTTCTACGAGGTGTCCCCAAAAGATTCATTCCTCATTCTTATACAGGGTGATTCAAAAATAAAAGTTAATAAACATGGCTATGGGATTGTATGTGTGGTTGGAGTAAAACAACTGTTGTAGGCGAGAGTGTTTTAGGAACATCTATTGAAACAACTTATAACACCATGATACTTTGCGCGTCGCGTTACGAAAGGCTTGTATTTGTACTGAGGCAGCGAGGCTGAATATCGACTTTCGTGTACCGATGATACATACCTACTCCTACTAACTGTGTTCCGAATCTAGCCATATAAAAAAGGAAAACAATTCTTGGGGCCAGACTGGAACCAGGTTAAGAAATAAATCTGCGGTTACGATCCTTGGAAATATCCTCCTACCCGCTAATGTCGCAGACGTGGGTTCGTCAAGATTATTTCTAACTGATAGTAAAATGTGTTGGAAATTCCTTAAATTATACAGGGTGTTTCCTAACCTCTGTGACAAAATGAAAGGGGTGATTCTTCGCTTAATTTTAAGACGAAAATATGGTATAACTATTTTTCGAATTTCGCTTTGTTTCCAAAATACAGGGTGTTTAATTTTTTGTTTTGATTAGTTTTTTATTTTTAATTAATTTATCTTTTACTCGATTTTGTCGAAGTTTGGTAACGGTATTTATAGTGCGGGCTCATTTTGCCATGAACAAATAAAAATTATCGAATACAGTGGCGTCCCGAGCGGCACTTCAACCAATATTATTGGGAAAAAAATTTACGCCACTGACTTTTTGTGTCATTTTCATTTTTTTCTCAGGTTATTCAACTAAAAACGCAACTTTTTGATCTCTTGAATTTTTATCGTATCTTGCCTAATTTTTGAGATAAAAAATTAAATCTAGTTGAGTGAGTTTTGACGCAAAAAGTAATTTTATCGCTGATGTTGAATTTTCTAACAAATACAGCAATCAATTATAATCATTTTAATGGGGAATTCAAAAACACCAAATAAATAAAAAAAAAGTTAAATAAACTGCTGAAAATGTCCTCCACGAGCCAGTAAACATCCATGTACACGACGTGCTAAGTTATCTCTCACCACACGGAAGATTTTGGGACTGGCGGAAATCGTATTGAATCCATTAATAATACGCATTCGTAGGTCTTCTTCGGATTGAATGGGAGTGCTATAAACAAGTTGCTTAAGATGTCTTCAAAAATAAAAATCTAATGGATTCAGATCCGGTGAACGTGGTGGCCATGGGTGAGGTCCTCCCTTGCCGATCCAACGATCAGGATATTGCTGATCTAAATAATTTCGAACACAAATTGCAAAGTGAGGAGGAGCGCCGTCATGCATGAACCACATTAGAGATCGCGTTCTTAATGGCACTGCTTCCATCAATTCGGGTAATTCATCTCTAAGGAAGTTGTAATAGACCTCACCAGTAAGTCGATTTGGGGAAAAATACGGTCCAACTAAGACATCTCCAATAAACCCTGCCCAAATATTAAATGAAAATGTATACTGGTGATGTCCTTCGACGATAGCATGAGGATTCTCTTCTTCCCAAACATGGTTGTTGTGAAAATTCATTATTCCATCTCTAGAAAAATTGGCTTCATCGGTAAATAGTACTTTTGCCGAAAAATGAGGTACTCGTAAAGAAATTTCTTGAAACCAGTTACAAAAATCAACGCGAGCTAGAAAGTCTCTGGGCAACAAAGCTTGTACTCTTTGTATGTGGTAAGGATAGAGTAAATAGTCTTTCAAGATACTCCAGACTGTTTTGTGACTCACATGTAATTCACTTCCAATTTTCCTAGTACTCATGTTTGGAGATTCTTCTACCATGATCAAGACTTCTTCCTCAAGTTAGGCGGTCCTAACCGTAAGTGATCCGTCGCCTATTTGGCTTTTTGCAGAACTACCTGTTTCCTCTAACCGGAGATGTAACCTTGTAAATGTTGCCGAACATGGGACTTGTCTATAAGGAAAACGTTCTGCATACAAACGTCTCGCCTCTCGGGCATTTCTATCCGCTAAACCGTAGATAAAATGCATTTGAGCCATTTCTTGATTGGTAAACTCAGCCATTATGAAGAGAACGTAATTTATTACGAATAAATTGAAAAACAATAGTTACTTTAATACATTATTGGAAACTTTCATACAGTAGGCAAATGTCATGAAGAAAACAAATAATGTGGTTGCCATGGATCGAAGCAAAAAGCCTACTATGCATCATATTGTTATTTTTGTGTAGTCCAGAGACATGCAATAAAGTGGTTTATCTCAAAAATTACGTAAGATACGAGAAAAATTTCAGAGATCAAAAAGTTGCGTTTTTAGTTGAATAACTTGAGAAAAAAATGAAAATGACACAAAAAGTCAGTGGCGTACATTTTTTTCCCAATAATATTGGTTGAACTGCCGCTCGGGACGCCACTGTATTCGATAATTTGTATTTGTTCATGGCAAAATGAGCCCGTTATCACTATAAATACCGTTACCAAACTTCAACAAAATCGAGTAAAAGATAAATTAATTAAAAATAAAAAACTAATAAAAAAAAACACCCTGTATTTTGGAAACAAAGCGAAATTCGAAAAAAAGTTATACCACATTTTCGTCTAAAAATCAAGCGAAGAATCACCCCTTTCATTTTGTCACAGAGGTTAGGAGACACCCTGTATACAAATGTACACTGTGGGCCAAATTAAATTAGAACCTAGTTTGATCCTTAATAACTTTTTTGTTAGTTTATGGATTTAGATGAATTTTGGATATGATATTGGTCAATATGTTCTGGATGTTCCTTCAAAATTGAGTTTTCGAATTTTGGACAGGACCAGACTTACGACGTTTTAAAAAATTGGAGCATTTAAGCTCGTTGCAAAAACGAACTACGCTACGTACAGACCAACTGATATATTTTTTGAGAAGGACATTAGTGGGTAGTAATGTAGTAGTATCCTGATAATATCAATATTTTAGAACCATAACCTAAGAAACTATGATTTTTTCTATATATATGATGGTGCTTGTCGGCATTAAAACTATTTCACTTCGTTTTGATCAAAATTTCTTGAAATTCCATTGCAACGTGGATTGATTGTTGAAAATTGTTAACATTTTTGAGATTCCAGAGTTTGCCTGTTTGATTTTGAATACGTAGACATGGTTCTATCTATGAAAGATAAAGTCTCGATCAAACGATTGATGGAAAAGAACATTTTTTATGCACGGCAATGATGCGGCCCCTCTCAAATTATCGAGTGGAATTAAACAAAGTTTAAAAACGAAAAAAAAAAAAATTGGGTATTATTTTTTTTTCAAATTAAAAAATCTAAAATGTGAGAAAATCGACAAATCTCTAACAAACAATCCACGTTGCTATGAACTTTTAGGAAACTTTGATCAAAATGAAGTGAAATAGTTTTTATGCCGACAAGCACCATCATATAGAAAAAATCATAGTTTCTTAGGTTATGGTTCATAATATTGATATTATCAGGATACCTTTGCCTACTAATGTCCTTCTCAAAAAATATATCAGTTGGTCTATACGTAGCGCAGTTCGTTTTTGCAACGAGCTTAAATGCACCAATTTTATAAAAACGTCGTAAGTCCGGTCCTGTCCAAAATTCAAGAACTCAATTTTGGAGGAACATCCAGAACATATTGACCAATATCATATCCAAAATTCATCTAAATCCATTAAGAAACAAAAAAGTTATCAAGGGTCAAACTAGGTTCTAATTTAATTTGGCCCACAGTGTACATGCCACCACAGTGGCATATTCTACACATGGAAATCGATCGAAATGTTGTTATGGAAAAGTTTCGTTACGGAAATACAGGTTGTTGAAATTTTTACGGATTTTCAATTTTGTATCTGTGTTCTCATAAGAGCTCCGTTCTTTATTGGTGGCAATAGATTTTCAATCGATGGAAACACGAAGACAATCTAGGGAAAGATCGTCTTTCGGCCTCCTATGGGCAACAGAACGGAATATCGTTTGTTATGGTTTGAAAACACTTCAGACCGCTTTGACGAAATTTTTGTATGATGCTGAGTCTGTTGTACCTATTATAGATCATTTGATCAAAATTTTCCATGACCGATCTAAGCCTCATGCAATGACAAAAACATTTTTGAAGAAAATATGGTATGTATAGGTATGGAGCATGATACAAAGATAACGGTATGCCGACTTGGCTTCTCAAATTTTAGTCATGCTGGAGTAGTGGAGTAGACAAATGTCGAAATTGACACGGGATGTGACTAGTGTAACATTGACACACGACATATTCGCATATATACAAGACAGTGACGACTATAGCTTATGAACCGCAATGTTTTTAAGAAATTAGGACGTTTTACCTGATTTTTTGGGTATTTCGCCACACCCTATCAAAAAACAATCAAACTAGTGTTAATATACCGGATCTTCTATATTACCTGAAAAAAATTCTATATGTAAATTATAATAATAATAATCCGGTATATTAACACTGGTTTGATTGTTTTTTGATAGGGTGTGGCGAAATACCCAAAAAATCAGGTAAATCATGGATGCGCCACAAAACTACAGAGCATATCTACTTGACAAATTAGGACGTGTATTACCGAACATATACAGGTTTTTTCCTTACCTCTGTGACAAAATGAAAGGGGTGATTCTTCGCTTAATTTTAAGACGAAAATGTGGTATAACTTTTTTCCGAATTTCGCTTTGTTTCCAAAATACAGGGTGTTTAATTTTTTTTTTGATTAGTTTTTTATTTTTAATTAATTTATCTTTTACTCGATTTTGTTGAAGTTTGGTAACGGTATTTATGGTGATAACGGGCTCATTTTGCCATGAACAAATAAAAATTATCGAATACAGTGGCGTCCCGAGCGGCACTTCAACCAATATTATTGGGAAAAAAATGTACGCCACTGACTTTTTGTGTCATTTTCATTTTTTTCTCAGGTTATTCAACTAAGAGCGCAACTTTTTGATCTCTTGAATTTTTATCGTATCTTGCGTAATTTTTGAGATAAACCACTTTATTGCATGTCTCTGGACTACACAAAAATAACAATATGATGCAAAGTAGGCTTTTTGCTTCGATCCATGGCAACCACATTATTTGTTTTCTTCATGACATTTGCCTACTGTATGAAAGTTTCCAATAATGTATTAAAGTAACTATTGTTTTTCAATTTATTCGTAATAAATTACGTTCTCTTCATAATGGCTGAGTTTACCAATCAAGAAATGGCTCAAATGCATTTTATGTACAGCGGATGGAAATGCCCGAGAGGCGAGACATTTGTATGCAGAACGTTTTCCTATTAGACAAGTACCATGTTCGGCAACATTTACAAGGTTACATCTCCGGTTAGAGGAAACAGGTAGTTTTGCAAAAAGCCAAATAGGCGGCCGACCACTCACGGTTAGGACCGCCCAACTTGAGGAAGAAGTCTTGATCATGGTAGAAGAATCTCCAAACATGAGTACTAGGAAAATTGGAAGTGAATTAAATGTGAGTCACAAAACAGTCTGGAGTATCTTAAAAGACTATAATTTACTCTATCCTTACCACATACAAAGAGTACAAGCTTTGTTGCCCAGAGACTTTCCAGCTCGCGTTGATTTTTGTAACTGGTTTCAAGAAATTTCTTTACGAGTACCTCATTTTTCGGCAAAAGTACTATTTACCGATGAAGCCAATTTTTCTAAAGATGGAATAATGAATTTTCACAACAACCATGTTTGGGCAGAAGAGAATCCTCATGCTATCGTCGAAGGACTTCAACAAAATCGAGTAAAAGATAAATTAATTAAAAATAAAAAACTAATCAAAATAAAAAAATTAAACACCCTGTATTCTGGAAACAAAGCGAAATTCGAAAAAAAGTTATACCACATTTTCGTCTTAAAATTAAGCGAAGAATCACCCCTTTCATTTTGTCACAGAGGTTAGGAAACACCCTGTAGATATGTTTGTCGAGACAACATAGGTGTGTTTGTTATGCTCCACTAGTGCACACTTTTCTACACTACAAAACTCAGTATGGCTTTGTTTGTGAAATTTTTGTCTGTTTTTTAGGATAGAATATCTTCACTAAACTAGTAAAGATATTCTATCCTGAAAAACAGACAGACATTTCACAAACAAAGCCACACTCAGTGTTGTAGTGTAGAAAAGTGTGCACTAGTGGAGACTTTACTAAACCATGACCAAACACAATTATTTATATTGAAAAAATAAAAATATTGCATATTGTCGTCAATTAGAACTTATGCGCCATGTTTTTGCCAAATTATCACTTGAGTATTATGGTTTTAGATGGAATTTTAGGGGTATTCACACCATAAATTGAAAAATGTAAACGTCAAAATGACTGCAACAACATTGTCGGTCATGCACGATTGACCAATAAAAAATGATGCACTCTTGTCGTCACTAGCCTAGTTTACACCGATAACTCGTTTAGTTTGGTCCGATAGGACCATGTGGGTGGGGATAGTACGGTAGGACCAATGCTTGCTTCCCATCCGTTTACACCGTCTTGCAACGCGTGAACTAAATGAGTACGCGCGCAATTCGTCAAACGTCAAAATAAACAAGTCGAAATTATTTTTATCAACACAATTCGTAATGAAAAAAAACATAAGTAAGTACGCTCAGATTGCCTTGAGAAACTCAGAACCAACACAATTCACAATAATAACAATCAACATAACCTCATAATTTTGATCCAGATTGAACCAAATTTAGTTCGGTACACCTGCTGGCAAGTACCGAACCAAGAGCGGACCAGCTTAGTCTGCAACTGTTTACACCATTCGAACCAAATTTTTGGTTCTGATAAAGTTCGAATTTAGTACTTGGTCCGCGGACCAAGTTGTCGGTGTAAACTAGGCTACTGTCTTGTATAGAGTCACTTTATTTAGAATCACGTTAGAACGACATCTCTCATGGTGCGGGTCCCCATGTGCGTATTTGGACGTTTTCGCGTTTCGCGATAGTATTGTGATTCAAAATTTTACAACTAATCAGAACGGGTATGTCAATACGCTTAAAATGTCAAATCGCGGCCACTACCCATGCCATCAACGTCAATTTATCATGAAAACTTCACCCTACTGGCAACATTGCAGAAGACCTTTACTCCAGCGTGACGTCACATCTGCGCGTCGGCATACCGCTTTGTGTGTATCGTGGTATAGATTATACGTCATTACTTTTTTGCTAAAATACAAATTTTCTCGTTCGAATAGAAAAGGGTACCAATTGAATTTTTTTTCATCCGATATGCATCGTTTTTGAGTTGAAAATTAAAGAGCGTTTGATGTTCGACCAATGTGAGCTAAAATCGAGCAAAATTGAAATGATTAATTCCGGTTTATTTATGCAGGGTGTCCACGAACATCCCTAAAACAATATAGATAAGAGGCAATTCTACACAAGAAAACCTGGTCCTTTTTTCATGTGAACATACAGTAGGTATTGGACAAAATTAGAGCAACTGCCAAAAAATTGATGAAACTTTTGATCCTGGCATCAGTTTATCAAAGTAATAATGGTGCATTGGGAAACTTCAATCAAAAATCGCAAATGTAAACTGACAAATAGTTTAAATTTGCGATTTTTCACAAGAAATTATTATTCAGTGCCCTTTTGTCACGTTAAAAGAAAAGTGTTAAAAATGAAACTTCATTTTGTGCAGCTTCTCATAAAAATTGCTAGTACCATTCTAGAAAAGGGCAAAATTCATGTTCTTCCTGAGAATCTCATTATAATTGAACAAAGGATAATCTAGCTATAAAATTTTTGACTTTGGAAAACTGACCCATTTTAGAAGAAATCTTGAAACAAGAACCTAGTTGTAGAAAGAGAGAAATCAAAATTCAAGAAAACGACACATTGAGAAGAAGTTGCCGCAGACCCAGACGACCTCTGTCTGCCGTTTGGTATTTGTAATAATTGGATCGTGTAGACGACAGTAAAAAGCAGCAGGGTACGTGTCATGTCTGTCCGACCAATCACGAGCGACCTCCCTGCTGCTTTCTACTGTAGACTGGATCGTGTCATATGAATGACATGTTAGATCCAGAGATAGTTCTCTGGTTAGATATCCTGAAATCCAATCCGAAATTATCAATGTCAGTTCTAAAATGGTTTTTATCTTCTCCTACGACGTTTATTAGAAGAAATATTTCGAAATAAATGTCACATCTTCATAGCCACTTTTTCTCTATACAAAATGGTGTCATCAAGTTTATGATCCGACGTTTCGTCTTCGAGCAACCATCATTAACTTTGTTTTTATATCCTTTTCAAGTAGGCGAACAATTTCGTTCTACGCTTGATAGATTGTAATTTTAATTCGTGTTTCGACTACATATCACACTTAACATTTATTAAATGTTTTGACCTAATAAAGCCATCAGCAATGTGAATTATTGATGGTTGGGAAAAATATATACAGGGTGTCTCTAAAAGGTCTGTACAAAATCCCACCACATGTTGCTGAGGTCAAAATAAGCCGATTTAACGCAACTCACCTCAGACCGAAATGTCACCATTTCCGAGATACGGGGTGATCAAGTTTAAAATTAACAATTGTATTTTGTCATTATTTTGAACACTTTTTCACATATTGCTTTGAAAATTGGCATACTGGGGTTTTGTGGTATGAGAAATTCGATTATGGAGTCCGTTTTACTGTGGCCGCTAGAGGGCGCCCTACACTCTACATTTTGTGGTTTAAAATGTCCATAACTATTTTCTCAGTTATTTTTTCCAATCTTTTATTGGATAAAAAGATTTTCCAGACGATTTCAAGTGAATAAGGTACTCTTGTCAAAGTTCGCTCAAGTGAGCCGTTTTCGAGATATTTCCATTTGAAGAGTTCCATTTCACATCGGAAAATTCCTAATATTTTCCTTTTTTACACGAGCGTCTCAAAAAGTGTTTTATAAAATCATCACATATTCCTGAAGTCAAAATAAGCCGATTCAAAGCAACTTACCTTTCTTCGAAAATGACTCGTTTTCGACTTAAAACTCTACCACCCTGTATCTCGACAACGGAGAAATTTTGGACAGAGGCAAGTTGCTTTAAATCGGCTTATTTTGACCTCAGGAATATGAGTAAATTTTGTAAAAATAATTTTTCAAAAAGTTCGTGTAAGGAAGCAATTTTCCGGTGTGGCATGGAACTCTTTAAATGGAAATATCTCAGAACGGCTTACTTGAGCGAACTTTGACAAAAGTACCCTATTTACTTGAAATCAGCTGGAGAATCTTTTTATCCAATAAAAGATTGAAAAAAATAACTGAGAAAATAGTTATGGACATTCCAAACCACAAAATGTAAAGTGTAGGGCGCCCTCTAGCGGTCACAGTGAAACGGACTTCTTAATCGAATTTCTCATACCACAAAACCCCCGTATGCCAATTTTCAAGGTAATATGTGAAAAAATGTCCGAAATAATGACAAAATTCACTTGTTAATTTTAAACTTGATCACCCCGTATCTCGGAAATGGTGACATTTCGGTCTGAGGTGAGTTGCGTTAAATCGGCTTATTTCGACCTCAGCAACATGTGGTAGGATTTTGTACAGACCTTTTAGAGACACCCTGTACAGGGTGTCCCAACGATAGAGTAAAGTAGGTTTTATCATATAGGATATGAAAAATATTAATATCAATATGCTTCACAAGTTAGGGGTGTAAAAAGCGCACATTCTGAAAATATTTGGAAGGGTGCGTCACAAAAGTATGGCACGAAAAAGTATGATTTTTTTAAATGGAACCCCCTGTATATTAATTGATATTTCAATTCTTTCTTCAATTTGGAACAAAAATTGTGATACAACTAATGTTCCTAAATTCAACCGTTATCGAGATATCGCGTTTTAAAAATGGCATTTTTGCAAGTTTGACATGCTATAAAACTCAAACTATTCAAGTTAGAGGAAAATGGTTTGCATTTTCCTATCTTAACTTTTCAAGAGCTCTTCTGTCATTTGGATAGAAGGTAACGTCAACTGTCAACTTTTTTCGTCACATTTTGACATTTTTTCACAATAATGGATTTAATCTCCTTGAATAGCTCTTGAAAAGTTGAGACAGGAATGTGCAATCCATTTTTCTCTAACTTGAATAGTTTGAGTTTTATAGCATGTCAAAGTTGCAAAAATGCCATTTTTAAAACGCGATATCTCGATAACGGTTGAATTTAGGAACATTAGTTGTATGACAATTTTTGTTCCAAATTGAAGAAAGAATTGAAATATCAATTAATATACAGGGGTTTCCATTTAAAAAAATCATACTTTTTCGTGCCATACTTTTGTGACGCACCCTGTATGTTTCCAAATATTTTCAGCGCTATTTACACCCCTAACCTGTGACGCATATTGATATTGATATTTTTCATATCCTATATGATAAAACCTACTTTACTCTATCGTTGGGACACCCTGTATAATATAATAATAATAATATAAAAAATGATAAACTAATCTTGTAGAGACGAAAAATACTATGTAAATGCGAAATCAATCCAAAGCGGGAAGAAATTAGGAAAATAGTCATTAGAAACCAACAGTTTTTGAATTTGTAAATTAATTAAAAAAAAATAATTCTGACGTAACTAAGAGAGATAAATCGAAAAAAAAATCACATTTTTATTATATTTTTTCTTCTCTAAAAGATGACATATAATCAGATTTTTGATCGGACGGAGTTCCCTTCCAATAACATATGATCATTTTATATTGATTTGGAATTAGAATTAAAATAAAAGTAGGTATATTAAGCGTAGAACGAAGTTTCTCGTCTATTGATGATGGTTGCTCGGAAACGGATCGTCGGCTCATAAATATGATAAAGCAATTTTGTAGAGAAAAAAAGTTACTATGAAGATGTAACATTTGCTTTAAAATGTCTGTTCTTATGAACCCACCCAACTAACAATTCTATGTTTTGTAAAAGCCGTAAGAACGTTTTCCTACGAATGTACGGTAATATCAACATTGTGCAATCGATATCGATTAGGAAACGTATAGCACATTGTACAACTGTACGGAAATTCCCATTCCCTAACTGTTGCCAAAGTAACGAGTGCAAACTGAATGGAAACCCGCCAAAAACAAAAAGTAAAAATCGATAATAATTACACAATAGTGATGATAATTAGGAGTCGTAGAAAAATTATAGTGTACAACTCGCAGGGAATGACCTCTACTCGTATGACTTGCTACAAACCTTCATACTCGTAGGAAATGGGTATCATTCCATGCTTGTTGCACAATATACTATTATAGAACAAACCCTATAAAACATCTAAAGTTCGGTAAACGTGTTAACAACGTCCTTAAAGCGCTTATCCCAGATAGTACACTCTGCTGCAAGGTGCTTGAATTCCTACGGCCGGCAATCAAAAAGGAAGCAATTTATATCATTTACTCACTAAGCGCTTATCAAATACTTATTTTTGGCAAGACTACATCAAAAGCGAAAGATATGTGCCTATAATATGCATTCACTTTTATGCGAATGATACATACTTTGCCAGCGCTTCCTAAATAGCTTCTAATTTTGTTAAAATCTGAAAGCACATCAGGACTGCCGAATAAATGCTTCAAAGATGGCACGCCGATTGCAGCGTGCCAAACATAGAAAAGGGAAATCTTTTTCCTATGGTGCCAAATTTCTTGCGTCCGACAAGCAAAAAGATAGTATTTTATATCATTATTCAATAAGCGGTTATTGAATGCTTCTTTCTTGCAACATTACTTAAAAAATGAATGATACGCGCATTCAAAATACATAATATGCTTTTATGCTGCCCTGTAATCGCTTTTCAAGAACTGCTAGGCTTGTTGTTTCATTTTTGGTATTGACGATAAGGGGCTGTAGTTCTTGAGAACTTTTTCCCGAATATTGTGTAAAGTGAGTACCTTGGCATAATTAATTTTGTAATTTTGGATAGGAGAGAAGGGGGGGGAACTCAAGTTAGTTTAACTTGAAGCCCGAGGGTGTGGAGCTAGAGCTCCGAATTTTGAGTTTGCATTTTTTTTTTTTTTTTTTTTTTTTTTATGGACATGGTGGAGGTGGGGGTGGGGGAACATAGTGCATGTCGGGAATGAGTGTAAATTTTTCAAATGTGTACCATAGATTTTTATACTTTGTTTCCCTGCTCTTGAACGCTGCGTATTTTTTGATTTTTCTCAGTAATAGGTTTTTATGGAGTCCTATTGTCCTTTTGATCCGGTCGTTTGAGTCCATGATAGTATGATATATTGGTTTAATATCGTATTCGGTGTAAATATTCCGTGTCCTGATGAACCAGGGAGTTCGGTCAATTCTTCTGATGATTTTGTTTTGAATCCTTTGAATTTTCGTAATTTGGGCTTTTGTTAGTCTCATTGCTCCAAGGGCGTATGTGAGTTTTGGAACATAGACTTGTTGGACAATGGAAATTTTATTTTTATTGTTGAGTCCACTTCCTTGTTTCATTATAGGGTATAGTCCTCCCTGGAGTTTGCTGAGCTCTTTGCATTGTTTATTGATATGTTTGGTCAAGTTCAGTTTGCTGTCCAGTATGATTCCTAGATATTTCATTTCTGAGTTCCATATTATTTTCTCGTTGTTGACTTGAAGGTTTGGTATTGTGATTTTCTTTCTTTTCCTTGTAATAAAAAGGGCCAGTGTCTTCTTAGGATTTATTTTAATCTACCATTTTTCGTAGTAACTTGTTAATCTCTTGATATAGTCTTGCAGTCTGAGGTTTATTATCGTTGGGGTTCTTGAGGCTGAATAAATCAGGGTATCATCTGCATACATATTAATTTTCGTTTTTTCATATGTTGGAGTGTCGGCAACAAAGATGCTGTACAGTAAGGGTGAAAGAATTGATCCTTGTGGGACTCCAGCAAGTTGATTTTCAGGTGGGGAGATGCTCCCTCCAATTTTAGTGTGGAATGTTCTGCTTTCCAGGTTAATTTTAACGATGGAGATGACTTTTTTGGAGAAGGCTGCACACGCCATATTGAAGAGCAGCCCCTGGTGCCAGACTTTGTCAAACGCTTTTTCAATATCAAAAGCTATTGTTTCATTTTTCCAAACAATCTCAGACATGTTTGTATTACCCAGTTGCCTGATTGGTTGACAACAGCGTTGGTCTTTGTTATCTGCATTTTGCATTTGCCCAGGGCAGAGTTCAGAGACAAGCCAAACAAGACGCAATCACAGTAGTGCTTTGTATCGAAAAGTAGTTAACTGACAAAGTTATTCGTGATATTTTGGCATTTGTGAACCACTCTGTTTTTTTTTTGTGATTGTGATCTTCTGGAACGGCTTTGTGTTCTTGTGTTTGTGAACCAACATAGCGGACGAGGACAACGAATAACTAGGCCTAATAAGTAGTGATGTGAATAAGTTCCCGATAATAGTATTTTCGAGAACAATTATAATAATGGACAATTATGTTGCGGATAATATTGTTTCGAGTTTTCGAGGGTTTTATACATGTCGTATAAAGAGATTAGTGGGATTATTTCTAGAGATTTATACTATATTATATCATGTAGTTCGTAAAATTTCAAATTGGTTAACTGGTATGCATGCTGGTCTGTTTCGAATTATTGTCCATCGTTAATTATGTACTGGAAAATAAAGTCTAGGTATCAGTGTTTACATATATTTTAGCCTACATCGAGCAGTATATTTGAACGCACGACGAGCAGAATTTTTGAGCGTGAAATACGCATTTCTCTGAAGCGAAGACTAAGCACATATTATCCGAAGTGCGTAGACAGCACTTATTTAATGTGCTTTTTATGAAATGCTATTTTTCCATCGGCCGGAGGGACGCCGGTCGACTAGCCAAGCGCTTTTTTGCAGTGCACCAAAAGCAAACCTCTGCTTAAGCTTAGTGCTTTTTTAGCAAGTTTCAAGTTAATTTTGTTATCTGGGATAGAGTTGAAATGGGCACAGATTTATAAAAATTTTTCGATCTTTAGCCAGTTCTGTAAAAGCTCCACATTTATATAACCATTATCATTTTAGAGACGTTCACAGAAGGTTTACATAACATATTTTTGATTCTTTGAACGTTTTCAAAACAGCGTTTTTGTTGTATTTCACTACATTTAAAAAGACCAAAAGGTTTCTTTGGTATTAAATATGGCGGGATGATAATTACGTTGAAGTTGATTTCAACCATGACATACATGGCTTGCATAATTCTGCGTGCAATTCAAAATTTATTTCGAAATATATACTATTCACATGGTGAAATTTTTGAGCGCCCCTTATAAATATCGATTTTGATGAACGTTTGGATTGAAGATTAAAACTAAGTTATTTTTTTTCTAGTTAAAAACACATTACTGAGGTGGTTGTAATTTTTAAGACAAAACAAGCATCTTTGACCAGTGCAGTATTATTTTTTTGTAATAAAATAATTTTTTTCCAATAAATACGTTTGCCGCTCCAATAAATGTAAGCTGAACCACAACAATCATAGCGAAAATTCTTATAAAACAATTTAGTCAAAGACATAGCCCTTATACGATCTTTCAGTTCGATTTGTGATGCTTATAAAATAAGCAAGTATTTTTATGTAACAGAGGCTTATTTCAAGAATTGATTTTTATTGTTCAACATGTTAAATAACGCTATTTATCTACTCCACTTTCAGATAACTCAACCTAAACAAAAAGAGGGATTCAATCTAGTATCTTTTCAATTGTTTATATCTCGAAAACAACTAAACCAAAATATGGCATTGTACATAAAATTTCTTGGAATTTTCATAGAATTCCAAAAAATGTGATATTATTATACGGGGTTTTCCATTTAAAGATATAAATGGGACTATTTTTCGTTCTACAGCCAAGCTAAACCGTTCTGTAAGGATTGATGTGTATGCCTTTTGATTGTGCCAACTCAAATGCTGTTAAATTAAAAAGCTTGACAAGAACTTGTATAAAATAGTTTTTCAAATGCATCTAAATGTAGAAGAATATTGGAAGAGACTATGAACTGTGATTTGCCAAAGTTTTGTAAGTTGTTTCTCAAGAGTGCTCAATTGAGTTCTTATAAGTACGTGAATTAAACGAGACCATTCAGTTTTTCGCACCAAACAGACGTGTAGTAGTTGTATATGTAGCTAGATGGTATTAGCCAAAACATTTATGGAACAATTTTTCAAATGTTTTATAAATTAGCTGGTTGAACGTTCTAGGAACTATATCATAGAACAAATTAGTTGCACACAGCAAAATAAATAGGTAGTAATAAGTACCCAAGACGATAACACGGCAAATTCACAGTTTTCAAACACTTATATGACTTATAACCTTTAAAAAGCCTTTCCGTTCGATAACAAAAAAGTAATAGAGCTATACTTTGCTATTTGGGCAAGAAAACACGAAAACCGTTTTACAAAATTTCGATTTTTCCAGGAAATCTCCGGAAGTATTCGGATATTTTTGGATTTTCCCCCGGCATTCTATTGAGTACCTAAATACTCATCTTTGCCATGATTTGAACCTTGCTGCACCGAGAAAAATGTTTCATTACCGTAGCCAATTTTTTCGCTATCACAGATATATATTTTGGCTACATAGGGGATAGCCAAGTTCTTTACTATGTTAGCAAAGAGCACTTTGCTACGAAAGCTTATTTGTCAAACAGCAAAGTAACTTAATGAATAACATCTCTACTGTCAATGGAAAGTATCTTCACTGCTACAATAGACTGGCTTAGCTCTCATAGGAGAGTAACTTCATTGGGGAAGACCGCTGGTAAGGTCTGACGCGTTGTCATGTCCAGCTACGAACGTACCGGAGGAGCAAAATCCCCCAGCTTTTGGGAGGAAAATGCAAACACGGATGCGTTCTAGAGAGAAAGAACAAAACAATGCGAAGAAGCCCAAGAACTCCAAAAGCTTTGATACGCCAATAGAGCTGCAGGTGGCCATCGTGGATCGATCAGATCTCGATGGCAAAATTGCAGCCGACAGGTGGTTCGAAGTGGAAGCGAGGATATTGGACGCCATTTTCGAGCTAGACGAGCAGAGCGGCAACGAGGAGGTCAACTTCGACGGGGCTGGCTGGCAGAAAGGAGTCAAAGTTTTCGGCTGTATCAACGGAAAGTCAATTGACTTTCTGAAGCGTGTAGACGGCGGCTGCGGCGAAATCTGGCAGGGAGTCAAACTCGAGGTAATACCATCAGTTTCGAAGCTGCGTCTGCGTCGATTGATATCAGTGTGGATTCCACCTCCGGTTCCGGTGAGCGATGAATCCATACTAAAGATCATCGACAAGCAGAACAAGGGTCTGGACACACAAAGCGGGAGAGTTATATCTCTTCAACAAAGTGAGAGTTTGGGCCAGGGAAGGAGATCGTCTGCACTGTGGAGTACCAAACCTTCAAGATACTGAGGAGCAAACACGGGAGCATCAAGTTTGGGTTAGGCACCCTGAAAGCGAGGCTTCCCAAGGACTGAAGCTGCAGGCAGTGCAAATTAATTTGCATCACTGCGAAGCAGCATCGGAGGACCTGGTGCTTTTTATTATGACGGAGAATGAAGTAGACATCGCGCTAATCCAAGAACCATGGCTCAATAGAGGCAAAATTCAAGGATTAAGAGCGAAAGACTATCATCTATATCATTCTCCGTCAGTAAGTGAAATGAGAACCTGTATACTTGCAAAGCAGACACTAGATCTTAGCCTATCATCACTGCACAGTACAGGTGACTTGACAGTGGTAACATGCGAGCAAAAGAATGAGCAACCGCTTATCCTAGCGTCCGCATACATGCTTGGTATATGAAAAACCTAAACCACCACCAACAGCAATTCGAACTCCAGTCCACCAGGCCAAAGGAGAAAGGGAAGCTGTTGGTGATAGGCTGCGATGGCAATGGTCATCAGACGCAGTGAGGCAGCAGTGACATTAATAACAGAGGTGAGTCAATTTTGGACTTTATACTAACCACCGACCTTATAATATGCAATAGGGGATTGTCCAACAGGGTAAGGGAAGAGGTGTTAGGTTTAACTTTGGCTAGCAATTCCGACGAGCTAACGGTTGAAAATTAGAGAGTCTCTCTTATACAAGCTTTTTCGGGTCATAGAAGAATTCTCTTCGAAATCAACGGTGAGCTACAAAAGGTAGAACCATTCCGGATTCCTTGTAGAACAGACTGGCAGGAGGCATTGAGTGATTATAGCGGCATTCAGATAATAATGGGTGATTTCAACTACGATTTTTATCGAGACAACTATTACTCTGCTAAATACAAACGATAATTATTGAGGTAGATGATTTATCACAAATAGTTAAAGACTTTACTAGATCAACTATACGAAGTAGAACAATAATTGATTATGTAATAACCCAATGAGAAAGCAATTTTTTCTAAAGATCTTATGTCACCTAGAATTAGGTATCACAATATTATTTTAGTGAAAATCAAACCCACGTTTATGCCAAGTGAATATATCAAAGTTGATAAATTGATTTATAATAAAGACAATTTTTTGAATGATATTAGGTATGGAAAGTCAATGGAACAATTCAATTACGGATACCAATGTAATTTCTGATAGCCTTATTAGTAAGTTATCGAATTTATTTCATATGGCTGTTCGACACTGTATTGTATTTAAGGTTTAGGTAGGGTAGTTAAGGGACATTCATTTCTAAACATTAATTAACAGACATTTAAGAGACCTCTTTTATTATTCTATCTTTATTCACATTCACACTTACATTGTTCACGTCGTAGTAAGTTTTGAAGTATTAAAAGAAAGTTACAAGTCTTCATTATTTTATTTCTTGTAATTGGTGTCAAAGATGCAAGTTCACAACATACAGTTGGCAGATAAAAGCCAACAACATCAACTACAACCACAATAATTGGGATAAGCCAGTTATAAGCTATAACAAATGGTCCGCTGAAATATTCACCTGGAAAAAGAACCAAAGCATCCTCATGTTTCGAATGCTTGCATAGAACAATGTGTGTTCTAATTCCTAAAATATTTGACTCTACATGAGCAGACCGCTATAAGCTCGTGACCGTACAGTGTGATCATCACATAACACCTACGTTATGTGGTGATCATTTTATCTTGATTACATTTTAATTTGATATAACTTTTTATTTTGAAAGATAGAAAGACGAACCAAAAAACAAATTGTGGGATACCTCAACAAGATACCACCACGAGTTCGGGTTTTTCAGATGGTACACTGTGTATTTTGATAGAGCTTAAGATAGCCTATTTTATTCCGATCTCAATTATATTTTTCTTAACACCTTATACTTTGGATAAGTAGTTTTTGATATATTCTCAAAAAACGAATTACATGAAATACCATAATTTCACATATAATTTTAACCAGGACGGTATATCAGGTCCTGTGTTTTTTTATCTTATGAGAAAAAAAAAACAGTTTTTTGTCATAAAAAGAAAAAAAATACCATACTGGTTGAAATCATATTTGAAATTATGTTATTTCATGTTATTTGTTTTTTGCGAATATGTCGAGAATTACTTATACAAAGCATTAAGTGTTTTTGATGATTGAAATCAAAATTAAATAGGCTACATATCGCTCTATCAATAAACAGGGTGTACCATTTGAAAAAACAGAACCTGTGTTGGTATCTTTCACAAAACGACTTTTGTTTTTTTTTCTATAAGAAAAAACTTGTTGTGGTATCCTGAAATTTGTTTTTTGGTTCGTCTTTGTATTTTTCAAAATAAAAGACTTACATCGAATTGAAAAGATATCATAGCCCAGGCAACAAAGAAAAAATAGAGGAAAAAAATGGTGTTTTTGCGGATTTTGGTATAGGTGTAGAGTGAGGTGTCCTGAACAACAAAAAGTCCTGATCGGTGGGGGGCGAGCTAAGGTGGTGGAGGGTGTCTGAAGATTGTTTCTTTGGTTTTTCATGAATAGCGGGAGAACCAGGACCAGCAAATGAACATAGGAATATTTAATTACTCTACATGAAATTCTCATCAAAGAAGGCTCAGTACTCATTGTCGCTAAGATTGACATGTAAGGAGAATAATAATAATGCAGGGTGTGTCCTAGACTTTGGTAAAAAAATGCGTGGGGTGATCTATTTTCACGGGGTATTTTCATCAAGGATTTTCATGAAAAAAAGAATCCCATAAAGATTTGACGAAAAATGTTATCTACGGGAGCTACGCCCCTTTCAACAGGGCACCCAAGACTTTTCTTCCTCAATATTTCCAAACCCGTTCATACAAAAATCATGAGATTTCATATATCGCATGAACTTTCAAAGCAGAATCAGAATTTGAGCTCAAAATTTCGAAAAAAACAATCAGTGGCGTACCAAACTGGAAGGGTTGAGTGATGGTTGAGTGTATAGCTTAGACCTCGATAAATGGAGGTATACGAAGACTCTTAGTAGACCACCTGACACAGTGAGGAGTGGGGCCAATGACTGAGTGAAGGTGCATCGGTGGCACGTCAGAGGAAGCAGTTGAAACTTAATTTATATTTGCATAATATGAAAATCTGATTTTTTAACATTAATCCATCTTCTCCAGTTTATGTTCTCCTTCAAGCGAAAAAATACATGAGACCTTTTTTGTAGAAAATTTTAATTTTAATTTTATTTAATTTAATTTAATACTCCAGTATTTTTTCGCTGGTTGGTCTTGTTTTCAAGTTGTTCAAGAGAAACCTAGAAAAATGACCAACAGAGACTTCCCTCCACTTTAGCTTGCCCCACACCGATCAGGACTTTTAGTATGTTGCTCAGGACACCTCAACCTACACTCACACCTAAATTCGCAAAAACACCAATTTTTTTCTCTGTCCGGCATTTTTTGATCTTCGTAACCTGAACTATCAAGATAAAATGACCACACTGTACATAGTATGGATCGGCCTTTTGATTCACCCATCATAATGATAATATATAAAACGCAGGAAGAGCAAGACTGCTCGTGAAGAGTAGTCGAGTTACTGGCTGGAACAACGTGTTGTCGTTCGGCATAATCGGAAGACATGTTTTTAAACTAAATTTAAAAAAAAAACGAAAATTTTTGAAAACTGCAGCGCCCCAGACTCACGGTTCATAGGAACTTTCTGGCTTATTTTCATCTGAATAATACGCTGTCTGCTGTCGACAGTATACAGTGTGTGTCTACGTAAGTTGGTGACATACTATGGAACAAATGAAATGAAAGTCATAACAAAAAACGTAAGCATGCGTTGTATTGTGCGTACGAATTCAGTCTTGCTGTCAAGAACACCAAGCTTGATCTATAGTCAATCAATTCCTGATAATATCCTGTGAGTAGCTACTATTGTTTTGTCAACTTTTCTTTGAAATATATTTCTGAAACAACACATGCTTACGTGACTTTTATGTTATGTGTTCCATAGTTCAAAATCAAAATCATTTTTTCAATCTTACAGGACCCAACAACTTTGACTTTAACTTTTCAAATAACTAAAATTTTTTAGATATCGTGTTGTATCAATTCAAATCGACCACCCAGTATAACATAGACGAAACTCAGATGGATCAATTATGTTTTAGCCAGAAAGGAAATACTTGGAAGGTCCATAATTCTTCTACTCAAGAACCAGGTGATCGATGATTTGAGAAAAACTTTGACCATGAGACGTGCCTTCATTGCACCAGGAATAAAATGTTGCAATGACTGTAGATATGCAAACTGCAGTAACATCCTAAACCAAGAAAGCTTATCAGATTGCGAAGATTATTGATCTGAGGCTATAAAATATTTAAGAATCCTTCGAAACTTGTATTTAAAGTTCTGATTTTACAGAATAATATCAATTGGACGCGTGGCAGTACGGCAGTTTGTAAGTCGCACGCCGTCGCGCCGCGCAACCGTGCCACATATTGTATCTCTTTTTATTAATTGCAGAACCAAAATTCAAATAACACCAAAAGTTGGTGCATGTTCGATAAACTTATTAGGTGCAATTAGAATGGTTGCAAGTCAAACATCATACACGGTGAGCCAAAAAATATAAAAATTGTACAAGAATAAAGTTAAAACTGGCCTTTTATTGATGACTTGTTAAAATGAGCGGCGGATACCGTCCTATGATATTGTTAAAATACACGTAACTCGGAAGTTGTTTTTTTTTGTTGACTTTTCGTGCTCAAGAACTCATTAAAAAATGCAATTTGGTTTCCTTTGGCTCACATGTAGAATTGATGTGTTGGAGAGCTGACCGACCAGTACTCCAAAGATTAGAAAATGCGGAGTATTGGTTTTCAAAATATCCGGATGTTTGTGTTTTCCAGAGAAATGGGAGGTATTTTCTTACTAAGCCAAAATTGTCTGAGACTTTTTGAGATATTCTTTGGCCTGTCAGCTGTGCTGTCTGTCCTGCTTGAACCGCCGGGCAGCCCTTTTTGCCCTTTCTATAAAATGCCCATTTTTAGAAATAAACGACTTTTTTCACTTTGTCCTTGGTGTTTAATATTTGCAATTTTGTTTATACATCTTTTTCCACATCGCTGGATAGAACCAGAAGAAATCCAAAAAGTGCAAAATTCTTGGGTTAGATTTTTGAGACCGTTCAGAAATGGACATTGGATTTCAATAGAAAATTGGAGAAAACCACATTTTGCTACTTTTGTAGGTGCATAAAGTTATAACTGCAGCAAATTTGCACGATCGATACTGTTCCTGGTCATTCATGGACGGAATATCCGTCGTTCAGATAAGTAGAGATTTAATCCAGATCGGACAGACCAAATCTCTCCATGTCTCAAGCGTGTCGTGCTAGATTTGGATATTTGATGTCTGCTTCCAAGTTTTGCACGATGCAGAACTTTTTATAAAGAATAACCGTCTTTTCTCGAATGAATAATAAAAAGGTTTTTCATCTTACTTACGTAGACACCGTGTATATTCAAAAACTTGACCACATCGGCTCCATACCTGGTAAATCTGATATAAATCCAAAACGTAATTTCAAACCAAGTTTTTTTGAATCAGCAGATGATGAGAGATTCTTGATCAAAACATGACTGAAAACACTTTATTCTCTTTATTCTTTTATGTTAAGAGTGGTTGTATTTAATATCTAATCATCGACCTGATTAGGTGATTAAATGCGGTACTTACCTATAACAGCCAGCTACAATCTTGAAATTCACACCGTCACCACAATGATTGAGGCGAGGATTGAGGCCACAAAGTTTGATAAAATATGAACATTGATATACAGAGTGAAACATTATTTGAAAGTGGGCCATCCCCATTTTTTTTGAAATGTGGTGATTGGAAAGGTTTATTTTGAGGCCAGACGGCATCAAGTTTTTCCAAAATTCAAGGCTTACTAGATCATCAAAAGGCTGAAAAATCCAGAATTCATATTAGCGATTTGTGTAGAAAAAATCTGCATGCGCCACTGGATTCGTCACAGCTTGAAATGGATCTGTACCAAATTTCATGAAAAAATATTCAAAATCAACGATTAATTTTATAATGCACCAAGAAGCATTTTACCTCCTACCTCTTGCGATAGCAAATCTATCACAACAAATTCATCCAATGACAGTATTTTATAGATATTCTTATAATAAAATACAATGAAAACAAACAAACGAAATTGACAAAAAAAAGCACACACAAAAATAATATTTTTGAATTTCAACAATTTTTATTTATAATAATAATGATAATAATTAAAATAGTTATGACTAAAACTAATAAATTAAAGAAAGAAAGCTTCATCCAATTGATGCTGTTCCGGAATTGTACCCAAAATTGAAGCCGCATTACCCCTCTGAATAGCTTAACTAATTTTTTGTTTCAAAAAAGATGTTAACCTTTCCTCACCAGCCTTCAATTTAAGTTTCGAACCAAGTTCTTTTATAAAATGTTTTGCTTCATTTCCCGACGGTCCAAAAGTCTCAACACAAAATGGAACAAAAATATAATTTTTAGAAATTTCTCATAATATTTCCTTTCCTTCGCATTCTCGGACAATTGGGCGGCTTCGCCAGTTTTTTTATTAGATAAACTAAGATAGGAAGAAGCCAGAGGATGAATAGAACATTTTTTCATGAATGAAAATCGTCAAAATCGATACATAGATTAAGATGTTACATGAGGGTGGTTCGCTTTCAAATGGGTCACTGTGTATAATTACTCCAGTAAGCAATAGTTTTTTCCAGGACAAAAGTGTAGAAGTTTTTTCCTCATAAGTTCCATATGTTTCTTGGTCGGCTGAATCCGAATCTGAGGTTTGCTATCTCGCCAGGCGTCGGCGTCGGCTTCAGAACGAAAATTGCAGAAAACCTCACTGGGCACTTTTATCAGTTTTCCAAGTATAGCTCGAAAACACTAAATTAAAGTAAACAAGATTCTTTATAAATACGTATGATTACTCAGGTGCCATTTTTCTACCCAATCTATCGATGTCAAGGAATGTCCAGAGTTAAAGGTAATTACACGTGTTTGTAGAGAATTTTGTTTTGTCCACTTGTCTATTTAAGTTCTCGAGTTATACTTGAAAAACTGAAAGAGTGCCGAGATTTTGAGGTTTTCTGCAATTTTCGTTGTGAATCCGACCGACGGCGACGCAACGCATGGCGAGGTAGCAAACCTCAAATTTGGATTCAGCAGACCAAAAAACATATAGAACTAGTGAGAAAAAAACTTTTACACCTTTGTCCTGGAAACACCGTTTCTTAACCTGGGTTTACTAGACTAAAATATGATATAGTGTGTATGTATTATACATTATATATTATTAATATGATATATAGTGTGTATGTATTATACATCAGCTTAGGAAAGTAACAGGTATATTAACTGGACACTGCACTCTGAGGAAACACATGCATATCATGGGTCTTTTCAACGAGGAACCCATATGTAGGCTGTGCAACGAGGAGGAGGAAACAGCCTCCCACATTGTATTCGAATGTGAAGCGCTGGCGTACTGGAGAAGAGATAATGGGGAATTCACAACCACTCCTCAAAGGACGGACAGGGAAACAGTAGAACGAGTCATAAACCTTATTCGGGCAATGGAGCTCTTCGACTGAGAGACAGGCACAGAGAAGATACAATAAGCCCAACTAGAGGCTGCGGTGTCGGGCCAACAGCCCAGAACTCGTAGCGCCTTTACTTCAGTAATCAGTAATGTATTATACATTAATATTATGTTTGTTGATTTTTGCATTTTTTTTCTGAAATTTAAGTTATAGACGTGGACACACATCACAAAAATATATAAGTAGATCAAAGTTGTCTATCAACGTCTATGAGTATACCGCTCGAGTTATTTTTTGCCGTCTGCTAATGCAAGTAATTGCAAGTCGCACGGAATAAATATCAACTCCAAATTAATCTAGTATACGAATTTGGTTTTGACACTTTTTGCAAAAGTGCAAGTTCATTTATTTGAGGCAGTTCAAAGGTTAGGTTAGGTTAGGTTACGAAAGCCCTGCCTCGCAGTTTCCTGCTTTGCATTGCTTTCACTCGGAGGCCAAATGGCACATTGTGTTCCTTTGATTGGAGAGGTGGACCCTCGGTCATAACCTGCAACCTTTCTCTTCTTCGTTACAAACCATCCCATGGTTTTTATGAAGTTCAAAATTAGCACGATGCCTGCATTTGCCGCTTCCTTCAAGTCGTCAAGGAAGTATTGTCACATATTCCTGAGACGTCTTTCTTTTAGTGTTGGGCAGTGGCACAGTAGATGTTCTATCGTTTCATCCTCCTGGATGCAGTCCTTGCTGAGATCATCAGTTTGTAGGCCCAATTTTCAGAGCATGGTTGCGATTTCACAGTGTCCTGTAATTACAGAGGATTTGCTCAGTTTTATTAAAGTACCTGTTTTTTCCATATCCAAGTTTGGCCACAGAGCTCTCGATGTATTGCAGTCGTTCCGATTGCTCCACCTATCGATGACTAGCTTTACCTAGTTTTTATCTGCTGTATCTTTCGATAATTTGATCCTTGGTAGCGATATCTTTTCCATTTCGGCTAAGTCCCATTTCACCAGTCCATCTACCATCGTGTTCCCTTCGATATTGCTATGTCCAGGAACCCAGCAAAGAACGAGCTTATTGTTTTTGGTCCAGGACAATGTCTCACGGCAACACATTACTACCTTTGACCTTACTATATCTGATTGCAGTAGTCTCAACGCTGCTTTTCTGTCTGCATAGATTGTGACGTCTTTTGTTGTGTTGTCCAGTCTTTGCAGCTTGGCTGCTTCTTTTATAGCAATGATTTCTACATACAGAATGCCACATCTTTTCTCAAGCTTGATAGACTCTTGGATGTTCAGTTCCTTTGAGTTAATCCCTGTTCTTGTGCCTGTATTTGTCTTTGCTGCGTCTGTTAAGTTGCAGATCTCTTCCTTCCTTATAATGGAGTCTTCATCCCAGTCTTCCCTGGGAGGTATTTTAACATCTTCCTTATTCTCGAAAGAGCTCTTGATCACCATGTAGTATGTTGCCGTCTGTAGCAGCTTCGCCTCTTGGTTATCCATTGACATCTAGTTTTCCTTTAGCACCATTGAGTATTTACTGGTTGCAGGTTTCCAAAGTTCGGCCTTCCTCAGTCCTAGAACTCCCTTTGCGACAGTGCTTTTCAATGAACAAGTCAATGGGCAGGAGGTGTAGAATGATGAGATTTCTGCTACGTTATTTTCTGGAAAGAGCGTCTCCATTAAATGTTGCAGTGTCTTCTTGCAGAATTATATTCATGAGTTATCCGGCCTTTTTATGCTTTTTGGAGTTTCCACTTTCCTTGAAAGCATCTTTCTTAGCCTTGCAGAGTCATTTGTATCCATTATAGACTCACAGAAGTCCTGTCATGAGTCTGCTTTTTTGGCCTTCCTGATTTCACTTTCGTGAAATTTCATGAAAAAATATTCAACATTAACGATTCTACGGCTATCGCTGTCAAGCTGGTTATTATGCATTTGAAAGATTTGTTCTCTCGTTCCATCGCGCAGGTCTTTTTTTTTTGTTCCTTAATAAATCTCACTAGAGGAGTTAAGTCGTGGATTCTGGGAAGAAACTCCATCCACCTACTATAATCCGTGGGTATAAGGCGATATCCACGGATAAGGAAAATATTCATTCATCCACACTCTCGCTCATTAGGAGATGAAAAATCCTGAATAATCTTATTTTTTGTAAAAAAAAACGCTAGTATGGTTTCCGAATTTTTCAGCCTCTAAATGTGATCTAGTAGGCCTTGGTTTAAAAGGAAACTTGACGCCACCCGGCCCCAAAATACATTTTTCCCCCTCTACAATTCAAAACAAATCGCGTCAAAATCGCACCATAATTAAAAATGTTATGAGGGTGGCCCGCTTTCAGATGTATCACTCTGTATAATAAATGGAAAAACATTACTCAACAATGCAAAAGAAAAGTGTCGATAAATGGTTCCTGTCTCTAATGGAGCGTAAATTGAAAATTTGCGTATCTATAGTTTTGCCTGTGGTTTTGCCTTCTGCATTTTTTAACAAAAAAAGAATTAGATTTCATAAGTACCTTTCTTCATTTATTGTCTCATTTATCGACACTAGTGTCGGTTCTTGGTACATGGGTTCATATTCTTGTACTTGATATCAACACCTATTTTTCTCTGGAAGTTTGAAAGAATGATTATGTTTTCATTGTAAAATCTGAAAATTCCATTGTAATTAAGTAGAAAAAAATAACCTTAACACGTTCGCTGCCAGCTCTGAGTTAGTGCCGGGTCCCAGGAACCAAACACATTTAAATAATGATGCTGAGAATGAACCTACCTTGGCAAATACGAACCAAACCAAAAGATAAGAAACACACCACTCGACAATGCCACAATACCAAACAAACAATCGTCGTCAACGCCGGCGAGTTACTAAACGATTTAAATTGTCAGGGCAACTGACTCCGTGCGGAGTCAATGGCACACAAGACGATAGCCGACTGGCTCCGAACGGAGCTAGTGGCAGCGAACGTGTTAAACACCAATGACAGTAATTTAACTTGAAAAAGAAAAACAATGAAAGACTTGCCGATTTATTCTCCAAAACTAGCAAACACACAGTTTGACTGTCATGGACAAATTGAAGGCAATAAGGAGGGAGCTCTGACACTCTCACTTTACCAAAACATGTGAACTGTCACTTTTCATCTAAGTCGGTAAAAAAAAGATCATTTTTCTACGAGCGTGCGCAAAGTAACCACTTCGCACACTCATTTGCGTGTGCAAAGTAGCCTTTTCCCGCACTAGTGCGGGAAAAATTTTTCAAATGTCAACTCAAATAACTACCTACCAATTTGTTGTTTTAAACTTCGTTTCAATACCAACCAAACTGTAGATAATACACTTTGTAATGCACAAAATAATGCTCTTGTTACTTTTTCCTTTTCAGTCAAAATCAAAATGAAACACACAATTCTTTTTTTGCGTTAAAAACGCATTCGCCAGTAACGTAAACAAACATTGATAATGACGACTTTCAATCGGCATTTGTGAGTTGTTATTGCTTGATTTCGGTGCAAACTACTGTGTTTATCGGAAATCTTCGAAAGATTTGAGCTGAATGCATCAAAAAAACCTGATCATGTATACAAACAAACAGACAATCAAATTTATAAAAGTATAAACGATTAAACGAAGACTGACTGACGCAGCTGTCTAGAGTGTCATGTCAAATCAAAACAGTGTTTCCAATAGCAGGGAATAAGGCGACAAAAGAGGAAATTTTATGAACAGTGATCGGACATGCCCTTGCATTTCAAATATAAAATAAATAAAATAACTAACCCAAACTAACCCAAACTGTTCTTTCAATATAAATATATTGTTAAGCATAAATAATCATTATTCTCAAGTTCTATGTTTTTAAGTGCGTTCAAATAATATATTATCTAAAGTTTTTCGTGTCTAATCTGTGAACGCTCCTAGTAAAAATATTGTTCCTAAAACGTTCGCAAAGTGTCTTTCCCGCCCTTAAAGCATATCCGAACTCCGCTTCGCGTCGTTCGTCTAACTGCTTTTGCGTGCGGGAAAGCATCACTTTGCGAACTTGTTAGGAAAATAACTATTTTGATTTCGGGAAGAAACAGACAGAATCGCTATAATAGAATCCTTATCAAATAAAGAAAAGTGGCAAAAGTGTCGATAAATGGGTCGCTGTCGATAATACGTACAACCAGTTTTCAAAAATGTTTATATACAGGTTCCTGCAATAGTGCGTCAGGCATCCATAGCTCTTATACCATTCAGGTTAGGAATTTCGTTCATGCGCAGACCTATACTAATCGAATCTCTGACGTTTGATCTTCGAGCTGCCATCATCAACTTAATTTTTTTAAATACGGACCTGGATTTTTTATTTGATTTTTAGTTATATTTTGACGTCCTTGAGGCATTGAGGTGATCAGATGATGATTTGTGATCAGATGAAGGCGTAGAGTGATGGGTTGCCTTAGCAACCTCAATATCTTCAATTATTATTCACCTATTGTTGTTATTTTCAATATTTTGTTAAAATGGCAATATTTTTGAACACTTGCAGAAATTGATTCAGTTTTTTATATTATGATTTTTTTTTATTTTCCATGTCATTTGTGGATTTCATTTAATTTCATTAAATGTATCGTTATTGAATGTTATTTCGATTTTGGTTCAGTCAATAAGTTTTGTTTAGTTGAGCAGGAGAGCAGGTTATCTCATAAGGATAACGTGTCGAATAAAGAAGGATTTATGAACCAAACTATGTGTTAGGGAGACAAGGGTGGCCTAACAGATTTTCTCTGGTATTTTTTTTAAGATGAGAATTTTTTTCGATGGTTGCGATACCTCAATGCATCAAGGACGTCAAAAGATAACTTAAAATAAAATAAAAAATCCAGGTTTGTATTAAAAAAAATTAAGTTGATGATGGCAGCTCGAAGAGGAAACGTCAGATTTTTAATTTGATACCACCATCCTGTAGGGGAGAAAAAGTGGCAATGACAAAGTGTAATTTATTTAAAAATGTCTTTTCAAACAAACGCAGGAAATGACAAAAACATTTTTGCGAAATTTCGAATATCCTCGGAAGTAGTCGGAATTTTTCAAATTTCAAAATGGCAGTGTCTTGAGCATAAAAATGCGCAACTTTGCAACCATTTAACCGACCCTGTACCTCTTATAATAACTGAGATCCCCATGCATGCACTCGAATCTGTGGCACCCTGTATAGTATAGGTCTGCGCATGAACGAAATTCCTAACCTGAATGGTATACGAGCTATGGATGCCTGACGCACTATTGCAGGACCCTGTATAATATTATCAGTCTTTTGCTTCAAATCCTTGAATTTTGCCTCTTAAGCCATGGTCCTTGGATCAGCGCGATGTCTACTTTATTCTACGTCATAAACAGCACCAAGTCTTCGGATGCCGCTTCGCAGTGATGCAAATTAATTTGCACTGCTCGCAACTTCAGTAGTCCGGAAGGTGGTGTCACTTTTAACCGTGTCATTTCAATACTTTTGGGTCTGCCTTCAAGTTATAATGATCACGGTGTTCCTCAAGATACAGTGCTTGGTCCTCTTCTGTTCACTATATATATGAATGATATTTTTAAGCATGTGAAATATTCCAGCATGAAACTTTTTGCAGATGACACAATGCTATATATACATGTGACCCATTTAGAATGTAAACACCCCTGTAAAATTTCAGGTTATTAACCGATTTCAAGCATTTTTTTTTTAATGTCAAGTTCTGAAGGGTCTACTACAGGACAAATTTTGAAATGTTTATTTCAATTTTTAGGGCAAATTTCGGTACTTTTTCGTGATAGAAAATTGCGAATCTTTACTAGCGTTCTTTTTATTACATAAATGATTTGATTTGGAGTGCTTCCAAATAGCTGTGACCAAAATTTCGAAAAAATATATTCATTAATAACAAAGTTACGCCAACTTAAAATTCGTACATTTTCCAAGTCAACGGTCACAAAAGAAAATCCTGCATCAACAGTTGCCATGGAGATGGAGTTACTTGTTACCACTACTTAGTGTCAATGTAAAATTACCTATTTATCGGCAAGAATATTTATATTTAATCATAGTGTGTTCGATTTTTTTTTTTTTTTTTTTTTGGATTTCTCAAAGAAAACAATATTGAACCCATCAAACCCAAATTTTATTATTTTTTATTAAAAAAATCCACTAGTTCTTTATTGTAATGCAAATGTTATTCCGTTAATTTCATTAAATGTTTTGTTATTTTGAACATCTCGTTATTCAATTTGTAGTTCATTGTTACAGGTATAATAAAACAAATTCAATTTTCATGGCAACTGTTGAAGCAAGGTATTTTTTTGTGACCATTAGTCTGAAGAATTTATGAATTTCAAGTTGTCGTAGCTTTGTTATCAATGAATATATTTTGTGGAAATTTTGGTCACAGCCATTTGGAGGCACTCTGAATCCAGTGGCGTAGTGATTTATTTAATAAAAAAATCGCTAATAAAAATTCGATATTTTTTATCACGAAAAAGTAGTGCAATATACCTTGAAAATTGAAATAAACATTTCAAAATTTGTCCTGTAGTAGACCCTTCAAAACTTGACATTTCAAAAAAAAAATGGTTGAAATCGGTTGATAACCTGACATTTTACAGGTGTGTTTCCACTCTAAATGGGTCACAGTGTATGTGGAACAAATATTGAAAATTTAAGATATGACTAGAGTGCAATTGAAGCATGGTTGGAGAATTATGACATGGCACTGAATGTGCAGAAATATAAATTTGTTATATTTTTGGAATGCCCAACACAATTGAGAAATTTGATGGTATTGATTTTAACATGTGTTAAAGGTCAAGCTGTAATAACAAACTTAAATTTCAATGCTCATGCCGATTATATTTGTTCTAAAATGTCCAAAAAAGTATATTTCTTAAGGAGGATAGATAAACATTTGTCGCTTTTTGTGAAATTGTTACTGTATAAGTCCATCATTGCTCCACATCTTGAATTCGGTCCTACAATTTTGTTTAATATGTCCAAAGACAAATCTAGTCAAATGCAAAAAATCCTAAAAAGAGCTCTACGACTTATATTGTATAATTGTCATGTAACCGTTATACACCTGTAAATAGTATGTTAACTACATTGAATCTTCTGATGAATGTCATTGAAACTCTAAAATATAGAAGTATTATTTTTATTTACAAATTAAAAACAAATTAGTACCTGAGTATTTATTTAAAGATGTCAAATATGTAAATGAGATTCACGAGTATAGAACCAGAAGTGTAAATGACTTTTACGTACCGAGAAGTCGTCTAGCAAAAACTCATAACAATCTTTTTCATAAAGGTTTATCGGAGTTTAATTCTTTTCCGAATTGTGTTAAAGATTCCACTGATGTCAGAATCTTCAAGTGTGAACTATACACATTCATTGATTCTTCTGCTCGAAGTGTTGTGAACAAGACTGTGTTATTTATTTTATTTCGTTCAACATTGTTAATTGTATTGTAAAATAATTATGTACTTATTTTTATTCATTGTACGCCTGTATATTTTCATTATTTAAATTCCATTGTTATCAGAGATATGTAATTATGAATTATAAGTGATATTAACTTGAAAAGATCATCTTGCTACTGTCTGTCCATGGCTTTTCTGCGGTAACGTCATACTTTTCCGTCTCTCTCTTACACATTGAGAAAAAAATCACGTACGTCTAGACGAGGGTCTTTCGGATCAATTTGACAAATGTCACATGTGGAGCGATCAATCTACGACAAACTGCCAAACGTCCAATACTGTGACGTGACCGCAGGAAAGCCATGAACAGACTGTATGTATTTTTTGTATTTTTTTGTAAAGCAAGGCTTCATAAACGATCATTTATTTTTTATAAGTTATAGTTTTTGTCATGGAAATGATATAAAAATGTGTCAGCTGGCGCGACCTTTTGGACCTTACGGTGTGAAAGACTATTTTAGTGTTGAAAACTTCTAGGTCATTCCAGTACAGCTGAAAATCTGTAAATAGTTTTGTTATAAGTTGTAAATTGAGAAAAAAAATTGTCAGCTGCATAGAACAAGTGGTAAAAGATGTCAGCTGACCATGTCAATGTGAAAAAAAACATGGCCAGCTGAAAACTTTTGCCACGCATCTCATGCAGCTGACATTTTTTTTTCAATTAACATTTTCTAGTAAAACTATTCACAGATCTTCAGCTGTACTTGCTTTGATAGTATTCGAGAAAAAAACAAAAAAAAACAAAAAAATCCTTCTGCAACCTTTCAAAAAATAATTTTAAAGATGGTCTTGAGTCTCTTTTTTCCCAGCTTTGCAGTGGCAGTTCCACTACAGTTAGTCCAAAGATACTCCAACATCAAATGGTTTTCTTCTATTTTGTACAGGGTGTCCAAAATTTGATTCCGAATGTGACAACTTTCAAAGCCGTTTTTCCCAACATTTTCAAATGGTACACCCTGTATATTATTCCACCGTTCAATGCAGAATGTAGGTACAGAACTTTTTGTATTCACAAGTTTATTCAAATTCTGAACCGTTAGAAAAATATTAACCACAAATCATAAATAGGGCTTCGCAAGACCAAGACCAAGACCAAGACAATCTTGGTCTTGGTCTCGAAAAATAAATGTGGTCTTAGTCTTGATATTGGTCTCGATATCTCAAGACCAAGACAAGACTGGGTTTGTCTTTTTCTTGGTCTTGATAGTCTTGGTCTTGGTCTTGATGGTCTTGAAAAAAATAAATACCGAATTTTTGAAATACACTTTGTTAGATATGTGTATTTTATACACGCTGTCTCACCGGGAACAAACTCGATCTGTATACGGAATGTCATACATAGGAAATTTGTTAAAATTTGACAGTATACAGACCGATTTTGTTCCCGGTGAGACACCCTGTATATGGCATAACATTCCTAATTCCTACAATAGATGTTTTTCATAAAACGCCAATCAGTGAAACATTGAAAAAATTGTCAAAATAACCATGTCAATGACGTTTTCAATGCCACCTATGCCTATTTTCAAAATTTTCCATTTAAAACCACATTGCATAGATTACTTTGAAAGTGCAGATATCTCGGAAACGATTGCTCCTAGCAACTTCGAAAATGAGTATCATATCTACGTAAAAATGATGTTTTAATCATTCTTTTTGGTCAAACAGAGATACAGGGTTGGACAAGAAAGTTATGACTATTTGAAACAGTGAAAAAATTGTAGATGTCCCCACATACAATATAGTCATATATATTAGGATCAAAAATACCCTGTATACCGAGTTTTGTTGAATTATGTAAGAATTATCATGGGATTTATTTAAATGAAACAAAAATAGAAATTGAATTCTGACAACCTATATCTTGAAAATTAAACATTTCCGGACCATTGTTCATATGAAAAAAATCCAATTTTTCAATGTAGAATCACCCCTCGAATTATTTTAACGTTATATCCGAACACCCTGCATATTTCTGAACTGAGGAAAAATACACGAACACGTCTGTTCAGAAGAACAAAAGTCTAAGAACTAACTAATTCACTCAAATTAAGGAACCAGCTAAGCTTCTCCACCCAGATCTGTAACCAATGAGGTCGTTCCTTAAGGTTTCAACAACCCAAGTACCACCCCTGGACCATCCCCTTACTGGACCTTTAGTTCCTGAGAAAACGTCCTAGATGTCGTTAGTGGTATCGTTTCAAATCAAGGATACCTGTTTCTATAATAGCTGACATGCAAATTATTTTAAAACTTAATACATATTCTCAACGTTAGGCTTTACAAGGATAACGTATTAGACAAAAATGTGAAAAAACCCTTTCTACGTGGTGCTTACACATAGGTATATATCTCTTCAAGGGAAAAAACATTGATGTCTAAAAACGATCTTAGATTATATACATGATCAAATTCATTTTCTCCATCAATTCGCATTTTTAACAAAGTATAACCGTTGCGTGATTCTAATCACAATTCGATTGGCCATGTGGTCTCCATACTTTTAAGGGCTTTGAGTTAAGGTTTATTAGCTTTTGACTGGGGTCGTATCTCAATAAATACCGCCAAATATTTCTTTGTTGATTTTTGGAGAACACTTGAGCAGTTGAGTCATAAACATTTATTTTAATAGCAATACTGTGACATTTCTAAGGGTCTGTATTTGTTTCCCACAACCCAAAATCCTTATGGTGAAAACTAAATTTATTGATTCTTGAAGTTGAATTTTATGTTTATGACTTCCTGCACAAATATCTCTTTTGCTCAACCCTGTGTGAATTATTATTTTTAAGAACGAACCCCTACAAATGTGAAACGAAAAAGAATGTTGAACCAAAACTCCAGTGACGTAGGTTTCCCTTTTGTTACAAATTACACAATTGAACTGTAAGCTCGAATCACTCAACAATCATTATTAAATGAAGGAGAAACTAAACTGGATATATCCCGACAATCATCAGCCGATCGCTCCACAACCCGCACTCCTGCTTCATGCAGTTATTCACGACGAGATTCTCTTCCGCGCACACGTTTGGAACCGCACTACCGCACCATCGGTCTTTTCAGGTGTTCTCGGGTGAATCTTCTCGTTTCGGGTTCTGGAACAGTGATGGTCGTCGTTGGTTCCCGTTCAACTGGTTATTGAACAGCTGGTATCCTCACATACCGGATTGTGTGTTATTTGGTACTGTGAGATACATGGAAGCTCTGGTTCAGGTGATGTTGGGTCAATCACCACCTGCTTCAGTTCTGCTGTCGTAGTGGCTCCCCGCTTTTGCTTCTATCTGCCATCCTTTCTGCCCACCAAGCTCCTCAGGTTTGGTTACCTTCCAAGCGAAAACACAGAGTCCTCGTTTTCAACAATTCATACCGGTTCGGTGGATTACGGCTCATTATCAATAATGTGGCATTTTCTTCGTATAACACAACGAGTCCATGCTGTGTACAGAGTCGTCAAATGTTGTCGCCAGACCGTCTCTCTTTCAATTTCATCAAAAAAATATCCATCATTGAAGGCACGGGTAGTCCCAGATCTCAGGGTGATCAGATTTTTCTCAACGTCGGCTGTGGTGGTATAGTCTTGGAGTTTGACTGTGCTTGCAGCTATCACCACCACATTGGTGTGTTGTATGGGGCCGACGGAGAATCTAGCGCCTTCACACTTGCCATTGGTGTCAGCATGACCGCGTAAAGTGGCGGACACTTCAGTCGTCCCATTGAGGTTGAGTTTGGATAATGTGCCTGCTCCAATACCATTCAGATCCAACTGTCTGAACCGTTGAGCCTTCAGACATTGTTCGGGATCTAAGTGTTGGATGTATTTGCCAAGGCCCCCGGCCACAGTACTTCGATGACTATGCATTCCACAATGCTCAATCAGCTGCTGGACCGTCACATGGCAGGTGACAACATGTAGGGGTACATATTGCCTCTGCTGGACCAACTGGATTCTCCGAAAGGTCGTCTCGGGATGATTCCTTGGATCCTGGCATGGCTCATCGATAGGAAGGAAACTTTGATCCGCTCCGTGGCTCGGTCTGCACAATCACATGCCACCATCCCGCTCAGCACTCCTCTTGGAAGCAGTTGTCGTTATGAGAAGGGAAATTACCTTCAATAACCTGATCATGATAGGTAATCTAAAACATAACAAAACATTACAACGTTCATATAAAATTGACAAACCGGTTGTTGAATTTCGAAATTCCTGATTCGCGACGAGGAGTTTCTTCTTCCATTGGTTGGACATCTTGGGGCGTTCTTGGATGCATATCTTCTCGTTGGTCCGGTTGTTCTCCAACCTGTTTATCTATCTTCTCCGATGTCCGGTCCAACGAACAAGGCGTTGATGCATTGTCCGCAGGACTCGTTTGAGAAAGCTAAGTCTCATTCTTACTCGACAAAATAGAACTATGGTGACCTAAACTTTCTTCATTGGAATCGAACAAATCATAAATTGGTTTTTCGCGAGCCTATAGAGGGACATTAACTAAACCGTTTCCTAAACATTACAAAACATCAACCTATGACATGCACCTTCTTTACTTTCCTGACCATTCATCTCCTTCGATTCTGCGGTGAGACCTCTTAACTTACTCGATAAGGCTCACTCCACCTTTTTCGCAATTTTTACTACTATAATCCTAGGTTTATTCGCTTTCTCTTTCTACTCTCAAATAAACCGTATCTCCTTCACTGAACCGGTGTGATTCTATTTCATTTTTGATTAAAAGTGTTGTGTACTAGATCTGTATCTTTTGTATGTTGTGTATGGCGTTCATATGGGCTATTTTCATTCTTTGGGGAAACTCTGGCAAATAATTGAAAGCTTCATTGTATGTTTATACTCCTATTCTATATTGTTCATTATCCTTCGTAGTTTTGTTGATAAAGTTGATTGTTTTCTCTCTTGACAGAGCGTCAACATTTGTAAGTTTTTCCAGGTTTATATTCTATTCCAGAAGTGTATTCAGACAGTGCTTATTACCATCTCATTAATCTATTGCTTGAGTAAATGACATTCATAACCATTTTAGTGGTTGATAATCCGTATAAACAGTGAATTCTCGGCCATACAAATAATTCCTGAATTGTTTTACATCCCACAATAAGGCTGAACATTCCTTTTCTGTGGTACTGTAATTATTTTCTGCTTTGTTCAATTGACGGCTGGCGTACGCCACCGGCAATTCTTGACCGTCATAAATCTGATGAATTATTGCGCCTATAGCAAAACCAGAAGCATCGGTTGACAGGTAAAAGTGTTTATTGGGGTCTGGATATTTGAGAATAGGTTCATGAATAAGACTATTTTTCAGGTACTCAAAAGCTTCGACGCACTTTTGATCCCTGGTGAATTTTGCATTTTTTCTTTGTTAAATTGGTTAAAGAGGCTGAATGGAGTGAAAAATTTGGAATAAACGGCGATAATACCCAATCAAGCCTAAAAATGAACGTATTTCAGTTACTGAAGTGGGTTGAGGATAGTTTGTAATGGCTTCAATCTTCTTACTGCACGGCTTGATACCTTCCTTTGATATCACATGTCCTAAATATGGAGTTTCCTATTTTACGAATGAACATTTTTCAGGGTTCAGTGATAAACCCGCTGTTTGAATTGCATCGAAAACTTCTCTCAATTTTGCAATGTGATTTCCAATGCCTCCTTTTGAGAAGACAATGATGTCATCCAGATAGACATAACAATGTGTTCCAATTACTGGTGATAACACACACATCATCAATCTTCGCCAGGTAGACGGTGAATTGACTAATCCAAATGGCATCCTTTTACATTCGTAGTGCCCCCAGGGTACAGAAAAAGCTGTCTTCTCTCTATCCTTAGGATCTACCTCTACTTGCCAATATCCCTTAGTCATATCCAAAGTCGTAAACATATCTGCTCCTCCCAAAGAATCAATTGTGTCTTGAATATTGGGTATCGGAAAATAATCTCGTTTAGTGATACTGTTCAATTTGCGAAAGTCTACACAGAATCTGTACTTTTTCTGCCCGTCCCCACTTTTCTTTTCTACCAGGACAACGGGACCACTCCAAGGAGATGACGATGGTCGTATAACATCTTGATCCAACATTTCATCAATTTGTTCTTCCATTTCTTTCCGTAAAGCAAATGGAATCCGATAAGGCTGCATTCTTATAGGTGCGTGATTACCAGTATCGATTTTATGGGTGACAAGGTTCGTTGAATTGAGGGGAGAATCTCCACTGACTAACAGGTCGGTATACTCATGTAATAAATTATCCATGGGTATTCTCTCCCGATCTTGCAAGTGACACGACTTTCTCCTTATCTTCCCGGCTACCCCCTGCTGAGGATTTCCGTCAACTATTTCTAGTCCGCACACTATAGGAGGAGGGTACCTTGTCTCTTCATTATTGACTACTTTCACCAGGTGTAAGAGGGATGTGTTTTTATTAATTGTCAGAGGTATTGGTGTATAATATTGAGCAAACGAACTACAATTTGTCGAGAATTTATGTCTTCAATATTATCTGGTATTTCTACCAGACTCATTGCGGTAAAAAGTCTGTGTGGTTCAAAGGCTCACATACTTTGATGCCGGCAAAGATTTTTTTTTTTTTGAATCGGGACACCAAAGTCATAATAAGCAGGAATAATAAAAGATTCACACAATCGGACTACATGGGGCTCCTATGCATGGGTTCCAGCACATGTTTGAACTTCCGCAAGAAATCCATCTCGATTATTCCATCTGATAAAAATTGTAGATCGTTTCCGCAGACAGAAAAATCATGTTTCAAAGTCTTCTTGAAATACAAAATTTTTTTGTTGAACTTTTTCCATTTCTAGCCTAGTCTCTTCATGCATTTCTAGTACTTTTTGTTAGCGGTGTAGCCATGTTTTGGAAGATGTTCACCGCCCCTGTGGGGTACTATCGACAATTTCCCTTACGACGAAGACCACAAAATCCTCTAAATTCTTCGAAGAGAAACGAACGCAAGTAGATTGACTTTTTTTTTTCCAATAAACCAACCTTCCTTTTCAAGGCAAAAGTCAATCCCTAGAAACAATTCCCTTAGTTTCCCCGCCTTTCCGTTTCTATTGTCGTCCAAAACTCCTTCTGAGAGTATCAATGAATATTCCACCGACAAAGCCCGAATTCTTGGTCACAAGGAGATACTGATAACTCACGAAACGTGCGATTGATTTAATAGATGGTTAGTCTTAAGGTCTTTTTTCAAAATGATGTCAACTGAAAATACTATATTATCTGAGTTTTCCAAGCAAATCGACTTGTGTTATTTCATCTCCGAATAACATGATTCATAAACTCAAAGTCAAACTCGTATATGTGCAAGTATGATGAAAATGGAACTGTGGGCACTTTCAAGTCAAATACCGCAAAATTTATCTACCAATCATAATTATAACCTTACCATACCAACTTCAAATTTTATAACACTTGTAAAACAACCTTTAACCGTTACAGGTAAGAGAAATCATCAGATTATAATATTACGTGTGCCACAGTTCCCAAAATGATACGATTATGCTTAAATTGCACCTTAAACATAAAAGGAGTTCTTTCGACCGAAAAAATTAGTAAGTCTACAAAAGTTTTAAAATTGTCGTGTCGACCCTTAATATCAAAGTTAATCTTTCTTCATTCTAAAACTTTGATTACTAAAACACAACAGTTTTCAAACTTGGTTAGTACTCAATTCTATGTTCTTTCTTCCTCAAGTCCTCCGACCAAAAGCTGAAAACCCTATTCTGCTAGTGAAGATAGTTATCGTATAACTTATCAACTTTTTAAAAGAAAACTCTTGAGGCGATGGTGATCGTTTCTCCTCTTTTCGAACGTTACTCGTACGTAGTTAACGTATAACTATCGTCTTATCGTTCGTTTCAAAGGTTACTAAAGTCGCTCAACTAAAAAAAAACGTAATGATGAACTTTTCATCATGTTGAATTTTTATATCGAACACTTCATCCACTGAGCTGCCACCATTTTATTTGTGACAGTATTTCAACGTGAAAGATATTTTTGGTAGGTAGCGTGTGGTGGATACTGCCGCAAATATATAAATAAAATAATTGTACTCTAAACTTGTCGGAGGAGGGCTCGTTCATGTGATATATACTTCCAGTTGGTTAGTTTGTTATTTTCCAACGACTTACCAATATCGACTTTAATCCACTTGCAGCACGAGTTAACTGATTCAGGAAAATAACCTTCACTCACTCACTCCTGCGCTCGGAAAAATTAACAGAAGTGAAGGAACTCAAAACTCAAGAAGTCCCACCCTTGAAGTGAAAATCCCCTTTAACTATTAAATCAGTTTCAGATTAGCAAGAAAATTCCAAGTACTTTAATTTGAGTGAAAAGATCAGGACAAAACACCAACTGAGGTAAAATACACGAACACGTCTGTTCAGAAGAACAAAAGTCTAAGAACTAACTAATTCACTCAAATTAAGGAACCAGCTAAGCTTCTCCACCCAGATCTGTGACCAATGAGGTCGTTCCTTAAGGTACGAACCCCCAAGTACCACCCCTGGACCATCCCCTTTCTGGACCTTTAGTTCCTGAGAAAACGTCCTAGATATCGTTAGTGGTATCGTTTCAAATCAAGGATACCTGTTTCTATAATAGCTGACATGCAAATTATTTTAAAACTTAATACATATTCTCAATGCCGTTAGGCTTTAGAAGGATAACGTATTAGACAAAAATGTGAAAAAACCCTTTCTACGTGGTGCTTACACATAGGTATATATCTCTTCAAGGGAAAAAACATTGATGTCTAAAAACGATCTTAGATTATATACATGATCAAATTCATTTTCTCCATCAATTCGCATTTTTAACAAAGTATAACCGTCGCGTGATTCTAATCACAATTCGATTGGCCATGTGGTCTCCATACTTTTAAGGGCTTTGAGTTAAGGTTTATTAGCTTTCGACTGGGGTCGTATCTCAATAAATACCGCCAAATATTTCTTTGTTGATTTTTGGAGAACACTTGAGCAGTTGAGTCATAAACATTTATTTTAATAGTCATACTGTGACATTTCTAAGGGTCTGTATTTGTTTCCCACAACCCAAAATCCTTATGGTGAAAACTAAATTTATTGATTCTTGAAGTTGAATTTTATGTTTATGACTTCCTGCACAAATATCTCTTTTGCTCACTCTGTGTGGATTATTATTTCTAAGAACGAACCCCAACAATTGTGAAACGAAAAAGAATGTTGAACCACAACTCCAGTGACGTAGGTTTCCCTTTTGTTACACATGTTGACAAGGATGATCCCTTGAGCACAGTCTCTATTAGCCTTATGAACATGGCAGGTGCATTGCATCACTCAAATGGCATAACAGAGAACTGCCACAGCCCTATTCCAACGCTAAAAGCAGTTATCTCGTGATCTTCTGGGACCATCTCTACCTGCCAATATCCGCTCTTCAGGTCCAGTGTTGAGAAGATCTTTGTTCCGGCCAAGGTGTCCAAAGTATCGTCGATCCATGGTAGCGGATCGTCACGTTATCAAGCTGACGATAGTCCACACAGAACCTGGTTCGACCATCCTTTTTCTTAATCAGCACAACTGGCGATGACCACGGACTATTGGAAGGCTCGATGGTACCGCCTTTCTTCATGTACTGGATTATCTTTTACGCCTCTTCCGTCTTCCCCGAAGGTAGTCCTCTAGCCATTTGACGGATGGGTCGTGCACTTTCGGTGTTAATTTTGTGCTGTACCACGCTTGTCCGACCGTTCTCCCCAGTTCCGTTGTCACAGATGCCACTAAATTGCCTCTCAATCGCTGTTTTTGTCTCTTATCCAAGTCTTCCGAAGAGGTGATAAATAACTTCTTCATTTCTCCCGTGAACTCAGAAGAAGTCACCACAGTCTTGCGCAGCTGTCGCATCACGGAGAAAATTGACGAGTATAGTCCCAACGGCGTTTCCTTAGCCAAGCTCACTGAGTGATAGATGACGTTCATCACTCTGACAGGCACAGTCCTCTTCGCTTCTCTCTCTCAAGCAATTCCTCGTCCTATCTCCGAGTCGTATAGTCTAGGCTCAAACATAACGGAGCTTCCTTCATTGACTCTTTCATCCAGAGGACCCCACAGGATCATCTCGCTCCTCTCTGGAATCGAAGCATCCGCTTTCCAGCCAGCAGTACACGAACCATCTCCTCCTCCTTCCCATGTAGAATTACCTCTTCGTTGTTGACTCTCAATGTTTCATGCCTGAAATCCAATTGGAAGCCTCGGGAATTCATGATGTCCATTCCGATGATGATTTCTTCTTCAATGTCAGCAACCAGCATTGGATGTTCGAAACTGGTGCTTTCCAGAGTCACTCCTGTTTCCACCTCACCATTTATTCTTGCCAGATCCCCAGTTGCTGTTCGAGGTCTCCACTTCGTTGATTTGATCATTGTCGGTGTTGTGACAATATCGGGCCTGATAATCGTCCTTGTCGCCCCTGTATCAAGCAGGATGGTGCGATGTTGTCCATTTATCAAGCCATCCACAAACACGCTGTTCTGTTTGGGTCCTGAAGAGGCAACTATGCCGTTTTTTTTGGGGCATACTGGTTACAGGTCGAAAATTGCACCTTCGCATCAACCGTCGAGCTTGGTGGCCTGTACTTCCTTCATGACTCTCCTCACATTTGCGTCGAAGCTGTCCTCCTCCGGAAAATCCTGTTTCTCCATCCTTCGCACGCGCGCAGGAGGCTTGCAGCACTGCTTCACCGTTCCAAATCCAGAGATTTTGCCAGCTCATCCACCAGTTTGTCGCAACGATGAAGTATCAGGGATTGCCAGATCTCCTGTTCTTGAAGTTCATCCAAAAGGGCCTGAGCTGCAAGGCTGTCCATAACGTTTTCTGGAGTGGTTGGATAAGCCAGCCGTGCAAGGTGAGCAACAACATTCGCTTCAAACTCCGGAAGGCTCTCGTTGGTCTTCTGAGTACGATTTTTCAAGTGGGAGTGGTAGACGTGCTCCATGTGAGTCTGCCCATATCGCAGCCCCAGGTGCTTCACCAGTACATCGTAGTCCTTCTGCTCCTGGGTGTTCAGCGTTTGCAGGATGTCCGTCGCCTCTCCTCGAAGTGCCAGAGCTAATTTTCCGGTCCAGTCCATCCATTTGCCCTTACTGCTGCTTCGAACTGGCGATGGTAATTGTTCCAGGACAGCTTGACATCAAACTGCGGGGCTTTCATGTGGATTCAGATGGTATCAGCCTCCATTTTAGAACTTATCCCTTGGCTCTCGATTGTTACCTTCGGTTGTTTGATAATTGCGGCGACTTGCCTTCTCACCTCGTCAATTTCGTCTTCCAAGGCCTTTGCACTCTCTCCAAGTTGTTTCTCCAGATTTCCGATATCCTCTGCTACATGAGCCTTCAAACACTTGTAGTTGTCCGCTAGTTGTTCGTTGATTTGCTCCATAGCTCTGGGAGATTCTACAAATTTCTCTTCCAACTTCCTGGAGTTCTCTTCCAATTTATCTTCAAATTTTCTAGAGTTCTCGTCCAGCTTCTTCGACAACTTTACCACTGCGTTGGGATCAGGAATCTCGAATTGGAACGTATCAGGATCCATGCCTTCTTCCATTAAACCCTCACGAAGCCGTTGTCGTGGAACAGCTTCCTTCCCACTTGTATCCAAATCACGCTCCTCCAGCTCCCTTTTCAACTCGGTAACCTTCAATCCGGTTAAAAACATTAGTTTCGTAGCCATTGCAGCGAATATTTATGTACTCTGAAAACTCGAAAATCAAAATTGAATAATCGGTCCACTTTTGACTGATAGTTTTGACACTACTTGTCTAAATACAAAGCCAATAAAAACATTTTTGCGAGAAACATAATATTAAATATTATATTATATTTTAGACAATCAAGCACTTTTTTAAAGTTCCGCTTTTAGTTGCCAAATCATTTATAATATTGTCGGTGTCTATATCTGCAATAATATCTTTTTCAACGGACATCAAGAGTAAAGCATCTAAGTGTTCCTGTAAAAGACAACTCCTTAGTCTGTTCAGAACAAATTTCAGCTTTGAAAAAGTCCTTTCACAGGAAACCTGGGTGCATGACAATGTTAAGACATATTTATAAGTATAAAATAGATTATTATAATATGACACACTATGTGATTTATACTGGAGCAAAACTTTGAAACAACACACAACGCAATTTTTGCATGTTTGACAGGTAGTCACCGTGAGATATTCGGATCCGGATCCATTTTCTTTGGATATTGATTTGCTTCCTTCATTTACCAAGACCGCTTTCATTTCGTTCCATTTTCTAGCAAAATCTTTGAGCTCATTTTGAATGTCTGCTGCGGTCATAATAATATTGCCATGTTTGGTTATCTGATCTGCAATATCTTGAAATGAGTCGTCTGGCAAACAATCAATTTTATCGAAGTAAGTCGGATCTAACCAAGCAAGCTCCAAAAATACTTTTTGATGGCCTGTGAATCTGTTCTCCAAACTTAGCAAAGTTTTGTCATAAGTAAAATTAAAGACCTGTATTTCAAATTGTTTCTCTGCATTTGTAATACAATCATCTTCAGACTTTTCTCCAGGCATCTTTTTTCTTTTTATGATTCGTCTTGCAGCGAAGCTAGATGCGAAATATGGTTCTCGTTCTACTTCAACGAGGCCACCACCACCTTTATCACTGTATCTGTTTGTTCCTCATCCATTCTATGATTTGTCCAAATGACAAATTTTTTGGCAGTTGCCAATACTTCCTCAAAATTTCTCGAGTGTGTTTTAAGGGTTTTGATGGTTTGTTCAACCATTTTGAATGCCATTATAGAATTCATTCCATTTGTTTGAAGATATTTAGATAGTGGAGTTGTCGATTCAAAAATCTTCAAAAATATTTGAGCAGTTACTATTACCTCAAATTTTTTCATCGAATCAACTATCGACTTCGCTTTGAAACGAACATCGTTTGTGAAACTGGATGAAGTGGCAATTTCTTCAAGGGTTGATATGATCTCTATGAACACTGCATTTGTTGAATCATTGTAATGGCCGAATATTTTTACAAGAGATTTCTCCTTTGCCCACCAACGGGTTTCTCCAATTGAGGACAACATCTTCTTTTTTTTTGTTAGTCACAGTGTCCCAAACTTCTTTTATACGACTCACGAAAAAATACTGCACATTCAATCATAACACCAAATAATGAAAAAGCTTCAACGCAAATGCTGGTAGTGTCAGCCATCACCAAGTTCAAAACATGTGCATAGCACCAAACATGCACTTGACCACCTAATTCTTTTTTCATAATATATGCTGCCTAAAAATCTTCTCAAGACCAAGACCAAGACTCTACCTCAAGAGTCTCGTGTTGGTCTTGGTCTTGAAAAGAAAAAATCGTTACAATATTTATTGAAAACTGCAAAAATATCTCTATTTACTTCTAGAGTCTTTTGAGTAAATCAATTATTCAAAAATTGAGTATTGCAATTTTCCAATTCCAGTGCTGCCAGATCACTGGAACGAATATCCGTGAATTTGATCGCAATTTTTCAGTATATTCCGTGAAAACTGAGCAGCTTCAAATTTACCATCTGAATGTCTATTTTTCAACATCAGAAAAAAAATTCATGATATTCCATCTAATCAAACAATGACTACCTATTTGGTCAAATTAATGTGTCGGAATGTAATGACTATGTTGAAAAAAGGTATTGAACTTTATCAAATTATTAATAAATGTAATGATAATAATAATAATAATCTTTATTTAGCATAAAGCTACAAAATTACACAAATCCTTAATAATATCTAAAAAAGTCAGTTCCAATTAGTAAAAAATGAAAAATGTAAAATTAAAATCTTATAATATAACAATTAATGTAAAAAGCAAATACAAACAACCACAACTCTAAACTTGGTTTAAAACATGTTTCCTCAACAGACATTTAAACTGGTTCAAATTATCACATTTCTTCAGGTAAGCAGGTAGTTGATTGAATTCCTGAAGTCTCTTATGTAAAAGTGAGTTTAGCATCTGACTAGAATTGCATTTGTTAAACAATATAAAATCATTACACTGTCTGGTTCCATAATCATGTACATCAATGAAATATTTAACTTTATCACAAATATAAAGTGGTAACAGTTTCTTCCTAATTTTAAATATAAACACGTTTACATTATAAATAATTTTTTGCTTCACTGATAACATATTTAGCACATTCAACATACATTGTATAGGGGTATGACTATTACACTTTAAAATAACTCGCATGGCTCTGTTCTGGATTTTTTGTAACTGATCCAATTTATAGTTAGGCAAATTATACAAGATTGTTGAGCAGAACTGGAGGTGCGGCGCAGCAATTGTGTTATATAATAACATTTTTGCATACATAGATAGACTCTTTCCTGCTCTAGCTATGAAACCAACTTTTTTCGAGAATTTTCGCGTAACATAGTCTGCATGGTTGCAAAAAGTCAAATGGGGATCGAATAAGACACCTAAGTATTTGATTTCCCCATCATAGGTGAGTTTCTCAGAATTGATTACAATGTCTATACTATTTAAGTTAATTCGACTTAGTCTAGCTTTTTTGCCATATATACAAAATTTCGATTTGTTAGTGTTTAGACACAACTTATTACAGCACAGCCACCTAAAAAGTCTGTCCAATTCTACATTCATTATATCCTGCATTTCTTTGATATTTTCGCCTACTATGTACACCATTGTGTCATCAACGAATAGTACGACTTTGCATTGTTGTACCACTTTTACCATATCATTAATGTACAGTAGGAACAATAAAGGGCCCAACACAGTGCCCTGAGGTACACCAAACGGAACATACATAGGTTCAGACACAGTGTTCTTAAATTTTACCCTTTGGACTCTGTTAGTAAGATAAGATCTAAACCAACTGATAACAGTACCCTTAATTCCCATTTGATCTAGCTTATACAACAAAATATCACGATTGACAGTCTCAAATGCTCTCTTGAAATCAAGAAATACGGCTAAAACATAATTATCACAGTCAATGGCTTTGAGGAAATCATCACATATATCAACTATAACAGACTCACATGAATGACGCTCACGAAAACCGGATTGGTCGAAATTCACAATATTTATTGGTATTAGGAACCTTCTGTACGAGGATCACAATGGAGGTCTTCCAGTCTTCGGGGAAAATTCCAGTTGAAAGGGAGGTATTGATAATGTCGAGCATTTGGTCACCAACGACATAACAGGCATCGTTCAGTATTTGTTTTGACACACCACTAGCGCCACCACCAACATTCTTCAAACTACCAAGAAGTTCCTTCATTTTTGACATTGAGATTTTTTCAAATTTGAAAAAGTCTACATTTATTTTTTGCTTTGGATATAATGTGGATACTGTCTGAGGTATTTCACTTATGATTTGGGATATACTGTCGATGAAATATTTGTTGAATTTGGACACTATTTGCATCTCTTCAGATACGACTATAGTTTCGAAGACAATTACTTCACAATGTTCCTGGTTTCTGCCTGGAAGTGAGGTTTTAAGGTTCCTCCACAATTCTCTCGAGTTGGTCTTATTTCCATCTAGTAAGTCCTGATAGTATTTTTCTTTATTTTGTCTTATTTCCTTGACAATATTATTTCGTTTTCGTTTATATTGTTCCCATGTACTCTGACATTTATCAAAAGCTGCTTTCTTATACAGACTATCCTTTTCTTGCATCATCTGTCTTATTTCGTATGTGATCCATTTTTTATTTCCATACTTATGCCTGGTTCGAAGTTCTAGTATAGGGCACATCTCATCTAGGACTGTTGTGATGTCCCTTATAAAGGTGTTTGCCAAAACATCAACATCAGAAACATCATTGTGCCAAGGTCTTCCAGCCAAATATTGTTGCATCTTGTCAACGTTATAGTTTTTCATGGATCGTTGATGGGAGATAATATCACATCCATCTTCAGTCTTTTGTTCAAGTATCACAGTCAAAATAGCATGATCACTTATCTTTGGCGTTAAGTGCACTTTATAGGACATATTTTTGTCATTCGTGATAATATAGTCTATAAGTGTTTCACTTCGACTTGTTACCCGCGTCGGTGAGTCCACAATTTGGTTAAATCCACACGTATAGACTTTGTTCAGTATCTTGTTGCCATAAAAGGAGTTTTTGGACAAATCAAAATTAAAATCACTCATAATAAGGTGAACAGCATCAAATTCACTGATCTCGTCCAAAAATGTTGAAAAATATTCGACTAACTTAACATCTTCCGTCTGCGGTGGATGGTACAATACAGTGCACATATATTTAAAATTATGTATTGCAAATGTAAAAGACAATGACCACACGTAATTATCCACACACCTGACAAATACTTATTTATACTTGGTATCATTTCGTATGAGGGCGATCACACCTCCAGTCCTCCTATTTGTAGTAACACATTGTTCAAAGTGATACCCATCGACCCTTAACTCACTATAATCAACTTTCATACAAACATGTGTTCCAGACAAAAGTACAATCTTTGGTTTCCAATCACTGATTAACAATAATATATTGTCTTTATTATTGAGATAGCCCTGACAATTTAAATAGACAATACCAGAAGTAAGGACAATATGAGAGTCTAATTGCTATGTTAAAAACTTATTTCTTTGTACCTGTTCAATTCTTTTGTAGGTTTCGCAATTGTTCACGTCCCATACCACATGGTCAGTCTTTAAATTCAATCCATATTTTCTGTTGGACAGTACACAATTCGCACATTTACTCACAGAATTTTCACAGTCTTTGACATCATGATTTCCACAACACTTGGCACAAACATTGGACTCCTTGCACTCTTTCTTAAAATGGCCATATTTACAGCAATCGAAGCAACGAATAATACCGTAGTCGTTGAAAACTCTACACCTGCTCCACCCTATATTCATTCGTTCTTTATGAATAAAAACATTGTATGTAGTAGTATCAACTTCGCATATTAGATTGCATTTGTTATTTACCACATTTGATTTACGAATAATTTTGATACTGAAGTTTTCATTTTTGTTATCCAATTCATTTTGTTTCTTGATTTTTTTTATAAGTTCATCATCAGTACTGGCATATTCATGTTCATTGATTCCTACGGTTTTTAAACGATGGTTACGCGTCTTAGGTCTGTCCACTTCATAATTTTCGCCAAGTTTACTTTTTAAGTCCCATCGAAACTCCTGCCCCAATCTCACTAGGATTTATTTTGTTTCTGAGATCATTTTTGATTTGCACAGCACTACTTTGTTGACCCTTTTGTTTTATTACCAAAACCTTTGAGTCATTTTTTGATGTCGATGTCGCATTTGCATAAGATTTCACTATATTTGGGGCAGTGATAATTTCATCATTTCTTTGTTTTTTCAAATCGCATATCTCTTTCTTCAACTCAGTATTCTCGCTAATCAGGCGATCAATTTTTTTATTCATTTCAGTTGTATTTTTGACCAGCATTTCTGGGGTTTCCTGCATATGACTGACATCGAATTCACCTTGATCAGTGATATCATCCATTCCGCTCCGTTTTCTGGTTTTTTCTCCCTTTCCCAATACTTTTTCACAGATATTTGTTTCGCATTTTTTGCACTTCCAAACCATTCGTCGCATGTGGAAACCACGAAGGTTAACATTTTCACATTTGCCGTGATAAAAATTTTTACATACTGTACATTGAATAACAGTCTTTGGATCATCAAATTCCAGTTTACAGGCATCACAATTTTTATCAGTCGATTCACCTTCATTTCCTTCCATCGGTAAAGATACATATTTATCCACCGGCTATACCAGGAATGCTGTTTTTGCTGCCGCCTTATCAATCTTGCATAATGAACAGGCTGCTTTTTATTAAACTTAGACACTTATTCACAAAATAAAGACATAATTTCACTAACAATCAGTCCATATAACAGATAATGAACGATTTATGAGACTTTGAAACTGATTCAATTACGTTTCTATAACGAGCCGAATAAACACGTTCTTTAGAAACTCTATTCACAGAGATACAAAAAAACTGCTCAAATGAAAGTTCCACGATTTTTCCTGAAAATGTTACGATATCTAGGCGAAAGAACAGATCATTATGGGAAATTTGGAAAGTTTAATATTTTCAAGTGGAATGCCTTATATTTTATCACAGATTCAAGATCTCTTCATTTCTCGCTTTTCAGTTGGTGTTTTGTCCTGATCTTTTCACTCAAATTAAAGTACTTGGAATTTTCTTGCTAATCTGAAACTGATTTAATAGTAAAAGGGGATTTTCACTTCAAGGGTGGCACTTCTTGAGTTTTGAGTTCCTTCACTTCTGTTAATTTTTTTTGTATTATCATTTTTGGGAATATTTGTGGGTTCAGTTTTCTAAGAGAGTTCGCAACAACGTCCCAGATAACTTTTAAATCTAGTAGTTTATTTTCTGTTTCACTTTTATTGTTTTATTGTTCTCTTTCTTCATTTAAATTTTGTGTGAACTCTAATTTTAGTTATTTTGGAATACATAATTCCTTTGGTGCTTAAATTTGGTGTTTAAATTCACAAGAGTTAGAATTTCAACCCGACCCGATTCCCGTGCGCGAGACTGAGTGAGTGAAGGTTATTTTCCTGAATCAGTTAACTCGTGCTGCAAGTGGATTAAAGTCGATATTGGTAAGTCGTTGGAAAATAACAAACTAACCAACTAACCAAGTATATATCACATGAACGAGCCCTCCTCCGACAAGTTTAGAGTACAATTATTTTATTTATAAATTTGCGGCAGTATCAACCACACGCTACCTACCAAAAATATTTTTCACGTTGAAATACTGTCACACATGCCTGGTATACCTCGATGACATAATCGTGGTTGGAAAATCATCCGGAGATCATCTGAAGAATTTGGAGCAGGTATTCCGAAGACTGAGAAGTTCTGGTATGTAGCTGAGCTCAAAGAAATGCTGTTCCGGAGTCAAGTTCAATATCTCGGTCATATCGTATCGGCGGAGGAAGTAGCTGTCAACCAGCAAAAGATGAAGGCAGTTGAGTAGTGGCCAGTACCAATGAACATTAGCGAACTACGAAGTTTCCTGGGTTTCTGTACCTACTACCGGCGGTATGTCCAAGGATTTGCCAACATCGCCTGACCTCTTCATAGGCATACGGAGGCACAGAGGCGTTTTCACTGGAAAGAAGAATGCCAGAAAGCCTTCGTCACATTGAAAAGAGCACTTGCCAGCGCGTCCATTCTTGGCTATCCACTACCTAAAGGACACTTTGTCTTGAACACTGATGCAAGCAAAGCCTGAAAGGGCCTACTGCGTTACAAGAAGAGAGCTACTGGCAGTAGTCAAAGGGGTAGAGCACTTCTACAAGTACCCCTATGGAAGACATTTTCTGCGGAGAACTGACCATGCTGCACTCAAGTGGCTTCCACAATTCAAAAACCCGGAAGGTCAAGTGGCTCGTTGGGTCGAGAAACTCCAGGAGTTCGATTTCAACGCTGAACATCGAGCTGGATCAAGCCACAAGAATGCTGCTGCCTTGTCTAGAACACCTTGCCTAGAGCTTCGTAAGCACTGTCATAGACCTGAGAAGAAGAAAGCGAGCATATGCAGATCAACTGTCGTGGATGACTCCTGGCAGTCCGACGCACTTCGAGGGGACTAGGAGGAAGACCCAGATCTGAAGCCAATCATCGGATGGAAACAGGCAGGTCAACGACCAACTTGGCAAGAAGTCGCGTGATTCTCGACCACCGTGAAGTCCTACTGGGCTCAATGGGACTCGATGGTTCTTAGCGACGGCATCCTGAAGAGGGTGGTGAAGAATCTGAATAGCACGGAAGATCAGGACAGATAGTGGTTCCTGGAAACAGATAGGCAGAGGTTATGAAGGAGGTCCATGATGGCATCACGGGTAGACATCTGGGTGTTACCCAGACGCTGGGAAAGCTGCGAGAACGGTTCTACTGGGTCAACTGCCAGGCCGATGTCAAAGAGTAGTGCAGTAAATGCGCCGTTTGCATGCGCTGCGAGTAACGGGTCTTAGAAACGCCCAAAAGCTTCTATGCGCCGGTACAATGTTGGATGCCCGTTTGAGAGGATCGCCATAGCTGTTGCTGAACCATTTCCTGGGTCAAACGGAGAAAAGAAATTTGTCCTGGTCGTGATGGATTATTTTAGTGAGTGGGCCGAAGCGTATGCCTTGCCAAACCAAGAAGCGGCAACGGTAGCTGATGTACTGGTCAAAGAGTGGATCTGCCGTTTTGATGTTCCATTGGAGCTGCCTTCGTACCAGGGCAGAAACATTGAATCGTCCTGAAGATACTTTTCTTGTACCCCGCTGGGACGCTGTGATAGCCTTACCAGATGCAGGGCTTTTTTCACTATACCTTTTCAACTTCAGATTGGGACTAAACAACTTCAATTTGGGAATTGACAAAATCAAATCGGGAATAAGCAATTTCAAATTGGGACTTGTCAACTTTATTTCCAAATCAAACAAATTCAAATTAGGAATAGACGAATTCAATATAAGTCCTGTTGTATATTACTTTTACTGATCATGTTTACGTTTCATTTTGTATGTCACGTTACATCAATCATTATCTTAGATACTTTGTACTGAATTCTTTAAGTTTATCAAAGCCTTGATTTAGAAGGTTATTCTCATTACAATTTAATAAACTAAAAAAAAAACCAATGGATAAACTACTCAAGCCAGATCGATTAGAAATCGAAACTCATTCAAGCAAAGCTGATCACCTATGGACCCACTGGAAACGAACATTTAAAAATTTCTTAGAAGCTGCGAATGTTTCAGAAGACAAAGAAAAATTGAGCCTTCTAGTGAACTATGTGAGTGCTTCAATTTACCAGCCTATAAGTGAATGTAAGACTTATATTGATGCAGTTGACATTCTCGAAAAGTTGTATGTCAAACCACGAAGTGAAATTTTTGCCCGTCATAACTTATCCACTAGAAAACAACAAGTAAGTGATTCTATTGATCAGTATTTACATATTTTGAAACAACTTAGTAAAGATTGTAATTTCAAAACAGTCACTGCTGAACAAAACAAAAATGACTACATCAGAGATTCTTTCATTCGTGGTCTTGCCACTCCACACATAAGACAAAGAGTTCTAGAACATACCACTCTGTCTCTCGAGCAAGCACATGAATCAGCTCGATCTTTAGAAATGGCTCAACAACAGTCAGAATATTATACTACAGAATTATATATGAATTCGACAATCTCAAATCATTCAATAATTCCTGCTCAACAATCAAATGAACAAAACGATGTAACACTTGCCACAACTCAATCAAAATGTTATTTTTGTGGTAGAAACAGACACCCTAGAGATAAATGCCCTGCAAGAGATGCCATTTGTCATTCCTGCAGTAAAATCGGTCATTTCACACAAGTATGTAGAACCAAACATCAAAAACTAACTCGTAATACAAATAATACATCGGCTGCTATGATTGGGATGATGTCAGCAGCCTCCCCATCTTGCTTATCGAAAGCTATCATTAAAATCGAAATCAATCATGTCTCAACAGATGCATTAGTAGATACCGGAAGCTCAGACAGTTATATATCAAAAACTATCACGACACAACGACGAATGAAAATTTTTCCTGCAAACTTGAATGTCACAATGGCCGCTTCATCTTTGAATTCTTCAGTTTGTGGATACTGTATTGTGAATATAAGAATATCAGATTATGTATACAAAAATGTCAAAATGTATGTCTTGGAAAATCTATGTTCTGATGTTATGATTGGTCATGATATTCTTCAAAACCATTCAGGGGTTGAATTCAGATTCGGTGGAAATCAGACAAAGCTTTCCATATGCAATCTAGCAACAGCAAACGTTCAACCATATCCACTGTTTGCTAATTTAACAGAAAATTGTCGGCCTATTGCTATCAAGTCCAGACGGTTTTCCACTGACGATTATGAATTTATAGATATGTACAAAAATACGAAAACTACTTGAAGAAAACATCATTGAGCCCAGTAATTCGCCATGGAGAGCACAAGTTCTGATGACAAGTAACTCAAATCATAAGAAAAGTATGGTTGTTGATTATTCACTAACAATTAATAAGTTCACTTTGTTAGATGCGTATCCACTTCCTAATATTGATAACATTATCAGTCAAGTTTCCCAATATGAATATTTTAGCTCTGTAGATTTGCACAGTGCATATCATCAAATACCCATATTGGAAAGTGAACGAATTTATACTGGATTCGAGGCATGTGGTAACTTATAGCAATTCACAAGAATTCCTTTCGGTGTCACAAATGGAGTAGCATGTTTTCAACGTACAATGAACAATATTATACAAAATGACAAACTAGCCGACATATGCATTTTTGGACGACGTCACAATTTGTGGAAAAACTAAAAAAGAACACGATAAAAACTTACAGAAATTTATGGATGTTACAAGAAAATATAATTTAACACTGAATGAAGAGAAATGTAAATTTTCAATGACAAGTATCAATATTCTTGGGTATGAAATAGAAGGAAAAACAATCAAACCAGATGCTGATAGACTACGACCGCTGATCAATTTAGCAATTCCCACAGATGCTGCTTCTCTAAGAAGAATACAAGGTATGTTTTCACACTACTCAAAATTTATACACAAATTTTCTGAGAAGATACATCTCATTATTAATGTGAAACAATTTCCCATGAATGAAGAACAAATTCAATCATTTAAAAGGCTGAAACAAGATATCATTGATGCAGTTGTAACATTTGTGGATGAAAAAGCTCCATTTACAGTTGAGACTGATGCCTCCGAATTTGCTATTGGTGCTCAACTGACTCAACTTGGAAAACCAGTCGCATTTTTTTCAAGAACCTTATCAAAAACAGAACAAAAATATTCTAGTATAGAGAAAGAAGCATACGCAATAATAGAAGCTGTAAGAAAATGGAGACATTATCTTTTGGGACGTCACTTTAGTTTAATCACCGACCAAAGATCTGTTGCTTTTATGTTTGACAACAAAAGTTCATCAAAAATCAAGAATGAGAAAATACAACGTTGGAAAATAGAATTATCATGCTACAAATTTGATATAATATACAGGCCAGGAAATCAAAACATTGTGGCAGATACACTATCGAGAATATCAGCTGCCATTCGGCCTTCAACATCAGATAAAAATTTATATAACTTACACAACACAATGTGTCATCCTGGGATTACAAGATTCTACCATTGGATTAGATGCAAAAATCTATCATATTCATTAGAAGACATTAAAAGAATTGTATCCACATGTCCAGTCTGTGCTGAGATAAAACCAAGATTTTATAAAAACAAAGGGACCTTCATCAAAGCTACAGCTCCATTCGAAAGTTTGAATATTGATTTCAAGGGACCCCTTTCATCTAATAATCAAAATAAATACTTATTAAATGTCGTGGATGAATTCTCGAGATTTCCATTTGCATTTCCATGTTCGGATATGTCATCTGCAACCGTAATCAACTGTTTGACTCAATTATTTTCAATGTTTGGAACGCCAGGTTATATTCATAGTGATAGAGGAACATCTTTCCCATCTGTTGAAGTGAAATCATTTTTAACAAGTCATGGTATTGCTACAAGTCGTACGACCAGTTATAATCCAGAGGGAAATGGACAATGTGAGAGATATAATGGGATTATCTGGAAGACTGTTCAACTAGCAATCAAGTCAAGAAACCTCGACTTGAAGAAATGGCAAGATGTATTGGTTGATTCTTTACATTCAATAAGATCTCTTCTATGTACTGCAACAAATTCAACTCCTCATGAATGTATGTTCAATCATCCTAGAAGATCAACCAATGGTTGCTCAATGCCTACATGGTTGAGCACTCCTGGACCAGTTTTTCTCAAAAAGCTTGTTAGACAGAGCAAGTATGACCCTCTAGTAGAAGAAGTTGATCTTCTGGAAGCCAATTCAGATTATGCTCATGTACGATTATCGAATGGGAGGAAAATCTTGGTATCAACTCGTCATCTAGCACCAAGAGGAGATGTCACAGTGGCAAAACAAGATGATGAGTCAACTATACCTGAAGAAATCTCTCCATCGACTGATTCAGAAGAGCAATTTCCCAAAGAAACTCCCCCATCAACTGCAACTAAGAATTATGATGGAAGCAATGAATCCTTCCGTGTTTTGGAAAAGAGAAATCGGAAACCACCTCCATATCTACAAGATTTTATCAGAAGCTAAGGGAGGAAGAATGTTGTATATTACTTTTACTGATCATGTTTACGTTTCATTTCGTATATCACGTTACATCAATCATTATCTTAGATACTTTGTACTGAATTCTTCAAGTTTATTAAAGCCTTGATTTAGAAGGTTATTCTCATTACAAGTCCCTAACATTGATGAAAGACTGCAAGATGCTAGTGAAGAAGGGGACATTAACAGTGATAAAATAAGATCTCAATATGTTTTTAGACCAGATTAATATCAGTTTATATTATTTAATTAACAAAAATTCTAATTTCAACCTGAAAATAGTATTAACGTGAAAAATAAAAATGTAGTTCATATTCAACGAAGAAAAATCCTTCTCATAGCTATGCACGCATAACGAACATTTTACTATCATCACGAATGCTTTATTCCTTGATGCCCAAAAAATATCTGATATGCAAATTTGAATCTGTTTTTTTTTTGATCTTGTCTTGTTAATGATATCATAGCTCAAGGATGGTTCAACGTTGGACTGAGTTCAAATACAGTATACTAGGTGCATGTTTGAACGGAGTTCAACGTTGAACCATCCTTGAGCTATGATAGTTGTGACAAGACAAGATCAAAAGAAAAACGGATTTAAATTTGCATATCAGCCATGTTTTGAGCAACAAGGAATAAAGCATTCGTGATGATAGTAAAATGTTCGTTATGTGTGCATATATGAGAGGCAAATCAGGATCAACGACAACCCAACTTAGTTTCGTGCAGGTCACTCATATTCTCACAAGACCTTTTCTCATGTGGAGAGTACCTACTTATTCAGTGGAATCCCCACGTCCCCTCACTTGATCCTTGCAGCACGACGGTACTGTGCAAGGGGAATGTGAGTATCTGGAGGGATTTTTCTTCCTGGGCAAACAGAAAAAGAGGTATTAGGCGTTGAATATGGGCTACATTTTTGCTTTTTACGATAATATTATTGTCGGGTTAAAAAAAAGAATTTTCGTTAATTAAATATCAAAAACTTATATTAATCTGGTCCAAAAACATATTGAGATCTTATTTTGTCAATGTCCCCTTGTTCAATAGCATCCAGCAGTCTTTCATTAATGTTAGGGAGTTAGGGACTTATATTGAATTCGTCCATTCCTAGTTTGAATTTGTATATTCCCAAATCAAAGTTGACAAGTCCAAATTTGAAATTGATTATTCCCAATTTGATTTTGTTAATTCCCAAATTGAAGTTGTTTAGTCCCAATTTGAAGTTGAAAAGGTAATGAATCGGTGTGTTAAAAGATTTTCAAAAGCATTTTACTTGAATATTGTGCGTCCTAGCGCGGTACGGGAAGAGTACCTTACCTGTGTAGAAAACTCCAGATTTTCAGAATTTGAAGGCAAAAATACCTTTTAAAAATCAATAATTAAAAAATTTGGGGCATATTTTTCTTGAACCCGTTCCTTCATGTCCCACTTATGAAGGTTATAAAATACAAAGTTTTCATTCATTGGATAGAGTGTAAAAAGGTTAGGCACTCCACTAAATTTTATTCAATTATGTGCATTAATTTTTCACCCTTACTAAATCAATGATTGTAGCATTCTTCATTGTTCGTTTAAATATGGCACTATATTTACCGTAGAAGCCATCGTGCCCAAAAAAAACTAGGACAGTAAAAAATATTATGATCTCTTGATGATACATTAAAAAACCATTTTCATCAAATTAATATTGTTGTCAGTTTGATTTACAGCCACAGTTGACCTTTTGAACAAAATTTTTAACGGAAAGGTTGGTACAGAACCGTAATAAATGTCAGCAGTTTACTACATCCATGTGAGTAGTACCTATACCTTTCTTATGGAAGGTGACCCAAATGGTCACCATGCGCGAATCGGTTTCAATTTCGTCCAGCTAGTGAGCACATCTTGTGTGTTTTAGTATCATAAGTAAGGCACGCACACCAAAGATGACACGCCGTTAGTGAGGCAACAAACGCAACAAATGATCCCATCTAGCCGAGTTCTCGAGAATCAGATTGGCGTCGCGTTGTATGCAGCGGTTAGCACTTGGTTATCATTTCAATTATTATTGTAAATCATAATTTATGTGCTGTGTTTGGGTATTATGAGGATTAAGTTTTGATTAGTTTGAATAAGGCATGATATACTTTAAAAAATATGCAGCGGTTCGTCGGTTAGCACTTGGTTATCATTTCAATTATTATTGTAAATCATAATTTATGTGTTTTGTATGTGTAACGGGCTTGAATCCTCATAATACCCAAACACAGCACATAAATTATGATTTACAATAATAATTGAAATGATAAACAAGTGCTAACCGACGAACCGCTGCATATTTTTCAAAGTATATCATTCCATAATATAATAATATGTATTCAATTATCCCGCGGGCAACATACACAGCCGTTGAAATTCGACACTCGGGCACTTCCGGCTACACGGGATCAATTGTTGCCTCTGGTCACTAACACTTATCCTTGGCGAAAACACGGATACAATGTATTTGCAACGTTGCCATTTTTGTCTCGACAGTCTTTCAGGAAAACGACAAGACGAGTCGAGGTTATACAAGATCTTAGCACAAGATAGGTTGGGCAGGAGCGTTACTTTTTAAACGATATTTGAGAGAACATCCACCGGCTACGCTGGGCAGGAGCGCACCTTTTTACAAGGGCAGGAGCAGCCATATGGGCAGGAGCGTTACCTATGAATCTGCAATATATCTTAATAATTGAACCTCTACTCGGTGACTTGGCAACACAGCAGGACGTGCCTTGTGATTTTAGAATTGTATCCGTGTTTTCGCCAAGGACTTTACCCTAAACGTCAATGCGTGCTGCATTGTCGTAGTGCATATATACGCAGATATGTGGCTGTACTTTTTCTTTAAACACAAATGTGGAGACAAAAATGCGTTATGCATGTGACGTGCAGCTTTGGTGTGTGAACTTACTTAGGCCGCATGTCACCACTCACATCAATGCAACTCTCGACACAATACCCAAATATGGGTATAGCAGCGGTTGTTGAGCATGCAAATCAGCGAACGCGAAAAGATGTGGGGTATGTTCGAACTGTACCTCTCTCTCCGTTAAACATCGGATAACCGGAAAACAATGTTGCTTTATTCCATGGACGTTTTTTCGCGGCCCAACTTCTTCAAGTTATCTAAGAGCTTAAACGTTTGAATAAAAATCATCGCAAATGAAAAATTTGTCGGACTTGCCGAAGTGATGCTGCTTACAAAATTTCAGACGAGTATAATTATTATTGATATATTCAAGTCATGTCTAAGTGTACTAATTGATATAGTTTGTGACGGATCTTGTACAACTTGCTAGAGCTTTTCTTTCATGTGGTAAAGTATCTCTTGCATTTTATCACTAGTATTATAATTATAATTAAAAAGGCAATGAACTGAGAAAATCAAAACCGATAAATCAAGGAATCTGATGTCATAAATAAAATTTATCATTACTTGGAGATAAGAATAAAGAAATGAATCACTATTCTTGGCAGTGTGCGGTGTGATGAACTTTACGAGTGGTATGTTTATTACTGGATGTTGAACTTTCGTGTCAAATAACGTATCTTTCAACCAATCAAAATTAAAGTAATTCGCATTGGCGTAGCTAGGGAGGGGGAATTACCTCCGCCCCCCCCCCCTGAGAGATTCGTCAACTGTTTGAAACTGCGACTACTCTACCTATGAGTGCGACGTGCAAAAGGTCTTCTTCTGGATATGGTCTGTAGTTTTCTGACGCATCCATGATTTACCAGATTTTTTTGAGTATTTTTTCACACCCTATCAGAAAATCACTTGGCTTGAACGTAAATTTAAATAAAAAATCACTTCATTGGGAATTTGAGATCTATTCGAGTGACTGTTAAATTAAAAAATTAATCAAACCGTTGCTCATATTATCATACCTGTACCTGATCTTCTTATTTGTTACCTTGAAAGAGCCTATTGATAAATAATAAGATCATTTAAATCAAACGTTTCGGTTGAGTCTGCTTCTGTCTCCAGAGAAACCAAAAAATTTAAATTTGTACTTTTTTTTTTTAGGTTACTGACGACGGAATTAGACTCTTTTTCGAAACATTTGATATAATGTAATAGGTTTTATTATTCACTATAACAGGCTCTTTTTCCGGTAACGAATAAAGAAGGTCAGGTATATGATCACTGATTGATTTTTTGAGAAGACAGTCACTTGAATACATATCAGACTTCTTATTTAGCGTTTTCTTTATTTAAATTCGCGTTCAAACAATGAGATTTTTTTCCGGAAGTTTTTGAAGGGTGTGGCAAAATACCCAAAAAAATCTGGTAGGTTTTCTTCTGTTGATTGGTTGAGAACAACCCTGACTCAAGACAGACATTCAAATTTGTCTTTGATGTCGACTTGGAGAGTGTTGGTGTTTTTCCAGCCAACAGCGTAGAAAACTCAACTATTCTTGTTGATGATCAGTACCAACCTACAGCAAATGCCAAACAACTTTCGATTCACGTCATAATTGCCACCAAGCGAGTTTCAATGTGATTTGCAGGTGACCAAATCTGGCCACCAGCAAACTTCATAACAACGAGCCTGGTGGCAACGATGACGTAGATCGAAAGTTGTTTGGCATTTACTATACCTATACTTTTTATGGTGATAGCTGTTTATCAGTTGATGAATTCATTATTATTATGGAGTATCACAGGCAATATTGTATAAAGCGTCCCATTTTTCACCATTCCTTAAAACTTAACAACGCACTTGGACAATTTTTTTTTTATCTAATGTACACCTGGGGCCAGGGTTATTGCCAGGAGTTCCGTATTTCAGGGGACAGTCCCGTATATTGAAAAAAAATTCCGTGTCTCGAGTTCCTACGCATAACCGAATTGTTTGGTATTTTGTAACAAATTAAAAATAACAAATACAAAGGTTGTTATCTAGATGGCGAACCATTGCTATTAGAGCTCTCATTCAGATGACCACATTGTCTTTTCCCGCGCTTGGTTGAGCAGCAAATTACAAGACATCCTGTCCATTTTACAAACCTTGTTCAAATGTCACAACGTCGAAAAATCGCGCGCGGACAATTCAAGTCTGTAGGTCCCTACATTTTAAGGGCGAGTGTGTATCTTTGTTCTTCGTTCCCTACGAGAATATCCGATTCTCTCCGGCCTGGTTACCGGCGTGAATAGGGAGAACAACTATACCTTTTGCACTCTGCCTCGTGGGTTTGGCTAAAATACCAGGCATTCGACTTTTTACGGTCTATTGCCATTGCTGGGGATCGAACCCAGCACCGGGCTGGTTTCCACTTACTGACCCAACGCTTTACACGTTGCGCCAGCCCGGCCTAGAACGGAACTTTCTCTACTGGAGATGAGGGAAAATTAATTAGGAAGAAGGGGAAATTTTGAAAAAAAAAATTCGCCCGCGGCGCAACACAATTTTCATGTCCTGTATTTCATAAAATTAAAACTGGCAACCCTGTCTGGGGCCATTGCCCCCCCTAAAAACTGAAGCTAGCTACGCCAATGGTCATTTGTATTATAGCAATTACTGATTCCATCAAACTTTGACTCAAGTTCAATATGCACACATAGTAGCTCTTCATCTTAATTCTATATTTTGCATATCTTTTTTTTTTTCGAGTACGTGACGCTGTTCTAATTTTTCATAGCAATTTATCGATAGCTTGATTGGTAGAATCAAATGTTTTTGAGACCTCGTTGACAATTATTCGATTGGATCACCTAGCATATTACTGCATATTATGTAAGTATATATTTTGGGTGTCCCAAAACGAACGGGACATAAGGTGACAGGAAGTTCCCCATCTCTATTCCTTATCGTCTATTTTGAAAATTGATATCAACTTTTAAAAGAATTGAGTTATTTTGATGAAATTTGGTATAATATGGGGATTGTTTGACATGCGAAATTCAAATATGACCTTGGTTTGGCTCTTACATGTAGGGAGCGCCACTTACACACCTTTTCACTCATTAAAATATTCATATCTCTGTTATGCGCTCCCGTAACTTTTATCATTGAAAAATTGGTTTTTCCTTCAAATGTATACAGAATAGGTATACTTACTTTTCAACATTTTTTTTTATTGAGAGATTGATTTTTCCGTCATATATACATGAGTAAATTGGCTAGAGGTCACTTTTTTTCTATACAGGGTGGAGACTTTAAATGGAACGCTGCTTATAGCGGCCCAGTGAATAAGATTTTTATAAAATCCAAAAACATGCCATCAAAGATTTTTCTATCTAGTTCACTTTCGTCATGTTGAAAAAATAATGGGCCCCAAAGGGAAGGCGTAGCCCCAAGCAACTTTGTTTTTTCAAATTGAAAGACACCACTGGTAGCACCTCTTTTGAAAGCTCATTCAAAAAGGAATTCGCCCATAATATTTTTTTTGACATCTGATTCTGTCAAACCGTGTGTCAGAAATTTGGTAAAAAATGATGTTGAACTATTAAATAACATTATCACTGTAATGTCACGTTTTCAGCGTAACATTTGTTAAAGATGTGCCCATTTAAGGTCCCCACCCTGTATATTTTCAATCGAAGTGATCCAATGTGGTTTTAAATGGCAAATTTTGAAAATATACGTATTGTTATATTTTTCGCTATGGAGAACACTTGTCCAGTTTTAATTTATTTATTCAAAGTCACTTCAGCATAACCACAAATATTCATGTTCACATCAATCACAGCATATTTATGTTTTATGATTTATATTTTGCGGCCAATCAATAACTGAATTGAACTAAACTGGCGGCTGCGCATGCGCCTCCAAAGTCTTATATATGCTAGGTCGGCCCCTTCGCCGAAAATGCAAGAATATCCCAGATCTTTCTAGAACTGTCCATAAGCTTCCACCGCGTTCGCGCAGCACACAGTGGCGTTGCAGGGCAAATATCGGCGACAAAATGATGACTCGTCCTTAGAACGTTTCGTCCCGAAATGTCTTCATGTCGGCATCTGTCTCCAAACTTGCAGCGCGATGTTCTCCTTTTCCTTGAAGATCACTTTCAGCATGCTTATCACTACACGCCAGTCCACGCGGTCATTGGTCATCTTCGGAAAGGCCAAATGAGTGATTGAGGGCGCTCCAGACATCACTGTAGGTGGTCAGGTATTGTGGAATCCTCTTTGTTACAGCGTAGAACAGGTGTCGTGTCCCTTCCCTGATTTGTAGAACCTTCCCCACCTCTGGCCTTGGTCGTCGCAGATGGTCCAGTTGCCCGAATTTTCGTTTAAAAGCAGCAGCAAGTCCACTTTTCATGCTGAGGTCTTCAGTGACCCAGTGAGCCGAGTATTCGGCCGGTGCTTCGAACAAATCCAGCTGCTTCTCTTGAACAATGCCATTCTCGACTTTCTGGCCATTGGAGTAAAAGGACATGAAGGTTTTCAGTGATATGTCGTCCTTGAGTAACCTGACCTGCCTTACTTTAGCCTCCTGATCGTCATACGTCCATCTTTCTTCGAAGATCACTTGCGTTATCTTTCCCAGCGACATCTTCACCAGGTTGTCAGCCAAACTGCAGATCACAAGGCAGTCGGAGCTCACGACACATGATGATTTTTGCCGGAGTCTCGCCCGTTGATTCGTGATCTGCAGATCGGTATGCCAGAAGAAACAGATGAAGGTGTTTGTCCCAATCTCTTTGATGGTCAGGGACAACATTGGCCAAGTGTCGATTGATGGTCCGGTTCATCCGCTCCACCATCCCATCCGATTCTGGGTGCAGCGCAGTCGTCCTCGTCTTTCTGATTCTCAAGACATTGCATACGTTCTGGAACCGCGCTGATTCAAAGTTTCTGCCCTGGTCCGAATGCAGCTCCAACGGAACACCAAAACGGCAGATCCATTCTTTGACTTGTAAATCAGACACAGTTGCTGCCTCTTGGTTCGGCAAGGCATACGCTTTGGCACACTTGCTGAAGTAGTCCATCACGACCAGGATAAATTTATTTTCTCCTTTCGACTCAGGTCATGGTCCAGCACATCTATGGCAATCAGATCAAACGGACTTCCAGCATTGAACTGGCGCATAAGTGCTGTTGGGCGTCATTGAAGTCCGTTGCTCGCAGCACATACGGCGCACTTTCTGCACCCCTTTCGGACATCGGCCAGGGAGTTGACCCAGTTGCACCTTTCCTGCAGCTTTCCCAGCGTCTTGGTTACTACCAGATGTCCACCCGCGACGCCACCATGGATCTCTCTCATCACCTCGGTTTGTCTGCTTCGAGGAACCACTATCTGCCTCCATTTCGTGCCGTCCAGATTTTTCACCAGTCTCTTCAGGATGCCGTCATCAAGAAACATCGAGTCCCATTGAGCCCTGTGGAACTTCACGGTGGTCGGAAATCGCGCGACTGCTTGCCAAGTTGGTCGTTTGCCTGCCTGTTTCCATCCGATGACAAGCATCATATCTGGATCTTTCCCCTGGTCTCCACGAAGTGCGTCAGACTGCCAGAAGTCGTCTACAACAGTTGTGCACATGCTGACTTCCTTCTCCTCAGCTTTATGGCAGTGCTCTGGGCCAGGTCTTCTTTACAAGGCATCAGCATTCTTGTGGCTTGATCCAGCTCGATGTTCGGTGTCGATATGGAACCCCTGGAGTCTCTTGATCCAACAAGCCACTTGACTTTCCGGGTTCTTGAATCGTGACAGCCACTTGTGTGCAGCATGGTCAGTTCTCAGCAGAAAATTTCTTCCGTAGCAGAAAATTTCTTCCTACAGATGCCAACCCGTGATGACATCATGGTTCATAACCTCTGCCTTTCTGTTTCCAGGAACCACTATATCTGCCTCCGATCTTTCGTGCCATCCAGATTCTCCACCACCCTCTTCAGGCTCCGTCGCTAAGAACCATCGAGTCCCATTGAGTCCAGTTGTTGTCAAGTTGGTCGTTGGCCTGCCTCGAAGCCCGCCTGTTTTCATCCGAAGATTGGCTTCAGATCTGGGTCTTCCTCCCGGTCCCCTCGAAGTGCGTCAGACTGCCAGGAGTCGTCTACCAAAGTTGTTCTGCATATGCTCACTTTCTCCTCCCTAGCTCTATGACAGTGCTTACAGAGCTCTGGGCAAGGTCTTCTAGACAAGGAATCAGCATTCTTGTGGCTTGATCCAGCTCGATGTTCAGTGTTGAAATCGAACTCCTGGAGTCTCTCAATCCACTTGACCTTCCGAGTTCTTGAATCGTAGAAGCCACTTGATTGCAGCACGGTCGGTTCTCAGCAGAAGAGGTAGTTTTGCTAAAGCAACCGATGATCCTGGTGATCTTCCTTGTCGCACCTGTACCCAGCAGCATGGTGCGATGTTGTCCATCTATCAAGCCATCCAAAAACACGCAGGTCTGTTTGGGAGGCAATTATGTCAATTTTCTTTGGAGCATACTGGTGAAAGCTCGAAAATTGCACCTTCGCACCAACCTTCGACGCCAAAGCAGGTGCTCGCGTCTTTCCTGCATCGGTTTCGACTGTGGCCAAGCTCTCAACAATTTCGGCACCGCGGCATCCTTCGCTTGGTGGCCTCTTCCTTCATGACCCTCCTCACCGTTACTTTGAAGGTATCCTACTCTGGAAAATCCTGTTTCTCCACCCTTCGCACGCGTGCAAGAACCTCAACAGACTCCTTCGCCGCTTCAAATTCCAGCGCTTTTGCCAGCGCATCCACCAATATTTTGGAACGATGTAGTATTGGGGACTGCCTTATCTCCTGGTGTCGAAGTCCATGTTTCACAATATTCACTTATTGGAACTGTAAACATAGCTACTCAGTTGAGCACCTCATATTGCCGTGATATTGTTTGTTTGGTGAAACTTTTGGTGAAACTTCAAAACTCATAAAAAATGTAATAACAATTTTGTATAATATATATTTTGATAATATTTTTTCACAAAGTGCACACACAAATTCAAACAGAATTGATCGTGCACTCTAAATATGTACTTCTACCGAAATAGAATAGTTGTAGATCCTAGGTAAGATGAAAACTGTAAACCGCAATTTCGTAATATAAAGTCCGTTTTTTTTTTAAATGCCTGACATGTGCCAAAATTGTTGGTTCAAGGTTGGCAATCTTGTATAGATTACTCGCAATTTGGAATGGAAATGGTAGACTGGGTAAGAATTTACGGAACACCGAACTTCACCTTGACTATGATAATAATAATATGTCAAAATTTTATAAAATTTCATCATGCCGTATGGTAAACATTTATCTGCAGAGATAAAAGCTGCGATTAACAATGCGTATCGGGCGTTTGGAGACATATGCAAGGACCGGAATGACTGGATAGATAGATTATCAAGAACATTCAAGGTAATATTTATTGGAAAACGAGTAATATTGTTTTAATACTACTTTTTGATGTTTTTTGTCATTGATTTCGCTTTCATCCATTGAGCCGTGAGCCATTACTAAATCTCATTAGTTCGAATAATGTCTAGGCACTATAGAAATACATATGTTAATATTGTAGATCATAATATATATTATTTTCTAGATTCATCAGAAGACTATTTTAAAAGTTCTTGAAGAAAAGGAAACAACCGCAGAGAAAAGAAGCGTGAAAAGGGGAAGAAAAAAAAAGGGCCATGGTTTAACCACATTTTTTTAAGGGAGGAAATTGGGAGATATATTTTTAAAAGTTTGGAAAAGGGGCTAAATTTTTGTTTGACAGAAATATTAGGTCACGTGCGAGAAGTGGTTGATTTTGATGGACCGAGAAGTCTTCTGCACAAAATTATTAGGAATATGGGTTTTAAATTTTAAAAAAAATAGATGGACGGAAAATTTTATGCGAAAAAAGTCATGTAAAACGTTTAAAAATAACTTTTTTGCGAAAATATTTGGAATATGAAAATTCTAGTGAAAACGTGGTTTTTATTTTTTTGGACGAGACGTGGATCTATCGGAATGAAAGTCAGATTAGAAAGTGGGTAAAAGAAGATGATCGCAGGATGACTAATATCAAAATTTGCAGCGAGGGCGAAAGGTTCACAATTTTACATGCTGGGTAGAGGGGCGGGTTTCTTCCAAATTGTGGGTTACTTTTTTCTAGTAAAAATAATGACAGGGATTATCATAAAACAATGAATGGAGATATCCTTATGGATTGGGTTAAAAATAAATTGGTTCCGGATCTGGGCAAAATTAAAGAGAAATGTGTCGTTGTGATGGATAATGCGCCATACCACTCAGTACTTTCGGAAAAACCGGTTACAAAATTTTCAAACAAATCGACCCTTTCGGCATTTTTGGAAAAACATAAAATTGAATGCAGTCCCGATTGTACCAGAATGCAATTGTGGAATTTGGCAGAACCTTTGGCTTAAAATTCTTGTGGTAAAAAGTACGTAGTCGACGAGTTTCTTCATTCGCAAGGCTATGAAGTTCTTTGACTGCCCCCATATCATTGTCAGTATAACCCTATTGAAATGGTATGGGCATTTTGTAAAGCTTATTACAACAAGAACATTACAAATTCTAAATTAGTCGGTGGTGATAAAGTTTTACAAGTATGGTCCGAGTCATTATCCAAATTCAGTATAGATATGTGGAATAATTATGTTGACCATACAGAAAAATTAATTAGAGACGACTGGACAAAAGACATGGGTGTAACTAGTATTAACAAAGTACCTCCTTTAATAATATCATTTGAAGAGGATTCATCATCTGATTCTGATAATGATATTATCGAAGATTTCTTTTGAAGTCATATCCTCAATAAATTTTTTATTTCCGCCCAACTAGCACAACAATAATTTTCAACTATTGGTGCTATTTTGTTTTATAACTGCTTTATTACTGCTCTTCCAACACCATTTTGTTTTATATAAACATTGCAAGTAAAATATTTAGCTCTTGAGAAAGATTTTGCTTTATAATGTGTACTCGTAAGAACATTATTGGGGCAAAAATACAAAACAGTTTTACATGGTTTTACGACAAATTTTGATATTGTTTTATAAACGTTTACACAACAGATTCTATACGATATTTTTGCTTATCGAACATAATATTTGTTTTATAATATATTTATACCATACCGATATCATCTGATACAAGGTCATTCTTTTGCGAACGAATGAAATTATTGTATAACATGAAAGCCATATTTTTTGTTATTTTGACTGCCCATCAGTCGGCCATTTTCAAAATTGTTACAAAAAAATCATTTAATCAATGATAGAATGCTGTGGATAACTATTTAGTATTTTATAATGATTTAAGATGGATCATCTGAATCATTCTATCACAATACAGTCCAAATGAAAAAATTTCATTTGTCAAAAAACATGCGATATTTCGCTTTTTAGTTATGTTGAGGATCATCAAAAAATACATTATTCTCAGTGGGTACAATTCCACAACAAAACTTCACTTTTATGGTGTTGGTTAAAACAAAAAAGCTACCCATGATATTATAATAACACAACTTTTATAAAACCTTTTTATTATAAAATTGTTTCACAGTACATGATTTATAATAATTATTCCGTACATTTTTATAAAACTGTCCGATGAAAGCTTTGGAAGCCATAATAAAACAAATTGAGCAAATTGCTGCACAAAAGTGCGCCCTTTTTGTGTTTATAAGCTTTGTATAAACGTTTTTAGCGACACTGTTGTTTCATAAAAATAGTTCTGCGTTAATAATCTAAGGGCATTTATAAAACAGATAATTGTTAGTTGAGTGGTTAACACGTTATACCGCATAGCTGTGCGTCTTATCATAATGAATCATATTTTTCCTGGGAGTAGTTCGGCTATCTAAAATAACCTATATAATTATTGTTTAAATATCGTTTAATATCATAACATGGTGAATCATATTATATATATACATATAGACACTCTGTGGTAATATCACATGAATACGTCCCCCTCCCCACCAAGGGCCCCAGTCCACAGAGACTCGTCTTCCAGACCGCAACAAGCCGCCTGCCGTCACCAGCCAGTCCACAGAGGCTCGCTGTTCAACCATCCATACAAGGACAGTCCATAGAGGCTCGCTGGTCATTCATCCTGATCAACTCTCAATAAAGCTACCAGTCAAACACAATGGCAGACAAGAACGAGCTCGACCACCTTGCACTAGAACAAGAAAATGTGACGATGAACAACAGCAAAAAAGACTCACAAACCAGAAAAACAGAATCCTACATCCAAAAACATCTATGAAAACAACTGGAAAAATTATGGGAAGAACGACAATTCAATCAGAAAACTAAAGGACTTCGAGCATCCCTAAAAAACAAAATCATATTTTCAACAAGTGTTTGCCAAATATGACGAATTCTGGACCTACTTTTTACTAACATGCCCAGAGACCGCAGCTTCATCCACCACCCAATCTGATCCCACTTTCTCCTGCAGCCAACAAAAACGGATAAAAATAAAAGAGTTCAAAATGGAACAACTGAAAGACTCACTTATGCAAATACAATCAGAGTTGGAACAAAACAAAGCAGAGTGTCACCACAAGCATCTTATAGAAAAAGTTAACCAACAATGGGATGTGATAGACGAATATTGCACTCAAAACGTATCAGAAAAGATCCGCAGTCAATTCGAACAAGTGGTTGTCGATCTGACCATCAAACTCTAGCAAAACGTCATAGCACCGATTCAACAAGTACAACTTAATCAACCCCAACAGCATCTACAGATTCCAATGTTCTATGTCAAATATGATTTGTGACATTTTCAAAAACATCATCCATGAAAAATCTGCATTCACTAGAACAGACAAAATGAATTACTTAAAGACGGATGGACCTGGTACCTATCAGACGAGTGCACAGCAGTCGATCATGACACTCAATTATATTTTCAGCTTCAAGAAAGTGAACTCCAACAGTGTATCCACTCCATCCGCCATATCGATCATGACGCTCAATTATATTTTCAGCTTCAAGAAAGTGAACTCCAACAGTGTATCCCATTGACTTTAAAAACTCAATGGTGTATCCACTCCATCCGCAAAAGCTCGTCTGCTCTCCTGTCTCCATACGAAGCATTGAATCAAACCCGTCTTGCGTCATCGATGAAGTATACGAACGACCACTTCCCAGACATTGTCACATCCAACAGCCAACAGCACAGAACAAACGGCATACTTTGAAATTATGCGCAACGAATACTTGGATATTCATGGCAAATTCTTCAACAGTTGCAGTGATTTTCAACGGCGCGCTGACATCCGGAAAGATTTGGTATTGAATACAACCGGAAAAATCCAAATACCCCAAGAATGCATCATCCAGACAAAGCCAAACATCTTGACACACACTAGAAGCTGTTAGAGGCAGCTACTCCAAAATAGTGTCCATCATCTTCAATGGCAGCCTGATCAACCAAAAACCTCCATACCAAGCCACCGAGCCCATACTCAAGCAAACAGATAGCTTTGGAGAGTTGATAAAAAAAGAAAGGGACCTCAAAGATCGTCTCCATGACACGGTATGGCGTATGGCGTAGGATGTCGTGCAGTGAAACTGATCATCAGGAAAAGACAGAAGAGACGAAACCAGAAAGCGGACAAACAAGGCCAAAACGAAGACATGATGTCTTTACGTTCGTCCATCAATTATGGAGAGGCGGCAGAATGTTCAATTGCAACAATCATACATCAAATTATTCTAACTATTACATAATATCACTTAATGCATGTTTTTTACTTAGTATTATATTATATTTCAAGCGAAAAAAATAATAGAAGTTTATTGTTGAAATTGTTGGAAAACCCTAAATAAAGCATTTCGGTTCACCTGGTACACATACGATGCAGATCATTTCATTTTTCGAGTACGTTATTAGTATCAATAGTGCCAATACTTCAAAACTAAAATTGATGTATGTCAGGCATTTTTAAAAAAAAACGGACTTTAGTACATTCCAAACCAAACCAAACCAATTCCTATGGCTTCATAAAAAAAAGGGTAATTATTGCTTATACGGTTTTAAGCTATTTTTCGATTTTTTCAAAATCTTATATAGACACTTTCTAGAGTCTTCAAATCTACTGGCGGAGAGAAGTTTTTTTTTAGGTTAGGTCAGGTAAGTTTGGTTTAGATTTGGTTAGTTTGAGTTAGCTTTTTCTGGCATAAATGGATGTCGCATGAGCGGCATCCTTGATACGTTATTTATAATAAAAATTGAATATCATAATTTTCTCCCTCCGCCAGTGAATTTGCAATCCCTAAAGACACTAGAATGTGACCATACAAGAAAATTGGAAAATCATCGAAAAATAGCAGAAAACCGTATAAGCAATTGTTACCAAAGAATGGATTCTTATTGAAAGCATACCTGACCTCAATCAGAGGGTTATCGATAAGTTTGCTGCTGCTTAAGATCGTCGAATGGATTTTCTTTCCAAATAAATCTTAATTAGCTGTTCATTTTGTTCATTTTTGTTCATCAATATGTATCGCTATTAAAGTTTATATGTTGAATCATTTTAAATCCACTGCTTTCAGTCTTTTTGGACTTGCCTCAAAAAAATATCTTTGCCATGGGGTAGCCGTCCCTGCAACCTGCACATTTGTACGAGCCGCTACTGATACGCACTTATTCTTGTACCATCACACACTGCACGAATAATTATGTCATTGAACTTTGAGACGGACAAATACCGGGATCTGCGTCTGCGAATTTGTCAAATGTCGATTGTAAACTGAAAAATATTGACAGCGTTTCAGTATAGAAGTTCATTCCATGGATAAGATATAACGTATCGTTCCGCTTTATTTGTCAAAACAATTGTTTTGTAAAAAGCAAATAAATACCTAATAAGCAATACAAAAATATATACACACATCAAAATAATCTAGGGGACAGTTACAAAAATCTTAAATTCTTGGTAAATAAATAAAATTTCAAAGCCTTGGTAATTTCTACGTTTCTATGGTTAGCTGGCTGATATCTTAGGTATGTTTGTTTGTTTATCAACTCGAAGTTTAGCCACAAACATAAACAAATTGAGAAATTGGACATTTTTTGTCGCAAATTGCATTGTGTCATATTGGTTTTTTTCAATAGTAGTCTGAATATCAGTTTAGTTTTACACGTTACAATAATGGAGAGACATCATTTCGATCGCGAGACGCAATTACGTGCAGTGGGAATGCTTCAAGCGCGTTTGAGTCAAAGAGTGGTCGCCAACATACTCCATACGAACAAAAGTGTCATCAATCGTCTGTGGTCGAGATATCAAGCAACGGGAAGTGTGGATGAACGCCATACAGGTCGTACAAGAGCAACTAATGAAATTGAAGATCGTTTTATAAGACTACGGGCACTTCGAGACCGGACTGTTACTGCAACACAACTGGCAATTCAGCTTCGTGATACGCATCATGTGCTTGTAAGCGGTCAAACCATCAGAAATAGGCTTCATGAATCTGGATTGAATGCCAGGAGACATGTGAGGGTCCCTGTGTTATCGAGAGGAAATCGCACTAGCCGACTTCAGTGGGCACAGGAACATAAAAATTGGTTAAGACATGACTGGGCCCCTATTTTGTTCACTGATGAATCCCGATTTGGACTAGCACCTGATACACGCAGAACAAGAGTATGGAGACGATCTGGAAACGCAGAGCGCTTGGCAGCTACCCAGGAAGTCCATAGGCAGCAAGGAGGAACTGTAATGTTTGTTTTTTTGTTCAATTGTTGAATGTCGGCTAGTGCGATTTCCTGTCGATAACACAGGAACCCTCACAGGTCTCCTGGCATTCAATCCAGATTCATGGAGCCTATTTCTGATGGTTTGACCGCTTACAAGCACATGATGTGTATCACGAAGCTGAATTGCCAGTTGTGTTGCAGTAACAGTCCGGTCTCGAAGTGCCCGTAGTCTTATAAAACGATCTTCAATTTCATCAGTTGCTCTTGTACGACCTGTATGGCGTTCATCCACACTTCCCGTTGCATGATATCTCGACCACAGACGATTGATGACACTTTTGTTCGTATGGAGTATGTTGACGACCACTCTTTGACTCAAACGCGCTTGAAGCATTCCCACTGCACGTAATTGCGTCTCGCGATCCAAATGATGTCTCTCCATTATTGTAACGTGTAAAACTAAACTGAATTTCAGACTACTATTGAAAAAAACCAATATGACACAATGCAATTTGCGACAAAAAATGACCAATTTCTCAATTTGTTTTGTTTGTGGCTAAACTTCGAGTTGATAAACAAACAAACATACCTAAGATATCAGCCAGGTAACCATAGAAACGTAGAAATTACCAAGGCTTTGAAATTTTATTTATTTACCAAGAATTTAAGATTTTTGTAACTGTCCCCTAGATTATTTTGATGTGTGTATATATGAAGAAAAATTGACCATCTACTAACATATGTACATACAAGCAAAAATGAGAAGTCACAGAAGTAACAAAGTAGTCTTACAATAGTCCAGCAAACAGATCAACAGAACAACGCATTTACTATCACATTCAAGGTATCACAGTTCTCGTTAAGGAATTCATCACTTGTGTAGTAGGCCTTTTCTAAAAGGAACATGTGTACCATTCGTTCAAATTTTTTTTGGCTGTTTAATCCATCTAAGGCTTTGAGGTAAATGATTAAATATTTTCACTGACTGGTGCAGTATAGATTTTCTTGTCTGCTCTGATCTTGGTATGGGTAGCGGCAGCAGATTGTACTGACGAGCACTACAGCCCAACATACGGCCCTATACATGAACACCAGTCAACGGGTTTCCAGAATAAAAAGATATGTCAAGGTCAGAATCCTGCAACGAGAAACAAGAGGTCTGCAATGGTCCCCTCTCCTGGCCCCCGTCAGACATCGTACTGCTCTCGTCTGAACAACAAATAAGGTGTTTATAAGCGATTTGCCCGCAGAACTCCAGAAAGCAACTCCATATCTAAGTCGAGATTCTATTAGGGCAAAGTAAACTCTCCGTCCAATCCCAGGTCCCAGTTCCGCCATCACTGTTCTCACCGCGAAACAACCGTCTGCAACCCTTCGGCTCAGCTCGGTGATGTGGGTATTGAATTTTAGATCTTGGGCAATAATGAGTCCCAAAAAATTCGATTCCTTGTGTTGTGACACTGAGAAGGACCAAAGAGATAAATTCTCTGAGCCACTCTTGAACCATACCATTTTAGTCTTGTCCAGGTTCAGAACAAGGCATCTAGCATCACACCACTCCTTCACAAGTCCTGTGATACCAGCACTGAAAGAGACTCCATGTTATTCGTGTGCCATAAGATGGTCGTGTCATCAGCAAAAATGGTGAATCTTTCCGTTATGTCCAGTTGCGAGAGATCATCGATATAAAGTAAGAATAGCATAGGTCCTAACACTGAATCCTGAGGAGCACCCCAGTCAGCTGGTAGCTCTCTCGACGTCGTTGCTCTAAAATTGACGTGCTGTGTTTTTCCAGTCAAATATGATTGAAACCAGGAGAGCGCTACTCCACGAAACCCATAGTGAAGCAGCTCCCGTGAATGTTGCAATCAAAAGCCTTAGAAATGTCACAAAAAACGGTTTCAGACACTCCACTTCCATTCAAACGTGTATACAAGTCACTGAGGAGAATGTAAATAGCATTAGTTGGACTTTTATTTACCATAAACGCGAATTAAACATGGGAAATAATCTTGTGTTGACATAAATAAGCCAGCACACGTGACTGCACAAGCTTTTTTATGATCTTCGAAAGGGTTGATAATGGGTCTAAAGTTGGAGGGATCCTCTAGATCGCCTGCCCTGTGAAGCGGTATGATTCTCGAATTCTTGGCAAGGGGTGAAAAAAACTCTTCACACGATCTGTTTATAGACTGCACAAGTGTCTCCAATGCTGAATCAGGAAGGCTTAAAAATATTTTTGCTGAACGGCCGTCATCCCTTGAAGTGTTCGTATTCTTGATAAATTTATTGGTAGTTGTTAATTCCTCCACATCGATCGGTACGAAGAAAAAGGAAAATTGAGTTGGCGTACCAAGATAGGCCAAAGAGTCCTTATTGCACTGTATAACACTGACCAAATTTTTTGCAATAGAGCAGTAAAAGTTGTTGATTGAATCTGGTGAGAGCTTTATCTCAGCCCTTTGATCAGGTGTACCACATTGATTTATCTTAGTAACTATTCTCCAGCTTTCTCTCTGGCAGTAGGACGACTCGTTAATAAGGATGGTTAGTACATCTCCTTAGCAGCCTGTACTATTTTACGAAAAATGGCCCTATAAGAGCAGAAATACTTGTACAAAGAGGGACATTCACTAAACTTCCACAGAAGTCTGAGACATCTAAGGTCCAATGCACATAGAAGTGGCGAAAGGTGGCGGTGCGGTGCAGGCATGGCGAGAGGCGCAACGTCTTCACACTTCCTCTATGTAAACTTATTGAGCAAGGTCCACTGATGTGATGTGGCGCGGGCTGCCGCTTCAGCGCCTTTGCCGCGCTGCTTCTGCACTTCTTGATTGGTTTTGAGAAAGCGTGCCTCACGTCGCGTTCCTTGTTTCGTACAGTTTTTTGTTGTTTTTTAGTGACTACACTGCCGTAAAATGCATGACTTAAAATAAAATAAAACTACAAGATCCGTGTTTTGGATACCACACGAACAACGGAGCAACTTGATTGAGCTAAACTCCGCCATTTCCGCACCGCACCTTCGCCGTTTCGCGCCTCGTCTCTCAAGCGCCTGCTCGGCACCACCGCCTTTCACCACTTCTATGTGCATTGGGCCTAAGGTTCCTTGAAGATATCCTCAAACCCTTCGTTTACCATGACTTTTCCCTCCGTCTCGCTCTCAATGTCATGATTGGAAATGTCTGGTTGAAATTGGCAACCACGGTAGAGTGAAAATTCGCTACCGGATCACCTGTGTCCAATTCAGACCAGTCGGTGGAGTCACACACCTGACGAAAACAGAGAAAATTGGTTTTGATGTACAATCTCCCCGTCCCCGTCATCTTCTCTTCACTCTGTATACGGAGCTAATTCCAAATCGCACTGCAATGGCCCCATGGTCCGAAAGTGCCGCACTGTGCACCGAGCAATCGACAAGTTGTGTATCAAAATTCAAGCAGACATAATCTATTAGCGAGGAACCTGATTTAGTTATACGAGTAGGGTATTTTTCATGCACCCGGAGGCCACAAGGTTTAAAAATATTTGATAGGTGGATGGTTGACTGAGACAAACGGTCTTCAAAGTTGATGTTCAAATCACCAGCAACAACAATTTTAGCAGCCACAGGGATTCTGGCCAAAAGGATATCCAGACTTTTCAAGAAAGCCGCAACATTATAAACCGGACACCGTTGAATACATACAATATACATTTTCAAGCTAACCGAAAAATTTGAAGAGCATTCAAATACACCTTCCACCTGGAGATCATCAAACTTGTCCGTTTCTTGGAATATGTTTCGAGCCTTAGACGAATTGTGCAGCATAATCATTGATCCACCATTGGAGGCTACTGTTCTGTGGAAACTGGACGCAACAGAATAGTCACGAATGAAAAAAGTTTCTTCCTTTTTCAGCCAGTGCTCGGTGATTAGGAGAATATCAGGAGCATCGTGATCATTAAAAAAAAAAAGATAATTCATCACATTTATTCGGCAGTGACTGAATATTGAGGACCAGCATACTCAACGTTGAGAAGCCTGTTTTGGGATTTCTCATTCTTGATTTTTTCAAAATAACTGACGATGTTGTTACATGAGGTTCCCTGGAGGCGGTGTTTCTTTTGAAAAATTACAGGTTGTTTCCACATTTTCCAGAAAACCTTCGAATTCCACACTTTGTACGTGACTTTTGCTTTGGCGGTTTGAAGGTATCCCAGTATTTTCAACCCTTGTACTCTGTTCAATTTTTGTGGTTGGTCTAGTCTGTGGAACATAATTTCGTTCTAGAGATGCTTCTTGAGACAGATTAGATCTGTGGCAGATATTAATTCTAAACAGCTCCTTCAAACCATGCTCAAACGAGTAACCAATGAAATTGTCGCATGCATAGGACATCAAAGCAGCTTTCACCGAGTCACGATAAAGACTATTTCTGCATCTGTTGAAGGAAGAGGACTCCAGAAACTCAACTTTATTTCTTCCGATGTATGAGAGAAATGAAGACCAGATGGAAATGTTGAGGTCAAAGATGACCCCGTCAGAAACGGGGTCAAATGTATGGAAGGGTGGAGCGATAATCAGCACCTTTGCCCTGACAATACTCAGGAAAGAATTTGGAGCAGAACAGTCAAATGGTTACCAGACGAGGCATTGATCAGACCTACCACAAATTATTATATAATCATGGTAGGTCATATCTTTGCATAAAGCTCGGCTTCTCTGATTATCTCATTCAAGATGTAGTTATCACGCCGCTGAAAGTTTGTGTCAAAGTGGCTTCCCGAACTTCTCTTGATGTAGCCATGGCAGAAGCTGATGTCTCTGTCTTCTAGGACAAGCAACTGTGGTTTTCTCTTGAGATATTGAACCTTGAGCTGAGAGCCGTCCTGTCTTTTGTTTTGGCAATTTTGTGTGAGATTGCCCAGACTTAGTTTCAATTCGTTTATTTCTATTTCATAAAACTTATTAAAATTCATGTAGTTTTCTGTCCATTTTTGGGATTTGGTTGAAAAAAGGGGGCGGGAGGGTTTGAAAGTCTTGGTTATCCCAAAAAACTTCTTTTTATTGAATAAATTGAGCTACCGGTTTCGCATCATGACACTGCATCATCAGGCTTCAAAGACTAAAATAACCGAAAAGGAGGGTGTAGAAAATACATGAAAGGAAGACAGTGCATGGACAAAAGAAACAAAATGGCGATACATAAAAACATACAAAATCATAAAAATAGGTACTTACATTGTTATACATAAAAGAGAGTTCTCAGAACATGAATGAACAGGACATACCCCAGGGTAACACATAGATGTAACATGACATAACATACTTAAACTTATACAATTGACAAACATTTTTTCAATGGAACATCATCCCTTGTTATTTGACTGTAACTGATGGAGTCCGAGAGGATTGCAATTTTTTTATAACATTAAATTATACAAAGTGAAATGCCTAGTGTCATCTACCGACAATACACAGAAAAATAAAAGATGGTAACTCTTATTCTAGTCGTACCTCACCACATAGGTACTATTCAAGCTTAAAAACGAAAGATGTCGGCGCAATCAGGAACAGGTGTGAAAATCATAATCATTCGCATTCGCCATCCATGAATTGCACTAATACCGGAAAGAAAAGAAAAAATATGTTGAACGGATTTAAAAAATAATTTTGATGAGTGAGGTGTCTTCAATGTTGGTTTGAGCAATTAGATTAAGGGCAGGTTGTAACTTCTGTGCTCTTCGGATCTTCAGAAACTCAAGGTTAGTGAGTTTAGCATGTGATTTTTCACGATGTAGGATTTTGTAGTTTTTGTAAAAGTCTGCGGAATGTCCAGTCTCTAATAAATGCTTCGCGAAGAGAGATTGTGTATCGTGTTTCCTCAAGCATCTATGATGTTCTGAAAATCTAGTTTTAAAATTTCTCTTAGTTTTACCGATATAGAAATGGCCACAATCACAGTATAGTTGATACACTCCTGAACCAGTAAGAGGGTCCGCCTTGTCTTTGTTGTTGAGCAATTGTCCGGGTGACTTATTGCTATTTATATATATTTATATTATTATTTATAGTCTAAGGATTCATGTACCATATCTTTGAGCTGACCCCAACAGTTATCGAGAAATCGAATTTTAGATGAATTTATCCCAAACTTTAGTTTTATAGTTACACGTAAAATCAAGAAATGAAATCTTATATAGGGTATTCCATTTGAAAGAATCATACTTTTTCACGCCACAATTTTGTGACAGTGAATATGTTGTAAATGTTACAGTAAATGTTAGAATATTAGTGAAAGCTATCGTTCACTAGTTGATGCTAGCAATCACTTGATCCGTTAGGAAATGTTGAATTTTGAAGAATATTGTACATTCTTACTAGTGAATGTTGGAGAAACTTTATCAAATCAACTTTTACTGAAAGCAGTTAGGAAAAGTACTTTTTACAACTTATTTCTGCCTTTTAACTAACCCAAGGTGCACGGGGCACTAAATGATGTCGCTCACGCGACATCAAAATTTTTGCCAAACCCAAACTAACCCAAACTAACCCAGACTTACCCCTACTGAGGATACTTAAGTATTTTCTATAATACGGAATCTGAACAATGTTCATATTGTACACCTGCGATTCATAACTCTCGTATTTTCCCGAGCGTCTAATCTGTCGGCGAATTCCAACTCGGACCAAAAAGGATATTTAGAATCACGTCCAGTGAATTCGATACTAATTTTCAGTGTAGCAGCTTTCACTAGAATAGTTACGTGAATGCTAACAATTACTAGTAAAAGTATGATGAAGTCGATCGAATTCAACTTTCACTAGCTAAATGTTTCCAAATCAGGAGAAGCTCACTTTTCCTGGTAACAGTTAGCTTTTACTGATTACCAGGTTTTACTGTGACATAAACATAAAGTGAGTGAAATATACGGGGATCTAAAGAAGCTATTCATCCAAGCTACTTTTTTTTTCAAACCCCCCTGGTCGAGTCAAGTGATAAGTCATTTTAAAAGTATTTTCATTGTTATCGCACCTTGAAAGTTTGGAGTCTATGTTTCGTTCTGATTTTTCAATATTGGGCCAGTATTTTTTCTTTCAAAATGGCGCCCAATTGACGTTTGACATTCTAAGCTATCACTACTGTGTTAAGAAATGCAGAACGTTAATCTCCGTACTTATCTCATTCTCCATCATGTGTTCCGATATGACAATGAAAACTTGGCAGGTAACATATTGTTCGGTTCACTTCTATAAGATGGAAAATAGCGAACCTACACACATGTTCAAAATGTGGACAAGCTAGATTGACCACACTGTGCAAGGTTTTTCTTTATAATTTGCCACCCCTTTAGAGACTCTTTTCGAAGGATACAAGCTTAGTGTTTAAATGAAAGCTTCATGATTTTTTCTGATGATTTTATAATAACTAAGCGAACGAACAAATCACTATTGGAAATCAGGAAAATTTGGAAAACTTTGATTATTTTGAATCAATATCCCCATATTTCAGTACAGAACCACGATCTTCTCATTTCACTCATTTCAGGCTTTTCAAAAAGATATATAGTTTTCCTATGTTTGGACAAGACGTTTTCGAGTTATTTGACTTCAAATAACTTAGGGCCGATTCCACAATCCAAGTATTTTGTTGGGATAAGCAATATTCCGTATAACCAATGATTATTATTATTACTCATTACTCGTTCGCACTGCAACTATGAAAGTTGATTAAATAAAAGTAATTCAAAAACGACTATCCCAAACAAAGTCAAACTAAAAAGGGTGAGACTGAAATAAGTGCGCATTTTGTCATGGTGGATAGAGTATAGTGAGATAATCACTTTTTGTGAAGTAACATGTGTCCGAAAACGTCTCGTTGGAAAGATACAGAGTGTTGAAAGTCAAGGAAAATTTTGATTTTTTGTCTGAAGATTCGAAACGTCTCAAGCGATTTTATTTGAACTTTTTGAAAGTATATCCAGGGTTCTTCAGCATCTCCGTGAGAAATTCGTTCGAATATAACTTTTCCAGTACCGGACCTATAGAACGACTCATTTTTCTTTTATCGAAGAAAAAAGTGATACGCCATAAAGTTTTCACAAAGTAAAAACTATATCTTGATTATTGTCAATTTTCAGCAAAAAAATTCGATTCGTCGTTATCGAGATAAAAAATTAAAATCAATAAGATGCAGAAAAATTCAGTTATAAGCTTCAAGAAAAATGGATAATCAAATAATTTCCTAACAACTGCTCAAAGTACAGCGCTTTGTTGATTGAGAAAAAACAAAATTCTGAAAATCAAAATCACTTGAGACGTTTCGAATTAACCGAAATTATTATTTTCTCAATGAAACGTTTGAGAACACATGTTCATATACCGTCCGTTTCCTCACATTTTCTGGCGATCAGAAAAATAATTGATGTTGCTATGGTATTTTTCGTATTTTTCGAAAAACGCCCATGGTTGAATCTAGAAAATAATGATTTTTCAAAATAGTATCTACTGTGAAAAAAAGGACCTGACCTGTGTTATAAATCAGTGTAAATAGTGACTCTGAATAAATTTATGGGCAATTTGCACATAATTTGGAAAAATGAAAAATATAAGGGTTAGTAAGTATACTGATGCCACTGATGTTGAAAAAATCAACTTACGACCTCTGTTATTGTAGTAATCACCGATAAAAGAGAGCCAATCAACATCCACCACGTCAAAGAATACATTATCTATCTCCGTCTGGCGTATTAACTCTAATGGTTCTTTTTCTCTCGAGAGGGTAATTTGGCTCTTCTCCGTTTTCGATCATACAGTGAAATTTGCGTTTTCTTTTTCATTTATTTGGTATATTTTTGGGTATTTCGGAAAAATCTTTTCGCTGATGACTTTTGTCTAGAATACGTATATAAAATTTCAATTCATTTGAAAATGTATGCAAACTGTCCATTAAAGAGACAAGTGATTTCTATACCTAAAAACGTTAGTGTAATTTTTTAATTTATATCCATTTAATGTTTTATTGCATAAGGAACTGGACTACTGTAACATAAAACTTATGTAGTCTAGTTGAATAAAATTGATTTCAAAATAGAATCATCATTTATGATTTTCCTTTCAATGCATATTTTGCGATTACTACATTTTTGTTATTCTTGATTATCATCAACATGAAAAAAATTACCTTGCTTTTTGAATTGAAAAAAAATCGAAAATCAAATGATTGTATTAAAATCTTGTATCAATGTTTCAATTTTGAAAAAACTATACATCGCGTTAACAAGAAAGTTCTAAATAAACAACTCATGAAACTGCAACAACACTGCACTTAGATTATAATGTTTTGTTGTTTCAAATGTATGACTTTTGACATTGTTCAGGCAGTTTATCATATTGAATGTACTAGGAAAGAAATCTCAAACATCTTACATAGAAGCTGAGATAGAAGCCAAATAGTATGGTCAATTAACAATAATTATTTCAACAGAACATTTCATTTCTAGGTTAATGGTATTTTCTTTATCTCAGCAATCTATAGTTAAGCCATAATATCTCAGCATCCCAACCACTTGGAGACATTCTGATCATCCATCGTCTGCTCGATTTTAGAGGACCAAATAATTTACAACAAAAACCCAACCAGTGCGACGGCGAACCTCGATAGAAAGCATCTTGTGACACTACGAATCATGTGCTGCACTAACGGATAAGTTAATGTGAACAAAGTGGATGTACGGTATTTTTAAATTAAAAAGGGTAAGTATTTATAGTAATATGTTTGCAATATTATTATAGTTTAATCATTTGGTATAGGGATTCAAATTTTGAACTTAATCAAGTACCTGTCTCTGCGGAACAATAAGAGATTTAGTTTTGATGTAAAAGAAGAACAATATACTATTATCAGATCATGTTGGCAGATTCTGAATCAATCAATCCGATATAGCTACATAAGTAATTCAAAACAGGACAAATAATTATTAAAATAGAGATTACTTTACATATTCATTTTTTTTTCTCTTATGCAGCTTTTACTTCATAATTTGTTGAAAAATCTAACACTTACGTCAATAAAATCAATATTTAATTTTTCATATTATTACATTTACACTGGTGTAGCTGGTTACCTTGAGTCCGAATTACATGGCAAAATTATCATCTCCGAAACCAATTTGTTTCATAGGCCATCAACGATCGCAATATTCGCAATCGCACTTTTTCAAATAGTAAATGAATTGTTGAAAAATCTGACATTCACGCTCTGTTAACTTTCGTAGCTCGATGTTTTTTACTGTATACTCAAACTGTTTCCAAAAAGAAGTTTACTAGCGTAGTAGATAGTTTCAAAATACCTCTCGGGTATTGTACACAGACAAGATCAGTTGCAAATAAAAAAATTATTTGTCCACAAACATTCTTCTCCGCAGCACAAAGGCATTATACTTATATACTACCCAAAATAGCAAACATTCTTCTCCCTGACTTTAGAAATGTCTCGTATGAAGCAGTTAAAGCCAATGTTGATAAATGGATAATTGATAATTACACTACCATCTGCAAAATTATTCCCTGGTTTCATAATATTGTATAGTTTTACATGGGCAATCCCTTTGTCAAAATTGATTATAGTCTTGCATCAGTTGGAATGAGAAATTCTAAAATTTGTTATAATATATATTTTGATAATATTTTTCACAATGTGCACACACAAATTCAAACAGAATTAATCATGCACTCTAAATATGTACTTCTACCGAAATAGAATAGTTGTAGTTCCTAGGTGAGATGAAAACTGTAAACCGCAATTTCGTAATATAATACATTCCAAACCAAAACCAGATGAACTATCGCTATGCACCAATTTTTCGCACGCAAATCCAATTTGGAGTTGAAAATGCGTTTTCGAGATCGCAATAACTGTTGAGTTTTTTCTTCAATAAATCTTGATAGTTGGCTACCAGAAAAGGCGGATTTTGATCGATAACAATCATCAGTGTCTATGCATGGGAAATAAAGAAGAAAAGGCACAAGAGTTGCACAAGCGTACATCAGAGTGTTTGCTTGGATTTAATCGAGATTCAATATTGATTCTTATAATCGCTCTAGAAATTATCAAAACAATAGATCACTTTTCATGTCCCCCTTTTTATGTTTTGGAATTGGAATTACACAGATTCTCATTTATTTTGGAGATCATCAAAACAAACATTATTTGTCCAGTGAACATGACTGCAAATGAGCCGTTTGGGCTCTAGAGCAAAAAAAGATTGGTACCTTCTATTATTTTGAGCATCAATTGAGTCGCTGATAACGGTCCACTATATTTTTTTTGATTCCAGTTGTTTGTTTTATTGTTTCTAAACATTTTTGTTCGCAATTTTAGTTATTATATTTTATTTTTTCTATTTTTATTCTTATTTTTCATTTCATTAAAAAAAATCATTTGCGGGCATATGTTCACTGGACAAGAAATGTTTGTTTTGATGTCCCCTATACTACTCCTTAAAGTTTGTCGGTATAGTTTTTGGGGCACCCTGTATAGTAACTGGAGAGAATATATGTTTCCACTATCATTATTATTATTATTTTTATTATTATTATTATTATTATAAATGGGTCATTTTTTTTAAGACGTAAAAAAAGCACACGGGGTCAGACAAAGAGGCACGGTTGAACAGGTCACGAGAAATAAACAAACACACATTATCTTTCACTGAACATGAGAATCTAACGCAATTCCATGACGCGACTCATCTATATAAATGACATGCTTATAACGCTCCATAATGTGCTTCATTTTCACTTATTTGGCGATCGTAAAATAGTTACGTGTGTTTGCATGTTAAACATCAGGACTTATGATATTGCTGATAAGAATTTTCCATAGTTTCATATTTTGAAAATATTCTACAGGAAGCTCATACAGCTGAATGACATGTCATTCTTTTTTCAACAAAATATTTTTGACCTAGATAATGAACTACAATAAACTGACGGCCATGAGTTGATATGATCATTGAAATGATGAACTATTCATATCCGCAAAGCCGATATCACAAAAACGATGTTCATGTGTCTTATTTTAATTCTGCTCTATTATTACTCTTGAAATATTGAAAGATGAAAAGAACAACTGAGTAGTTCATATAAAAATCTCTTGTAAGTTATGTGAAATATCTAAAAGTCTGCATATATATAATGACTTGACTATAATAACGCAACCAGATAATTTGAATGTAGGTAAGTTATATTTTATCTTAGGTGATAACGCACACGGTTTAAAGATAAAATCAGGTTTAACTATCTGCTATTTGTATGAAAAGTGGTGTCAACAAGTCAGATTTTAATTATTTGTTCGTAATCCTGGAGAGTTATCAGAAAAAGATGCGAGTTTTTAGTTACTCTAACATCTTGAAGCTATGAAAACCCAAGTGCAAGTCCTCCCAAAACGTGGTTTACAAACACGGAATATACCATATCAAAAAAAGATGAATCACAATACACTCTACGTACGTACAGTTCCTCGTACATTTCATTCTTCGTTTTTGTAACACCTCGATCTAAATAAACTTCTTGAAATTCCAGTCACTCGTGTTGGCGAAGCATCATGAGGAGATGAGAGTTTTCATGATTGGAAAACTTTTTGAAGTACCTTCTATACCTACAGACAGATGCAACTTTACGCCAAGGTTAGGGCTCTTAGATCATGACTCTTGAGTCGCCCACGCAAAAGCATCACGTCTTCCTGGTGGACAGCGGAACTGAGACAGATTAGGGACAAGACAAGAAGGCTTTTTAACCGAGAAATGATACAGGGAAGGACTGGATTGAATACAAGACCAGCTTTAACAGATACAAAAGTGAAATCACGACGGCCAAAAGAGACTCATGACAGGACTTCTGCGAGTCTTTAATAGATACAAATGAGTCTGCAAGGCTAAGAAAGATGCTTTCAAGGGAGGTGGCGACCCGAAGAAGCATAAAAAGGCCAGATAACTCATGGACAGAATCCTGCAATGAGACACTGGAACTTTTAATGGAGACGCACTTTCCAGGATGTACCGTAGTGGAAATCAGCAGCTCTGGCGAACAACAGCTGACGCCAAATACGAGAGCACATGAGGAAGTTGTATCAATGATGATATCGAGGGACAAAGTGAAGTGGGCAGAAATCCCTCGACAGCATATTAGATGACCTGGTCGAAATATACTCTAATTGTCTCCAATTGGGAAACACACCAGGTAGATGAAGAGAAGTCAAAGTTGTTTTTATACCCAAATCGGGAAAATCAAACTACTCAACTCCAAAAGACCACAAAAGACCTTGCTGAAGACACTGGAAAAGCTGATTGACCTGCACATAAAAGAATCAACTAAGATATAAATGCAATGTCCGGATCAACATGCCTACCTCAAGGGTAATTCAACTGACAGCGCTTTGCATGAAGTTGTGAGAACAATTATCGAAAAATCTCTCGATGACAGAGAATACACGCTGGGCGCGTTTCTAGACATAGAGGGAGCATTCAATAATGTCACGACCGAGGCCATTGTAAGAAAAATGGAAAGAATGAAAATAGAACCAACCATCATCAACTGGACAATAAAAAAGCTGAAAAGCAGAATGATAAACTCAGAAAATGGAAATTGTTCTATGAGGAAAAGAACACAAGAGGGACACCACAAGGAGGCCCCACTCTTGTGGTTGATCGTAGTAAACTCGATCTTGAAAACCTTCAGCTTTCCAACGAGGCAAAGTACCTAGGGATCATCCTACACTCAAAGCTCTCCTGGAAAAGAAACACAGAGAAAAGAATGAAGAGGCCTCAATGCATTATACAGGGTGAGTCGGGAGGAATGGCTCAAATTTCAGGAGTGTATTCACAACGCGAAAACAATGTAAAAAAACCCATATGTTCTTATCCGATGTTCTTTTGTTTTCAAGTTATAGCGCAATATAATTTTCTTTTCTACGTCAATTTTATCAAAATTCTCACCTAATTACATTATTAATCATTATTATTATTATTATTAATTATTATTATTATTATTAATTATTATTATTATTAATTATTATTATTATTATTATTGATTATTATGTATTTTAGCAGAACTTATACGTTTATTTTCAAGTTTCAGTGATCAAAGTGTTGCAAAATGCCAAATACTTATTCAAATTCAGAGATGAATATCGTAGAAGAACATAATATGGGTTTTTTTACATTGTTTTCGCGTGTAGAATACCCTCCTGAAATTTGAGTCATTTCTCCCGACTCACCCTGTATATATGCAGGAGAATGATTGGCGAAAAATGGGGACTAAAGCCGCACATTGTCCACTGAATGTATACAACGATCGTGAGACCCATAATTACCTACGGAGCCGTGGTATAGTGGAAAGCCATCGGCACGAACTCGAACGTTGAGATGATCACGAAAGTTCAACGACTGGCAAAGAACAGGACATCGCAGGCAGCTTTAGAGGTCATTCTAAACCTCCTTCCCATTGACTTGTTCATTAAAAGCACTGCCGCAAAGGGGGCTCGCAGACTGAGGGAGGCCAAATTGTGGCGACAGGCAACAAGTGGGCACTCAACGGTGCTAAGGGAAATCTCAAAGACAATGGATAACCAAGAGGCGAAGCTGCTACAAACGGCAACAGACTACATGGTGATCAAACACTTTTTTCAGAATAGGGTAGTGGTTAAAATACCTAACAGAGAAGACTGGATTCAAGACTCAATTATAAGGGAGGAAGAGATATCCATCTTTACAGACGCAGCAAAGACAAATACAGGTACAGAAGCAGGGATATACTCAAAGAAACTAAACATCCAACAGTCTATCAAGCTTGAGAAAGGGTGGGCATTCTGCATGCAAAAATCATTGCCATTAGGAAAGCAGCCAACCTGCTGCAAAGACTGGACAACAGAACAAAAGACGTCACAATCTATGCAGACAGCAAAGCAGCGTTGAGACTTCTAGAACCGGCACTTAGTAATGTCAAAGGTAGTGATGAGTTGCCTTGAGGCATTGTATTGGATCAGGAACAAGTAGGGCTTCGCGAGACCACAAGACCAAGACCTGCAAATCTTCTTAAGACCAAGACTTGACGTTCAAGACCAAGACCAAGACCAAGACTCTACCTCGAGAGTCTCGTCTTTTCCTCAAAAATGTATTATTGGAACTTTCCAATTCACAGTAGTAGGTATAGACCAGTGCATGCTACCAGATGATTGGAACGAATATCCGTAAATTTTTCAGTGGAGTCCGTAAAAAATTAGGATCCTCGAATGTACCACCTGAATATGTATTTTTTACATCACAAAAAAATTATCATGATAAAACATCGAATAATCCATCTAATCTAATCAAACAATAACAATGTTCAAAAAAAATTATTCAACACTGTAACAAGTTATAAATAAATGTAACAAAATGCTTAAATCATCAAGTAATGTACCTACATTCTTACGTGAAAAATAAATAATGTGTTACTGAATTTTGAAAATGTTCTTTATTCTTGTATGTACATTCATCATATACTAAGTTTTGATGAATATACAAGTATAGAGAACATGTTTAAGAGAAATAATTATATACCTATAGTATCCTCAACACAGTACAACCTCCATAATCCTAACAGCTCGGAACCATAGTCTTAATCTGAACAAATCTCGATAATCCGATCACCTGCTAAGGTATTCTTGAGTCTAGGAAGTTGAGAGTCTTGAAAAGTTGATATATTTTTGGTGAGGAACAAATAAAATATTTTGTCATTAGTTTTGAACTACATTCTCATCACGGAATTGAAAAAAGGAGGGAAGTAGCAGAAACATAAAACATTTTAAAGAAGGGGGTTTTCGTGGCTTAGGGACAGAGAGGGAAATGAGAAAAGTTGGCACCAAGCGGGATTTGAACCCATGACCTTTGTCATACCAGGACAACGCTCTACGATTTAAGCTACCAATGCCTATGAGCAAAGCACTTCTAGGATGTGAGTTTTAAGGTTATGGTGAGCAACCTTCGGCGGTTACAATCCATTCGAGGTGTTATATGACCTATATACGCCACGAAAACCCCCTTCCTTACATTATTTGGACAAAGAAACTTCCCTTACATATAAAACATTTCTTTCTCACGAAAACTCTAGTGTTTTTTATATTATGTATTTCATTTTGTCGTCACATTATTTTGTTTTTTGCGTCATTCAAATTGTTTGAAAAAGTTGTTTTGTTCCAAAAATTAAGCTAATGCAAACCCCGCATCTCACACAAACTAATCCAAGTCTTCTTGTGAATAGGCGAATAAAATGCAAAATGAGCTATGTGACGCTTTTCGTAAACCATTGTTTGGCATGATTGCCTAGTAGATCCCGCATATAGGCGCATATAAATATGCAAACCATTCAAAATGAAGAAAAACGCTCTAAAAATGCAAAAGACGTACGTTTTTGATGTCACATGCTATAAAGATGAAAAAAAAGAGACAACTGCTATTCCGTTCAGAGAAGTTGTCTCTTTTTGTGACAAAAAGACCGTATGTCTTTCGCATTTTCAGAACGTTTTTCTCTAGGCATATTTTATTGCCTATTAGGCCAAACTATATACGGACTGTTCAATAGGAATTTATTTTTTTCTTTGGTTCAGAACTGAGATTTTAAATAAACATTCACTTTATTGCGTTTCATGAAAAGCATCTATAGTAGGATTGTTATGCTGTATTTTATGAGTATTTTGAAAATTCGGTATAATATTTTTTCAAGACCATCAAGACCAAAACCAAGACTTTCAAGACCAAGACCAAGACTGAGTGAGTCTTGTCTTGGTCTTGAGATATCGAGACCAAGACCAAGACCACATTTATTTTTCGAGACCAAGACCAAGACTCGCCAGTCTTGGTCTTGGTCTTGGTCTTGCGAAGCCCTAGGAACAAGAAGCTCGTTTTATGCTGGGTTCCTGGACATAGCAATATTGAAGGGAACACGATGGCAGATGAACTGGCGAAATTGGGACTAAGAAAGGACGAAGCCGAAATGGAAAACACATCGCTTCCAACGATAAAACTATTGAAAGGTACAGTAGATAAAAACATGGTAAAGCTACACAGCAACAGGTCTTGGTGGAGCAATCGAAACGACTGCAACACTTCGAGAGCTCTGTGGCCAAACTTGGATATGTAAAAAACAGGAAAATTACTAAAGCAGAGCAAATCCTCTGTGAACACCCTGTGGAAGTAATCACAGGACACTGCGAAATCGGAACCATGTTCCGAAAATGGGGCTTAGCGACTGATGATCTCTGCAAGGACTGCATCGAGGAAGATGAGACGATAGAACATCTACTGTGCCACTGCCCAACTCTGAAGGAAGGACGCCTCAAGAATATGAGATTACTACCTTGAAGAGTTGGAGGAAGTGGCAAATGTAGACATCGTGCTGATTCTAAACTACGTAAAAGCCATGGAATGGTTTAGAACGATGAAGAGAAAGGTTGCAGGTCAAGACCGGGGGCTCACCTTTTCAAACAAGGGAACACAATGGGCCATTTGGCCTCCGAGCGAAAGCAATGCGAAGCAGGAAACTGTGGGTCATGGCATACCCTTCGCAACCTAGCCTAACCTTACCTAAGGCTCTTAGCTTAATAGAAAATATAAACACAACTAGCAGATTCACATAAGTAAGGTGTTAAAAATGTTGATTCATCGATAAGCACTTCCACAAATGAGTTCAGATATTCTTCATTATATTGATGCCGAATGACTATCAACATCAAACCATTTTATTTTTGGTTACAGCTATCTATCCATCATGGGGTATGCAAAATTAGCAGTTATATCTATAACGTCCGTAGCTTCCGTAGTAGCAGCTATCGGGGCATATATCTACACTAGAAAGAAGGAAGAAATAATTCCATGGTCTTGGGAAGAAGTGGGCAAGCTTACCAAACTCAATTTATTTCCACTGAAAAGCGGACATCGAATCGAACTTACAAAAGCTGAATGTACCCAATTTGGTCTAAAACAGACTGAAGATGATGATGCGGTTTTCCAATTGAGAGACAGGTAAGACTCAGATGTGCAAATTGATAAAGGTAAATTAACTCATAGCTCCAATTTCAGGTGTCTTGTTGTATACGGAGAACGAGACAATGAATTCAGAACTGCTAGAACATATCCGAAAATGGTTTTGATTGATGTTTCTGTTCATGATGACAAATACTTGGCGGTGGATGCTCCTACAATGAGAACTTTATATGTGAAGATTCCTAACAAAGACGAGTCTAATGAGTCTTTCATTAGGTATTCTTGAAGTGAACTTGGTTATAACGCACTTTGAAATTTCGTAAATTCCACAGATTGCATCACGGAGAACAGATTTATGCCATCGATTGTGGTGATGAGGCAGCATCATGGTTTTCCAGATATATTTTGGAAAAAGACTCTGGGTTGAGATTGGGTTTTCATGATGCCAGTAGAAGACGGGATCTGACTAAAACACACAGAAACGTCTTAGACTATTATATTAATTTATCTAATAAGTCAACGGTGAGTGAACTTGATTGATTTCAAGGTTAACTTTTTTTTTTCAATTGCGTATAGACATCAACAGCTTCTTTTTTTCCCAAAAAGACAGTTTTTGGATAAAAAATCTAAATTTGGGACAATGGTGTATATCAAAACGCCGAATTGTTATCAATCGCGAACCAATCCTATGTGATTAATGATTTCATAATCAAAAATTTGGTACCCAATTAGAGATTGAGGAAATCTGAAACTCCTCTATTATAACATAGACTATGTCATGTCAGTCAAGTTTATACTATTTTCCAGGGACTTTACTCAGATCTGACAGCAATACTTCTCGTCAATCATGCATCAGTACGCGATCTTAATAAAAGAATTGGTAAATCCAGTGTAACAGTGGATAACTTTAGACCGAATGTAGTGATTGATGGTGATGATCTGGAGCCTTATATTGAAGATGACTGGGACTGGATCAAAATTGGAGATGTTGTGTTGAGAAATGTGAAAGAATGTACAAGGTTAGTTCTACTTATATGAGAGAAGTTATAACATTAACCTAGTAAATCAAGAAGACACCGAACTTGAGCGTGATTCTTTAAAACAAAGACGAACGCCTTAAAGAGGGATTGAATAAACTTACAAGAGCTGCTTTCAATATTGAAAATAAGGATATTGGGGTGGCAAAAAGACAGAATAAGATTCTGAATCATAATATTATCAAAAGATTCTGGGAATCGATTCCATTTCAATCATACAGATTAAAGATAAAGTTGTTATGAATGGTGAAAATAGTTCTATAAACATTTTGTTCTAAATTATATCAAAGCAAATCCCGGCGCGGCGTGTATGTATTTTCACTCAATTTTTCCTCCTGTTATTCAAGCTCAAACTTTTTTCACGATTTTGAAAAAGGCATAGCGACACCGGGCTCCATCCATCTTTTTCATCTCAACACTAAACTTGTTGGTTATGAATTCTTTATTGAATTTACCTCCTACTCCTATAGGAGAAAAGGTTGCTAATAGATAGATGTTTTATTATCGAATTGATTCGTAAACTATTTTCATTCGTTTTATTTTCCAAAAAAAGCTATGAGAATCAAAGAGTTTCATGATGTATTCCAGATGCATAATTACCACCATCGATCCAGAGAAGGCCACCAGGAGTTCCGATAGGGAACCGCTAAAAACTCTAGAGAAGTCAATTGCTCTTGTTTGTTAATTGTCTTCAAACTAAACATGATTTTTTCAGATATCGTATGAGTAATGGGCCCTCCACTTTGCCCACTATGGGTGTAAATTGCGAAGTTAAAATAGGTGGCATAATCAAGTTGGGAGATCCTATATACATTCCCAAGAAAGCAGTTCCTGTTCAACATTCTAATGGATTAAATGGCATAGTAAATTCAAATTCGAATCATTAGACTTTCTCATTTATTTTCGAACCTGAATATACTTTCAAACATGTAGTTACTTAGTTGATGATATTAGTCGATCTGTATTGATATGTATAATAATTCCGTTAAATAGTAGGTATTGTTTAAAAAAAAAATAGTAATAAAATTATGTAGTGCGAACCCTCGTGCGAACCATTGCAGTTATCTGAAAGTTCAAAAAGAAGAGTATATATGTTACAGTGAATGTTAGGAATTCAGTGAAAGCTAGCTTTTACTAGTTGATGCTAGCAATCACTTGATCCGTTAGGAAATGTTGAATTTTGAAGAATATTGTACACTTTCACTAGTGAATGTTGGAGAAACTTTATCAAATCAACTTTTACTAAAAGCAGTTAGGAAAAGTTCTTCTTAAAACTTATTTCCGCCATTTAACTAACCCAAGGTGCACGGGGCACTAAATGATGTCGCTCACGCGACATCAAAATTTTTGCCATACCCAAACTAACCCAAACTAACCCAAACGAACCCAAACTAACCCAGATTAACCCCTACTGAGAATACTTGAGTATTTTCTATAATACGGTATCTGAACAATGTTCACATTGTACACCTGCGAATCATAAGTCTCGTATTTTCCAGAGCGTCTAATCTGTCGGCGAATTCCAACTCGGACCAATAAGGATATTTATAATTACGATAATAATTTTCAGTGTAGCAGCTTTCACTAGAAAAGTTACGTGAATGCTAACAATTACTAGTAAAAGTATGATGAAGTCGATCAAATTCAACTTTCACTAGCTAAATGTTTCCAAATCAGGAAAAGCTTACTTTTCCTAGTAAAAGTTAGCTTTCACTGATTACCAGGTTTCACTGTGACATATATACCTACAATAATAATCACTTATAAGTTATCCATAAATCCATTATCAAAAAATTCATAATCAAAAAGTCAACTTTCAAAAACGTTTGGAATAGTAAATCTTTTGATGACTTCGACCCGAGAAAAAATAAAAATGCAAAGCGGCAAAACTTTTTCCGCCAAAGAGTTTGGGTAAGTATGTGGTGGGAATCTGTAATCTGTCATAGGCTTCGTCGGCTGTTCAAAGATAAGTTCGAATAGTCCACAGGCACGTACTATAAACGTTTTTAAATCGTCCACTTAGATCCTACGGAACGGAATAAAAACGTTCTGGGCGTTTGCGAATGTTCTCTAAACGTTCAACGAAAGTTCTTTGTCTGCAAAAGTAACGTGTACCAAACTTTCTCCAGGACATACTCAAAACGTTCTTTTAATTTTTGTAAATCGATCAATAAACCTCTTTTTCAAGGATTTTTTTGAACGTTTTGAAAACCGAATTGTAGAATTTTTTCTAAATGTTCCGTAAATGATCAAGAATGATGAAAATCATCCCCGAAATAATTTCAAACTAATAATGTTTTTCCTATTCCTAGGTCAATCTGACACAACATTAGAGATGCTATGCTGGCAGATATCAATAGTTTTCACCTTTGTAATGATTGTTGTATGTGGGCTGATGAGCTCTGAAAGTGAAAAAAAAATTATCAAATGCAACGGATAATATAACTTTGAAAAAATTAAACTACATACCTAATAAATAAATTTTGTTCAAAAACTAATCATAAATAATAGTTTAGCCTTTTGTTTCTTTTCGATCTTTGATGTAGCTTCTGTAGTGAAATGAAAAAAAAATTATAATAATGTGATATACAGTTCATTTTTTATTGAAAGCTACAGTGACAGATCAAAATTGGAGGTTGAAGGTTGGCAAAAAAAATTAAGTGACGTAAGTGCTCGCTAATTGAAATGAAAAGAGAAAATATTTGATAATGGACTTAATTTTCTCGATTAAAGAAGGATTTTGATCATCAATTCCAAAATTATCATCACTCTCTATTCTTAAACGTTTTTCTCTGTCAAATCAAATACATTTTGGACATAGCAAAATAAAACGTATCACAGTTCAATTTACAATTTTGATCTGTCACTGTAACTTTAAATAAAAAATGAACTTTATTGCTAGCAATGTCGGCACCGTTACATTTCCTTCCTTTTCACCTGGATCCTGAATCTGAGAACAAATCGGAATCTGTATCCTGTATCATAGAACATCAGTGGGTTGACTATGATGTCAGAATTAAAAATGTCAGCAAGATTCTAAGAACAAGAAGGGAGGGCACTGGTAGAAGAGGATTTTCTATTGTTTTCGCTATCAGAGGCTGATTATCTCGCGAAGTTAGAAGCTAGAAGCCCAGGAATTTTGATTTAAAACAAACACAAAATTTCGATTGTAAACAACATACACCCTTTAGTAAAAGTGATTCAGACTTTGATGCAAGCCCTCAGGGCTTTCCAAAAATAGCTAACGTGGACATAATTAGTTATTTGGTGCATACCACAGGTTATTATACTGCATAGGCAGTTAAAAGCTTATAAAAGTTTGAATGATGCTTCAAAAAATTCACAGGCCGGGTTTTGTAGTCGCTGTGGAAGTTGCAAATTTGCAGACCATAAACCAGAAACCGGTCAACATATATTATTATCAGAGCTAAAGAAAGTTATATTCACGCTAGCTGTACCCGCCATGGCTTCGCCCGCTTCGACAGCAATTTCAATTAAATCAATAAAAAATTGTATTTTTGGTCACATCGACTTCAAACTTCATATTAATTATCTTGCATGAAATCAATGAAGCCTGTGTTTCGTCGTTTATCAAACTTTATCCCTAAACGGGGTGAGGGTCATAAATCAATGAAAATTTTTTTTTTTAAACTTCATTATAATGATCTTGAATAATAATAATGAAACACACGTGTTACGTCGTTTTCCAAGTTTATGAGTGTAGCTTTCAACGTTATTCGATAACATTCAAACAATTGCAGGCGAAGCCGTGACGGGTGCTGCTAGTTATTGATAAAATAATGGTTACGTAGGTATTATAAACAAAATATAAAAATGATCATGAAAGAAATTGTCGTTTGAATAATGACCAATCTAGGTCCAATCAAACTTCAAAATCTGTTGAAAACACCAAATTATGTGAAAAACTTTAGGCGTACATAATATACAAAAAAATATAAAATTCATATTTTATTTGAAAAGAATTAAACCGAGTTTAATTGAAGTTTACTCAAAAAAATGATCAATATCGTAAATTCAATACAGCAACGAATAACAGTTAGTCAAAAACTAGCGCTCTCCTGTTGTTGACGTTGAGTCCAGGCGTTCAAAAGTAATAATTAATAAACAGATCGCAATAAATAAAATGGTTGGCTGGTGTGTCGTTACACTGGTTTCCAAATGGTCGTACAAATATCAGAACAGATATTAAAAATTGTTGACGAAAGAAGTGTCTAAGAATTCTTTGGTACCAAAGCTGCGAGCAAAGCTGTCTCAAAATATTTCAGGACAAACGGATAGCACGACGGGCAGAAAAACCCTGGAAGTTAAACAAAAAATTATACAATTGTGATCTGTTAATAAAATCATATTACCCCAAGATAAAAGCTAATCGACGTTATTCCAAAATGGTTTTGGAAAATGTAAATCTGGAACGGTCACTATTTTCTGGTGCATGGAATTTATGTCAAGACTTCTTGATATACAACATTTGCAGTTTTTCTATTGGGTGCTTAGATAACTAAGCTGGATGGTGAACTCACTCGTGAGCAAGCTACGTGAAATTGACCATGAGAGAAACAATGTTCTCGCAGATCAATTCCTGCTACTTTCAGTGATTGTCCTTGAGATTTATTGATGGTCATATCAAAACAAACTTTAATTGGAAATTGTTTCCTTTTAAACTCAAAAGGGTAGTCTGAGGGTATCAGTGGTGGTGTGGTATGAAAACTGATTCTCCTTTGGCATATCCAGTTATGATTGTAGCTTCGATAACATTTTTCTGTAAAGTAGTCACCCGTAGTCTCGTACCATTGCACAATCTAGGGGTATTCAGATTTCGTAACAGTATTATAGGTGTACCAATTTTGAGAATAAGTCGATGTGTTGGAAAACCAGGAGGATTTAGCGTGTTGAGAAACTGTGTTGGATACTGAACTGCATCATCATCTTGTACAGAATCAAAAGATCTGAAGTCCATAGACTTCATCGAAAGAATCTAATAAGATATCATTGATTTCGGTAGCAGTGTCATTCTTTGGTATCATTATGGCTCTTTCTGACATCCAAACAGTCGGCTGCTTCGCGACTTTTTTTATGTCGAGGTAAATTTCGCTTATTAGCTCAATGTAGTGACTACCTTGCCTAAATCTGTAGGTATAGTGATTTTTTCTTCCGATACGATAACATTCACATTTCCAATTTTCAAAAATAAATTAGAATTTTCTTCAGCACAGACATCACCTTTTAGATGAACTCGCATGTTTTTAGTGAGAGGAAGTTTGCAGGACCTGGTTTGCTCCCGTTCCTCTTGGCACTACAGTTGATGTTTGACGAAAATCTCCAGCCAGAAGCACCGTTACCCCTCCCATCAACTTGGTCGAATTTCTAAGATCCTCAAGAGAGTTATCGACGGCCTCGAATGCATTTTTATGTGACATTGGGCTTTTGTCCCAAACAATCAACTTGCAATCTTGTAGAACCTTAGCCATGTTACTCTGTTTCGATATGTAGCACGTAGAAGTTTCCACTTTATTAAGATTGAGAGGTAACTTGAAGGCTGCATGCGCTGTCTTTCTTTCTTCTAAAAGCGTTGCCGCAATTCCCGAGGAAGCAGCTGCTACAGCAATACCATCCAACCTAACTTTGGCCAAGAGTAAATTGATGAGAAACGTTTTGCCGGTTCCACCTGGAGCATAAAAAAACAGCTTTCCAGAACAAGATTGTATGCTGTTAATGACTTGTTGATACACAATGCGTTGCTCATCTGTTAATAGTTCTTCGCCGACGTACACCGTTTCTCGCAATGTATCGAGATTGTAATTAGTCTCTCTTATGAACTCGCGATTTTGTAAAACTTCTTCGATTCTATTTGGCTGCGGAAAACCATATTCTGCTAATGTTGGACCACCAAGGGATAGCACAGTGTCCTCGATCATGATCAAACATGCATTATAGACCTCGCTCATTGCTGGTTGAACACGAAAATCTGAATAAGTACTCATTTGATGCTTGACGTCTTCTGCAAAACTGACCAACATAACTGGAAACAGCTCTCGCAACTTGAAAGGAGATCGACTTAGAGCTGCTTCGCCCAAAGTCGAATCACATTGCTTATCATCTTCAAGCAACCAAAGTGCTCTGCATGCGGATTGGAAAGTAGGATGCAATTTAGTATACACTGTTCTCAGAAAGGTATAGGACGTTGGTCCTCGAATGAGATGCAGTAAAAGCCGAAGATGAAAACATTCAACATTATTAGGATGGATAGTATATACTCTGCCCAAAGCCGAATCCTTCCCAACTCCACAAAACCAAAAGTTTTATTCCTCCAAACGTAGTATGAAGGAACTTCCAATTGTAAAAGTGTTTTCGCGAAATCGTCTGACTGGAATAACTCGAAAAAAACCAAAAGCGTTGTCTTTGGTGGTGTGATCAGTTTATCTTCGAGATTATTTTTTGTGAAATAAACTCGTTGGCCATTCTCAAGATGCACGTCCAGATGCATTACGGTGGAATATCGTTCGTTAATTGAGAAACTTAATATTCTCCATACTGCCTCAGAACTGCTGATGTATCTTTCATTTTCATACATCCTTATCTCATCTATCTGTTCAATTTTTTCTAGCGCAAATGCTGCCTGGTCGTTTCCCTTGGTGATGTACTTACAAATATACTTGATCGATTTCACAGAGCTGGTTATTTCGACATTGATATGTGCATTGAAGGTCCGCAATAGAATAGGATTATATGGAACTGCGCATCTGTTGTCCAAGATCAAGCCTTTTATAGTGACTGTAAAACCTCCATCATTGGAAGATCGTCGTCGATATTTGGGATATCCATCTTCTCCTCTGAGGGTCTCTTTGAGAAGCGAAGCAGAATAATTCTTCGTTCATCTTCCATCTATCATGCATGGAGATTTTCAAACTGCTGCCTGGTCCATGGGTGGCAAAAATCCAAGTAAAAATCATAAAATAAATGAAAAGTTGTGTATTATATTTTTGATCATATCAACTTTAAATTAATAATCTCAATTTAAAGTGTTTGACATTTTTTATGACGCACCAGCAGTAGCCGTCACGGCTTCGCCCGCATTGATCATCATAGTGAAGTTTCAAGTCGATGTGACAAAAAATATATAATTTTTTATCAATATATGATTATTCACACCCCCACCCCCACCCTCAAAGTAGGCGGAGGGTTTTGAAATTTTGCATTCTCACTCAGTTTTTCATTATGAACAACTTTCTTCAATAACTTTTTGTCGTAACTCTCTTAGTCGTGAGAAAAATAGCGTTTGAGTTTATTTTCAGGACACTTGATTTTTTGAGACTAAAATTATTACACAAATTGGTTTCCATCCAAGCAAGGCTGAACCCCAGAAGATGTAATTCCAATTCAATTTTTGTTTTGTCTTTTTCACATATTCATACGTCGAGATGGGTTACTTATATTACCAACATTATGTCAAGTTATCAATTGAAACCATGAGATGGCCATGTTAGCTTTAACGATATCGAACATTAATGAATCGATAGAGGCATCTGGAATTTTTGCACAGACGAATTTATCAATCATGTTCGGAGAGATTTTCTATCCGTCCTAACCACAGCAAGATGTGAATAACAACACTTCACTGTTCCGAGAAATTGACCTTTTATAAAAAGATTCATCAACTCCTTTACTTTACGCTCAAATACTCCCGCAATAAGGTCAGGCCGATGTTAGTGTTTTTGTCTAGGTAACAATGATTCTTCGATTTTTTTCCATTTGAGATAACATGTAAAAGTGATAAATAGATCTGAGCTTCCATAGTGACGAACGTATGTCATACCATCTTGAGCACGTGCGTGCATATATCGAGGTCCTCCAGTGAATGATGATGGTAGGACTACCACTCTACCAAGCTGATCAGCATGAGCATCCTGTCGTCCGATGGCGTCTTTTAGATGAATGTAATTTTCTGCCCTGAGCTGCTTTTGATCAAATCTGATGTGATTAAGCTTTTCAGTCTCGTTTTTTGCATACATATCAACCAAATATTGCTTGAACAATGCACCATATCGAATTAAATAGTTTTCTTCTCCTTCGCGCAACATAATCGGATAGGCATAATATCTTGATGCTGAGACTGTCTTGTTCAATACACGTTTCGTTGTTGGATCGCACTGCTTGATGTCTATCGAATATCCATCCTCACCGTAGCAGAAGATTGGAGGGTACTGCAGAGCGTCATAAGATCGATGAAGTTCACTGATTCGTTGAAGCTGATTGTCATGACTTTCGAGAAAAATATCACGTTTTTCAAACTGCTACCCCACGATCACTAGGGCCACTTTACTAGTTGCCGGAGCATTGTATCGGCCACGGTGGGCATCAGCTGGCCTCCTATCGGCATGGATTACAACTTGGAACTTTTCGACGTCTGGTGGAACTTTATCAATGGCTGTCTTCAAGTTCTTGATATATTTGTTAACATCGTGAGGCATTTTCTGAAGCAGATTCACTAACCCTGGTTTAACACCAGGATAGTTGGAACACCTTATACTTGTTTCTTCTTCATCTTCACCAACAAAATAAATTTGCAAAAATTGAGCATTACTATTTGACTCGGGCAAAAGTCTGCCATGTTAATGGTAAACTTGTCCTTGCACTTTGAAGGTTGGCATGAATCGATCCTCGACGATTTGTTTAGCACCGAAAGATGTCATCTGGAAACAGCCGTTATATTGACGTATTCTTTTAATAAAATGAATATGATCCGGGTGATCTCCCATAAGTAGACTATACAATATACAGGGTGATTCAGGAGGAAATGGAAATATTTTAAGGATATGTCCAGGAAGTCAAAATAAGCAAAATAAGCTCATATGTTCAAGTCCGATTTTTATTTGTTTCAAAGATATTTTGATTAATTGTAATTTAAAAACTAAATCAAAATTATTACAAAACTAGTAAAACAAAACAAATAGCACTAATTCATAATAAATTTTCGAAAACATTACCTCCCACTTCGATACACTTATTTGCGCGTTTAAAAATTGATCTAGTAGCGAGTTTATTTATTTATTTTTTTTTAATTATTTTTTTTTTTTAGCTTATTTTGCTTATTTTAACTTCCTGGACATATCCTTGAAATATTTCCATTTCCTCCTGAATCACCCTGTATAACCAAAAGCCTTAAGAGAAATGCATGTCTTTCGCAACCCCTAGCCTTTGGGCTTTTGGTTATAAAAAAAGTTGGCAGTACTCAACTGCATTGTTGCTGCTGTGTGGGATAGAAACGTTTATTCTTGAAATTGTTGCAAATGCCTTTTCAAGTTTCCTACATCATGTGAATACTACGTATGTTAGTTCTTGATAGTAGGTTTCTCATCACTAGCAATAGATGGAGATGCTGTCTCCCAACCTTCGACAATACAATAGCTCAGGTGGAGGTTGTACTGGATTGAGGTGGACTTTACCGGAACTGCAGCACATACCAGGCGTTTCGCCTTTTCATTTAAGTGCCTTGCAGTACTGACATTCCAGGGACATAGTGCCAATGTAGTTCTCGTAATCGATCGATCGAAAACTGAGTTTTTTTTTCCATGGACGCAAGCAAGGTTTGAAATGGTTCAACGAAGGTTATTTGGCCAATTGTGATAGCCGTCATCGAAGACTGTATAATTGCATTGGTAGGATGGTTTGCCTGGCGCCATCTCATGGTTTTAGTTAATAACTTGACATAAAATGTTGGAAACATAAGTAACCCATCTATAGTCTGTCCCTGGATCGACGCATGAATATGTGAAAAAGACAAAACAAAAATTGAATTGGAATTTCATCTTCTGGGGTTCAGCCCTGCTTGGATGGAAACCAATTTGTGTCATAATTTTAGTCCCAAAAAATCTAGTGTCCTGAAAATAAACTCAAACGCTATTTTTCTCACGACTTAAAGAGTTACGACATTTATTGAAGAAAGTTGTTCATAATGAAAAACTGAGTGAGAATGCAAAATTTCAAAACCCTTCGCCTACTTTGAGGGTGGGGGTGGGGGTGTGAATATATGGATGAAAAATTATATATTTTTTGTCACATCGACTTGAAACTTCACTATGATGATCATCGCGGGCGAAGCCGTGACGGCTACTGCTGGTGTCATATAAAATGTCAAACACTTTAAATTAAGATTATCAATTTGAAGTTGATGTGATCAAAAATATATTACACAACTTTTCATTCATTTTATGATTTTTGCTCGGATTTTTGCCACCCACTGCTTTCGCACCCTTAGATAAGGTTTGAATTTGAAAATAAACGAAACACGTGCTTCATTAATTTCAAACAAGATTATTTATACGGAGTTCAACATGATGTTAACCAACGACTTTTGAAGTCGTTGATGTTAACAATAAAACATAATCTTTCATTAATTATTGATTTTGTTCACCCCATCTCCTTTGAGCCCAACCTTGGGGTTGAATTTAAAAAAACAACGATATGTTCAATCAATTTCATTCAAGACTTGATATGAAGTTTCAACATGATGTTAACAATAAAACAAAATCTTTCATCAATTAACGATTTTTTACACTCACTCCTTTGGGTCCAAATTTGACCCTCTTAGAGGCTGAATTTCGCAAAATAACGTAACACGTATTCAATTGATTTTATTTGATATCATTTATACGAAGTCTCAAGATGATGTTACCAAAAATACATAATCTTTTATCAACTAACGTTTTTTTCCACCCACTTCTGCGGGTTCGAATCTGACCCCCTAAGGGGCTGAATTTCGCAAAATAATAATAATAATAATAATAATCTTTATCAGCATAAGCTTTTACAATAATCAATTTACATATTTGCATAGCTTAATACTATTATTTAAATAAATAGATTCATAATAAAATTGACCTAAATCAGAAAATAAATAAATAAAAGACAGATGAACAAGATTACAGATTCAGACGGATAATAAGTTTAAAGTAAAATAAATAAATAGGTGACGTAACAACACATTTACAACATATTGAGTGAATGGGACCGAAGACACTTTTTAAAATCGAATATTCTATCACAGCTCTTGATGTTCACTGGTAACTCATTATATTCAGTTAGACCTTCATAAAATAAACTGTTTTTGGTTTTGTTTAGCCGAGAAGTAGCAACATAAAAATCTTCCGCACTTCGTGTATTATAATAATTGTGTATCTCACGAACATATATCAGTTCATTGCATAAATACTTTGGTAACAACTCGTTCTTCATCTTGAATATTAAGATTAGAGTCCTAAACATAATTGTCTGTCTTACATTCAATAAGTCCAAAGTATTCAACATTAATCTAGTAGGAGTGTATATGCTACAACTCAAAATTACACGCATGGCACGATTTTGAGTCCTTTGAAGTAGATTGAATTTATCCTGGTTTAATGAACCTAACACTGTTGAGCAATATTCGAAATGTGGCGCAATTATAGATTTGTACAACAGAAACTTAATATAAAAAGTCAAGTATCTTCCGATCCTTTGTGGAAAGAAGATTTTCTTTGATATTTTTCCAGCAATGTAATCACAGTGTGCTGCAAAACTGAGATTTTTATCCAAAACAACTCCTAAGTACTTGAATGTGGAAACTCGTTCCATTTCTTGTCCATCAACGTCCAATCTAATTGTAGTGTCGAGGGTCCTTATTTTGTGTTGGGTTCCAAATATGATGAATTTAAATTTTTTTGAATTCAATTGCATGCTGTTGTCAGAAAGCCAGGTAGTTATGCTTTTCAAATCAGTTTGAACTTTATTCTGCATTTCACCTATATCTGTTCCACAAATGTACAGCATAGTATCATCTGCGAATAAATTCAATGAGCAATGTTTGACATGATGGAATATATCAAGGTGAAAAGCAACGGTCCCAATACTGTGCCTTGAGGTACTCCTACATCAACTTCTCCTATTTCTGAGTATGTATTGTTAAATTTCACCTTCTGAGTCCGATCGCTAAGGTACGTTGTAGTCCACTGATTTACATTTCCTCTGAATCCCATTCTATATAGTTTCATTAATAGCATCTGTCTGTCAATTGTCTCAAACGCCCTTTTGAAATCAAGAAAAACTGACATAACATACATTCCTTCATCGATCTTCTGGATCCACTTGCTGGTAATATGAAGAAGGGCTGTTTCACATGAGTGATTTCTGCGAAGTCCGGATTGACTTTCGTTGATCAGTTTGTTTTTATCACAAAACTTCAAAATTTGCTCTTTGACAATAATCTCTAACAATTTTTCATATTTAGGCATAGAATTAATGGGCCGAAAATCTTCTATCTTGATGGAATTTAAAAGCTTCGGAACAGGGGCTATAATTGAGCATTTCCAATTTTCGGGAAAAATTCCATGGCTGAGTGAGCTGTTTATGACATCTAGGAATCTATTTCCCACCGCACTAAACACATCCTTCAGTATAACTGTTGTTATTTGGTCCTCGGATCCTCGTATTGTTCATTTTTTTTACAGTGCTGTTTAAAACATTCATCTGAACTTGTTCAAAATTCTCCATAATTTCATCACAGTCTATGAATTTCAACACGTACTCGATATCGTTCTTTGGCTGGATTGCTTCAACAATCTCTATAATACTACCTATAAAATATCGATTAAAATTGGCAGAAATATCACAGTCTTCGGTTATCATCATCCCTTTACAATCTATTCGATTTATATTGATTTTCTTTTGTGGTACTAATGTCTTCAGGTTTTTCCATAATTGTTGAGAATCTGCTTTGTTTTCATCTAGAACTCTATACAAATAGTCATTTTTCGAATTCCTGATGAGTGAAACAACCTCATTTCGCAGCAACTTGTATAGTTGATCGTTTTCATGATAAGCAGCTCAGCCTTATATTTCATATCTCCCAGTTTGATTTTTCCCAAAATTTCTGGAGTGATCCACTTATTATTTGCATGTTTTGGATAGATTGATTTGATAACAGTTTTCGTCATATTATCCAATGACGTTGTGATTGAGAAAATCAATTTCGTGGTCAAAATATTGGTGTCAGAGAGTGTATTAATCCAATCAATATCGAGGAGTTCATTCTTTATTATATCACTGTCATAGTTTAGTTGTTTTTTTTTGATCAATTTTTTATTCGGCACAGTTTTTTCTACAATTTTGACCTGGATGATATTATGATCTCCAATTCTTGGTGTCAACAGTACTTCACACTGTAGGCTCTTGTCATTAGTAACAAGTATTTAATTAATTTAATTTGAGATTATTTGTACGAAGTTTTAGGATGATGTTACCAAAAATACATAATCTTTTATCAATTAATGATTTTTCTCACCTCATCTCCTTTGAGCCCGACTTTGACCCCCTGAGGAGTTGAATTTAAGAAAAAAACGAGACATGTGTTTATTCAAGTTTTTCAAGTTGATGCGACCAAAAATACATAATTTTTTATCAATACATGATTTTTCCTACCCCCACCCTTTTCACCCCTCAGGAATAAAATTTCGCAAAATCCATTCTTAGCACACCTAGAAATATTTAGCAGAAAATTTCCTACCAGTCAATTCTAACCAATCATAGGCTTGCATTTTGTTATGTTGCTATGGCAACGACCTAATTTTATCGGAAATTTCCCTGCTCATAATCACGTGACTGAAAGATTAATAAGTGGAAATTTCCCTGGCTTTGGCTTTGCGCATCTGGATGTACTGGATGTAGCTCCCATATGATTACAGTGTTGCCGTCCCCATTCTCCCTAACAATCCCAACCCAACCCAACTTTCACAGACAGAGATAAGGCAAACGGCAACACTGTGGTTGGTGCATGGGAGCTACATCCAGCCGCGAGTGCTTGACAGCTGTTAAAGACAAATATTTTTGATAAATGATTCATTTTCAACTTCCAATAATCCAATACAAAGTTGCAATGTTATCAATTATGGACAAGATTGGTTATAACTTCCAAATGTTTTATAAAATCCTGATTCCCTTCTTTCTTCCTTAAATGCCGAGTAGAGTAAGGAGCCGTTGGTTTCTTCCACTTAATGCGAGGTGAGTCCAGCCGCTACTATTAAATCTTCTCAAATAGGTTTGCCATGAAATTTTCTTGCCGAATCTCACTAGAGCTCGAATCAATAATCCGGAAATTTTGTCGAGTTACGAAATTTCTTGAAAAATTCGCAACGAGATATAATTCGAGCTCCGGGGAGATTATAAGTGAACATCTCTTCAAAATTTCATGGCTCTATATAATAGTTTTGGCTCGGCGTTAATGATAGATTATTTATCACACCCCCGCCCCTTTCACCCCCTTCAGGGTTGAATTTTGGAAAACGACAAGACACGTGTTCTATTAAATTCACTCAAGATCATCATGGTGAAGTTGCAAGTCGATGTGATCAAAAATACAATTTTTTTATTGATTTATGATTCTTCACACCCCTGCCCCTTCCACCTCCTTAAGGGCTGAATTTTGGAAAACGACGAAACACATATTTCATTGATTTCATTCAAGATTGTTAATATGAAGTTTCAAGTCGATGTGACCAAAAATACATAATTTTTCATCTTCCTGACCCCACCCTTTTCACCCCCTTAGGGATAAAATTTCACAAAATCCTTTCTTAGCACACCTAGAAATGTTAAGAAGATAAAATCTTTTCAAAATGTTATGGCTCTATCTATAATAGTTTTGGCTCGGCGTTGATGACGCAATCAGGACAAGCTCTTTTATAAATATAGATTATTAGCCCTTTTTTCTTGATGTCTAAATAACAATTTGATCAATTTTTTTGTAATATATATATTGTTAACGGTAAAAGCTGTCAATTTTAACATTATGTTGACACATATGATACTAAAACACACAAGATATGATCGATTGCTGGACGAGATTAGAACCCAGCCGCGCATGTCGTCACCGCGAGCTCAAATTGAGGTTGGATTTAAAACATCCATAACGTTACCTAGTTACCATTTGCTTGTCACAATAAGAACTGGCTCACGCATGACGTCCCCGCGTGACATTGATTGTCTAGATTTGAGGTAGGTCACGTGATGACTTCTGAAGTGGGATGTGTGAGAGTTAATCTTGTTTGTTGCAGTATCATGGTAACCGAGTTACCTAGGTAACCTATGAATTTTGAGGTTCGGACACGCAATGACGTCAGCGAAACCTGTGCGAGATCATATCTTGTTTGTTTTGGTATCATGATGTTGACAGGTTTCTGAAATGGCCTATGAATTATGACATTTGTGACACGACCATAGATGGGGAAAAATTATGGATGCATGCCGCGCAATGCGAGGCGATGGCGAGTATTGCGAGTGGCCATGTTTTCCACCTTTCACGAAAATTGACGCATATGTTGGTTAAAAGCGACATTAAGCGTCCGTCACCTATTTTTCATGAAAGATTTTGCAATTTCACTATTTATTATTCACTGTAAGATTCAATTCACAAAATAAACATCTTGAAGTGCATGCAACTATTTCGACACACGACACTCATGCGCAGTTGCGTAATCTGAAAGCAGCGCTTTATTTAATTGAGCATGTCTATTTGATATAGGTACAAAAAAGCTAAAAACGATAAGAATATTGATTGAAGTCAATCAGTCTTGGAAGATTATGCCTCTTTCTGAACATTTCATAATTCGCTTGGATTATTTCATCAAAAACGTTCTATGTACGTTTTAACCGGATGTTCCTGAAACATCCTAAAAAACGTTTGGAGAACGTGATATCCCAGTCCAGGATGTTCAGACTTAATTTGTACCTAAATTGTATGTTTTCTAAACGTTATATGTTATGAGAGACGCGAATGAATCGACAGTGACATCTGAGGATGTTAGATCATATGACAGACGATTTGCAAATAACATTGTCTGTCACATGACATTACATTGTTAAATGTTTTTGAGCACTTTTTTCGCGATTGAGCTACGTCAAATTCTTGTAAAACAGCATCCAAAATCAAATTTAAGAATATCTCACTATTTCTATTCCGGTCCTGGACTTAAACTAAACGTAATTCAATCAACGGTCAGAGTAACGTCATCTGAGAGGTAGAACGCTGTCAAACCTTTATTCCAAGGCCAAGTAAACGCGTTTTCATCAAAGCAATTGGGAAAACAAGTTTTTTTCGCTTCTCATTGTGTTGTCTGATTTCGACATGAATTTTTTTCAGGTATATTCTCCCTACAACTCCACTAGCTTTTGACCCATCTTGATAATATCTTCTAATATAAATCTAATCTCGTTTCAACTTTATCGTTGATTCTTTCTATTATTTCTTCTTTTTTTTCATCTAGCCAAAAGTCATATTGTTCGGAAGGTACTGCTCTTATATTTACTTACTCTAATTCATTTTGGATTCACCATTCACCAGGAAAGGTTCGTTTTAAGAAGCCGGAAGTAAGCAAGATCAAGCTTTCGCTTTATCCGAGGCTTTGACATAGGCCTGGTATTGTATAGAGTTCAGATCTGGCATGGATCAGCTACCATGTCCTGTGTTGCTAAGGGATCCGACTGATCACAGAAGACTTTGTAGATGTTCGTGACTTCCTCGTCGTACTTCGAAAATACTTTTACCACGCCTGCTTAACTCTTGTTATGGATATAGATGCTATAGATAACCGATGAACGAATGTACTAACAGGACTTCACGTGCATGACGCCACCGTTTCCTTACTTATTGGCATGAAGAGAATCACCTCTTTCTTTAAAAGTTATTGCAACAACCAACACCAACAGCTCTTTTCTGTTTATTGTCGTGTCGAGATCAGTGTCGAATAAGTAATGATTTTTTAGTCTGTATGGGATGTTTGGTGCCATAACAAGAATGAGCTCATGCATAAAATTTTAAATCGTTTTATTACCCAATTTGCCAATAATTCAGAATAATAATATGATCAATCATTGAGTTTTTGTTTGTGTCACGATTTTTATGTTCAGAACATCTCACCTATTTCTATAATACTTATTTTACAGAATTGGTTGTGGGCTCTCGAAACTCAATTTCGACTCTTATTTATTCATCTTGTCTACGGCCATTGGTCACTGTCATGGTGCCAGTGTCGTCGCAACCAGAAGCACAAGAGGAGGTCGAAGTATAACTAACCCAAACTAGGAACAAGACAATTTCTAGAGACGGATTTTTTTTTTCTATAGAATCATAATTCAACATCAACGCAATATGACAATCATTTGGATCCAAAGAACATTTTTTTTTTTTTGATCAGCCTCCATATCAGTGAGGTCTTTTCGTAGAACAAACCAGTCAGCGTTTCATCGATTGGTCAATGTCAGCCAAAAGTAGTTTGCAAACTGCAAATAAATGCTGAATGCTGTTTGGCTCTGACTGGTTTGTGACTGTTCTTCGAACATACCTATTTATTACCCACCTTTGGTCAATTTTCAAAAACCATTTCAAAACTCCACTATACAGACCTTGGTGACATGTACACTGGCTTGCACATAAAATGCGTACATTGAAATGGTAAAATTGTTTTGGTCTGAGCAGTGTATTAAGGTGACAAGTAAACGTCAAGTTTTGTCAGTTACAATAATAATCCACTTTTGTGGAAATACAAATACTTATACGCTTCAGTGAAGGACCTATGGTCGGTATGAAGAACTAAATAACTATATGACTAAATAGGGTCTGGTAAAGTTGACGACCCACGGAATTTCTCAAAAATATTTTTTTTTTGTAGAAAGCTCTATACGCTAGGTTTCTGTGACGTCATGACGTCAGCTGTCAGATGGAAATATCCAAACAAACTATTTTTTATTACCTCAAAAGATGACTTTCCAATCGGCTAATCAAATACGCACTAACGGGACACACGATATATGTAATACACCCAAAAATATAGTCCAAAGAAGTCCAAATTAAACAGAAACACCGATTTCAAACTCACACAATACAGAATCAAATGTCATAAAAGCTTGTTTGGATACCAAATTCGGCCACGACCAATCATATGGTGCCTGTGACGTTTTCAAAAACGTCGCGTATTGGTATGGAACAGATTAAGAGAAAAAAAATTGCGAATGAAGCACTTTTGTGTGAAAAAAAACTAAGAAAAGTTTAATGAAATCAAGCGTTCACGGAACGCATGTAGTGAAGGATGCTCTATAACCTGACCCTTTACTCGCAGTGTTGCCAAGCTTCATTTTTACTGACATGATAATCTTCTCACATTTTTAAAAATTGCAAATTGAGTAATAGAAAAAGCCCACAAAAAATGTTCGACGTGATCCAATCAAGTGGAAAGCGTACGGGTATCAGAAAACCACGCGGTAAAAGAAACACATACGAAACCAAACCAACCCAATCTAACCCAAGAGTGAAATGTACCTACCATATTTTTTGTCAAACATAAACTAACCCAAACTGACCCAAACTAACCAAAACTAACCCAATCTAACCCAAGAGTGAAATGTACCATACAGTGATGTCACTTAACATCAAATTTTTGCAAGAACAAACCAACATGTCAGTATGATAACAATTATCCCTAGACTGCATACAAGAACTAGTACAACACTAGTTGTCATCATGTCGTGTTCCGAAGTAACAGTAAAAGAAAATTGGCAACGTTGTGTAGCGCTATTTTTTCGCACAATAGCTTCTGTCATCGCATTGTCAAATTGTCATTTTTAATCCAAGACCATGGAGGTAGAAAGGGGTGGAGACGACATCACGTGACTAAAATGGGATCACTTTCGCCATCTTACTGAGATCGTTTTGTCAAAGTGTCAGTTTACATTTGTAGAACGGTTTTTCTCAGTTTTAGCTGTCTTGTGAGGATTATTTTGTGATTTTTGTGTGTTGTTACATTTCTCAAGTATTGTTTGATGTGCCCTGAGAAGTTGTGCGAGTAGAGACGCTATCGATAAGAAAAAATCGACTGAAATCACATTTCCTAGGTTGGTATGGCATAATACAGGACCGGGATATGGAATTTGTGTCGAGTTCACTGAAATATTTATATGGTTGAGATTTGTAAATGTTTAATTACATCATATTGTAGATTCCAATGTTTTTTCCAATCTACTTATCCATGGCTATGATCAATTTGTGTTGAACAATCATAGTTATTTACTAATGAAAAGCATTGATGCAAAGTACCTAGCGAGGTACCTAGATATACGAGTGATTTTTTTTTTAATAAAATTTATTAATTTAATCTAGTAATCTTAAAGCTAATAGTAGGTATCCAGAGCTGTCGGTAATTGAATTACAATAATTGAAAAATGTAATTTAATTACTTTTTGGTAATTGAATTACTTTAATTCAATTACTTTTCAAAAAGAGTGATTGTGAATGTTTTTTCAATTACTAAGATGAAGTAATTGTAATTAGTAATTGGTTTCAATATATCGCAGATAATTCAATTACTCAAAGAGTAATTCAATTACCTTCAGAGTGCTTCAATTACTTTGAAAAGTAATTCAATTACACGAAGAGTAATTCAATTACCTTCAGAGTGCTTCAATTCCTTTGAAAAGTAATTGAATTACTTGGTAAATAATTGAACTACTTTCGTATCTGTTAGTGTAAACGCTTTTTTGATCGAGACGTTCGGTTTTCGGTTTTACATTTGCTGTTGTGAATGCTAACCGTAGTTTCAGTCCTATTAAAAATCCTTTTACCTTTGAAGAGGATCAAAAGGCGGTTGAATCGTCCTTAGATAACGTCAGGGTTAAAGTAGAAACTTTTATTGGTCTTAAAACCGATAGTGCGTATAAGACTATCATTTCTCGTCTCTGGAATCTTTCTGGTCGGATTAACCGGATGAATGTTGAGAGTGAAAATGAAGCTTCTCTCAAGGATGACCTTAAGTTGAAACTCCTTGTTTTGGAGGGTGAACTAGACCAAAAAGTATCTCCTGTAACTTCAACTCCTGTTCCTGGAACGTCCGAACGTCCTAACTTCAATCCGGGTACCAATTCTTTTAGTAACCATCATACTGTTCCTGTGTACAAATGGGGCATTCAAAAGTTCACTGGGGAAGGTTCTATCATGGCATTTTTGGAGAAGGTAGAGTTTTTGAGGTTGTCACGTAACTGTTCGACTGAAGAAGTTTTTGCTTCTGCGGGTGATCTGTTCGAATCACAGGCTTGGACTTGGTGGCATAATAACCACATTAAAGGTCGCTTTTCTGATTGGGAAGACCTAGTCCAGAAAGTAAAGGAGACTTTCTTGCGTGATCACTATGACAAGAACTTGTTGGAGGAAATTAAGGCCAAGAAACAGGATCCAAAGGAATTAGTTTCTATTTTTATTTGCTCCATGGAGGGTTTATTCAATCGTCTTGATTCTGCTCCTACCGAACAAGAGATCGTTGACATAATTCGTGGTAATCTTCTACCAGATTATGTACGAGCCCTTGCTTTACATGAGGTGAAGACCATTACAGAACTTACAAGGCTGTGCAAAATTTTGGAAAACACTGCCCAATCTACCGCTTCCTACAAACCTCCATCTTTCAAGGGTAGATTCATGGAACCAGATCTTACCAGACCCAGTTTTTCTAACTGTTCAGCTCTTTCTTCCTTCCAATGTTGGAATTGTAAGGAAAACGGTCACCATTTTAACCAATGTTCTAGAAAGCGTACCTTGTTCTGTTATGGTTGTGGATCTCCTGGAGTGATGAAAAGTAAGTGTAAAAAGTGTTCAAAAAACGGCCAACCCTCTGGCAGAGGAAAGACACCCCCTGTCAGAGAAAACAGACAAACCCCTCCTCAACAATAAAGTCAGATATTCCTGATTGGAAGAAGTGGGTGGATCATGTCAAGTCTTTTTATCTTAAGTCCAAGTCAATTTCTCCAAATTTACCTTTTTCGTTCCCTGTACCTAAACCTGCAGTAGTTAGTCCTTTATTCGTCAGGAAGGAATTTGACGACAGACCATATCTACGGGTTGGGATTTTCAATCACAAGTTGTTAGCTTTGGTTGATAGTGGCAGTTGTGCATCTATCATTGGTTCTGATGGGATGTCCATAATTAAAGCTCTGAATTTATCTTTATCTCAGGATTCATCTTTCCATATCACTACAGCAGACGGACAGTCACAGAGTGTTTTAGGCTTTGTTTGGGTTCCTATTTCGTTGGGAAATATAACCCATCCCATTAAAGTTTTGGTGGTACCTTCCCTGAAAAATTCGTTGATTCTGGGAATCGACTTTCTCCAGGACTTCAACATCGAGATGAACTTCCAAAAGTTCTCTTATAAAGCCAACCCAGCTTCTATCTGTATTGTCAACAGACTCCAAGCTTTTGGCGAGTTGAATGAGGAAGAGACTGCAAGTCTTTCTACAGTGACTGATTTGTTTAAAACCATTGCTCCAGCTGATAAACTAGGACGTACGCATTTGTTAAAGAACGTCATTGATACTGGCGATGCCAGACCTTTCAAGCAGAGACAATACCCACTGTCCTATGCGATGCAGTCTACCTTGAATCATGAAGTTGAAGACATGTTGAAGATGGGAATTATCGAACCCACCAATTCTCCGTGGTCCTCTCCTGTGTGGTTGGTGAAGAAATCCAATGGTTCGTTCCGAATTTGTTTGGATGCTCGGAAATTGAATGAAGTCAGTATTCCGTCAGCTTACCCTATGCCACTGATTGATTCCATTATGACCAAAGTTAGAGATGCCAAGTACCTTTCGTCGATCGACTTGAAACAAGCCTTTCATCAGATTCCATTGGATGAGACGTCTAAACCGAAGACAGCATTTGCAGTCCATGGAAAGGGTCAGTTCCAATATAGGGTGTTACCTTTTGGTTTGAATGACAGTGCTCAAAGCATGTGTCGTTTAATGGATATGGTTATTGGTCCTGCTTTGGAACCATATGTATTTTATTACCTTGATGATATCATCATTTGTACCCCTGATTTTGAAACTCACTGCCAAACGCTTCGAAAACTTTTTCATCGACTGAAGGATGCTGGATTGACTATTAATTTTGAAAAGTGTCAGTTTTGTAGACAATCCCTCAAATTTCTTGGATATATTGTCGATCAGGACGGACTTCGAACCGATCCTGAAAAGGTTTCTGCAATTTTAGATTACCCTGTTCCCAAAAACACCACTCAAATACGTCGCTTGATCGGTTTGATTGGTTATTATCGCCGTTTCTTGAAGGATTTTTCTTCTATATCTAGTCCGATTACTGATCTTTTAAAAGGCCGCAAGAAGGGACAGCCCATTGTTTGGACTATGGAGGCGGATATTGCTTTCAATAAAATCAAGGAATGTTTGACATCAGCCCCTGTGTTAGCTAGTCCTGACTACTCAAAACCTTTTACCCTGATGTGTGATGCTTCCGATACTGGTGTTGGCTGTGTACTGTACCAGGAAGAAGATGGATTGGAGCACCCAATTGCTTATGGAAGCAAAATGTTAAATAAGGCTCAAAGAAAGTATACGACTACAGAGAAGGAACTTCTTGCTGTCATTTTTGGGATTGAAAAGTTTAGGTATTATCTTGAAGGAACTCACTTTACTGTTCATACTGATCATTCTTCTCTGATTTGGTTGAACAGTATGAAATCTCCCTCTGCTCGTATTGCCAGATGGATCGTTAAGTTGAACCAGTACTCTTTCAATATTATTCATCGTCGAGGATGTAACAATACCGTGGCTGACGCTCTTTCTCGTAGTTTGGAGGACGTTTGTGTCTTGAATTTGACTTGTCTGAAGCTTGATAAATGGTATAGGGACATGTTGCAGAATGTCCAAAAGTCTCCCGAAAAGTATCCTGCATTCAGGGTGGAAAACGGTGTTTTGTATAAACACATTTTTGCTAAATACAGTTTGGACGGAAATGTTTCCGATTGGAAAATTGTCGTGCCTTCCGCTCATAGAGTAGACATTTTGAAAATGTATCACGATGCTGAAACTTCCGGACATTTGGGAGTGTTCAAAACTTTATCTCGAATCTCGGAATTGGATTATTGGACTGGAATGAGGCAGAGTGTCTTCAGGTACGTGAGGAAGTGTGTAACTTGTGCAGCTAGCAAGGTCAGTAACCTACCACAAGCAGGACTCATGGGCAACTACAGGAATATCAATTTCCCTTTTCAAATGATCTCTGCTGATCTCATTGGCCCTTATCCTCGTTCCAAGAATGGAAACCAATATCTTCTGGTCATTGTGGACTGGTTCAGCAAGTTTGTACTTGTGCATCCGATGGTGAAGGCGACCTCGAAAGCCATTATCAAGTTTATTGAAAATCAAGTCTTTTTGGTTTTTGGAGTTTGTCAAATTTTCTCTTGTGATAATGGTTCACAGTTCATAAGTAAAGAGTTCAAGGCATTTCTGGAGAAGTTCCAGGTTCAGAAGATATTCTATAACGCCAAGTATCACCCACAAATTAATCATACCGAACGTGTCAATCGAACAATTATAACAGCGATAAGAGCATACATTCATGAAAATCACAAGACATGGGACCAGTCTATTTATCAAATAGCCCAAGCAATTCGCTTAGCCAAACATGATATTACTGAATTTACTCCCTCATTTTTGAACTTCGGACGAATAGTTCCGGTGGATGGATCATTTTATGGACTGATATCTGATAATGCTCAGAATAAAGTCGAAGTTTCATCCAAACTTCACAATCCTGAAACCATACAACAACTACCTGAAATTTACGAGAATGTTCGAAAGAAGCTATATCAAGCCTATGTAAGGAGTAAAAACCGATACGACCTTAGGAAAAGGGATGTTCGATATCATGTAGGAGATTACGTGTGGAAGAAGAATTATGTCTTATCAAAAGCTGTTGATAATTTTGTTGGGAAACTTGCTCCTAAATTCATACCCTGTGTCGTGAGTAAAGTCATTTCCAATTTGGTGTACGGTCTGACAGATCGTGATGGAAATGATCTTGGCAATTGGCATGTGTGTGACATTAAACCTGATGTTACAAATGACTTGGATTCTGATGACCTATCCGAACCAGAATCGGATGTTTCAGCTGATTGATTTTGTCTTACCTTTTCTTACGCTTTGCGGCACCAGGCGATGAAATAATAGGTCCGCGACGGAAAACTGTCGGGGGTAAGAGTCCCTCAAGTGTTCACTCTGTAGTGTGAGTACCCTTCCAACACGGTACACTTGTCTTTACCTTACCTTATCGTGACTTCTATTAGCTTGACTTTGATATCCTGATGGATATAAAGTTCCTATCTTGCCTTATCTTCACTTTGATATCCCGATGGATATAAAGTTCTTATCTTGCCTTATCTTCACTTTGATATCCCGATGGATATAAAGTACCTATCTTACCTGATTGTGACTTTGATAAACCCTTACGGTTGTTTGGGATTTATCGTACCGATTGTGACTTTACCTTTATGGTTTACCGATTTTGACTTTTAACCTACGCGGTTATTTTCCCGATTATGACTTTTTGGTTTTTGACGGTTATTCCGTCGTGTTTTCTTGCACTTTTTGGTGATATCAAGAGTTTCTTTTGCTTATCAGATGCGGGAGGATGGGCGTTGGGAGGCTATCGCTGGGGTGGTACTCCTAGTGGTGTGGGTTAGGGGTATTGAACCGTTTGAAGCTCCTCCACGACATGGACTCCACGAGGCATAGCTACTGCGTTTCATCTCAGCCCCGTATCTGGTTATTTTCTTGTTTATTCTTGTGTTTGTCTTCCCTCTGCTTCGGCGAGGCTGTGGACCCTGTTTGGGGGGTTGTGCAGAATACCCTTTCTCCGAGTGCTGGATGAGGTAGGAGCCCTCTAAGTGCTGGATTCCAGAGGCCGTCAGCGCTGGTTCTCTTGCGGTGGTTCTCTTTGTTTAAATTCATTTTGTTAATCCATGTGGAACTCGTACAACCCGTCATTTTTGAGGCCACCTGGTGTTTTCGTCATGGAAACATCTTTTAGCTTATCACATGCTACAATGTGGTAGTCTGGTGTATGCTGAATACACTCCCTTGTGTGTGGTGAGTCATAGGGGTGACTTGTCGTTTTTTTTCTTCCTTTTCTTTTACTCACTACCTGATTTTGTTAGCATTGGGACTTTAGGGATTGTAACAGGTAATTTTTCACAAGGTCAGAAAACGAGGTTCCCTCATACTTCAAGAGGCTTACGCAAATCTGGCTGAATCCCGTTTAAAACCAAGCAGTTGTGCTTAGGGTGTTCTCTCTGTGAAAAAGTATTCTGGGGCAGTTCTGATGGTTGACGATGTTGGCTTGGTCAGGTTCTCTGTTCAGTTTTTGTTTGTTAGCTTCATTTTGGTTATAACCCTGGGTTGGGGTAACTTGGTAGTAGTATAGATAACTTCTTGGATGGCTGCAAAGATGGTCTGCGTAGTCACTTGATCCGCACAGCTCCCACGGTTACCAAACCGCTGTGGTCTACGATTCCTCTTTTGCGACTAGGGAGAAAACGTCGTTTTCAGGATCAAGCTTTCTGAAAAAGTTAATTTGGTTCTGAGACTTACATTGGCGTAGGGTTGATCCTTAAGTCCTGCCATTTAAGGAACTTTTCCTTTTGTATAGTAATATACAATGGCGCCCATATTTTCTGTTTCATATTTTCTCTTTCATATCTTCTCTTCAATATTTTTTTTTTTTTCATATCTTGAGTGTGTTTTCGGTCAATTTCTCGCTTTGACTTATTTCTCCTATCGACTTTGTCCTTTCTTCAAAGTTTAAAAACTTTCTTGCTTCTCTTCGGTGAGTTGATTGGTCTGTTATTTCAAAAAAAAAAAAAAAAAAAAAAAAAATTTTGATCCAGTTCAAATTTTTTTTATCGTGGTAAGGGTAGTGTGTTACGGTAAATCCATTAATTTCCCGTAACATCGCTTTACATCTTTACAATCCACCCTGGTACTACTTATTCGTATTGGCAACACCGCAATATCGTCGAATTATTGTCGATATCGAAATACACCTGCTACACCTGTATGAACGTAGGCTGAAAATCAATACTTACGCTATGAGGATTATGATCCGTTCAACACCGTCTGCGAATTGAACCCAATGTGCAAGACAAAGAGCGATATAATTCGAAATGTTAAAATCGTATACCGCTGACGACTATTTACACTTATAATGTGCTAATTTGGGATTAGTTTGATTTGTTGGTATCGGTTAATTAATTACCCGGTGTTGTAGGTGTAATTAGCAGTGATTGATTGTGTTGTCAAGTACTGAAGTGATTGTACCTCCCAGATGGTTCTTCTGATATCATACAGTACCATGTGAGTGTTTCGGCCAATGAATGAACATGAAGGGTATCGATTTATGCGCAAGGTGCTAATTTTAGGGCAATCCATTTCAACAGGTGAAAAACTCTCTCTCTCCTCCTGAGACCATTGTACCGGTAAGGTGTTACTTTTTTGTACAAGGGGTTTGTAGGCACTTTTTGGGGTAATTTATCTTTCACCTACTTTCTTTGGTTTTCTTTGAAGGGCACACTTATCTAAACCTTTAATCTTTTATCTAATTTACCTGTACACTGCAAAAGTGTTTATTTTTGCATAATTAGTGCGTAGTGTACGCCATTTTGCGCGTGGGCACGCTTATCTTTACCTTTTCACCTTTTCTGGCTTATATTGAAGTAAAACTCGGTTAAACCACTAACTGAAGACGATTACTGCCTGGATTTACGTTTCACAGTTCCACCTGGATTCTGGACACGTTGAGGCGTAGCTTAAATGCAACTTTTGGATTCCGGAGTGTTTCTGTTGGATCTGGTAGTGGATCGATGGAAGTGGACTGAGGAGTTTTAAGCCAGAAACCTACCTATACCTATGTTTTCCTCTACCTGGAATTGAAGCATCGGTGAACACGAGTACTGGGTCCTTTATCGCTGGAAAACTTGACCAGGTGAGTCAGAGCTTTGTTAAGATATTTTATATCTCTGCTTTGGCAGTCTTTTTACGAAGATTTTGACTCATCTTGTCTGGTGAAACAGCCCAGTCTCTGTTCAATATAACCAAGTTTCTTTAAAGTCACATTTTCTCTCTTTTACCTACTTTGTGCCCCTTCAACTGTAATTACCTTCAAGTCTCTTTAAAGTGTCCTGCAGTCCTCTTAACTGCCTTTTGTATTGCGAAGTACATCACCGGGTCTCAGGGGACGAAATTTTTCTCTTCTAACCTAAAATACCTAATCCTTTTCATTGATCTTAAAGATTGGATTTGTTAGTCAATAATCAATATCAATTCTTATTTATCTAAATACCTTATTTTGTATTTTGGGAAATTTCCTGATTGGAATTTCCATTTATCAATTGAGTTTTTGAATTTGTTTTGATTGAGACATACTTAATTATTTTGTCTGTATTTTGATTAAAAATTTAATTATCTTTACCTATTTATTTTCAATTGTATTATCAAGTGGATCTGAGGAATAGTGAGCTGGGTTTTCATTAACGTCAGTTTCGGTTCTCAGATTCACTCTTTTTGACACTGTTGGTGAACCTCTTACTGTGTGTACTTTCTTTTCATGTGCTGGATCATTTGTGGAGACACTCTAATGTGACGTCACAGTGGAGCTGATCCCGTCCAGACACACTCAAACAACCTGCCACCATTGATGGATGTCCGTTCCTGACGAGAGAGCCACAAGGTACACACACACCCAACAGAGGTCACCAAAAACTTATTGAAGTTGTCAAATTATTTGTCAGTTAATAGACTGTGTTTCTTTTAAGAGTGATTTTAATTTGTGGTACGCACACACCTACGAAATCAAGTCAGCACTTCATGCCCGGACCTAAACACCCTGAGTAAAATTTCTTAATGGTTTGTTGATGAGGCAAATTATTGATGAATAAACTCATTGAACTTTCTCTTGGTGAGCTAGCCGATAACAAGAGTTAAAGTTGCGTAACAAACGCCGTGGCGTTCTCCGTGGAAGTCTTGAATCTTGAATCTCATGAACTGATGTGAGTGTAAAGTCCTTGGCGAAAACACGGATACAATTCTAAAATCACAAGGCACGTCATGCTGTGTTGCCAAGTCACCGAGTAGAGGTTCAATTATTAAGATATATTGCAGATTTATAGGTACCGCTCCTGCCCATATGGCTGCTCCTGCCCGAGTAAAAAGGTACGCTCCTGCCCAGCGTAGCCGGTGGATGTTCTCTTCAATATCGTTTGAAAAGTAACGCTCCTGCCCAACCTATCTTGTGCTAAGATCTTGTATAACCTCGACTCGTTTTGTCGTTTTCCTGAAAGACTGTAGATACAAAAATGGCAACGTTGCAAATAGATTGTATCCATGTTTTCGCCAAGGTTAAGTGATGTGAGTGTGGCGGTAGTTTAATAGTCGGCCATTGTTTTTTGGTCACGTGACTGCCAGTTTGATAAAGAATACAGGTTTGACTTTTACGATTCATGTTGTGTGGTCGGCCAAAACAAATAAAATCAACTTCGAGTAAGTACATGCGTCAGAAACAGTTGATTTTCTTCTTTAAAATGAGCTACAGAACAGTCAAATCAGTTAAGGAATTTCGAAGTTATAGGCAATTTAGTAACATCAAGTTTGACGGCCTGTGGTTGTCTTATTTGACAACTTGTAGAGAAGCGTCGGGGGGCAGATTTGTAGAGAATATCGTCCAAAGTCGGTTTCAATATTCTGTTTTGGTATCTCACAGGGAAAAAATTCGAAATGTTGACGAATTTCTGTTTCCACAGTACCGTTACGCCCCCTTGCGGCGATCCTAGAAGCTTGAGATATATTTCCAGCATTTTCTCTTGGGCACATTATTCTACAGATTTTTTTTCCTGAGTCTCTATGATGAATAGTCTACGAGAACTGCATGGCACCCTGTCGCTGAAAATGAATCACCTTGTACAGGGTGATTCATTTTCAGAGTCAGGGTGCCAGTTCTCGTAAACTATTCATCGTAGAGGCTTGCGGCAAAAAATTTTATTACTAAAACGGCCAAGAGAAAAACCTGGAAAATATTATCAAGTTTCTGAAATGGTCACTAGGGGGCGCAACAACCAACACCAAGTAGAAAAATATGATTTTTATGGAATTTTGTCCAATGAAAATATATCGATGAGCTCATTTTCGGATTTACTGTCTATTCACCTACACTTTTTGTCCAAAACGTTTTTTTCTATCTATCATAATAAAGTGATGGGGGAAGTTCAATTGTTTTATTAATCAAACGGAGATTTCTCCCGTTTCGCTTGACCGATTCAAACGAGCTTGGGCTCATATGGAAGAGTTCAAAAAACTTTTTTGGTTTTGAATTTTTGACCTTCTCCGTCGCCGCTAGAGGGCGTTAACTGAAATGGTAGCATGTTTTTGAGTTTTTTCCAAAAAAATCAAATGTAATGGTAGACTCATTTTTATATATTTTAAAAGGGGATACATTTTCCTATTAAAAAAATTAAAAAAAAACAAAAAAATTTTTTTTTAAAAAATCAATGATTGTGTGACCACTCGGCCAAATTAACTTGAAATAATTAAACGTTTAAGGAAAGATGTTATACATGATTAAATATGAGAGATTGTTCGAAATTGAAAACATCGTTAATACAAGTCAAGATGGAACTCTTTTTAGCCCTCTTTATCTCCATCTTCTCCAACAGGTCCAGTTTTTTACCCTTTGAACAAACGTAGAGTACTTCAGTATTCGAGTTGGAGAAATCATGTCCTGTTGACAGCAGAATATTGGCGAATGTTGATTTGGTTTCTGTTGTTACTGTGTCCTTGTATTTGGTCACCAAGCTCAAAAGCTCATGGACTCTCTGGGATATCTTCCTTCCGGTCTGTCCGACGTATACAGCAGAGCAATCCTGGCACTTTAAGGAATAGACTCCAGATTGAGTCTGTGGGTCAGGCTTGTCTTTCGTTTTAACTAACTGTTGTTTGATGGTGTTTGTGCTTTTGAATCCAATAGAGATGTTTTCGTGTTTGAATATGTTGGCCAGTTGAGTAGAAATATTTCCAAAAAACGTTAGGCATCTGAAGGTTGACTCAGTTTTTGCTCTGACAATGTTGTATGATAATTTGTATTTATTGTGGAATTTGTAGAAAAGTTTGTTGATAGTCTCTAATGGGAAGCCGTTGCCGAATGCAATATGTTTGATAATGTTGAGTTCCCTCTCAAATGCTTCCTTAGATAGCGGTATGTTGAAAAGGCGATAGAAGAACGAGTCGAACGCTGCATATTTGTGGCTATGTGGAGAGTTCGAGTTGAATTGGATAACATTATCCGTTGTTGTGGGCTTGCGATATATTTCAAATTGCAGTCTACCTTCGTGCTTTTTAAGCAAGTCTTGAGTCTAGAAAAGGCAGTTGTCCATTCTCTTCTTTTTCTACAGTGAACTCGATCTTGTCATGCAGGCCGTTGATAAACTGGAGGAACTCTTGTAACTTATCCTCGCCGCCGTTCCAAACAACACAAATGTTATCAACATATCTCTTATATGCCACAATGGAATCACCGAAAGTACTTCTGATGATTCTTCCCTCTATGTCACTCATGAAGACCTCGCTCAAGAAAGGAGACAGACAGAAACCCATATTCAAGCCCGACTTCTGTCTATATATTATCTTGTTAAATTGGAAAAAATCCTGGCCCAAAACCAACGAGAGAAGCGAAATCAGGCCATGCACTATCAACTTTGGAAGACTCCTATTGCTTTGCAGAAGGCATCTTACCAAAAAGAAAAGGATAAAGACGTTGAGTTTTTAATTATCGAAATTGAGAAAAGGCCCTCTTAGAGAAAATGGACGATTTTCATTTATTTGTACATACTTATTAAATTACTCAAATATAATTTTCCTAGGATTTGGGTAATTCAATTACTTTTCAGGTAATTCAACCACTAAAAAAGTAATTCGATTACCAAAAAGTAATTCGATTACTTTCAAAAGTAATCGAATTAAAATCAGTAATTGGCATGTGGTAATTTCATAAAGAATCAATTACTTTTGGTCGTAATTGGTAATTGAACCACTTTTGTGAGTTGTTTTAGTAATTGGTAATTGAATTACTTTTGTCATACTCAAGGTAATTGGTAATTGTAATTGAATTACATTTTAAAAGTAATTGCGACCGCTCTGTATAAGACATAAAAGAAATAAAACTATACCTACTATCCAAAGGACAATAAAAAAATCTCAATTATCATCATTTCTTTTTATTAGTCACCGACTACTTCTTTCTATCTTTTTTATCGCATGTTTAGACCCAATCTTATCATCTTATGGTTTCTGGATTGTGGGTTTTCGGGTCAATGAAAGCTCCAGGATTGATTGAAAGCTTGTGTTAACGTTTTGGTGTACATTACACCTTCATCAGGGCTACATAAAAACAACCCTTTTGGTCAAAATGTAGGCACAAGTTTTTGATCAATTCTAGAGTTTTCATCTACCCTAAAACCCAAAATCCAGCAACCATTAAATTAAATATCTTGTTTCTGCAGATTCCATATACTTGTTAATTTCTTAAATACATAAAAGTATTCCAGAACTTTTCTAATCTTTCAAAATATAATAGAACATGTTCGAATAATTGTTATCATCTTTCTTATTCCTCTTTATTTATGTCTAAGTGAATATTGACCCGCATGATTTGTATTATTATAGCATAACTCTCGGCATAACTAATAATTGCTATACGTCTGTTGTTTGTAGCTTCGTTTTAGTTTTATTTAAGACAGCCTATTGTTTTGTCAAGTATCGTCTCGTTTTGTACATAATATTAAATTAAGTTTCACGATTGGAAAATACTTTTCCGGATTGTTTTATAATACTTCACACATAATATGAAGAATAGTAAATAGTAAATTGAAACAATTATGATTAATAAATCAGAAATATAATGTCACCGTTAATAAATTCGAATAAAGTTTAAATCTGGAGTAACAATTCGGAAGTTTTTTTATCTGTCGGCCAGTTCGCCCCTGTCTACGTCGCCATATTGCAGCTACTCTAAGCTCCACCTACCGATCCCATTTTTTTATCACTGTTTGAATGTTCCTTAGCGACTCTTATGATTCCATCTCGATGTCCAAGACAAATGAAAGCAATGCGTTCGTGTTTAGACCGATTTATTTTGCTAGCCTGGAATATTTATTTATTTTACAAAAATTACTGGTTGTGGTTACTCAAGGTACCTTAATGAGTCTGTATGTGTGTGTTTCAAGTGGAATCATGTATAATTATCAGGGAATAATGACATTTTCTGTTTATAAATTGCCGGAAACAGTTCAACATGTTTTAGGTTTATTTTGGGATTTAAGGAGAAAAACTAAATGATCCATCGATTTTTGTGTTCCTTCCGCCTCTATTTGATGTAAGCATTGTATAAAGTTGAAAAAAACTGTAAAATTCTGTGGGTCGTCAAGTTTACCAGAGCCGACTAGATAACCAGATCTACATCCGATGTAGAATGTGTGGGAACTAAGTACCTATTGGTAAAAATTAATTCTACCAAAGAAACTGGAGGCCTCAGCTCAGAATCAGGCAGAACTATTAGATGCCATTCTCAATGCGTGGAATGACTGCGCACTGCGCCAATGATATATTATCGAAATTTATCAAATTCCATGGTTCGACAACTACAGTTTTGGCTAGAAATGGTTCTGCTACCGGATTTTAAGGAAAATAACTGAGTAAATGAATTCAAAGTTGTACTCACAATATATCGTCTTCATTTGTAAAAAAAATAAAAAGTTTGTGTTTGTGTGCATGGTAAATATTTTGACAGCCTATTACAGTGCTTAAAAAAAAAACAGATTTCACTGTCTATAGTTGCTTTTTATTTTCATACTGGATCAGGTCACTTTTAAATGAGCTGACCTAAAATGATCTGATCCAAAAACCATCGAATAAAACTTCATTTGTTATTCTGTCATTGGTTTTGGATCATGTCAGTGTCAGTGTCATCATTTACAGCCAAAAAATAGCTCTTTTCTTCAAAATTTTGGATTGAGAGCAAACATTTTATGTTTTTATGTGGTTTCAGGGTTAGGCTGTTGCGAAATTAACGCCTAATATCCATAAAAACAACCACACCACCACCTTTTACTTCTGACCAGTTCACTTAAGTGATCGAAATTTGCGGGTGGTACAGTTGGGGGCAAAGGGGAAAATGACCGAGTCACTCACAAATCAGATCAGTTGGTAAATGAAACGTCCTAGATGTCAAATTTCAGTGATCTGGGTCAAATTGACCTGATTTGAGATGCAAATGAAAAGCAGCTTATGTATGCATTTTTTGTGCAAGTTAGTGTACAGCTAGTTCGAAAAAAAAACTGGTATTACTTAAATGTTTTAAAATTGAGTAGTGTTATATTTGTTTTGACAAAACCAAACGACAGTGACATGTCATTCGAGTGAAAAGTTTGGGTCGTTATGATGTATGTAAAGTCCGTTTCACGAGGGTTAATACTCACGTCATTGATTGTGTCTCCTTTTCTAACTCATGGAGAGGTTTAAACAGACTGTAACAGAATCAATGACGTCATCAACATCGGTCGTTACTAGATTCCAAAATGGCCGCCGAGCAACAGCTGATTTCTATCATCTCAGAATAATAATAACCTAAAATTTGATTATGTAATCAAGTAATTAATCAAAACAATGTTGTTGTCAAAACACAAGTCAGTTAACTTCTCCAATGAAACAGTTTTATTGTTTTAATGCCTGGTTGGTATTCAGAATGTGAACAAAATACGATAAAAAAGCTTGTGGTCTACTTCACGAAGGATTTAGATGCTGAAAAAACATTGAGGAAGTTTTGGAGGTAAGTTATTTCATAAGACAAGTTATTTGTATATACCTATTCATTTCCTTTTCTATCTTTTGAACTTTTGTAGAGAGTGTCTGATGCCCTGGGAATTACAATTCTTAAAAAGATCAGTTCTCATGGAATCAGGATTGATCAGGACTTCAAAGCATCCACGTCAACTGCAGTCCAGAGATCAGAAAGATAGATGGATTAATGGAGCGGTCATGCGTTGTTGAGAGAAGAAAGAAAGGGCTAGTATTGTTATTGAATGAATATTTTGAGTAGGCAGAATTTGACATTATTCTAGTTTATAAGTTCGTGTTCATGATTTCAGTTTTCTCATCTATATTCCGCTGGTACTTGTTTGTAATAAAATTACGTTTCTTATTTTCTTCTCCCATAGTTAAGGTATGTGATTTATTATTTTATTTATAAAGACATTTATTGACCATAGTTACACGCAACCCAGGTCAATGGGCTATTGACCGAAGTCCTGCTGCCCAGGTATGTGACTTATTTATAGTGATTCACGGCTTGACTTGATTTTTGGTTTTTGATTCTGTTTTTGGAATTCAAGTCAAGTCAAGTAGTTAGACATCAAGTAGCTTTACGATCAAGCCCAAAATATTCAAGCTACTTGAGTTTGATTTCAAAAAATGCACATTTTATAACAATAATCTGAACTACCCAAATGTAAAAAGAATAAAAATCTGAGTAGGTACAAAAAAAAGCAATTTTTTATCAAAAATATATAATTATAAAAAAAGGAAACGGACATACTTTGTTAAATATTAAATAATAAAACAACAAAACAAAATCTTCTGAAAATACAAAAAAACAAAAGTGAAAACAGTGAATTATTATAGTTATTGTTTTCGCGGCAGGCCGACAGGTGAGCTCAGTAAGCTACGTTCCTGACAGTTGAGACTAGTGACATTGGCAGGAATGACGCATATCACCGCATCGATCGAGATCAACATTGCCAAGCTGCATACCGGACGTGGACTTCGACTATGGAAAGCTATCAAATTGAAACTAAGCAGAATCAAATTGATTCCCATATCTTGATACATAAGAGAATCGAAATCAATATGGGGACTTTAAATACAAAGTTGGTAGGTATTAACATGAACCGCCAGAAAAAAAAAAATTTTGTATACCGGGTGCTCAAGAAAAGTGTTTTCGATTATTGGAAGGATAAAGATTAATGAATAATGTTCAAACAATTATTGTAGTCATAGATACTACAATTTGGCAATACCAAAAAACCAACTTTAAAGAAATAGTTATATTTCGTCTGCGTAATATTAATTTGTTTTTATTGTGTGAATATGTAAGTATGTATCTATGTAAAATATGTAATTTGATTCTGATAAGTTTCAATTTGAAGTCAATTTTTATCAATTTGAATTTATGAAATCTCAATTTGAAGTTGAAGAGGTCGGTATAGATGTTTCCACATATATGCCGGCTTGACGCCGCTCAGTGAATCCCCTGTGTACATTTCACGGAATCAAGTATCAAGTAGCTTGATTTCAAGTCAAGTCAAGTCAAGTAGTTCTGACCGTGAATCAAGTCAAGTCAAGTAGAATTTGTTTAGGTCATCTAAGAAAATGGTCAAGCGACTTGGCTTGATGAATCCCTACTTATTTATCACCTTATGATTGGGCAGGAGGTTATTTTTTGCAGTTGATACTGATCTACAAAATGTTTCCTCATAATTTGTCAACCCCCTTAAATGGCCGTTATCTCATGAGTTTTAAAAAAATTAGTAATAATTTATACTTTTTTTTTTACTTAAAATAACGGCTATTTAGGAGGTTGGCAAATTACAAGGAAAATCCAATACACCGCATTTTAAAAAACACAATATAGTTTGATGCTTTGTTCTTTTTGACACTCATAAAACATACATACACAGCATAATCAAAATATACACTCACGGTCGGATAAACAGCACATGCCCAAAATTTGATAAAACTTTGATATTATAATATAATATAATATAATATAATCGTTTATTAAGCTCATAAGCTTTACGCAGGCATCCTGCATCAGTTATCAAAGAATTATTGTTGCATTAAAATAGTTCAATCAATTTGTCAGTTGTTGGGTCATGGCGATTTTATTCAAAATATTGTTAAGGGCCCTCTTTTCACGTTAAAAAATAATAAATTATTTTTTTTGTGTAAGTTTTGGAAAAATTGTCTAGCACCATCCAAAAAAGTAGAATTGTGTACCCTATGGAAATTGAAAAAAATCTCTGGTTTAGTGAGCTGGCAAATGGATTTAAGTTCTTCTTGAATCTAAAATCTAAATAGAAAACAATTCTGAACGTGTTCTGGAGACCGTTTTGGAAAATACTTTTTCGACTTCATTACAAAATTTGAACGCTCTTGAAATTATATGAATTAGCTACGACATACTTTTTTTTTTTCAAGTAATGACTTCATCGATGACGTGAGTATGAACCCTCGTGAAACGGACTGTATGTACATTATTGATTTAAATCTGGTAGATTTGAACATTTTTATACACATAATCGATCAATTCAATATTTTCGCTCTAGTTCCTGTTCTCATGTGAGGAGCCATTTGAAAAAAAATTAATCAAAAGTATCAACCTGGTAAAAATCTGACGTCATACTTTTTGTTTTGTCAAAACAAATATTACACTGCTCAACTCTTCAAACATTTCTATGAGTCATACCAGTTTTCTTTCGAACCAGCAGTACATTTGTAAATATTTTTAGGAATTTCCAACACATTTACTACCAGATAGAAATAATCTCAACGAACCCACGTTTGCGATATTAGGGTAGGATATTTTCCCGGATATTTCCAAAGATCGTAAGCCGTTATAATCCTTGAGATTCTCCAACATTACCGGTGTCGCAGATTTATTTCTTCACCTGGTTCCAGTCTGACCACCACAAGAATCATTTTCCTTTTCTGTCGGGCTAGATTGGAAAGACAGTTAGTATCTGACGTTGGTACAAGACAGTCGATATTTAGCCTCAGTACAAATACAAGCCTTTTATAACGAGACGCGCAAGTATCATAGTGTTATAAGTTGTTTCAATAGATGTTTCTAAAACACTCTCGTCTACAACAATTGTCTTACTCCAATCACACATCCAATCCCATAAATTTGTGACTCCGAGAGTACGTCGCGAAACTTGGCCGTCGTATCTAACGCTATAAAACGTGCTCAGTTTCGCCTCAGTGAAAACACAAAACAAATTGTGAATCTATTCGGCATTTTCATGGAGCAATGACAAACGAGGAACCATGCAGCCACCGCCACGCCGATGCCGCCACCGGTGTTGACCGAGATGCGATCCGCAAGGGCGTACTCAGGCAGGGGCAGGGGGGGCAGCCTCTAGAACTTCATAAAACGAAATGAAACAAAATTCTCATCAATGCTGCGATAAAAAGTTAGATACTTATGGAAAATGTTTAAACTTATAAAAGGAAAATATGGAATCCATAGTGCCTTTTTTCAAGCCGCCCCCCCCAAGCGGCTCTTCCTGGTTCAGATCCTGGGTACGCGCTTGGCGATCCCCATTCCACCTTTTTGGGCCGAGGATCCAGGCACATGGTTCATACAAGTGGAAAGCCTGTTCACCATTTCTGGAATCAAATCCGAGGTTACACAATACTACAATACAACTACATCGTTGCCAACTTGTAGAGTGAGAACGCTATGGAAGTGCGTGATATCCTGACACAGCCGCCAACTTCTGATAAATTTACGTTTTTGAAAACGAAACTTATCAAGCGGCTCAGTCCGTCGCAGGAACAAAAAACGAGGCGCTGACTCCAGCACGAAGAAATGTGTGACAGAGAACCATCCCAGTTTTGCGTCATTTTCAAAATTTATCAGGATCTACTTACAATACCAGACAACGTTGTCAGATCTTTGTAGATCAGTCGCTTACTCTCTTCGGTGCAGGTCATTCTGACAACAGAAGCCAGCGCTACTCTTTCAACAAGTGGTGAACGAAGCTGCTGACTCATCTACTCGTGTCACGATTGAGAAATTGGCATCTCAACTCGATGTGCTGATGTCAACGAAACAACTTTTAACTCCGAATAGTCAATATCAATGTACCTGGTCGGCAACACCGCATGCCTAGGGACGACAATTTTTGGTGGTACCATGCACGCAATATATAGGACCAACGCAAAAAAGTGCAGACAACCTTATGCGTATGTGTCGGAAAACGAGTGCAGCCGTCGTTAATGGCGACTGACGACGGCAACGTCTGTTTTAATACGCGTCGTCTATTCGTGGTAGATCGTGACACCGAATTGACATTTTTTATTGACACTAGTGCAGATCTTTGTGTTTATCCTCGTTTGCGTATTAGAGGAGCGGTATCCAAGTCGACATACGAACTTTATGCGGCTATCGATAGTACTATTGCTGCATACGGGTACATTAATCTGACGTTAAACTTCAAAGTACGTCGTCCGTTTGTTAGGAGATTTGTCATTGCAGATGTTTCGAAACTAATCATTGGAGTTGATTTTCTTCAACACTTCAACTTGTTGGTAGACATTCGCAATCAACGACTGATCGAAAACGTCACCTCCTTAACCGCAATTGGAAAACCTATCAAGGTGGCAACACCACAGGTCAAAATCATCACAGGCACTTCCACATTCCACGATGTTCTCAAGCGTTTTCCCGAAATCACTCGTCCCGCCGGCGCAACCCAGGAAATCCATCATACCACGTGTCGTCATATACGTACCACTCCCGGAACCCCTGTGTCTTGCAAATCGCGTCGTTTGGCACCTGACAAGTTGAAGATTGCGAAAAGTGAATTTCAGGATATGCTTCAACGGTGAATCGCACTTCCATCGGAAAGTAGTTGATCTTCGCCACTACATTTGGTACCAAAGCAAAACATGGAATAGCGCCCTCTGGTGATTTTCGTGCGCTCAACGCCAGGACGCTGCCCAATCGCCAACGCGTTCCACATATCGGAGACTTTCCCCAAGCTCTTCGGGTGTTGTCTCGACAATAGACTTAGTGCGAACTCCACGAATTTCCGTGTATGCGTTGATTGAAATATGGGATTCGAACTTTGTAACGACGTACAAACTTTTCAACGTTTTATGGATGATGTGCTTCGTAGTTTAGACTTTTGTTATGCGAACCTAGTCGATATTTTACGTGCTGTCGAGTCGGAAAGCCAGGATTCTGTACATTTGTTCACTCTTTTTGCCCGTTTAAAGGAGTACGGTGTGATTATCAATCCATCGAAGTACGTGTTCGGTGCCGCGGAAGTGAAGTCTCTTGGTTACCACGTCTTTGTGGATGGAACGCGACCTTTACTAGAAAAACCAAGGCAATCAACAACTTTTCAAGACCGGATACAGCTGAGCAGTGAAGACGATTCTTGGGTATGATAAACTTTTATCAAAGTCTATATATTCCAATAAGTCCGACCACTCTCTCGACGACGCGAAAATTACCCTCCTGCCGTCACTATCCATCCCGCCGGCAAAACCCACATCTGATGTGTGAAGAAATTTACCGAGTGCAATTGGAAAATATGTTTTCTTCGTTCTTGTTTAGAAAAATATTGGCAATTAATCTGAATTATTTTTTTAATGCTACAAACGATTTTTTGATCATCAGTTATGATGAGTGTGTACACACGTGAAGATAAAATTGTCAAAAATACCTGGGTAACTTTTTGGAAGACACCGAGGAATGAAATGAAAAAAATCATATACATAAACTTTCATAGAATATGATCCATAGAATATAACTATGATTAAAATGTCCGCAAATAATGAATATTTCTGTTGATCTTATCATTGGAAGAGAAAACTACCTCGGAAATAACACAAACGAACATCTACTAGAGACAAAAACGTATACAAATAACCTATTATAATAATATATAAACAAACAAATATTATGTACAGGGTCATTCCGTATACAGTGTGTCCCAGATTCGTTTCTCTATACAGGGATCTTGGCTCCTATTATACCTACAGCAAAGGTTAAATTGGGAGAGTTTTAGAGGAAACTGAGTGCATTCGATATTAAGTTTCAGATTTGCGATCGGTCAATTGGTTCTGGAAATATCGGCGAAAGACCGAAAATGGCGGATTTTGTTTTTTGCCAGTAAATCCGAAACGGCTAATTCGACAGCTATGAAAATGTGACATTATCGGGACACTTTTTTAAGACGAATGAAATGGTGTGTATGACATGTCTCAATCGCCTTTTGTTTTTCCGCAACCCGCCTCAACTTTCATTTTTCTTATGGCCGCCATATTGGATTTTTCGATTTTTGGAAAGAGTGTGAAATTTCTAGTCTAGTGATATCATTTTTAATTTATTTGTATCTACCTGTGAGTTATTCAAAAGCATAAGTGTTAGTTGAATAAACAATGATTTTTCTGACTTTTTATTCAATACACTTTTATAGACTCGTTGAGAAGTCTTCATTTACGTACATGTTCTATTGAAAATTCAATGAGTTTAACACGTTCGCTGCGCACCAAATAAGGTGACCTTAGGTTGATACAGTACCTATTAATGATGTTTTGCGACAAATAAATCATGGCCTCCTAAGAAAAGATTGAGTCCTAACTACGAAATGTGATATTCCGAAGATACTCAAATCTTTTATGCACTTGTGAGACATCACTAGACTGGAAATTTCACAATCTTTTCAAAAATTGAAAAATCCAATATGGCGGCCTTAAGAAAAATGAAAGTTGAGGTGGGTTGCGGGAAAACAAAAGACGATTGAGACATGTCATACACACCATTTTATTCGTCTTAAGAAAGTGTCCCGAAAATGTCACATTTTCATAGCTGTCCAGTTAGCCGTTTCGGATTTACTGGCAAAAAACAAAATTCGCCATTTTCGGTTTTTCGCCGAAATTTCCAAAACCAATTTATCGATCGCATTCTGAAACCGGATATCGAATGCACTTGGTTTCCTCTAAAAATTTCTCCATTTAACCTTTGCTGTAGGTATAATAGGAGCCAAGATCCCGGTATAGAGTAGAGAATCTGGGACACACTGTATATTGACATGTGGCAACATCGTGACGTGGCAAGATCGCATCCACAAGACAGCTGCCACCAGCATAAAATGTCACGGGGATTCGCGTGACGTTTGAAAAGTCAGACTGCCTTTTGATTTAGATTCCACTCTATTTGTCCAAATTATCAACTTTATATTTAATAGAAATATCGTTATTTGTGTTGGGAGTTTCACTAAGAGTCATCTACTTGGAATCCCCACATTGGTGACCCCGACGAGTGAAAATCAGTGAAGTGTCAACGTCAGTCTACTCGGGCTCCGCCTCAATCCCAGTTTAGTGCGCAAAGAAAATTTCTACGTCATGTCTGTCGATGAACTCCAAGCGCAGCATATGGATCTTCAGGCTTGGAACGAAGTGCTTGGGCAGGAATTGCGGACTTATCGAGAGCAACAGGCAGATAAGCCAGAGGTGTGGTCTGCACAAGTCGAAGCGCAATTTTTAATAAGCGGTGTATCGCATAACAGTACCAAATATAATCATGTCATTGCGCAGCTGGATGCTCGATATGCTGCTGAAGTCCACGACATAATAATCAGCCCACCTGAAACTGAGCGCTACATCAAGTTGAAAACGGAACTAATAGCGCGTTTTTCTCTTTCTGAGGAGCAGAAGGTCAGGCAGCTACCCATGGCTGAGGAACTCGGTGATCGTAAACCAACCCAATTTTTACGACACCTTCGAGCGTTGGCAGGAGCAGTAATATCGATAGTTCCCTTCTACGTCAGCATTGGATGCAACGACTTCCTTCACTTATCCAAGGTATCCTGCAAGCGCAAACTCGTTCAAACGAACGCGATCGCTCAACTTCTTTTTGCTGGTACCATCGTTGGTTTGGTGTTAAAGCTAAACACTGCATTACCCCCTGTGCGTCATCAGAAAACTTCACCGGCAGCCCGTAATGGCGTCAACTAGCTGCCTGACAGGAGGAAGACGCCTGCTTGTTGTCGATCGTCATTCAAAGCATCAGTTCCTTGTAGACACAGGATCAGACGTCTGTTGTTTTTCTCGCAGTCTCCTGAAGGATCGTCGCTCCACCACACACTTACAGCTGAGTGCCGCTAATCAAACCTCCATCAAGACCTACGGCACACAAACTTTCAATCTGGACTTTGGACTACGTCGAAATTTTTGCTGGCGTTTTGTTATAGCCGATGTATCGCTGCCCATAATAGGTTCAGATTTCCTAGCCTATTTCAATCTGCTTCCCGACTGTCGCAACAACTGCCTGCACGATGGATTGACTGGTTTTTCCTCACCCGACAAGCCTGTCAATGATGCACAAATCAGCGTCAAGGTTCTTCTCAACGAACGAACATCGCCTTATCATGACATCATTGTCGAGTTTCATGAGTTGATACGTCCTGCTGGTACTCCTCGTGAAGTTCGCCACAAAACTCTGCACCACATTCGGACTACTTCAGGACCTCCAGTTTCATGTCGAGCTCGCCGACTGGCCCCAGATCATCTCAGCATTTCACAATCCGAGTTCTCAGATATTCTGCGTGAAGGGACTGCACGACGTTCCGAGAGCTCCTGGGCCTCGCCACTCCATCTCGTCCCTAAGAAAACCAATGGCTGGCGACCATGTGGCGATTATCGAGCGCTCAATTCCCGCATCATACCTGATAAGTACCCAGTTCGTCATAACCACCATTTTTCTCATCACATACGAGGCTGCACGGTGTTCACAGTTATCGATTTGGTTAAAGCCTACACGCAGATACCAGTGAATCCTGATCACATCGAGAAGACCGCCATCATCACCCCATTTGGCCTTTTCTAATTTCCCTACATGAGCTTTGGCCTACGCAATGCCGGTCAGACTTTCCAAAGGTTATTGATGAGGTTATTCAAGACTTTGATTTTTGTTTCCCATATATTGACGACATATTGGTTTTCTCAGTTGACGCCCAGCAACACCGTAAGCATCTACGCTTGCTCTTTCAATGACTTGTTGATTTTGGCCTTCTTATCAACATCTCCAAGAGCGTCATTGGGCAAAACCACGTTACTTTCCTCGGCTACGAAATTACCAGTGAAGGTACTCGCCCTCTTCCTGATCGCATCACCGCACTGCAGGATTATCCCTTACCCACCACAGCAAAGTCACTTCGTCGTTTCCTGGGAATGGTCAATTTTCACTGGAGATTCCTGCCAGGCGCTGCTGCACACCAGGCTCCCCTTCACGATGCCGCAGCAAAACTTTGTTGTGCTCAATCCTTCACCTGGACAACATCTCTTGAAGACAAATTTGAGGCCTGTGAGGAAGCACTCTCCAGCGCAACGCTCCTTGTGCACCCAGCTCCAGGCGTCCCACTTGGCCTATTTACCGAAGCATCTACTCTTTCCGTTGGCGCTAGCCTGATGCAGTTTGTGGACAATGCTTGGCAACCATTGGCTTTCTTCTCGAAAAAGCTATCAATTCAGCCTCATACTCATGATCCTACGGAGTGGCCTGCCCATTACCGTGAACTCTTAGCAGTCTATGAGGCTGTCCAACACTTTCGACATTTTCTTGTGGCGCACCACGTGACCATTCACACGGATCACAAGCCACTCGTATATGCGTTCCAGCAGCGAATAGAGAAGCTTCCCCCAGTACAGCTTAATCAGCTTTCATTTATCGCCCAGTTCACGACCGATATCCAACACATCAGTGGAGCTGAGAACGCAAGAAAGTCTTTGACTTTCTACATGGACTTAGCCACCCAGGGATCCGTGCTTCAGCACGTCTGGTGTCTGAACGATTGGTTTGGCCCAATGTTCAACGCGACTGCTGCACATGGGCTCGTGGCTGTACTCCATGCCAACATTTGAAGACTACACGCCATGTTGCCTCCCCGTTGGGCAATTTTGCAACGCCATCACTTCGTTCCAGCCATATTCATATAGACATCATGGGCCCACTTCCTTCAGCTAGCCATTATATCGCTACTGCCTGACAGCTATAGATCGTTTCACCCGGTGGCCCGAAGCATGGCCAATGGAGAGCATCACTGCAGAGGATGTGGCCAACGCACTTTTCTCCGGTTGGATCTCGCGTTTTGGAACCCCATCGAAGATCACTTCTGACCAAGGGCGACAGTTCGAGTCAACGCTCTTCAAGGCTCTTGGCGTATGTTCCGGGTTCGACCGCACTCGTACAACCAGCTACTACCTTGCAGCAAACGGCATGGCTGAACGTCCACATCGTCAAATCAATGCTGCATAAATGTGTCATACAGGATCTTCTTGGCTTAAAGCGCTTCCTGTTGTCCTTTTGGGTATGCGCAGTGCATTCAAGGACTGTTCGCAAGTCTCCGCTGCGGAACTGGTATATGGCGAGCCTCTTAGACTACCAGGTGAGATGATCAGTCCATCTACAATCCTCCAACATCCCAATGACGTCACGGATTTTACGGACAATCTCCGTCAACTCATGACTCAGCTCCGTCCCGCACCCGCATCTCGAAACACTCAGCCTTCTGTGTTTGCTTTCAAGGAGTTGTCAAAATGCTTGCATGTGTTTTTGAGAGATGACACAGTCCGCGGCGCTCTGCAACCATGCACCTTATACATGCCCTCATCCAGTAGTCAGTCGTACTACTAAGACGTTTGTGGTCCGCATCCATGGCAAAAACGTGACCGTTTCTATAGACCGTTTAAAACCGGCATACATCATCACCGGCGAATCATCTGGAACAATTAATCCCAAAGAGCTCCTCCTCCCAGACCACACTTCGGTTCCTGTTCCGCGCTTTCCGCTGGGTACAGATGTGAGCATACCTGCAACCGATTCTGGACCTCCTGCTCACACCACCCGTTCTGGGCGTCGTGCCCATTTTCCTGCTCACGTTTTCAAGTGAGCAGGAAAATGCTAGGTTTCTCAACACCCTAGGGGGGTGATGTGGCAACATCGCGATGTCGCAAGATCGCATCCAGAAGACAGCTGCCACCAGCAAAAAATGTCAAGGGGATTCGCGTGACGTTTAAAAAGTCAGACTGCCTTTTGATTCAGATTCCTCTCTATTTGTTCAAATTATAAACTTTATAGTTGATAGAAATATCGTTATTTGTGTTGGGAGTTTCAATAACAGTCATCTACTTGGAATTCTCACAGACCCATATGCTACCGGCGTTATAAATATGGAGATACAAAAATTTTCTGAACATGAAAGTTTTAGATATTCATCTGAAATTTTCAAAAATCTTATCAAAAAAAACAAAAGACCATCGGAATGTCAATATTTTTCCACAAGTAGCATTTTTTTTTGGAACCCCCTATATTATCATATATTATGGAAGAGCTTATTTTCCTAATATCAAAAATACATAGTTTGATACCTTTCTGATGAGTCGTTCAGGACATATTCAAGTTTAAATATGTTTAAAAAGTAAAATTCACCTGCCTGTTGCTACGGAGAAAATGATAGAATCGTGATTATATAGATTGAATCAATAGAAATGGAGGTCAAATAATTTTATTTTCTAAATATTACTTCCAATATTCACGAGTTAATAAATTTGTGCAACTTCATCCATGGCAACCGGGACTTAAATACTAATTTTTGCACCTATTTAAACTTAAATATCTAGTGATCAACTCATCAGAAAGGTATCAAACCATATATTTTTGAAATCAGGAAAATAAGCTCTTTCATAATATATGATAATATACAGGGGTTGTCATTGAAAAAAATGCTACTTTTGTAAAAATATTGACATTCCGATAGTCTTTTTGAAAAGTTCAGATGAATATCTAAAACTTTCATGCTTACAGAATCTTCATATCTACATTGATAACGCCGCTAGCATATGGGTCAATATATACGGAATGACCCTGTACATCTTTAACAATAAATAGATACTTATACATTTTTTAATATTTTTAATTTGGGATCTTCTTTATTCTTTTTAATGGTTCTTGGTGTTGAATTTGCAAATTTTAAAGTATAGTAGTTTCGTACCCTTGTATAAGGATAGGGAAGCTTGTATGTGTATTGGTGTATTGTTTAAAGATAAAGTGCTTGATCGAATAGGAAAAGATTGAGCCAAGAAAATTGTTTACGGCTGTTTATATAGGTAGTTTCTTTGAATTTGAAGTTGCTGGAAGTTTAATTTCAATAAAAATGCCAGGGGCTTAATCACAATATCCAGAACTAATAATTCTGATCTAATCACTTGTATCAACGCTTGTATGTATGTATCAACAACGACACTTTGCTAAATAGATTGAACGACCGCGTATCCGCACCTCGTATACTACCAAATGACTAGCTAAAACAGGTCTTGCTCATGATTTATGACACGTCGCAAAAATTGCCGGTATTTTCAGACGGATCAAAGGAGTGACTGGACGTATTGGTATATATAGACTTTGCTTTTATCATCATTTTATTCCAAGTGCCGCCAGAAACCAAGCGACATTACGTTTAATGTCGAGTTGCTGCGTCACAACATCAAAGTCAACGCTCAGCTAACATGGTGCTCCGATGCAGAGGACGCGTTCCAGACATACAAACGTTTATTAGCCCACGCGACGCTCGCTTGGCACACCCCAACCAGCAAGCGATACTTGCTTTGGTCACTGACACATCTGACAACACTGTTGGCTCCGCCCTCCAGCAGCTCGTGGGTGAACACTGGCGACCCCTCGCTTTCTTTTCGAACAGGCTAAGCCCGGCCCAACAAAGCCTACGGTCGTGAGATGCTTGAAATATATCTTGCAATCAAGTATTTCAGATTTATGGTCGAGGGCAGGTCATTCACGGTTTTCACAGACCACAGACCACTGACCTTTGCTTTTAAACAAAAGCCCAAAAAATGTTCGCCACGCCAATTCAGATACTTGGACTTCATTGGACAATTATTCACGACTGACATCAGGCATATCTCTGGAAAAGACAAGGTAGTCGCTAAACTATCTTCCGAGTTGATGAAATTGCCACCACCATCCATTTTCAAGCTCTCGCACATTCACAACAAGTTAACGAGGACATCAGAAGGTTCCTGCGGAAAGAAGGTGCAACTGCCAGGTACCGAAATCAGCGTGTTTGGCGACGTGTCACCACAAGTCGCATCTCCTTTTTTGACACGAGCATTCAGGAAACAAGCATCCAACTTGTCACATCCTGGATTGATAGCAACCGTCAAGCTGGTTACGCAACGTTACGTGTAGCCGTCAATTGCCTGTTTGAAAAACGTAACGGTACCTGCTCACCTGCGTCGATCGTTCCACTCGCTGGCCTGCAGCAATCCCCTTTGTGAAGATAAATGCGGACACTGTTGGCAAATCCTTTTTCCAAAGTGGGTGGCACGCTTTGGAATTCCGTTACGTATCACCACGGACCAGTGTAGACAATTTGAGTCGAATCTTTTCAATAGCCTCATCAATAAATTGATCGGTTCAACCCAGTTTCAAACCACCTCATTCCATCCTGCTGACAACAGACTTGTTGAACGTTTTCACCGACAACCCAAAGCAGCATTTAGATGTCACGGCGGCGGCACGCGGCGGTGAAAACTGGATTGACATTTTGCCAATGGTTCTGCTTGGCATCAGAGCAGCCTGGCGAGAGGACCTATCTGCGACGTCATCGGACCTGGTTTACGGCGAAACGATCCGGCTTCCTGGTGAATTCTTGTCTGCACGTACAAGAGAACATGACAGCTAAGATCCTGCAAACTTCGCTGAGGAAATAGAGCAATGTTTCCAGGAATTGCACCCTGTTGGTGGCACGGGTCATAACAAGAAACTCGTCTTCCTTTTCAACGATCTTCAGACGTCGTCACATCTATTTCTCAGACAAGAGGTCTACTAAGGTTCATGTCACCCGGTCTACAAAGGACCCTTCAAAGTTGAAGCAAGAAATGACAGAAATTCTACGCTACAGCTGCGAAATGAAATCACCGTAGTTTCGATGGATCGTCTTGAACCAGCCTACGTCGCAACCGATAAAGCAGAGTCTACATCAACATGACCACCAAAACAGGACCATAATCCGGCAACAGCGCCTCATTCGACCTTGCCTCAACAGCAAGAGATGGACAACCCAACAACAACCTCAAGAAGAAGTGAACCGTGTTCGGTTTACTTAAATTTTGAATACAAGTATTCATTTATTCAAATTTTGAATACCAATATTCAATATTTCATTCAGGTATTGAATACAAAATAAAGAATCTTGGTCGAAAAAGTAGTTGTATGAATACGAATACCCAACTTTGAAAATCTATTCGAATAGTGTTCGAATACCGCAAAAAGTAGCTTGAATAAGATCCAGAATACCGTGTTTTCGAATACTACCCAACTCTGATTGGAGAGACGGTTAGTATCTGGCATCGGTACAAGACAGTTGATATTTAGACATATATTTTTTATCTATGATATTCAGCCTCAGAACCCTTTCGTAACGCGACGCGCATCATAAGCCTAGTTTACACCGATAACTCGTTTAGTTCGGTCCGATAAGACCAAGGGGGTGGGGATAGTACGGTAGGAGTAGTTAGGGCTAACCCACTTCTAGACCAAATTTGCTATGAAATGGTGAATGCGCGAGATGTGACGTCGTCCGTCGTCGGCGTCTTGTGTGGGGGTTGGTGGGGGTTGGGGTGGGGGTCGTCGGTGGGGGTCTTGAGTGGGGGTGGGGGTCTTCGGTGGGAGTCTTAAGTGGGGGTTGGGGTGGGGGTCTTAAGTGGGGGTCTTGAGTGGAGGTCTTGAGTGGGAGACTTGAGTGGGGGTCTTCGGTGGGGTCTTCAGTGGGGGGTGGGGAATGTCATTACATTCTATAAACAAAAAAAGTTCATGATTCAAGCCTAGAAGAAATTGAATATTGTGGGTAAGTGTTATCATCGTTGTGGTTTACCAACCACAACAGTTCTAAATCTAGCTCGAATGTGGTTTTCTTATCAGTAACAAGTCTCAGCCTGCGGTTTTCTTATCAACAGTAAACAGGATGTGGTTTTCACGTCACACTCCTCTTATCAACACTTCTAAATTTAGCTCGAATGCGGTTTTCTTATCAGTAACAAGTCTCAGCCTGCGGTTTTCTTATCAACAGTAGACAGGATGTGGTTTTCACGTCACACACTCGTATCAAACAGGTCAACAGTTCTAAATTTAGCTCGAATGTGGTTTTCTCATCACCATTAGACAGGATGTGGTTTTCACGTCACACACACTCTTATCAACAGTTCTAAATTTAGCCTGAATGTGGTTTTCTTATCAATAACTGAGTAAAACACACACTCTTGTTCAACTGTATTTATTTCAAAATAGGAACAAAATTTTCAACATCTTCTAAATAGCCCTCGAGATCTAGACGCTTCATGGTCTGCAGGAAACTATGTAGGTCTGATGTATCCAGGAACAGATCGCAGGCGTCGGCAGCTTCTTCGTATTTTTCAGCAATCCTCCTACATTCCTCTTCGCTATGGAATCTCTCAAAACCATAGATAGTCTCGTGTTCAGCATCAAATTGCAAATTTCGGAATCGTTGTGACAAGCTTTCTACAGCGGGAACCAGATTATGTAATCGTCTAGTCCCGATACCGGTGTAAGCTAACCACATCTTGAGTGCTAAATGTGGACTGTGAAACATCCTTTATAGTAGATCTAACCGCAGTCGGTGAACTGATAAGAAAACCGCAGACAGATGCCAATTATTGAATGTGGTGAGCCGACGTCGCGTTGATTGTATAAATAGTCTTGCGGTTTTTAGGTGCCCCATCATTTACGATTGAGTTGTTGTTGGTAGATGTTGAGTACTGCTACTGTTACAAACAATAATTATCACAACATGAAATTATTTGAAGAAATTGCATTCTTGAGCAGTTGCATTGTTGCAAAGTACCAAGAGGCATATCCCCTACTATGTACCGATGAGGATCAAAAGCGTTGGCTGAAGAATATAAATAAAAGCATCCGAGACTTCCAAAGGGCGATGGCTGCACCACTATCCATTGGATTAAGAAAAAGGTTGGTGGCCAATTTGGGCCATTTGAAAAGATTCCGGATGCTTATCAAGTCGAAATTTGAGGCACATGTGGGTGGAGGACACAAGCGCAGTAGTCGAGTCAAGTGGGAGGACCTGAAAACATCGTTTGACTCCCGCATAAGGACTGGGGTAATTATCAACCAAACACACTTGAATCTAGGGGATTTTTTTGGTGATTCATTCTTCCTATTCAAAGTAAGAATCAACAAAATTTTGAAAGAGTTCAGTGCCATAAAAGTGAATGCAACTTTTTGCGGTGAATTCGTTGTTAGCAAAGATAACGTTGAACACCTCGAATATAAATATTTTCCCACAAAAAATCAAACTTTGGACATGGGGACCAATTTGATTGAGTGGTTTGACAATTTTATCAGTAGGCCAATTTTACAAAAAATGGAGGATTTTCAAGAACGTGACAGTGGGTGGGCATTAAGAAGAATTATCAGTTTAGAGAATTGTATCAATAAACATAGCTTTGGGGTAGGTGCTTCATCCTACATTCCTTTGCCCAATCAAATTTCGAAGAAAAAAGCATGTGTTAACATTAAAAATGATGATAACGCATGCTTTTATTGGTGTATAGTCGCTGCTTTGTACCCCAGTAAAATCCATTCCGATAGAGTTGAATCATATCCACATTACACCCGCGTCCTTAATACAGAGGGTTTGGATTTTCCAATGACAGTCAACAAAATTCATAAATTCGAAAAATTAAATAATATAAGTGTGAATGTTTATATGTTGGAGATGACTCAAAATGAAAAGAATGAATTCTTTAGCGTTCTACCTTGTAGGTTAACAGGTGAAAAATTGGAAAAACACGTCAACCTACTCATCATTCAAAATAAATATTTTCCAAAAATTAATGATTTTGAACCATTGCCAAACATTGAAAATGAGAATGAAATTTCATATCATTATTGCTTGATAAAGGATCTATCCAGGTTAGTGAGATCACAAATTAATAAACATGGGCATAAAATATTCATTTGCGATAGATGTTTGAACTATTTCCAGTCTCAGGAACGCTTGAGTGAACATTCAAGTGTGTGTGAAACAAAAAATGGCTCAAAAATTTCATTCCCCAAATATGATCATGTTTCCTTTAGAAATCATATTTATAAACAAAAAGCACCATTCATCATATATGGGGATTTCGAATCAATTTTGAAGAAAATTCCTGGTGAGTTAACACATCTAAAACTGTCAATTTCCAAGAGCATATTCCATTCAGCATTGGATTTTTATTCAAGTGTTCCTATGACGACTCGCTAACCTTTTACAAAAGCTACCGCGGCGAAGATTGTTTAGGTTGGTTTGGAGATCAACTGAAAAATATTGCGAAATTTGTTGAAGATAAGATGTCTAAAATTGTACCCATGTCGGAAGTGTTGGACAAGAGTATGGCCAAAGAGTGTCACATTTGTGAGAAACCTTTTATTGACACAGATCAGATTGTTGTTGACCATGATCATTTCACGGGAGATATTAGAGGTTTTGCCCTTTGAGTGGGGGGGGTAATTTAAACTTCAAAAAACAATTCATTGTCCCCATTGTATTCCACAATCTCTCAGGTTACGATTCCCATTTCATCCTAAAAGCCATAGAAAGGGTGGAAAAATTCAGTATTCTTCCACTCAATAAAGAAAAATACATTTCCTTCACTCAGTATGATGATGAAACCAGCATAAAATTTAGATATATCGATTCACTACGATTTTTAAATGCATCTTTGAGTTCATTAGCATCCACATTGAAATTGGAGGATTTGATAAATCTAAAGAGAGAATTTTCCTCATGTAATTCAAAACAATTTGAATTATTAACACGTAAGGGGGTTTTTTGTTATGATTATGTTGATAATATGACTAGATTGGAAAAAACAAGTTTACCACCCAAAGAAATGTTCTATTCAAAATTATATGATGAAAATATTAGTGATGAGGAGTATTCACATGCCCAAAAAGTATGGGATGAATTCAATATTCAGAATTTGGGTCAATACAGCGATCTGTATTTAAAAACAGATGTTTTGTTGTTGAGTGATGTTTTTGAAAACTTTAGAATCAATGCACATAACATTTATGGTTTGGATCCAGCGTGGTATTTCACTCTACCAGGTTATACTTGGGATTGTATGCTGAAATATACAAAATGCGAGCTGAGGCTGTTGAAAGACATTGATCAAATTATGTTTATTGAAAAGGGTTTGAGAGGAGGAATTTCAATGTGCTCAAATAGGTATGCTGAAGCAAATAATAAATACATGACGGAATATGATGAATCCAAACCATCAAACTACCTACTCTACCTCGATTTGAATAATCTTTATGGGTGGGCAATGATTCAACATCTACCATACGATGGATTCGGGTGGGTTGATCCCATTGATTTACCAAATTTCGATGTTACTTTAATCGAGGATGATGCTCCAGAGGGTTATATTTTGGAGGTGGATTTGGAATACCCTGAAACACTTCACGACTTGCACAGCGATTTTCCATTCTGCCCCGAACATATGGCCCCTCCAAAGTCCAAATTTCCAAAACTATTAACAACTCTTCACAACAAAACAAAATATGTTATTCATTACCGCAATTTAAAGCAAGCTGTGAGTAATGGTGTCAAAATTACGCAAATACATAGAATTTTAAAATTCAAGCAAAGTTCTTGGTTAAAGGCATACATCGAACTAAACACTCAACTTCGATCAAAAGCCACTAACGATTTCAGCAAAAATCTCTTCAAGTTAATGAATAATGCTGTATTTGGTAAAACAATGGAAAACATTCGAAAACATCGTATTGTGAAATTGGTTAATAAATGGGAGGGTCGATATGGTGCCAACAATCTGATTTCCAATGCAGCATTTCATAATTTAACAATTTTCGCCGAAGATCTGGTAGCTATAGAAATGAAGAAAACAAATCTCATTTTCAATAAACCACTTTACATTGGTATGTGTATTTTAGACATTTCAAAGATTGTAATGTATGATTTTCATTATAATTTCATGTTAAAAAAATCATTTTCTAAAAAACCCAAGCTTCTGTATACGGACACGGACAGTTTCATTTACGATATTGAGTGCAATGATGTGTATGATGAGCTCATCAAAAAAGATCTTTCCAAATTCGACACCAGCGATTATCCTCCAGATAACGTTAATCAGATTCCATTAGTAAATAAAAAAGTTTTGGGGTTAATGAAGGATGAAGCAAATGGTAAAATTATGACACATTTTGTGGGGTTGAGGTCGAAAATGTATTCATATAAAATTCAAGGTGTTCAAAAATGTATGAAAAAAGCAAAAGGTGTAAAGTCTTGTATTGTCAAGAACAAAATTACTTTTGATGATTATGTAAAATGTTTAAAAGAAAATGTTGAAAAAATTGTTGACCAATGCACAATCCGCTCAGTAAAGCATTCCGTTTATAGCACTGAACAAACTAAATTAGCCCTAAATGCCCTAGATGATAAACGCTGTTTGATTGATAATGGTCACGACACCCTCCCATGGGGCCACTATAGTTTACAATATATTGTTGATAGTTGTGGAAATAAAACATTTTTATGATAACATTTTTTTATTCATCATAAGGCGGCGACAGCGTTCACATAAAATTAAGCCCTAAGTACTCGGTGGAATTGATTCATTACACTTTAATGAATTTGAACTATATGATGAGGAATTCGGCGGTACAGAAGTATGAATGTCTATGGATTTTTTACAAAAACAAAATACGTGTTTGCAATCTGGACAGCATACTGAGCCGCTAACACCACCGCCGCCGCCGCCGCCATTTCTATAAACATGTCTATGGGAGTCCTGAAATAAAACCAATTATTGTTTGATGGTGAAAACGATTCTGGTGCGGGGGCTGGTTCTACACACATACGATAGGTGGTTGAGCTCTGAATCCTACAAGGTGTTAAATCACTGATAATCTCAATTAAAAAAAAATTAAATCACACTAACCATGTTTATTCATCCCAACTGTGATCTACCATGTTGGGGTTATCATGTGGGGGTGCCGGCCTGGGTACACCCTCAGGCTCATACCGCGGCTCACATGTCCGCAAATGAACAGCCATTTTCTCCTTTGTCGGAAAATAATGGTGCGGTCTGTTGGGACATTGGAGCCATGATGGATTCTGGGCTCCACATATGACATGATCGAGAACCAACAGTAACGTTGTGAGTGTCATCATGACTAGAACTATAACAATAACGGGAAATACTTCTGTGTTGAAAGCAGAATTCAATCCACCTATATTTTTGGATGAAAATAAAGAATATTTTTTGAGGTTGGCTGATTTTGAATCGTTTATGAGTATACCTAACATACAACCGTGTAGCAATAAAATATATGTAGCGGATAAAGTTATCACAATTCCAGAAGGAACTTACGATTTAAAAGATATTGAAACATATATTAATTATGTAATTGATGACATTTTTGGAGAAAAAGTTGGGTTTAAGATGAAAGCAAACCCCAATACATTAAAATGTCAGCTTTATTGCACAAAGGAAATAGATTTCACACCAAATGACTCCATAGCGAAAATATTGGGTTTTAAGAAACGAAAAATTGCATCAAATAAATTATCTGAATCGGATGAAGTTGTTAATATATTTAAAGTTAATGCAATTTGTGTTGATTGCGACATTTGCATAGGATCATATAGTAATGGTCTACCCGTTCATATAATTCATAAGTTTTTTCCATCTGTTCCTCCAGAGTATAAAATAGTGGAATCACCATCACCAATACTTTATTTCCCCATCAGCGTCAAGACAATCAACAACATCACTGTTAAAATAGTAGATCAAGACGGTGATTTGATTAATTTCCGAAACGAGACCATAACAGTTCGATTACATCCTATTTCCCATACTTTGATGATGATACTTTTCGCTTACTTGCTCCAATTGTAGCTTTTCTGCAATGCTACAGACCCAATAATAAAAGAAAATTTCAAAAATTCTGTTGGTGAACGAAAGCTTTTATGTATAGCTTTCTTAGCAAAAAAAGAGAATCATCCAAGTAAATTGCCCTGTTTGTGTTAAAACAAGCAATGTTTTATTTCACAAGAATTTTATTCATCAATAACACATCGGACGCGTGTCTCTTTATCAGTCAACCACAACCTTGAACTTAGCGCTATAGTTGCTATATGTACTTTATAGATAAATTAAACCTATGAATTCATAGGAATTTTACTTACAATTTGTGTCAGTAACATTCTAAGTTGTTCATATAAAGATATTATGGGACACTCTACAAATGTATTGAACTCCAATTTACCGGAATTTTGTAGGGAATTTTCAAATTCATTATATTCAAAAAAGCGACCATCTTGAATGAAGTATAACAATCCATTCACATATCGAAAAACTGTGGTGAATAATGGTGGTATACCATTAAAATGTATTGATGTGTAGCCAAAGGACTCTGGCTGTAGAGTACACTCATCGAAATTTACAAAGTTATTATCATCATAAAAGAAGATGGTTTTTCCAGAATAGGTATTGACTGCTCCAAATAACTTTCTACCATCCACAAATGGTTCAAATCTTTTTGTTATATTGATTCGGTCAATAAATCTAAATCTATCCTCGCTAAGTATATATAAATAATCATTTATAACTACAGCTATCTGTCCCGATGGTCTTTTATACACAGCTGTTAGTTTTTCAAACGGTGGCCGGAATTCAAGTAGCAGACGAATCGGTAGAGCTTTTGAGGTGAACATTTTTGATTTCAAACTCATTATCCACAATTTTTCCCTATAAAAAATATATAAATGTTGATTGTGTATAAGATATAACAATTGACTTGGATCGGCATCACAAATATCATAGATTGAGAATTTTTTAGATTTGAAGCAATAATTTGAGTTGTTACAGGTTGTTGGTTTATCGGTGGTTGTGGTGGTGGTGGTGGAGGACTTGTTAGAACTTGCTTTCTCACACCATATAAGTTTTATATGCCTTTGATATCATCTTGATTCAGAGCAGTTTTTCCATACAATGGAAACATAAGTGAACTATTATCCAATGAATGACCTAAACTTAAGACGTGACCAATTTCATGTGCCAAACTTGATAAAAAGTTTAGCTGATTGTCGAGTATTTCTCCATCAAGTCCATAGTACCAATTTTTACTGGAATCCATATGAATTTCACGACAATGATTGTCTTGTGGTGGGAAAGCGTGTGCCAAAACTTTACCGGAACCATCAAATGGGAAGTCGCAATGACCACTCATACATCTTCGATTATTACTATGATTGAATGATGCAAATGAAATAATTATATCTGGATTTATGGCATTCCTCTCAAATGTCAAATTTGCATGTTCAGACCACATTGCAAATGCTCTCTCAATCACAGGATTTACATCTTGTGCGAGTGTTGTTCGACTGTAGTACCATTTCAAAACGTGTTTATTCCAAGCGTTTTTCAGTATAAATGACTCTGGATAATCACTCATACCACATCTCGGTCTGCTCATAAACTCTAATGTTTCATTATTTTCAGCACCATCAACCGGTAATGAGTAGTTCTCCTGAAATTGCACCAATGCATCTGTTTGTAATGCATTCTCCATAGGTGTATAATATCCATATCTTATCAGATACTCTGTAACATTCACTTCAGCTGTGGTGAGGTGAAAGCACATCAAAATCATTAGATGTTTCATTGTCGCCCGTTATCGCTAAACTGATTAAAATTCACAATTCAAACCCCTTTTATAAAGTTTTTTTATTCAAATAATGTTTTGATACAAATATGACAGGCGAGTTTATATGTACAATATGGATCCTCATCATCGATTCCAGAATCATCTTCATCTGATGTGTCATTGTTAATTTTTATACTAATGGATATATTGTGGCGATATTTATCTAATTCACCCAACAGGTATAATTTTTTTAAATTCAGCTACTTTTCAATGTGAATCATCTTTATATGATTGAATTAAACAAAACCTGTCTTGTTGAAAACCACAAAGCAAACCGATCCTGAATTTATACCTGAAATTTTATAATCAGTGAACTAATACTGCATGCTACATTTGTTCATTTTATTTTCATATAACCACAATTGCTTATGAGATGTTTTTGTTAATGTTTTGTGTTGTTTTGTTGTTTTCTTGTGTTCTTGTTTTCTTGTTGTCTTGTTTTCTTGTTTTCTTGTTTTCTTGTGTTCTTGTTTTCTTGTTTTCTTGTTTTCTTGTTTTCTTGTGTTCTTGTTTTCTTGTTTTCTTGTTTTCTTGTGTTCTTGTTTTCTTGTGTTCTTGTGTTCTTGGGTTCTTGTGTTCTTGTTTTCTTGTGTTCTTGTGTTCTTGTGTTCTTGTTTTCTTATTTTCTTGTTTTCTTGTGTTCTTGTTTTCTTGTGTTCTTGTGTTCTTGTGTTCTTGTTTTCTTGTGTTCTTGTTTTCTTGTGTTCTTGTTTTCTTGTTTTCTTGTTGTCTTGTTTTCTTGTGTTCTTGTTTTCTTGTGTTCTTGTTTTCTTGTTTTCTTGTGTTCTTGTTTTCTTGTTTTCTTGTTTTCTTGTTTTCTTGTTTTCTTGTGTTTTTGTTTTCTTGTGTTCTTGTGCTCTTGTTTTCTTGTTTTCTTGTGTTCTTGTGTTCTTGTGTTCTTGTTTTCTTGTTTTCTTGTGTTCTTGTTTTCTTGTGTTCTTGTTTTCTTGTGTTCTTGTGTTTTTGTTGTCTTGTTTTCTTGTGTTCTTGTGTTCTTGTTTTCTTGTTTTCTTGTGTTCTTGTGTTTTTGTTGTCTTGTTTTCTTGTTTTCTTGTTTTCTTGTGTTCTTGTTTTCTTGTGTTCTTGTTTTCTTGTTTTCTTGTTTTCTTGTGTTCTTGTTTTCTTGTGTTCTTGTTTTCTTGTGTTCTTGTTTTCTTGTTTTCTTGTGTTCTTGTGTTCTTGTGTTCTTGTGTTCTTGTTTTCTTGTTTTCCTGTTTTCTTGTTTTCTTGTTTTCTTGTTTTCTTGTGTTCTTGTTTTCTTGTTTTCTTGTTTTCTTGTTTTCTTGTGTTCTTGTTTTCTTGTTTTCTTGTGTTCTTGTTTTCTTGTGTTCTTGTGTTCTTGTTTTCTTGTTTTCTTGTTTTCTTGTTTTCTTGTTTTCTTGTTTTCTTGTTTTCTTGAGTTCTTGTTTTCTTGTTTTCTTGTGTTCTTGTTTTCATGTTTTCATGTTTTCTTGTTTTCTTGTTTTCTTGTTTTCTTGTTTTCTTGTTTTCTTGTTTTCTTGTGTTCTTGTTTTCATGTTTTCATGTTTTCTTGTTTTCTTGTTTTCTTGTGTTCTTGTGTTCTTGTTTTCTTGTTTTCTTGTGTTCTTGTGTTCTTGTTTTCTTGTGTTCTTGTTTTCTTGTTCTCTTGTTTTCTTGTGTTCTTGTGTTCTTGTGTTCTTGTTTTCTTGTGATCTTGTTTTCTTGTTGTCTTGTTTTCTTGTTTTCTTGTTTTCTTGTGTTCTTGTGTTCTTGTGTTCTTGTGTTCTTGTTTTCTTGTTTTCTTGTGTTCTTGTTTTCATGTTTTCATGTTTTCTTGTTTTCTTGTTTTCTTGCTGTTGTAGTTACTGAGACTTGTTATTGAGATAAGAAAACCACATTCATCCTAAATTTAGAACTGTTGATAAGAGGAGTGTGATGTTGATAAGGCTGTGGTTGGTGTGATAAGAAACCCACATCCTGTTTACTGTTGATAAAAACACCGCATTCAACCTGAATTTAGAACTGTTGATGAGAGTGTGACGTGAAAACCACATCCTGTCTACTGGTGATAAGAAAACCACATTTGAGCTAAATTTAGAAGCGTTGATACGAGTGTGTGACGTGAAAACCACATCCTGTTCACTGATGATAAGAAAACCGCATTCAGGCTAAATTTAGAAGTGTTGATAAGAGAAGTGTGACGTGAAAACCACATCCTGTTAACGGTTGATAATAAAACCGCAGGCTGAGACTTGTTACTGATAAGAAAACCACATTCAGGCTAAATTTAGAAATGTTGATAAGAGTGTGACGTGAAAATCACATCCTGTTTACTGTTGATAAGAAAACCGCAGGCTGAGACTTGTTACTGATAAGAAAACCACATTCGGGCTAAATTTAGAAGTGTTGATAAGAGTGTGACGTGAAACCACATCCTGTTTACTGTTGATAAGAAAACCGCAGGCTGAGACTTGTTACTGATAAGAAAACCACATTCGAGCTAAATTTAGAACTGTTGTGGTTGGTGTGAAAACCACAACGATGATAACACTTACCCACAATATTCAATTTCTTCTAGGCTTGAATCATGAACTTTTTTTGTTTATAGAATGTAATGTCATTCCCCACCCCCCACTCAAGACCCCCACCGAAGACCCCCACTTAAGTCTCCCACTCAAGACCCCCACTCAAGACCCCCACTTAAGACCCCCACCCCAACCCCCACTTAAGACTCCCACCGAAGACCCCGACCCCCACTCAAGACCCCCACCGACAAAACCCCCACCCCAACCACCACCAACCCCCACACAAGACGCCGACGACGGATGACGTCACATCTCGCGCATTCACCATTTCATAGCAAATTTGGTCTAGAAGTGGGTTAGCCCTAACTACTGGTAGGACCAATGCTTGCTTCTCGCCCGTTTACACCGTTTTGCAACGCGTGAACTAAATGAGTGTAGGAAGTCACTTCAATGATTATTTCTTAGAGCTGACATCATTGTGATTAGTAACCATAGTTATTATATAATAATAACCAGTAGTAAAAATTGTCATCTAAAACTGATACGTATATCTGTGTATGTAGTGTACTGCTCCTGTACTTTTACAGTAATATAAACTGGTATACATCGTGGCAGCATTTTAGTCATCGGAATCAAAGAAGTACTACAGGTTATGGGCCCAGGAACGTAGAGAAAAAAAGAAAAAGGGTTGATGACAAGAACCTGTCAAGTGACAGAATCGTCAAAAAGGTGAAGTTAGAAGTCTTGCTGAATTGGTGGAATTTGCTGGAAACTTGGCTGGAATTAAGCAACGTGGAAGCACGGAATAATGGCCGAGAAGCAACAAATCTTCTATGTAAAACCGTTTGACGGAAATGGGTTCTCAAATTGGAATTTCCGAATCAAGCTTTTATTGGAGCAGCAAGGTGTACTACACGTGTTGACAAAAGAAGTCCCATTGGAAACGTCAGATGAGTATTTGCCATTCATGAATAGTGATGTGAAAGATCGAAATCTTATTGTACAATGTGTAAATGATAACATACTAGAAATGCTGAAGGAAAAGAAGCTGGCGAAGGAAATCATGCAGTGTCTGAGTGCAACGTATGAGAAGAAAGGAATCTCTACCCAGGTCACATTGCAGAGAAAATTGAGGAGCTTAATTTTCAATGAAGGTCAGTCTCTTAATGATTTTTTCACTGTCTTTGAGAAGACTATTCATGAGTTAAGAGCTGCTGGAGGAAATATTGACAATAAAGAATTGACACTCCAACTATTGTCAAGCATGCCTGATAGTTTTCAAGCTGTGACAACAGCTATTGACGTAATGTTTTGTCAGAATCCAGAACAATTCACATTGGATTTTGTCAAAAATAAATTGTTGATGGAAGAGGCTCGTCAGAATAAAAATAAATCATTTGGAGGAGATGACAATATGGCTTTTTCATCAGACTACAGAAACAGAGGATCTGGAAGTCGGGGTAGAGGATATTTCAATCAATTAAGAGGACGAAGAGAAAGTCAAAATCAAGTTCCTGATGTAAATAGAAGTTTTCCTTATAGATGTCATAACTGTAATCAAGTGGGTCACAAACGGGCGCAGTGTCTCAAAAATCGGGAAAGGTCTGGTCAATCTGGAAATGAAAGAAGAACTTCTGAAAATCACTATGTAGCATGTGCACAACCCTCAACGTCAAATAGAACTGGCGAACAAGAAGAATCAGGTGTAACATTTCTATCATCAGTGGAATCTGATATTGTGAATGAGGATGCATGTATAACTTGTCGCAGTAACATGATAAACTTTGTGATTGATAGTGGAGCTACACACCATCTAGTAGGTACCAACTATAAATGTTTTTTAGATAATTGCAAGGAAGTTAATTATGCAATTCGTGTTGCCAAGAAGGGAGAATCAATCAATGCTACCGTGCAAGGAAATCTACATGCGGAGTCTGATACTGGAAAAAGTATCAAGATTGAAAATATCTGGGTATGCAACAATCTAGCGTACAACTTACTGTCCGTGAGAAGGATGGAGGAAAGTGGTCTGGAAGTAGTGTTCAAGAAAAAGAAAGTCCAGGTATTCAAAAATCAAGATTTGATATTGGAAGAAAGATTGAAAGGAAATTTATACATCACAACCTTCATTGTGAAACCAGAAAAATGTCAAAGTTTGATGATTTTGGATGTGGCTGAAAAGCAATGGCTCTTGCATAGAAAAATGGGTCATTCATCAAGGTTTCCTGCACCAGAACTCTGTGAAATCTGTATCAAGGCTAAACAATGTCGTTTGCCTTTAGCAAAGTTACCTGAGGAAAGAAGACCTGGAAGAATTTTGGAAGTGGTATCCAGTTATGTTTGTGGACCTATAAAACCTGCTACTTATGATGGGTATAACTATTTCGTCACATTCATAGATCATTTTTCTCATTTTTGCATGTGTTTTCTGTTGAGAAACAAAAATGAGGTTCTGGAATATTTCAAGGCATATGTTTCTATGGCTGAGGCAAAATTCAACAGGCATGTGGAAAATATTCGTTGCGACAATGGAGGAGAATATGCGAGCAAAAATTTTCAAGGTTTTTGCAGAGAAAAGGGTATCAAGATTCAATATACAGTGCCATACAATCCCGAACAAAATGGTGTAGCTGAACGTTTCAACAGGACAATAATGGATAAGGCAAGATGTCTCATTTATGATGCAAATATGGCCGAGCATTTTTGGGAAGAAGCTGTTAGAGTTGCTGTCTACTTAATCAATCGAACACCGACAAAAGTATTAAGGCAAGACGAAACTCCAGCTGACATTTGGTATGGGAAAAAACCGAATATGGAAAAGATAAAACTTTTTGGTTGCACAGCATACAATTTAACTCCAAAGAAAATCAGAAATTCCAAATTGGATCCTCATTGTAAAAAGGTTTTAATGATTGGATATACTGATAATGGATGGAGGCTGGATCTGGAGTGAATCTGATCAAAAAGTAATTCATGGAAGAAATGTGATATTCGATGAAACTTGCAAGGAAAACGTTGAAAGAGTGATATTGAAAGAATGTGACTTAGATAAAGATACTGAAGAAGATCTTGGACGAAAAGATCCTACTGAATATTCAACTGAGATCTATGAAGACCGAAACAAGATGATTACTCGACGAAGTCAAAGAATTATTAAAAAACCTCAACATCTTGATGATTACTACCTAGATGAAGACTTTGATGAGGAAAATCTACTAGCAGCTTTGTCTGTGGGAAATCTACTTCATGATGTACCGAAAACCTATACTGAGGCTGTTGCTCAAGGAAATGGATGGAAAGAAGCTGTCAAGGAAGAACTGCAATACTTAGAGGAAAACAACACATGGAAACTGGTAGTCCCTCCATGCAATGTTGAAGTGATTGATTCAAAATGGGTATTTAGGGGAAAGGAGGTGAATGGGATAGTTGAGAAGAAACAAGGAAATTGAAAGAGAAACGAAAGCAAGTTCAAGAACATAACAAGAAAGCCAAGGAACAGTTAGAAGAAGTTCACAAAGAAAAATCTCTAAAAGGAATGAAGAAAGAAGATAATCAATCATGTAGAAAGATTGCATCAACTCTCGAAACCAAACGCAGTAAACATATTCATGTTAAACATTATTTTGTTAGGGACCTTGTTATTAAAGAACAGGTGATTTTACATTATATTCCAACAGAAGATCAACAAGCTGATATGTTCACTAAAGCTCTAACTAATAACAAGTTCAAATATTTCAGGAAATCTATTGGTGTCATAGAAGTGTGATTAGAATTATTCTATTCCCACTTTTATGAGAAAATATATTTTTTTTTGTATAGTTTTGTTTGTATACGTTTATGATAATCATAGAATTGTGGGGAAGTGTAGGAAGTCACTTCAATGATTATTTCTTAGAGCTGACATCATTGTGATTAGTAACCATAGTTATTATATATTAATAACCAGTAGTAAAAATTGTCATCTAAAACTGATACGTCGATCTGTGTATGTAGTCTACTGCTCCTGTACTTTTACAGTAATATAAACTGGTATACATCGTGGCAGCATTTTAGTCATCGGAATCAAAGAAGTACTACAATGAGTACTCGCGCAATTCGTCAAATGTCGAAAACAAGTCGAAATTATTTATCAACACAATTCGTAAAAAGAACATAAGTGCCCACGCTCAGATTGCCTTAGAAACTCAGAGCCAACACAATTCACAATAATAACAATCAACATAACCTCATAATTTTAATCCAGATTGAACCAAATTAAGTTCGGTACACCTGCTGATGCATACCGAACCAAGAGTGGACCAGCTTAGTTCGCAACTGTTTACACCATTTGGTGTAAACTAGGCTATAGTATTGTAGTCTCAATAGATGTTTCTAAAACAATCTCGCCTTCAACAGTTGTTTTACTCCCATCACACATCCAACCCCATACAGACTTTCGACGGATAGCGTTGCGTTTACAAGAGCACAAATTGATAAAAAAACTTTTTCGGGAAAAACTGATTATTGATAAATAAATTTGCTTGTAAAAAAAAACGCGATTCACTAAGAGAAAAAAAAAAGATTTTTTATACAGGGTTCGCAAAAACCTGATTTTTTTCAAGAGTAAACCACCTTAATTTTTATTTTTAAGCAAAATTCCAATTATTCTATTATTTGATTCTGGACAGCTTGAAGGTTGAAATACATATAGCAATAATGACTTTATCTTCAATACAAGGGTATCAAAAAGTTCCAAAGATTGATTTTTGTGTGATATAAAATATTTATTTTGAAGAAAAAAAGATCCTGGGTCTTCCCGAAAGGTGGTGGTAGGAATGTATTCAGAAGTTTAAAATTAGAATCTACAGTCAAAGTGTAGATGTTTACAAAAGATTAGAAAAACTAAAAAGATCTAGGTATTATTTCAACTCTCGTATTTGACTCACAAGCGTTATTCTAAGTTACTTTTCTAAGGGTGGATCGTATTTTTCTTACAAGCAATTTTCTTTTATCAAGAGTGCAGAGTGGGTTTCTCCCAAGAAATCAAATTTTTATCAATTTGTGCTCTTGTGAACCCTATCCGTGGACAGTCTGTATAGATATGTAAGTTTATTTGATTTACAAAATCTCATTTTTTATCTTTCTTCGTTTTGGAAATATTCTCAGAATAGGTAATATAACTTTCAACTCCATCTACCTACATATCTCGAAAATGAATCATTTCAGGACAAATATTTATATGGAGAGTTCTTTTTCTTTTTGGACGAAGAATAATATGTATGTGGTTAAAAGTTGAATTGTTTCAATTTAATTTTCGAACACTTTGTATTGGTAATAACTATCGATTACTTACTTTCTTTGATAATCATATGACTTTATGTAGGTACGTATCAGTACATAAATGTACCTAATCTATTGGGATAATATTCATTTATTTTGATATTTTCAATCTTCTACGCCAATGAAAACAATAAACAGTATGATCATTTTACGTGACCACTTGAAGTACTTACGTGGGTAAGATAACTTATCGTTTTAGCCCGATAAATTAATTTTAACAAAGCTTTTCCAAGTAACCAGACCAGTCTCATAATGATATGTTGATATTGTTTTGATCTGACTTCTGGAATGTGCGGCGTTTATATGATCTCTAATGTGCATTAAAATGATTTTTTTCATAAAATACAGTGTGTTTTTAGTGTTGAGTTATATGACTGTGAGTGAGGCTAATTTCAATAGTAAGTTTTGGTAGAATGTTACCCCAAAAGTTAAAGTTTTAAGTAAAATGATATAAGTAACAAGCTTCTTTAACAAATATTGAGAAGAATTATATATCACTTTATTCCAGCGGTATATACAGGGTGTAGCGTGGACCACTGGTTGCGATATCCGAAACGGTAGAAGTGCTCATTACTTTTTCAGATATTGTGAATTGTGAACATTACCAATGTCAATTTTGTCCACACGCTTTATACAGGGTGGTTCAAAAAGCGCGCCGGTTTTGATCGCTCGCCATTTGGTTGTTTGTTGCTTAGCAACATCGATTCGTATAAAAATGACAACTGCTAACATTCCGATTTCATAGTGTGTGTCATGCGCCACCTGTCACACTACCGGCGAAACAATTGCGTTGCTTTATGAGAAATTCCCGAATCGGATCATCTCGCTGCGTGGTGACCACCAATGGCCACCAAGGTCGTGTGATCTAACCGTGTGATTTTTTTCTTTGGGGTTTTGTCAAATCACTAGTTCACATCAATAAACCTCAAAACATCCGCGATTTACAGGAAGAAATCTGACGAATTATTGGCGAAATCAAAATCCAAATTTTGAAACAGTAATTAACAATTTCACGGAGAGAGTTTTGGCATGCCTTCAAAGTAGAGGGGTCCATATGCCCGATATTATTCTCCATACCTGAAATGAAAAGGTTTGATGAACAGGTTTATGTCCTTTGTAAATGTGTAAAAAATTAGGTTCCCTTTTTGATATATTGAAACCGGCGCGCTTTTTGAACCACCCTTTATTAGCTTCACTTGTATGTTTGTAACAGAATCTTGGAAATCGATTTTTATACCCATTTCGAATGCCCAAGATTAGTTAAGAACCGATGACAATTGAATTTTGGTCAAAAAAGACTTAGAACGTTAACAGTAATGTTTAATTTAACAGAAATCACAATTATTGTCATTTATCATCAGGTGGATGGAAAACTGATTGACGGAACTGTAATTATCCTTGAACCGCCCATCTGATGCAACGTTGCCAAGGAGCAAAAAAAATCACAATGGATTTTTAAACGCTTTATATTAGCCTCACTTGTATGTTTGTTTTTAACAAAATCTTGGAACACGATTTCTACCCACTTCAAATGCCCATATTGATTCGAAACTTTGCCTACTGGTCAAGAAAGAACCAATGACGAATTAATTCACGCTTCCGAACTAAAAAGTAAAAAATGAATTATAGTTAAAAAAAAAACACAAAACACACTTTCGAACCAAAAATTTGAAAATATTTTTTAATTTAAGAATAAAATAATAATTAACGAGAAAATTGATGTCATTGTGATGAAAGCGTGGGGTGCTTTGTAACACATTTATACACTAATGGTGGGTCCCAATGTATTGTGCGTATTTCAAGTACGGCGTTTTCGCGTTTCGCGATAGGTACTCCATTATGGCAAAATGCCTTGCAGCCGAGTGACCGCCGGCGTGCCAAATTGATACTCCTCAGGTGATAACTGCCTGGACTTTGCCAATGAGAATTGCAGGCAATGCCGTTACTACAAAGTTACATTGCCATCATGGCATGATTGCTGGGTTTGTTTTTCTTTTTCTGAAAATTATACTTTTTGGACTATGTTGGTTCTTTCATAATTTAGAACGTATATTATATTTTGACGATATTCCGTTGAAACCATATTTCATGAGTGATATTTGTAATTTTAGTTTCGAAATCTATAAAATTCAACAGAACTTTCAACAAGCAGATCAAGAAACTGAGCTTGAATGTTCCTTAGATTGTCATTTTTGTAACACACTTTCAAATAGCATCTTTCTAATTTCAGAGTTTCAGTCTTCACTAGGACATATCAAAACAAAGACTTCAGATGATGTTCAGCAATCGGCAGTAGAGTCTTTGATTCAGAGAATTTTGCCAAATAGATTCACGGACTTCGTAGTTACAGTAAATTCCACCTTCACTAATGACGGAAAGGAATCATTCAAGGTAGGTTTTCAGAAGGTACATGAAAATCCATACTTTATCACAAAAATCATAATTGAACTACGAATCATCACAACAATATGCCGGTAGGCACTATAGTCACAATTTTTTTTCCAAATAAAAACGACTTATTAAGCGTTTAGAAAAAATGATTGATCTTTCACATTTAGAAGTTGGAACTGTGAATTCTCAGATTTACTATATTAGCATACTTGCATTTTACTTGGAACGAAAAGGTACAACAGTTTACGTACACTTATGATAAATATTAAACAACACAAATTGTAATTATAATCTTCTCAACAGAATAATGATTGCAACTCATAGGTATCAAAAACCCGTCAGTGGTAATTCAACGGAACTCCGACATGCATGTAGCAAATCTCGGATTTGAATGAATTCGTAGATTTTGCAGTGTTTTGATAAGTTGGACAAATTAAACATGGCACTCAAGAATTATAGGGAATGTTGACCGCATTGTTGAGTTTCCTCTGAAAGGAATAAAGTACTTATTGGAATAAGATCATGTTTCCAGATGTCCAATTTTCATTGTATTCAAGATTTAAGGTGTTTTGGGTTCAAAAATAACATTCACTCACTTTAAAATCCATCAGGTTGACAAAACAATAGAAGCCTGGGATGTGATTATTGTATGATATGTATATCGCTTTAAGCATAATGTAACGAATTTGGCTATAGAAAAAACTTGTCTAGTTCTCATTTATTTATTCAAAGTCACTACAGCACAACCACAAATATTCATGTTCTCAGGCGCAGCCTGTTTATGTTTCGCGATCTATATTTCGCGGCCAATCAATAACTGAACTGAACTGACGGCCCCGCAGTCTTGTATATCCTAGGCGCATTCGCCGAAAATGCAAGAATACCCCAGATCTTTCGAGAACTATCTATAAGCTTCCACCGCGTTCGCGCACCAACACAGTGGCTCAGATCCCGCGTTGCAGGGCAAATATCGGCGTCAAAATGTTCGCATCTCTGGCCATTGCTGTAAAGGGACATGAAGGTTTCCAGTGACAGTCCTCCTTGAGTGACCTGACCTGCCTTACTTCAGCCTCCTGATCGTCATGATTCCCGGCATACCCGGCCAAACGGTTGAAATGAGCGACCCTAGGTTTTTCTCGTGGTGGCTTCCTGATCCTGTAGACGGCGTCATTGATTCGCTTCCAAGAACTTCGCAGTTTTCGAAAAAAGCCACGTCGCCTCTGTGGGTTGTGTAGCCAAACCAGATCCCCAACCTGGAACACACCTTCCACGGCATTCACGTCGTAGGCCTCCTTCATCCTGTCGCTGGCACTTTGAATGTTCAGACGGACTCGCTGGTGAATATCGTTCATTTTTCTGCAAAGATCGCTTGCGTAGTCTTTTCCAGCAACATCTTCACCAGGCGGACAGCCAAACTTCAGATCGCAGGGTAGCCGGAGTTCGCGACCCATGATTATTCTAGCAGGAGTTTCGCCTGTTGATTCGTGCACTGCAAAGAGGAACAGGTGGAGGTGTTTTTGATGGTCAGAGACAACTTTGACCAAATGTCGGTTGATGGTCCTGTTCATTCGCTTCACCATGCCATCTTATTGTGGGTGCAGCGCAGTCGTTCTTCTCTTCTTGATCTTTCAGACTTCACAAACATTCTAGAAAAACGCCGATTCAAAGTTTCAGCCCTGGTTCGAATGCAGCTCCAATGGAAGACCAAAACGGTACATCCATTCCTCAACCAGTACATCAGCTACTGTTGCCGCTTCTTGGTTTGGCAAGACATTCGCCACGGCCCACTTGCTGCAGTAATCCATCACGACCAGGATGTATTTATTTTCTCCGTTTGATTCAGGAAACGGTCCAGCAACCTCTATGGCGATATTTTCAAACGGGCTACCAACATTATACTGGCACAAAGGAGCTATTGGGCGTTTATGTGGTCCATCACTTGCAGCGCAGATGGCACTTCTTCTGCACTGCTCCCGGACGTCGGCCTGGCAATTGATCCATCAAAACCGTTCTCGCAGCTTTCCCAGCGTCTTCCCTACTCCCGGATGTCCACCTGTGATACCATCATGGACTTTCTTCATTACTTTTTGTCTGTTTCCAGGAACGACTATTTGCCTACGATCTCCTGTGCCATCCAGATTCTCCACCAGCCTCTTCAGGATGCCTTCGTCAAAAACCATCGAGTCCCTTTTAGCCCAGTAGGACTTAACGATGGTCGATAATTGCGCGACCTCTTGCCGAGTTGGTCGTTGGCCTGCCTGTTTTCATTCGATGACTTGCTTTAGATCTGGATCTTGCTCCTGGTCCGCTCGAAGTTCGTCAGACTCCCAGGAGACATGAACCACAGTTGTTCTACAGATACTTGCCTTCTTCTCCTCAGCTTTATGGCAGTGCTTACAAAGCTCTGGTCCAGGTCTTTTGTACAAGGCATCAGCATTCATGTGACTTGATCCAGCTCGATGTTTCGAGTCGAAATCGAACTCCTGGAGTCTTTCGATCCAACGAGCTACATCACCTTCCGGGTTCTTGAACTGTAGAAGCCACTTGAGTGCAGCGTGGTCGGTTCACAGCAGAAACTTTTTTCCCTTTGACTACTGCCAGAAGCTCTCTTCTCGTAGTAGTTCCGTTCAGTCTTTGAAAACGTTTTGCTGAAGTAACCGATGACCCTCTCATGTCCCCTCTGGATATGGGACAGCACTGCTCCAAGTCCTACGTTGCTTGCATCAGTGTCAAGGACAAAGTTTCCATCAGGTAGTGGATAACCTAGGATGGGTGCGCTGGAGAGTGCCCTTTTCAACGCAGTGGTGGCTCCTCCTCAGGTTTACAGGTTTGCGCAACCCCCAAATACTGTGTGTAAAATGCTATCAATTATATATTTGTTAACTTCTTAGTCATGCCAAAATATATTTCGCGGCCACTCAATAACTGTACTGAACTGGCGGCCCCGCAGTCTCATATTATTATATGCCAGGCCCCTCCGCCGAGAATGCAAGAATACCCCAGATCTTCAGAGAACTATCTTTCAGCATCCACCACGTTTGCGCACCAACGCAGTGGCTAAGATCCCGCGTTACAGATTAATTATCGGTGACAAAATGATTTCTCGTCACCATATTATTGTGAAGAACGATACCTAATTTGGATTCTTATTCAAAGTAGAATGATACCAAACGACAAAAATGAATATCTTCTATTGCATCATTGATATTGAACGGGTTTATCGTTATTACCTATAGATCTCCAAAGAAAATAACAAAATCCACAATAAAACGGGAGAAACAGGTAATGTGGAAGTGTATTATTGAAACAATTTAACCAACTTCCCCTTATTTTCAAAATTCTCGCATCTCCCACTTCCGATGCTTCGCCGTTCCCATGAAATTTGCATCGCGAATACAAAACAACACGGCTATATTGAAGTTGCGTTGATCGATTTTCTACGCGTGGATTCCAGTTCCGTCCACGTCAGCTCAATGAGGTTGGAGGCCGATCGCAAACTTGTTAATTTTGCCCGCTGAACACTGATTTAAGATTGACGTCTGTTGTATGTTCGCATTTTTATCAGTTTGAAAGCCATTCTGTAGTCGATCATTATTCGATAAGGCTAAAATAAAAAGACGTTGGAGGCCAATTCCGAATAATAAAATAGAAGAATCTATGTCCAGCAAAAAAAAGACTTTTACCAGGACATTTGATTCAGAGCTTTGAAAATAAAAAATAGTCTTATTGAAAGCATACCTGACTCAGAGGGTTATCGATATGTTTGCTGCTGCTAAATATCGTCGTAAGGATTTTCTTTTCAAATAAATCTTAATAAGCTGTTCATTCTGTAAAATTGATATGTATTGTTACTAACGTTTGTAACGTTGCTTTATTTGTTAAATAATATTGAATCCTTTGCTTACAGTTTTTTTGGACGCGGACCCATAAATTGGTTTTGTAACGAAGTTACAAAATTTCCGGATTTATTCTACCGTGATTTTCTAATTAATTTACCGTCTCTGGTCATTTATTTCATATTTTCCTGGAACTCAGTCATTTATCAATCAAAAGATCCCGTATTTTTTCTACAATAATGTTGACCATGGGATAATTGATAATCTATTAATTAGTTTCTGACCGAAATACTCCTTCTTAATTTTTCACGCGTCGAAACAATTTATTGTTTAACCCACAAGCCAACCGATACCAATATTTTACGCAAAATTCAAACAAAGCAATTCCCACTTTTTGATCTGAATACGGAACGTCGCGGCGGAAGAAGCCGAGTACGAGAGTCAGTCAGTCAGTACCAGTACCGAGACAGACACGACAGCCTGCAGCAGTGGACTTTCCGGACCCGCTTCGCGATCTTTTTCATCAAGCCGTTTTTTTGCTAGAGTTCCAATTTTTTTCATTCTTCTTTAATTCAAACACGAGGTAGGAACTATTCATCGACAATTATGACATTTTACCGAAATTCTCTCAAGCTAGTGCCGCGTTGTAGGTAAGTTAAGTAAAAGGGGTGGGAAAATAGTTACGATATCTGGTAATTTTCGGTGAGTCTGTATTTTTTTCAACTCACGGAATCCTTCCAGATCTCTGAAAATTTTCGGTGAGCCTGTATTTTCTTCAGATTCACGGAATCCTTTCAGATTCGTTTCTGTTATAGGAGTTTTATTTTTTTTTTTTTTCTGTCAGGGCAACGAGCTTTGCTGGGTCGGAGATTTGAGAGTAATGTTCAATACTGCGTTTCTTTTCAACCGTTATTCGGTTTTCTATAATTTTCTTGAGATAGTTGAGTGAAAATCGTCAAAGAGAGGCCTCTGGAGTTACGACTCGTGTGTGTTTAATTTCCAACATTTATCAATAAATCTCCCGCTGCTTTTCTATGCCTCTAACCCATTTTTCTCCTCGTGGAAATAACCCGATCGCGTCAGTTTACCCTATACATTTTCTCTACGTGTCGGAAAACTCTATCTTATCCAACCGTTTTTTTTTTCCTGTTCAAAGTTTCGCTGTGAAAACCCGACTCGTCGTTAATACACACCGTCTTTTCACGTTCTGTTTTTCCAAAATGAGGCTACCATTAGTTTGCAATTTATTTAGCTGTAATTTTGATTCTCCGTCGGGAAAGATCAAACTGCTGTTTCTGTAGGTTATTTCACATGTGATATTTTTGAATTTTTTTTTTGCTGATCGGTGATCAGACTATTGTTGATTTGATTTTATAATTTTACCGACTGGTTGGAAACCAGTCACAATTGTGATTTTGTTTTGGGACAAATAGACTTGTGGGGATTCCAAGTAGATGACTCTTAGTGAAACTCCCAACACAAATAACGATATTTCTATTAACTATAAAGTTGATAATTTGAACAAATAGAGTGGAATCTAAAATCCGAATCAAAAGGCAGTCTGACTTTTTAAACGTCACGCGAATCTCCTTGACATTTTTTGCTGGTGGCAGCTGTCTTGTGGATACGATCTTGCCACATAGCGATATTGCCACATCAACCCCCTAGGGAGTTGAGAAACCTAGGTATTGGAGTGAGCAGGAAAATGGACACGTCGCCCAGAACGGGTGGTGTGAGCAGAAGGTCCAGAATAAGTTGCAGGTGAGCCCACATCTGTACCCAGCGGAAAGCGCGGAACAGGAACCGAAGAGTGGTCTGGGAGGAGGAGCTCTTCTGGATGTATTGTTCCAGATGATTTGTCGGTGATGATGTATGCCGGTTTTGAACGGTCTATAGAAACGGTCACGTTTTTGCCATGGATGCGGAGCACAAACGTCTTAGTAGTACGACTGACTACTGGATGAGGGCCTGTATAAGGTGGTTGAAGAGCGCCGCGGACTGTGTCATCTCTCAAAAACACATGCGAGCATGTTGACAAGTCCTTGAAAACAAACACAGAAGGCTGAGTGTTTCGGGATGCAGGTGCGGGACGGAGCTGAGTCATGAGTTGACGGAGATTGTTCGTGAAATCCGTGACGTCATTGGGATGTTGGAGGATTGTAGATGGACTGATCATCTCACCTGGTAGTCTAAGAGGCTCGCCATATACCAGTTCCGCAGCGGAGGCTTGCAAACAGTACTTGAAAGCACTGCGCATACCCAACAAAAGGACAACAGGAAGCGCTTAAAGCCAAGAAGATCCTATATGACACATTAATGCAGCGTTGAGTTGACGATGTGGACGTTCAGCCATGCCATTTGCTGCAGGGTGGTAGCTGGTTGTACGAGTGCGCTCGAATCCGGAACATACGCCAAGCGCCTTGAAGAGCGTTGACTCGAACTGTCGCCCTTGGTCAGTAGTGATCTTCGATGGGATGCCAAAACGCGAGATCCAACCAGAGAAAAGTGCGTTGGCCACATACTCTGCAGTGAAGCCCTCCATTGCCCAACGGGGAGGCAACATGTCTTGTAGTCTTTGAACGTTGGCATGGAGTACAGCCACGAGCCCATGTGCGGCAGTCGCGTTGAACATTGGGCCAAACAAATCGTTCAGACACCAGACGTGCTGAAGCACGGATCCCTGGGTGGCTAAGTCGATGTAGAGAGTCAAAGACTTTTTTGCGTAGAGGTGCTGGCACAAACGGACGTGGACGAGGTGTTGAGGTTGTAACGAAGTTACAAAATTTACGGATTTTTTCTACCGTAATTTCCAAGTTTTCTAATCAATTTCCCGTCTCTGTTCATTCAATTCATATTTTCGTGTAACTCAGTCAGTTATCTATCAATGGATCCCGTATTTTTTTTAAAATAATGTTGACCGTGAGCTGATTATTAATCTATTGATTAAAATCTGTCCGTAAATTTCCTTCTTAGTTCTTCACGCGTCAAAACAATTATTTATTTAACCACAAGCCAACCGACAACAACATATTTCCCGCATAAATTCAACCAAGCAGTCCCCACCTTTTGGGTCTGAATTGAGAACGTGAAAAGCGCCGAAATGAGTGTCAGTACCGGTACGAAAGGTATCGAGAGCAGTTGAACCACGTGGAAGCCCGCTTCAAGGACCCGACCCGACCCGATACGAAATACGACGAATTATTGGCTATTTTTTGAATTTCCTCTGTTCCGATTACCACGAGGTGAGACTTTCTGTGATGTGAATTCAGGGAAATGTTTTGGTGGGTGGGATTTCAGGGGAATTTTCTGGGAATAGGCCTTAGCTTCATTCGACCTGTTGGCTTGTGAAGTGGGTCTGTTTTTGAAGAAAATTCATATTCTTGTTTGCTTAAATAATGGGGTTTCAGGGGAGTGAATTTTGCCGGGTGGGATTTCAGGGGAGTTTTATTGGGATGGGGCCTTAGCTTCATTCGACCTGTTGGCTTGTGAAGCGGGTCTTATTTCTGAGAAGAACTCATGGTTTTTTTTGTATTTCTGTGTTTCTTTTAAATTTATAAAATAATTGCGTTCAGGGGATGTAATTTTGCTAAAGGGAATATCACAGTAAAACTACGGAGAGACTCCTGGAGTTGTCGCGCGAACGTGTTCAGCATTTTGTTCTTCGTGTTTAGACCCGTTTTCATTCTCGTGAAAATTCCCCGTTCGCGTCGAGTTTCCCGCTCTTTTGTTTTATTTTGTTTTTACTCTACGTCGTCGGAAAAACCGTATTCTTCAAAACCGTTTTTCTGCTTATTATTTCGCCGTGAAAACCCGACCCGTCGTTTTTAATTATTGCGTTACACACCTCTCATCACGTTTTATTTTGCCGATTTGAGGCTGCCATTAAGTTACAAATTATTTGGCTGTAATCTTGATTCTTCGCCGGGAGAGATCAGTTTTCTATAATTCGTCTCTTATGTGATATTTTTGATTTTTCTTGTGCTGATCGAAGATCAGACGATTGTTGATTTAATTAAATAGTATTTACTTTTTTTTATTACCGCCTGGTTGGAAACCAGTCACAATTGTGATTTTGGATTTGGGACAAATAGACTGATTGATTTATTTTCATTAACAGCGTGTTTTATCAAAAAAGTTCAGTTATCCATTTCAGAGCGGAAATTTGCGGAGTTTTGGAAATAACGAACGCCTGGACTTTCTTCACTGTCTAAAAGCTACCCGATAGGCACTGTGGGCCCTCTACCACATAAAGACAGGGGGTGGCGCTCGAGCATTTTGTTTAACATCAACGATTCCCTCATCCCCGTCGGGAATTAAACCCGGAAAATCTCGGGGCTCGTCACAAGGTCTTACAGTAGAGGGCAGTGCTGGAATCGGGAACTGGTACCTGTTGCAGACGGAGAGCAGAGCCATTGGTCAGAAGATTCTTGAGTTCGTCGTCAGCATCTTGGGCTTCGGCAAGGGCGGAAAGATCCACAGCAGATGCTATTGCGGCTATCCGAGAGAATGCATCCGCTACGACGTTCTCAGCTCCACTGATGTGTTGAATATTGGCCGTGAACTGGGCGATAAATGAAAGCTAATTAGGCTGTACTGGGGGAAGATTCTCTCTTCGCTGCTGGAACGCATATACGAGTGGCTTGTGATCCGTGAAAATGGTCACGTGGTGCGCCTCAAGAAAATGTCGGAAGTGTTAGACAGCCTCATAGACTGCTAAGAGTTCACGGTTATCGGAATGCCACTCCGTAGGATAATGAGTATGAGGCTGAATAACTTCCACGTTTTCATCAGGTGTTGACTTACAGTGACGTGGTGCTGCCATCCGCTTCAGGTGCTGAATTGATAGCTTTTTCGAGAAAAAAGCCAGTGGTTGCCAAGCATTATCCACAAACTGCATCAGGCTAGCGCCAACGGAAACAGTAGATGCGTCGGTAAGTAGGCCAAGTGGGACGCCTGGAGCTGGGTATACAAGGAGCGTTGTGCTGGAGAGTGCTTCCTTACAGGCCTTAAATGCGTCTTCAAGAGATGTTATCCAGGTGATGGATTGAGCACCACGAAGTTTTGCTGTGGGAGCCTGGTGTGCAGCAGCGCCTGGCAGGAATATCCGGTAAAAATTGACCATTCCCAGGAAACGACGAAATGACTTTGCTGTTGTGGGTATATTCCTGCAGTGCGATGATGCGATCAGGAAGAGGGCGAGTACCTTCACTGGTGACTTCGTAGCCGAGGAAAGTGACGTGGTTTTGCCCAATGACGCTCTTGGAGATATTGACAAGAAGGCCAAAATCAACAAGTCGTTGGGAAAGCACGCGTAGATGCGTACGGTGTTGCTGGGCGTCAACTGAGAAAACCAATATGTCGTCAATATATGGAAAACAAAAATCAAAGTTTTGAATAACCTCATCAATGAACCTTTGGAAAGTTTGACCGGCATTGCGTGGGCCAAAGCTCATGTAGGGAAATTCGAAAAGTCCAAATGGGGTGATGATGGCGGTCTTCTCAATGTCATCAGGATTCACTGGTATCTGCGTGTAGGCTTTGACCAAATCGATGACTGTGAACTTTGTGCAGCCTCGTATGTGATGAGAAAAATCGTGGATATGACGAACTGGGACTTACCAGGTATGGTGCGGCAATTGAGCGCTCGATAATCACCACATGGTGAACAGCCATCGGTTTTCTCAGGGACGAGATTGAGTGGCGAGGCCCAGGAGTTCTCAGAACGTCGTGCAGTCCCTTCACGAAGCATATCTGAAAACTCGGATTGTGCAATGCGGAGACGATCTGGGGCCAGTCGGTGAGCTCGACATGAAAATTGAGGTCCTGAAGTAGTCCGAATGTAGTGCAGAGTTTTGTGGCGAACTTCACGAGAAGAACCAGCAGGACGTATCAACTCCGGAAACTCGACAATGATGTCATGATAAGGCGATGTTGGTTCGTTGAGAAGAACCTTGACGCTGACCTGTGCATCATTGACAGGCTTGACGGGTGAGGAAAAACCAGTCAATCCATCGTGCAGGCGGTTGCGACAGTCGGGAAGCAGATTTAAATAGGCTAGGATCCTTCAGGAGACTGCCTATGCGCTAATCTTCGTCCCATTGAAATCGGCTCTATTTTTCGATGAGCTTATGGAGAGGCCGGGCAATGTTCGCAAATCCTTGGACATACCGCCGGTAGTAGGTATAATAACGTAGGAAACTTCGTAGTTCATGAATGTTCTCTGGCACTGGCCACTCCTCAAATGTCTTCACCTTTTGCTGGTGGACAGCTAATCCCCCTACCGATACGATATCAGGCACGTATCCAGAATTTGGTTTTGGAGGGGAAGTCCAGTTTGCTGCTAGTGTGTATGAAAAAAACTACATCAAAGGAAAATCGCTTTTTAATGATGTAGATAATCTACGACTTCTTTTATTCGCCATGAAATTCATAGTCTAGTAGATAGCGGGATTATTATGATTATGAAATAATCTAAATACGTGCCTGTACGATATGACTCAGGTTATGAACACTCCGGCACAGTTGGAATTTCTTCAGGCTCAGTTTCAAACCAGAATTTCTCAATCTCCGGAATAGCTTCTAAAGTTCTTCAGGTGATCTTCGAATGATTTGCCAACCACGATTATGTCGTCCAGGTACACCAGGCATGTGGACCAGGAAAACTACTTGAGCACCGTCTAAATAAGCTTTTCGAACGTAGCAGGTGCGTTGTCCAAATGGTATAGCCATCTCTACCTGCCAATATCCGATTTTCAGGTCCAGAGTTGAGAAGATCTTTGATCCACCCAAGATGTCCAAAGTATTGTCGATTCGTGGTCCTTCAAAGAGGTTGCAACTAGCTTCTCCATATCTCCAGTAAACTCGGGAGCGGCCGCCTGAGTCCCACACTCGGCTGCTCAACAAACACAAGTTCGTCTGTAGAACATACGTGAGACGTAATTTTCCGGATGAAAGTACGTCGGTGGACGTACTTTTTAGGTCCTGCCGACGTATAATGGACGTCTTTTTTGCAGTCATTTTCCAAAAAAACGCATGTTCTTCGTACGTACATTTTAGAACATCTTTGTACATATGATTACGTCTTTAAGACGTACATATATCTGCGTCTCTAGGACGTACAAATATCTACGTCTCTTGGACATACATACTATTACGTATTTATTTATACTTTTCGGATATACCTAATGGGAAATAGAAACATATCTATATCAAAACGAATATATATTACTAAAAAATGTTTTCTAGTATAAGAAGTATACTGTACATAATTGAAACAAGAACCAGATATTGCAAACTTATGAATGAGGTGATTTGCCGAGTTCATTTTATAAATATGATACACAACACTATACAGACCATCCACGGATCGGGTTCACAAGATAACAAATACAAAATTTGATTAAAAAAAAATATGATCCACGAAAAGAAAATTTACAGGGTTCGCAAAAGACTATCCGTGGAAACTCTATACACAAGATAATCATATGGAACAAAACTAGTATGAGAAAGCAAAATCTAATACTAATATAAACTGCTGATTTAGCGATCAACCTCAACGGAATTTTTTTGGCGCCAGGGCGCTATTTACAAACTAAACATTAACTTATGAATAACTATCAATTGAATTATGCTCTTTATTCAATAATAGCCTCCTCACCTACTTCACTTGACGACCCTCCACTGTAGAATCACGGATCTCTTTGGCTCGTTCGGGCGCTTTTTTTATCCAACCTTGAATAGCAACCTTTGATTCTTTTTGGGTAGCACATAGGTTTTCGGAAGATTCTGTGAAAAAAAAACTGTTCATAAAATTGATATGGATATGAACTTGAAATAGTAAAATGTACATACAGTTGAATACAATATACCCTATTAGTTATTAGTGACGCGATCTTTTTCAAGTTTGGGTGGTTCTTGTTTGTTCTAAAAGTAAAATATCAGACATAGTAAAAACTTTTGATAAATTTTCATTGGATTACGGAGTTAGAGAATAAAAGGGAGTCGATTTTTGGCAACATGATAGAGCTACTTGCGATATTGCGAATATGGATGAATCTTGAAATCCAAGATTTCTCATTTCGTCTAAAAGTCGACCCCGTTTTCATTAATTCACTCCACATGCCAATGAAAAAAAAACTTTAACAATGCCCGATATTTAAAATTGATAGTGGTACCGTCTGTTATATGACACCATAATAAAACTGTTTGTATAGTTTTGTTGTAGGTTTATATTTTTTTTATAGAACCATAGCAACCAATGAATACTGACCCAAGATTAGCTTCGCAGTCTTGGAATTGCAAAAACATTTTTTGACTCACCGTCCCAATAACCAGCTGTAGCCTGTTGCCAGACTATTTTTAATTAAGGCACCAAGAACTCGTTGGACGTATTCGCTGCCATTTTTACCACCAAATTCAGCCATCTCTACGACCTATAGTTCAATGATATTATTCAACTATTGAATAAGAAATCATTATGTGTTTAAATGTAAAGAATTATTCTAATTATTGAAGTAAATATCTTGACCGATAAAACATGAACTATTCAAAATACATATGGTATATGAGTCTATGTATATAAATCAATATACATTATATCCTGTGACTTAATTGACAAGAGGACAAAAATGAACCAACTTTTTTACTTATTGCACTGTTTTTGGCCATAACTACACACCTGCCTATTATTAAAAATTACCTAGAACGTATGTCTCAAATACGTACTGTGTTTGTTGGGTTGTCGTACCACAGAGGAAACTGACGAGCAAAGCTCCAAAACTGTTCCTTTTGCCAAGCTCACTGAGTGGTAGTTCACGTTCATGAATCTGACGGGCACATTCTTCTTCACTTGTACCGAGCTCTTTCCACAAGCAATTCCTCGTCCTATGTCGGAGTCGTGTGGACTGAGCTTTCTTCTTTCATTATTCCAACCAAACGACCCCAAAGGATCATCTCGATACTCTGGAATCGAAACATCTCCAGCCAGCAGCACACGAACCATCTCCTCTTCTCCTTCATGAATTATCACCTCTTCGTTGTTGACTCTCAGTTTACCATTTTTGAGATCCAATTGGAAGCCTCGAGAATTCATGATGTCCATTCCGATGATGATTTCTTCTTCGAGGTCAGCAACCAGTATTGGATGTTCGAAGCTGGTGCTTTCACTTCACCATGTATCCTTGTCAGATCTCCAGTTGCTGTTCGTAGTCGCCACTTTGTTGGTCTGATCATTGTCGGTGTTCTGACAATATCGGGCCTGATGATCGTCTTCGTCGCACCTGTATCCAGCAGCATGGTGCGTTGTTCTCCATTTATCAAGACGCCTACAAACACGCATACTGGTTAAAGGTCGATGATTGCCCCTTCGCATTGACCCTTCCTAGTTTTCCGACGTCGAAGAAAGTGCCCGCCTTGAATCGCCTACAAACGTGGCGAAGCTCTCCACAATTCCAGCATCGCAGCTCTCTTTGTTTGGACCCCTCCATCTCCTTGACGACCCTCCTTATAGTTGCTTTGAAGGTGTCTTCTTCCAGAGGATCCTGCTCCTCCATCCTTCAGACGTGCTCCAAGTGAGTTTGCCCATATCGCAGTTCCAGATGCTTGAGTAGTACATCGTTGTCCTTCTGCACCTGGGTGTTGAGTGTCTGCAGGATTTCTGTAGCCTCACCACGATGTGCCAGAGCCAATGGGGGGCTTTTTTCCAGTCAAGTCCATCCAATTGCCCTTGCTGCTGCCTCGAACTGGCTATGGTAATTGTTCCATGACAGTTTGCCATCAAATTGAGGGACTTTTATGTGGAATCTGATGTTATCAGCTTTTATCTTGACTCTCGCACCGTGGCTCCCGATAGTCACTTCTGGCTGGTTGATGATCGCTGGAACTTGCCTTCTAACTTCCCCGATTCACTTTCAATTTCTGTTCCATTGCTCAGAAGGATTCTTCGAACATCCCCATCTTCCTCGAGTTCTCTACCATTGCTCTAGAAGATTCTTGAAGCTTCTCTTCCATAGCTCTAGAGGATTCTCCCAATTCCTCCAACTTCCTAGAGTTCTCTTCCATAGCTCTAGAAGATTCTTCTAGCTTCTTTTCCACAGCTCTGGAAGATTCTTCAAACTTGTGTTCCAAGTTCCTCGAGTTTTCTTACAGTTGATCCTTCAAGTTCTTGGACAATTTCGCAACTGCGTTGGGATCAGGAATCTCGAATTGGAACGTTTCAGGATCGCACGAAGTCTTGCTTGTAGATCAGCCTTCCTCTCGCTTTCATCAAGGTCACGCTCCTCCAGCTCCCTCTTCAACTCGACAACCTTCAATCCGGTTAAAAACACTATAAATCCCACTTCTGACACCAATTGTAACGAATTTCGCTATAGAAAACACGTTTCTAGTTTTTATTGGTTTATTCAAACTCACTACAGCCCAACCACGAATATTTATATTCTCAATCGCAGCCTATTTATATTTTATAATCTATATTTCGCGGCCAATCAATAACTGGACTGAACTGGCGGCCCCGCAGTATCATATTATTATATTCCAGGCCCCTCCGACGAGAAAGCAAGAATACCCCTGATCTTTAGAGAACTATCTTTCAGCTTCCACCGCGTTCGCGCACCAAAACAGTGGCTAAGATCCCGCGTTACAGATTAAATATCGACAAAATGATGTCTCGTCACAATAATATAGTGAAGAACGATGCCTAATTTGGATTCTTATTCAAAGTAGAATGATACGAAACGACAAAAATGAATATCTTCTATTGCATCATTGATATTGAACGGGTCTAACTTTATTACCTATAGATCTTCAAAGAAAATGACAAAATCCAAATAACCGGAACCACGGGGGTTACTGCAAGCACAGGCTTCCACTACTACTTGAAGTACTACTGCAATGCTCACATCGCTTGGGAAGTATCCCAGCTCAACCTACCTGCCATCTTACCCGATGTCAATGTTTCCATCAGTTTGAACGATAGGTGACATGGATAAACAAAATTTCACTCTATATCATACAATTTTTTGAAGATTTCGTTACTACCAAAATGTCTGCACGACAAGTTATAGCTTTGTATGGTGGCATTGGGCGCAATGGGAGAAGCACATAGATTGGATGGTTCTAAATTCCTTCAACTTTGTGCTTGCCTTTAATGGTCAAGAAGCTATCTGGGACCGAGTCTACAAAAAATTAGGATTAACTCAGCAAGACATTAACGAACAGTTTTCAGGACCTGCTTTTCTGTCATGGTGAATTTCATTGACGATTTTATGATAAGGAATGAAGCATTTGTTACAGGCTACGAATGGGTAATCTTAGAGGTTGGGGAGGACCACTGTCACAGTCCTGGCATGAGAGGTCTTTGTATCTCCAACACAAAATAATAGATAGGATGAGGTCTTTTGGTATTATCACCATTCTGCCAGCCTTTGCTGGCCATGTGCCAAGAGCATTTGGACGGTATATACAATGAAATTTCAAGACCTCATCGAATTTGTTGTATTGTACATTTTCAGATTGTTTCCATCAACCAACATGACACTCATGACAAAGTGGAACTCTTTTCCGGATGCATACTGTTGTCCTTACTTCATAAGCCCTACAGAAGATCTCTTTCAAAATGTTGGAAAGCTATTTATTGAAGAAGTGAGTATACAAACAATGCATACCATAGAAAAACGTGGAGTGATAAATCTCCAACAGCAAATCAATGAATACGGCTCAGATCATGTCTATAATTGTGATAGCTTCAATGAAATGCAACCAGAAAGCGGTGATCCAACTTACTTGTCCAACGTGGGAAAGAGTATATACAAGGCCATGAAATCAGCGGACTCAGAAGCTATTTGGTAAGGCACTGTAAATAGCAAACTTTTCAAACTATAATCCAAAACAGGCTTATGCAAGGTTGGCTATTCGTCCACTCTTTTTTCTACTGGACATCTGATAGAGCAAAAGCACTGCTCACTTCTGTACCTCAAGTGAGTTTCGAAAATAACCTTTTTATCAATATACAGGGTTTTACAAGGATGGATGTTCTACGATTCTTCATTCTGGACCGATTTGAGACGAGCTAAGAGTTTATTAACCAGTGTTCCCACGGTAAATATAAGTTTTCCAAATTCCGAGTTGTCTCCAATGTTCCCGTTTCTTGTCCACGCCTTCTGTATTTTGCTAAACTCCAGAAGTTTTCGCTATTTCAAAGAACATATGATTCTAGGGAAAAATGATCGTCCTCGACTTGCAATCGGAGGAGTATCCACAATATGAACGATTGAATCAATATTTTGGACAACCTTATATCTGGTGTATGCTGCACAATTTTGGAGGCACTCTTAGTATGTACGGATCAGCGGGCAAAATTAATACTGTAAATATAATCAGAACCAGATAAATTCAAACAATATCAAGGTATATTTTCAACCAGGATGTCATCACTGCAAGAACACTAGCGAACTCTACAATGATTGGAACTGGCCTTACAATGGAAGGCATTAATCAGAACTACGTTATTTACGATCTCATGACTGAGCAAGCGTGGAGAGATGAGCCTGCGGACTTGACAGAATGGTTCAAGATGTATTCAAGGCGGAGATACGGACAAGAAAATGTGTATGCTGAAAAGGCTTGGGTTGGTTTCAAGGTACCTATGGTCTTAACAGTACCTACATCAAAACATTACTGAGTTCGTTACATTTTCAGGATACTCTTTACAGTTTTGCTGGAATAGAACGATTGCGTGGTCAGTTTGCAGTTACCAAAACACCAAGTTTGAAAATTAGTACTTGGGTGAGCACTGAAAAGCTGTAATCAGTCTTTTAGTTATTCAAAAAACTTAACATTTGTACAGACTTGGTATGAGTACGGAGAATTCTTTCAACACTGGAAGACATTATTGTTGGCAGATGATTTGAGAAATAGTTCTGCTTATCTACACGATGTTGTGGATGTGACAAGACAAGTGCTTCAAAACAATGGAGATATTTATTACAATAAATTGGTAGCTGCCTTCACTGAGAAAAATTATACTAAGTTTCAGTAAGTTCAGACTCGGAGTCCTTTTCCGATTATGAAATTATGAGGATAGACTGGAATGGAATATAAGAAAGCCACCACAGATAAAACTCGAGCAATCACAGTATTGAAGCACTTCAACATATTTTTCAGATTATTGTCAACCATCTACAGAGGTATTTTCTTAGACTTGGAATCCATCCTAGCTAGTAATGAAGCTTTCTTGCTTGGTAACTGGCTTGAAGCTGCCAAAAGATGCGCTAATAGCTCTGCTGTAAGCAAAGTATATCTCGTGACTATTTGCAAATCTGAATCATTTTTATTATAGGAAGAAAAGCTATTCGAATACAATGCTAGAAATCAGATCACCTTATGGGGTCCATGGGGTGAGATAATGAACTACGCTATCAAGCAGTGGTCTGGTAATAATAGAGTAACAAAAAGACTTCACGTATTTTAATTTTCATATTTTTTTGAATAGGAATGGTGAAGGACTTTTTATACCCAAGATGGGATGAATTCGTCTATGCACTTAATTTCAGCCTATATTATGATCTGACATTCAACGAATCTCTAGAGCAGGGCATTATCTTTCTTCTTTACGAAGAACCTTTTGTCTTTGCTAGAGATATTTATCCCACAACCCCTCAAGGTGAGTGGCAAATGTAAAATGTTACGGATACGCGAGCGCTAACCTTCCAAAAGGTATTTTTTATACAGTAAACCTATTTCAAGACATTTTATTAGGTTATTTCACTGAAATGGCGCAATAAACCGCACCCCTAGGTAGGACACATTATCAACACGGGGTGAAAATGTAATTAGCTCTAACACACAATGAAAGGTCAAACCTATGTAGGTCACTAAAATGAAATGATGAAACTCAGTTTGAAGGCATGTGAATCATATTCACGTGAAAACAAGAATGCACAATAAGTAAAACCATCGAGAATCATTAAAAAAAAACGCGGGTGTAATCAAGCCGCTACTTATTCACAATAATCATGAATGGTAATTATTGTGAATTTAGATACAAGTTACAAGCGATACAATCTTCCGTATATTATCGAGGTTCTTTAAAAATTAGAGCATTTTCTTTCAATACAACATCATCATTATCAGCACAGGCCAAAAAGTATGTTGATAGAAGATAACAAAATGTCAAGTATTCGAGTAGAAAGTCATGAATTTCATTGATTTCGCTCAAAATATGTTCATTATTTGAATTATTTGCTGTTCTGGTAAAACACAAAATAAGGTAGGTACATACCCCACATATCGACCACATGATCATGGCTCAAAATCAAACTTGTATCTTGTATTTTTCCTAGCGTCCAGTCTCTGGAAAATCACATTGTTTAAGATATTGCAGGAGTCTCGGCAGGAGTGCACAATGGACAATTTGCACATTTTTTGGAAATATGAAAAAAATAAGGATTAGTAATAACTGATGCCATTGATGTTTAAAAAATCAACCTAAAACCTCCATTATTGTAGTAATCACCGACTAAAGAGCTCCACGACGTCACAGAATACATTATCTATCTTCATCTGGCGTATTGACTGTAATAACTCTCTCTCTCGAGAGAGAGGGGGGGTAGTTAAGCTCCACCCCGTTTTTGATCATACAGTTAAATTTGCATTTTCTTTTCCATTTAAGTATTTAGAATATTTTAAGGTATTTTGAAAAACTTTTTTCGCTGATGACTTTCGAATATTGTATAGAATACGTATTAAAATTTTAAGTGATCAGAAAATTTATGCAAATTGTCCATTCTCTCATAACTTACAACGTTTTTGTTTGGATTAAAATAGACTTATAATTATCTATACCTACCAGGTTTATGTGTTTCTTTGTGAAGAAAATATCGAGGTAGCGCAAAAAATAAAATATTTCTCGTGTTCCAATATAAGTAAATAGTATTCTAATATTTTTGGCTTTACAAACACTTCTCCAGTTTTAATTTATTTATTTAAAGTCACTACAGCAAAATCACAAATATTTATGTTCACAATAACAGGTTATTTATGCTTCGCAATAAAAATCTGAACTGAACTTCCTTCCCCAAATGGCGGACTTATATTATCCCCTCGTCAGGATTGTAAGAATATTCTAGTATGGTATAGAACACTGCAGAATATTGTAAAAATCTGTTCCGCCTTCTGGTTTTGGTAGAGCGTACTAGATTGACCGCGAAACAGCTGGAAAGATCGATTGCCGGCCTCGGTGGGTTGACTTTGTACCAAAAGGGACAAGAGTCGAGATTTTATCACAAGACATAATGATTGGAACGTTGTCTCTGCTGTAAGCTGCCTTGGAATTTTGGGCATGTTTCGTCACATTGCTCCCTCCTTGGAGCATTTCGTATCGAGATGTCCTCATGTTGGTATCGAGAACTGCCCCCAAACCTGCAGTGTGATGAACGGTGGTAACAGCAGGCCACAGGAAATGGAGGGCAAATCAAAACCCTCAACAATAAAACGTAAGGTGACGTTGATTTAATTCGTTTACAGCACAAAAAGTTCCAATGAGCTCATTAGTTCTTAGATCATTGTATAGTTCCTACTTCAATAAAAACAAAAAATGTACCGGGCTTCGTTTCGGAGATAGATACTGGGAGTTGAATTGAAAATATTATTTTCAATTTTTTCAAGTAACTTTAACAATAAACTGAATTTTTGCACAGATTTGATTCTCCAGGGATTTTTTGAGGTGAGAAATCATAATTTCGGTTTTTATGTAACACTCAAAGGACGCTTCGTATGCTATTAATTATTTATTCTACTTTCATTTTTTTTCTATCCCAAGAACTTGATATTTGAAAAATTGTTATGTCCATGATAGGATAAAACTCGGATTTAGGCGGTCAAAACTACTCAGAAAGAGACGTTGGTTCAAAAACATCAATTTTGCTGTAGAACTGTGTTGTTTGTGATTTTCTCGGAAAAAATTGAAACATCAGCGATAATTGTTAGATTCATCATTTTAATTAAATTATTTATCAAATAGGGTTTTAGTTCAGACCACGTAGGACTTTTTATAAAGGATAAAGGATCGAATGACTTTTTTCCGTAAAACCAAAAACCATAATTAAAATGTTTTACATATTGTTGCGAACTTAGCTTAACACACTGTGATCATCTACGAGAATATTATTAAAAAGTTTTCCATATTCATTTTTGCAACTATGTATTTCAATCAAGGTAAATGGATTGAGATTGAAAATTCCCGTAAAATTACAAGTGAACAGACACGAGAATGAGGTCAAAAATCCAGGGATTGGTCCGTTCTACTGGGTTGAAGCAAGAGAACATAGCCGCTCTCTCGGAAGCATCTCCCTTTCTCAACTTTTTCTCAAGAATACGGTTTCGTGAAAATCTCGCTTAACTCCGCCGCCTCGTCTCGTCTGTTCTACTCCCTACCCGTCAAGAATAAACACCCAGGAGTCATCTACCACAGTTGTTCTACAAAACCTTGCCTCCTTCTCCTCAGCTCTATGGCAGTGCTTACAGAGCTGTGGGCAGAGTCTTCTCAACAAGGCAACAGCATTCTTGTGGCCTGATCCATCTCGATGTTCCGTGTCAAAATCTAACTCCTGGAGTCTTTCGATCCAACAATCTACTTGACCTTTCGGGTTCTTGAACTGTAGAAGCCACTTGGGTACAGCGTGGTCGGTTCACAGCAGAAACTTCCTTCCGTAGAGGTACTTGTAGACGTGCTCTACCCCTCTGACTACTGCCAGCAGCTCTTTTCTCGTAACGCAGTAGTCCCGTAAAGGTTTTGACAACGTTTTGCTGAAGTAATCGATGACCCTCTCATGTCCCTGCTGGATCTGGATCTTGCACCACACTGATGCAAGCAAAGTAGGACTCTTTGCTTGCATCAGTGTCAAGGACAAAGTTTTTTCCAGGTAGTGGATAGCGTAGGATGGGTGCGGTGGAAAGGGCCCTTTTCAACGTGCCAAAGGCTTCCTGGCAATCTTCGTCACATTGAAATCGTCTCTGTTTTTCGGTAAGCTTATGGAGAGGCCGGGCAATGTTCGCAAATCCTTGGACATACCACCGGTAGTAGGTACACAAACCCAGGAAACTTCATAGTTCATGAATGTTCTTTGGAACTAGCCACTCCTTAACTGCCTTTACCTTTTGCTGGTCGACAGCTACTCCCTCCGCCGAAACGATACGACACAGGTATTGAACTCCACTCCGGAACAGTTTGCATTCCTACGGGTTCAGTTCAAAACCAGAACTTCTTGGTCTCCGGAATACCTCCTCCAAGTTCTTCAGGAGATCTTCGAATGATTTGCCAACCACGATTATGTCGTCGAGGTACACCAGGCATGTTGACCATGATAACCCCTTGAGCACCTTTTGCAACGCATAATCCAAATGGCATCACAGTAAACTGCGACAGCCCGGTTTTAACGCTAAAAGCAGTCTTCTCCTGGTCTTCTAGAGCCATCTTCACCTACCAATATCCACTCTTCAGGTCCAGAGTTGAGAAGATCTTTGATCCAGCCAAGGAGTCCAAAGTATCGTCGAGCCGTGATCGCGGGTAGCTGTCCTTCTTCGTCTCGTTCAGCTGATGATAGTCTTTACGGAACCAAGTTGAACCGTCCTTCTTCCTAACCAAGACAAGTAGCGATGACCACGGGCCTACTGGAAGGCTCGATGATAACGCCTTTCGCCATGTCTTGAATGATCTTGTCTGCCTCCTCTTTTTGGCCAAAGGTGGACTTCTAGCGGTTTGTCGGATCGGTCGTGCTACCTCTGTGTTGATTGTGTATCGCACCACGTTCTCCGACCCTTTTCAAGCAATTCCTCGTTTTATTTCGCAATCCCTCGTTTTATTTCGGAGTCGTGTAGCCTGGGCTCAAACTAAACGATGCTTCCTTCTTTGACCATTCCATCCAGACGACCAGAGAGGAGCGCAACAGCGCAAAAGCACACGAACCATCTCCTCTTCTCTTCCATGCAGTTTCACATTTTTGTTGTTGTCTCTCAGTGTACCATTTTTGAAATCCAATTGTAAGCCTCGGGAACTCATGATGTCCATTCCGATGATGATTTCTTATTCGATGTCAGCAACCAGCATTGGATGTTCGAAGCTGGTGCTTTCCAGTGTCAGTGCTGCTTCTACTTCACCGATTCTTGGCCTAAAAAAAATATTGGTAACAGTAACAATAATGTGATCTAATCCAAAAATGAACCAGGAAATTATATACGACGCCACCCAGACTCGGTTTTATGATACTTTTGACCGTATCATAAAAGCCTTGAGATATTATTTCATCACATTTCAGGCCCAAATTAATACAGGTACGTAAAATAGTTATTTATCAGACGAAACAATAAAGACCGAAAAAAAATACCTGCAAATTGAAGCGGGTAGTCAATTTTGTTTAGTGGACCATTTTTCTTTGAGCTTATGTCTAGATATTTGACATGACTATTATGAAACTTACATCAAAATGATCTTCACAAGGTACGTTTTATATGCGAGCCCATGATTTTTGACGTTCCTTATTAGAAGGAACCCTCAAAAATATTTTGTGTGTAGTAGAAGATTTATTTTTGCAAATAGGGACACACCTTCGCCTTGTCAGTTCTAGGCTATGTAATAATTATTGTAATATTTATGTCAGCACAAGAAACTGCACATTACGAATCTCCCAAACCAGACAAACGACCTTGATTATGCCGCCGCTATTGACAAATTGGATTCAATAAAAGATAAGTTTCGATATTTTGTTAATCGTTCAAAAAAAATTGACGCGTTTCTTTTTTTTTAAATAGTATCAAGCATAAAATAGTTATAAAATGTTTCCACTATACATTGGTTGTTTTACGGTACATGGATAAATAAGAATTATTTTCATTGAATTATTTCAAATTTGGTAAAAAGCGACATCGAACCCTCATATTTTCACATCTATATACGGTGTGTCCACTCTGAAGTCGCCCACCCTGTATTAGGTATCGATGATTTTTTGTTTAAAACACACAATCTGGGATTTTATTAACATCTTATTAATTATAACGTACAGGAAGACTCAATGAGCAGTAAAGGCATCAAATTAACAAATTAACAAAAAAAAACAACCAAAACAGTAACATTTTTTCTGTTGAAAATGTGAACAGGGAGGTTTTTGGTCATTCTGATTAGGATTCCGTTGTCAGTTTATTTCTAAAAAATCCCCTTATACGATTTTCTGAAATTTGACCCACTTTGAACCCCCATAATCACCCAAAAGTACGTCCCTGGAACTGATTTGGTATAATGTTCAAAAAGTATTTGACGAGACCTAACAAAAAAAAATGAAAATCGGTTAATAAACAAAAATGTTACAGGGGTGGGACACTTCAGAGTGAACACCCTGTATAGAACCAGTGAAAGTCAGATAGAATGCTTCTTGCAGGTAGAACACATGCTTGAGTAGCACCGCAATTTTACATAGTCTTCCATTTCTTTGGTAAGAAATTAATAAATGGTGAATTTCAAATCTCAATTTAGGTATCTGAGAAACAATCATTTTTATTAACTGGTAGTTCTGGTTTTGATTTACATTTATTCTTATAAAATAAACGCCTAACATTTTAGCCCAAGACACATGAAAAAAAGCACACCACACCGGAAAGAGTTGAACCAAACCACGTACGTGAATTCGAAATTGGGAAATCCCCAGAATAAAACAAGCATTACACTCGACGCCAAGACCAAGAAGCAACTCGGCAACGTGGCGTTCTCTGAAGTTATCGATCCACGAATAAACTGCGCCGTCCGGATGCAAGCAATCCGCCGGTGAAACGTCATCATTTAAAAGGTTCAAAAGGCCAGTTGGCAAACTTCGGCGCTAGTTTAAGCCCTTAAAATTCGATAAAAGAAAATAAAAATTACGGGTCTAATATTTTTGATTATATTTTTAGAATATGCAATAAAAAAAAACGTGCAACGACCTCATTGACATACAGAGTGGATCATTAGTGTGTGGAAGTCGATTTTCTCCCTTGTCAAAAGAGATAAGAGAAAATTTTCAAGACAAATCTTATAGGGTTCCAGCAGGGTCACAATTTGAAAATATTACTGTGTTTACAGAGTGTTCTAGGAAACCGTGGCATCAAAAAATACATTTTTTTTAAATAGCAACCCCAACTTTTGATTAGAGATTTGGATTCAGCGTAATATTCTACGTATGATACAGTGGTTTCATTTGCCAGAACGTGCAGTGTTGTCAGGCTATCGAGGATTTACAAAAATATAGGGAAAAAACTAACTAAAACAACTAAGTAAAGGATGGGTTTTGGCATGATTTGAATTCTTGTACAGCACAAGTTTCGAATCCGAAAATCGGAAAATGATCGATATATCGTGCTATCGATCATTTTCCGATTTTTTTCAATAATGCTTAGTCTACATTTTAAAAACATAAGATTCTGGTCCAATGAGAACAACCTAAAAACTCAAATACATAATTATTCCTGAATTTTTAAAAGTACAACCAACTATAAATGGGCTTGGTTTGCTTGAAAACTAAAATAAATGACCGCATGCATACTTCAACTGAGAGGATCTATCAAAAAATATTATGTCAGTTCCAAGTGTGAAACTTAATGAGAAATTGTTATGAAATTGTCTCCAAAAATAGAATCATTACTATGACTGATGTTTAATCGATCGCCTTTTTCGCTTTGCCAACTACACCAAGACATATCTAAGCTTGAAAGTATAATTATTTCCTGAGTATGTGGTTTTTTGTTTTCAGCTGCATTTTTCACGTTTCATTATCTCGAACAATTCGCTGCAACATTTTTCGATTCCACTCTACCAGATTGCCCCCCGAGTTTCAAGAAGACCGATAAAACAAACAAAGAATTCAAGTCTGCATGACAGCGGTCTTTGGAAATAATTGTTCATTTCTATTATTGCATTCAAGTTGCACACGTGTAGATTGAACTTCAGTTTTGATCCTCTTACAGGTGATACCATTCAAATAGCCAAAACCATAGCATCTAGAAACTGGTATACCAACAGTGACGACATACCCAATATGAAAACAATACCAGCTAGATCTAGAAAAGTTCCCAAACATTACAGGAAAATCAAGAAATGCAAGAGATTGATGGAAGGTGAAAAGGGTAGCCTTAATATCAGGCGATCATCATCAAAAATAAGAGACTTGGACAGGTTGAATGAATTTTTCTCTAGTTAGTACGTTGTTATTTTTCAGTAATTTTATATTTAGGAAATGTGTTTTATTGTAGTTCACTAGTGTCTTATCATTTTAAAATAAAATACTGAATGGAAATGAACAACAGAAAAAAGAGAATATATTTATACGGAATAACTAGTTCTGCTGAATAAACAATAATCATTACAGTGCTCGGTTCATCAAAATTAAACTTTTTTACGCTTAAATTCATTTTTTCGCACTAGTGCTGACAAGTTTTTTGTATTTGTTAAAAATATTTATTATTTAGGACTAATTATATGATTTATGTCCGAAGTTTTAAAATGCACCATTACTTTTTCTTTCATAACTGATGCAGGATCCAGGTTTTATCAAATTTCGGGCTGTTTCTCTACTTTTATAGGGGTACATGTTAAAAAAGATAGGATTTTTGGATTTTCAAAGTTTTTTTTTAGGCCTTTACACCCAAAGTCCTTGACGAAAACACGGATACAATTCTAAAATCACAAGGCACGTCATGCTGTGCTGCCAAGTCACCGAGTAGAGGTTCAATTATTAAGATATATTGCAGATTTATAGGTAACGCTCCTGCCCGAGTAAAAAGGTACGCTCCTGCACAGCGTAGCCGGTGGATGTTCTCTTAAATATCGTTTAAAAAGTAACGCTCCTGCCCAACCTATCTTGTGCTAAGATCTTGTATAACCTCGACTGTCGATACAAAAATGGCAACGTTGCAAATAAATTGTATCCGTGTTTTCGGCAAGGATAAGTCTTTACACCTGGGTTTTTTTATAATAGGGTCGTCCGTGTCGTCTTTCAACAAAGTTCTGTTTATTTTATGTTGGTGACGAAAATTGAGGTGAAAAATACCGAAAACGCCAATGTAGGGTGCAAGGATTTATTGTTGCATAATTTTGAACTACTGTTGACGCCTTAGCTTCAATGATTATGTGGACTGTATTCAAATAGTTTCTATCTGAAGCACAACTTTCAATTCTAACAATAATTTTTTAGATTGAGACAGGTATTTTTTTTGACTCTGTCACATTAAAACTCTTTTATGCTGGTGTCTGGAGTACATTCGGCAACAACTACATTTGTTAAAAACCTGAACTATTAAGAACTTTTGTCTGCTTTGGAGTTTGGGGTCCTTGGGGGACGCTAATGATTTGACATTAATACTTACCGATGGAAAGAAAAAAAAAATCCGACTTTTTTTCTTGCAACTGATGCACCATGATAACTTCTGTTCAAAATTTTAAACACAAAAATAAATACCGAAAAACAATTAGAAATCATCACAAATAAAATGCAAAACATTAAAATGGAAATATGTACCTACTACGTTTTCATAAACGAACTCGAATGGATTTGTTCTAGAATCGATCTTAAAACGATCTGAATCTTTATAAGTGCGGGACAACTCAGAAAACCTGATGATAGATCTTTCTCCAGAGATAATTTTCTCCGACTACCTATTGGGAAATCGTGACGAAGAGTAACTTACAAGTCTACACTTTTTAGTTTTCTTCGAGGTTTTCTTATACACAGTTAATACAATAAAAACATTCACATTCTACAGTACGATCGCCGGATTTGGATAGAAAAAAAGTTGCGTTGAATTCTGTTGAATCAATCCCTTAATTTTGTATCCCAGGCTCCTTATCTTTGACTGTCTGTAAAGAAAGCACTCCCATACAAAAAGTACAAAACTACCTGCGAATCCAAAAACACGTTTTTTCAATTCAGAAGCTTACGGGACCGCTAATCATTCCAAATTCCGTTGTTTTCCAATATTTTTTCAAAAAAAAATAGTCTCTGCGCACGTAAATTGATACTTTTTTTTATAAGCAATGTATAGAGTGAACCGTTTTTGTCTTTAAAATAAAATGTTGAAACGGTAAAGAACCATTTTCAATTGATTATTCCAAAACTTATAATTATTGATTTCCATATTATGTAAATATTGGAATTTCAGACAAAAAACACATTGTGCTCATGATATTATTTATGTTTGTGATATTACGATTAGTTTTGCAAACATAAAGGGTCATCCATTTAGTGCTTTAGGATTTCAAATGAAATCAAACACTAGACATTGTGGGCCGGCAGAAAAAAAGATAATTTATTTGAAAGAGTATTCAATCACAATTTAGTTTTGAAAATAATATCATTCGAATGTCCATCATGGCTTTGTTGACAGAAGGGAATTCGATCAGTTCAATTTATGACTATATGTATATATCGGTCTCCCATGAATAACATTTCTGATTTTGGGTTTCATATCCTCCATAGTTCTTGAATTGTTAAACCTTCGACTTCATGTATCCCCACAGGAAGAAGTCGCATGGGATCAAATAAAGAGATTGTGCGGGAGAATTTACCGTCAAACGGGGTAATTTCGATTAAGTTCGCCCGTGTCTGGAAAATAGTGTCTACGTCCGAAGGGTTGCGTGGTCATCGAGTCGTCAGCTGTTCACCGGTCTCGTTAGTTAAGGCTCGAGAATGTGTGGGGACCATTGGTAAAAATTATTTATCAAATAAACTGTAGACCTCAGGTCAGAATCACGCAGAACTATAAGATGCTATTCTTAATGTGTGGAATGAGCTCGCCAATGACGTCTATATTGTCAAGATTTATCAAATTCCATGGTTTGACGACTACAAGAAGTTTTGGCTAGAAATGGTTCTGCTACCGGATTTTCAGGAAAATAATCTACATTTTTCTTAGCGAACTGAGTGAATAAATTCAAAGTTGTACCCACAATATATCGTTTTCATTGAAAAAAAAATAAAAAGTTCAAGTGCATGGCATGGAAATATTTTGACAGCCTATTACTTACACTGCTAAAAAAAAACATGATTTCAATGTCTGTGTACGCATTTTTTGTGCAAGTTAGTGTACCTACCGTAGGTATCTAGGTATTATTTTTTTTTTGTGATCATTCCTAAGCTGGTCATATGGGCCAGAGGCATGACCCAATAACACGTTACATGGTCGGTTTTGTTTTCGGTTTTCGTTGCCGAAACCTGAAGACACCTTGGCAGCCATATAGCTTGGCCCGTGGTAGCGCCAACCAACGAAGGTTGACTCGTATAGTCGGTTCTTTGGTTGGCTGCGCTTAGTTGGTGTAAGTTTATTGCACCAATGGTATTCGAATTTTAAGTTTTGATGTATTCACCATACATCGAGTTTAATTAAAAATTGAGTACCTATTCACTACCATTTTTTTTTATCCTAATTCAATTATAAATATGACTTGAAATCTTTACTTTGAAGAGTATTACACTATCCTCCATCATTTCTTGTGGTCAAAGGTATAGGCTATAGGTATAGAGCCTATATCCCTATACCCAATTATTCAGTGCGTAACTTCAAATCTTTGTATGCAATGTCGATAGAAAATTCGTTCCAACGTATTTAATAGAAAACATATAAGGATGAACCTCTTTTTCCGTTCTCACTGTGCATAAAAAATGCCTACAATATTGAAACTCTATTGATTAAAACCAATAACTATTTCAAAGTGAGATTTTTGTTATTTTCCAGAACTAGTCTAAAGATTGGAGATGCTCGTCGAATAAGTAGTTTTCACAAATCTCAGTTTGCTTATCCGTGGACATTCCACAAAAAAAAATATTGAAAGAGTTATCTAGAGATTGAAGATGATTCATTGGATTTAGATCAATTCTTAAAAACAGAAGATTCCCATGTAATGGAGAAGTGTAGTTTTCACAACTTACCATCAAAAATATCTATAAGTTCAAGGTAATTATAATGGAATATCTGAAAACATTTATTAATCAGCAACCAAATCAAGCAAGTGCTTGGAAAAAATATTCAATGTTCCTCTTTGTAGGAAATTTTGAAATCAAAATATTTTATCAGTCCACTGATGGATCAGTCTACCGAATCTAGTTAGGCATTAGGCTCGGGGTAAGTTTAGACCCCGGTTTTGGCACATGAACGCAAAGGGGCCTATTTGTACCATAATCTAAAAGGAATTGTGCATCCCCGTCGTCCACCCCCAGGTTGGACTAGAGTGACCACCACTGCCGTAGACGGAATATTTTGAAAACTCCTTCACATTTTTTAAACAGACATGAGCATTTAGTAAATATGTGGAGATAGGTCATTCCATCACAAAAAGTTTGCTCAAAAAAACATCTTCAACCATTGGATTAGAGATGACTTCAGCATTCTCAGGAGCCATTTCACAAACCATGTTCATATGAAATTTTCTCATTATTTTTGGTCGTAGAAGTACTGCACTTATAATTTCGGGACACGCTGATACTCCCCCTTTTATAGTATTCTCCTCGGTATTCTCTATAATTTTTTTGTGGACATCACTTCGCAGATGGAACTTTGGTTTTTGATTCATTTGCAGATACATAATTTGGTACCTAATTGACCAACAACGACGCAATAAACTGTTGATTTTGTTTCACAATTTGTCGCATTCTCCGATGTTCTGCGGGGTCTATATGACTGAAGGTACAATGTTTTTTTTTCACAAACAAAGTGCGCAGATATATTTAAGTTGTCCAACCCTTAGAATGGAGGTTAAATATGATGAGCTCCTACATCCATGCGCACCGGTGGTGAAATAAACTGGCGCAAGGCAATCGTTCTCGTCCACCATTCACCATTTATACACTAGTTGCTGTCGCAACAGCGTCGAGAAAAGTCCGAACCGAAGTGCGGAAAACCGATCGTCGCGTCGTTAAGTATCATTTTGCGTGTTTAAGTCGAGAAGTATTTTTATTTATTTTTTTCGATTTCATTTGTGCGTTTTTTGTTACCATCGATTGGATATTATTTCCGGATTCAGATCTTGGATTATTCTACTGATCAGCATAATATTGATGTTATTGAGGTATGTTGATGTAAACTAGGTAGGTACCTATATTATGTTGGTTTGTAAAGTTGATCACTATTATAGTACCTAGTACACTTACTATAGAAACCTTCATTTGTCAGTTACCTACGTGTTCTGACCTATTTTTCAAGACATCATGAAAAATGGGTGAATTTTGACAATTTTGAATCTTTATAGGTTTGTTTAATGATTAATCAATCAGTATAAAATTCTCAGGAAATACATCATTCTACCATTTCTAATTTTATTAAAATTCACATAAAACACAGAAAATATAGGTTCATTTTTAACACTAAGAGAATTGAATATTGAGTCGATATCTTTAAGTACCTATACTACAAAATGGCGGTACATTTAATTACTACATTGATACATACACTTTAAAAAAAAAAATCGTCAAATTCAATTCAAAAGATGCTGGAAATATTCTTGACATAAAGTTTGGGTTAGGAATAAATGACAAAAATTTCAAATGTCAGCATCTTTTGAATTGAACTTGACGAATTTTTTCAAAAAGTGTATGTATCAATCGAGGTATCAATGTAGTAATTAAATGTACCGCCATTTTGTAGTACTTGAAGATATCGACTCAATATTCTAGGGTTATAAAGTATACTCTCAGGATTTTCAAAATGAGGTGTCACACGACCCCCCTTTCCATTTAAAAAAAAGTTTCAAAATAGCGCCCAGCCGCCATCTTGAATACTAAAAGTACGCCAGTAACATCAAAAAGTAGTATTTCGACAGCAATTAAAGTATGCCAAGTTTCAAAATTTTTGGGGCACACATTGAAAAAAAAAGGGGTGGGGACATTGACTTTTATAAAACTCAATGGGTGGGGTCCTTTTAGACCCGCACTGTAGATACCATCAGTAGGTATTGATGCGAATGTTGTAATGATAAGAAAACAATATTTATCAACAATAAAAAAAAACGACTAAGCTCAAAGCTGTAATTTCTCCTGTATACTACTACTATATACACAGATCATAGTTATAGGTAACGCATAATGATACATAATTCTGGGACAACGGACAACTGTTTTTCTTTTCACTGATACCTAGGGTCCTGATGATGCAAAAATAAATTTTGCGAAACGTTGGCCATCGGAAATAGTGAATTCTTTTTATTCAAGTTCCTGAATCCCAAAGAATACACCACAGACAAATTAGCGGGACGAAAAACCACATTCATCTAGGTAGATCATAATGATCGAAAATAAGGTTGCTAAGGCAACCTCATCCAACTACCTAATTACCTTAAGGAATAATGAGTAAAGTTGATGATGGCCACTCAAAGACGAAAAATCAAATTTTCATCTGATGCCGCCATCTTTTAGTGGTGATAAAGTGATAACAACAAAGTGTGATTTATTTTGAAATATCTTTTCAAATAAACTCGGGAAATAATTAAAACGTATTTGAGAAAATTTGGTTCTTTGGAATGACACTTTGTTAAGCATAAAAAAATCGCAACTTTGCCTTCGACCAAATCTGTATATCCTATTTTATGATAGCGGAGATCCCCTCGGAGATCCCCATATACACTCGAATTTGTGGAATCCTGTATACATATCAAGTACATAATGACAACATAATCTTTTTCAAATTTTAAAACTCTTCAAAACTTGAGTTCACCGCTACAGTTTTGGCCGTAGACAGGCCTAAAGTGCACCTACATACCTATCGATGAATTCAAGAGGATTTTTTAGAATATTCAAAGCCAATTGAAAATCGAATAATAGTAAAATAATTTGTTTTTAAGTATCTACCTAGGTACACCTCTTGTTCTGTAGAAAGTTGAAACTTTCGATTTCTTTGGATCAAAGTCTTGTGTTTTGAATGGATCAAGAACTTCTCATTAGAATGCAACCACCTGAGAGCATCAATGTCATAACTCAGTTATTGTATTAATATCGGTTCTTAACATCATGGCAATATAAACATTAAAAAGTATCTGCGGATTTTGATGTTATACTTTTGATTAATGGAAATCATCATTATTTGTCTTCAACTGTAATAAGAACCTCGTATGACCCTACTCCTTTCTGTTATATCGCACGGTAACCTTGTTTTATATCAAGTGTGGATCCAGTGATTGTGATTCGTTCTTATGAGGTCATCTTTCGAAAATAATGTATGTCGTCAGATATTCCTACTAATTTGAAGAAATAAGTATGAATAATTCATAAATATGTAAAATTTGGATGACTAAATTGAATTAAATAAATCAAATGATACATCAAAATTATTGATCGTCAGTCACAGAAGTTTGTAATGATCTGCAAATATTAAGTATGAGCTTTCAAGCTTTGAACAGCGTGCTCCCACATTGAGCTATTCAATTAATATCGATATATCTTAAATTAAATATAGCTCAATATATCAACTACTTCGATTCCATAAATACTTTTCTTAATGACCGAATACCGTGACATTTGACACTGTCTCCGTCATCTATTATTTTTAGATATTGAGTAGTACATGCCGGTTGATTCGGTAATTTATCACAAACCGCATTAACGACACCGTGTTAACTATTATATTAACTATTGCTGCGGAACAAATTATTGGCGGTTTCAAGAAAGTAATTGTCTAAAATAGAAAGTGCTTTGGTTCAGATTCTCAATGAATAATCATTTAATTCCGATTGTTGATAAATAAAGATTGACGCTTGAAAAACTGATGAACTTTTCAAAATAAAGGTAACGTGGAGCTTTCTCTGAGAATATTTTTTGATTTGGATTATCTTCAAAATACACAGAGCTCTCAAATAGCGCCCTTCAATATCCTAAAAATAAAGACTCTAAAATATTTAACAATATTGATTTTGGCCATTTTCACATTGTTCCCTGTATCTCGTGAACTTTTAAAAATTCACTACACAGTGAATGGATCTAGAATAAGCATCAATAACGAACGACAACTTTACTTTTATTCAACCGACCTCATAGCACTTACCGTTTGCATTTAAGCATCTCGTAAACAGGGTCCTAGGTCAACTGGCCAATGCTTATATAACATATAGAGGAACCATAAATAAGAAGTTTGGAATGTACATGCACCGTCTAGACGGTGATACAAGTGTACGATTTTCACAAAAAAAAATGATCTTATATGTTCATAACCGTTTCACTGATTTTGACGAAATTTTCAGGATCTTAGAGAATACTAGGTACTAGTGCATGTTTCAGAATATTTGAAAAAAAAAATACCTTGTCCGGGGCCGGAGTTGGAGAGCAGTACTTTTCAAAACAAAAAATGGTGAAGCATTTCCTCTGGAAAATGATATCTTTTGACTTTTTTCTTTCCGACCCATTGGTTTCGAGTAAAAAAATGAAAACCATGTGAAAATACATATGCTGGTTGTATAAATGTGCATATTTGTAATGTTATGTCCGTTATGTTAATAACAGTCCGTATTCAAAATTCGCACCAAATATCATTTCATATACCATTTATGTATGTATTTGGTACATCGCTTATTTACGCTGTCTATTGGTGAATATATGATCATATGAGGATTATGCATGAATAGAAAAGGTCCAAGTGCCAAATATGTATATAATAATATGCGAAATGTTAAAATACCTATCGTTTCGAAGATAAAAATAGTCGAACATGCTATTATTATAATATATCATGCACTGACTAAAATGTATTCGAAACATTTTGTTGTTGAAGACACGTCATACAATGGGTTCTATTGTCAAAAACCGCTCTCGATTCTCGAAAAAAAAGAAGAAATAATGGGATTAGTCACCATAAAATAATAAAATCACATTCGCCATAATCTATTGTTATCACATTATTCCATGAAGACACCTGTTCGACTAGGTATAAAACAATAATAATTCTGTGGTTGAAATATCCTTGTGAATAATCACTGTAGATAGGTATATTTGGGAAAAAATGAAAGCTTACCATAGAGCCTTTAGTACCTTGTATTTGCCGAATTACTCGTTCCTATGAATAACTTATCTCTGGAGAAAGCGGGAAAACTTTCATGTGTCATTCTACATAGACAAGACTCAATCATGATCCAATTCTGCAAATAGATTTTAAATGTTCAAGATGTCCGTTCGTAGAGGTTGAGGCAAAAAATATCTATAGATATTCTCATTCAATCAATTTCCAACAATAATAAGTTATCTGATTCACAAGATCTCGATGAAGAAAATAACCTTTTTCTTTCGTGTTTCTATTCCATCATCCTCCGATTAATTCTTGGACTTGGACGATCGCTTGAAGCCGAATGCAGACGACATGACCAGCTTATGCCAGCGTTGGCTATTGGGTGGTTTGCCATGTCGTGTGGATGATGTTCACATTGCCAATGTGCGCCAAACCATCCAAATGTGCAAGCCTTCACAAATACCAAACGTTGGCTGAACTTTAGTCTCCAATGTTGACGCCAACGTTGGATTACATTGGCCATGTCGTCTGGATGAGGCTTAAGGTTGATGTTCTGGAAACGGTATTTTGAACATTTTCAATTTGAATTTATGCTGCGCGGAGGGAGCTTGTAAGTGGACTTGGACTTTTAGAAGAAAATACTTTAATCAATAGAACTTAATTCTTTTCACGAAATAGCAGGATTGATATTCAACATATAAGTGTTAATTCACAACTAACTTTGAAAGTGCTGATAACTTATTTATCGTGGAATGCCATTTACTCATACCAGAACACTATTCAACTTTTTTCTATATCCACCAAAAACTTCAATTGAAGTACGGAATTGGATCACATTCTTTTTAATCTAAAGGAATTGTTACCAACAATGTTAGTCAATTTTTTATGTTTGCAAACACTCCATTGTTGACAAATTTTATTAAACCATCAAAAATGTACATTTCTAAGGTCACGTCACCTTCATTCAACATTATTATTTGAAAAAATGCACATGGAAACAATACACACTTTAATAACTCCGTATAGAGGACGTCTCACTAAAATGTAACTCGAAATGTTGGCGATCTATATGTAAATTCCGAGTTACCAAATATCATTACGACATTGTTGAATGCAAACGCCTATTTTTAGTCAGTTGATGTTTGGGATGTTTTCAATGAGATGTGTGGGAATTAAAGGGCATAATAATGGAAACAATGCATGGAAATGTCGGATTTGCAAAACGCAGTCTTTGAGTAAAGGTAAGTAATCTATTTACTTAAGAAAAAAGATTCTTAGTTGAAATCTCTACATCATTTTGAGTATTGATATTGACTATTTGACATTGCAATGAAGATATGGTCCTGATAAACGCTAATTACTTAAAAAATAAAATTTACTGTGGTTACTTGCAGCTCTTTATTGTCAGACTCTTACTTTCTATCTGGAAATCGATTGGTGTTTATCCAGTTGAACTTGGTTGTCCACTGAACAGCCGTATATCGAATATAGCATCTGTTACATCAACGGATTTAATCAAGTCTTGACCATCGGCCAACAACAAACAAATCAAGAAATAATTGATCAGGGTTTGAAATATGTGATTATTATTATTGAATCGAATAAATTTTGCATTTAATTTATTCGATGAAATAATACCTTTTTCAATTATCGTTATGAAAATCATGGTCGTTTATGAAGAAATAAATTCTTTATAATGATGGTGCTTAAGCATACCCCAAATTTTCCATATTTGTAGTGAGAGCTCGTTTCAAAAATGATGTCACCGATATCAGCAAATCCATATTGACAAAACCTATCCATCATTATTCGCACCTTCACGAAGTTTTCCAATCAACAAGAGTTAATCGGGGTTTCCTCTATTTTTAAACATTAGCATAGAAGGAGGTCTCTGCTGTCGTAATTAATTTCACCCACATTTTCGTTAAGTCAGTCATGCAAGGCGACATTTAGAATGGGTGACATCATTTCTTGTTTTGCTTGCCAGTTGAAAACATTAAATTTTGAACAAGCTTTATTTTCATCAGAACGACCTGCTTCATGTCTTCATGTCTATTTTTAGATCATGAAACTTTCGCTACATCATATCAATTATCTGGCTTGATCAATGGACGAACATTTGGGTAAACTATTATTTTAATGCTAGTGTGCTAAAATAACAACCTGTCGGAGGGCTTTTAACTTCTTATTCTACGAATAAGGAAAGCTATTTTCCAATGAAATGCATCGAGGATCTCTGGCAAATGATGACAGTGTAATCGTGTATAGTGAGGCTCGAATAGAGATTGTAATGAACTGGAAGCCAAGAAAATCTTTTAATTACATCTGGTTATGGGCACCACCATGATTCGATCGATTTAATTCACAAAAGATAATTTCTTATTAGAGTTTGCATGCACCTGGCTTAAATTTTATCAAGTTAGTTCACTTTTGCTAAATTGATGTCTCGCGGGCGACATTTCAGCTCAGTGGCTCCAACCGACAATGTTGCAGGATAACTCCTTACAGCAATATTTTGTTTTTGACATACCGCAGTAAAAAATCGGCACATTTCATTGAATCCGGTCAATACTCTCATTATGCACTTGACAACAGTCCAACTATAATAATTATTCTTGGCTTACAACTTTTTCTGGTAATTCCGGGGGTAATTCACAACTCTTTACATTTCGAATCAAAATCTTTTTCGATGCTTTCAGGTATCAATCACAATTACCCCTCTACCTTTTTTCTAAAAAAAACTTATTATGAAAAATAGCATCAAGAAAGACTTGAAAATTTAAGTCAAAACGTCGGCGCCGAGGTCGGCGCATTCCGCAAGGAGTTTAATCACATTCGTCCTACTCATATTTATTACTTGGAGGATTTCTAGTGCAACTTGCAAGTAGGCCTAATTTTTGATATTCTTCTGACAGAAGCATCTTCTGCGTAATAGAAAAACCAAATCTTTGTATCCGTAAGACGACTCAAAAATAACCAGAAGTTTATCCAGAAAAGTAGTAGAATTTGCTGACTATCATTCTCGGAATTTAACTTACATCGAGTTTTCATGTAGAAAATCTTTTTAACAATAATGTATTAAAACCAATTAAAACGTAAAACCTAGTCTCCTAGTCATCAACAATGCTACACTATTTGTCTCGTATTACAACGAAGAATTTTCGGGAGCTGCACATTACAAACACGACCTGGTGCTCAATTCTCCAGTTAAATCTGTATACGGATTGTGTACAAAATCAAATGCATGGGGATTAATTCTTGAGCATTCGCAATTTGAAACGTATACGGAATTGTGCAATGAGCATTTGAAATAACATGGTGATCGCATTTTTGTGTATGCGTTTCAAATTTGCGAAGCGTCAGGAATTGACCCCCTGGCATTTATTCTATCAGACATTTTTCCGTCTTATATTATTGTGTTAGTTGACAAGTTGTGCACTCTATTTTTCTAAAAGCAAATATGAATGAAATACAAATGATTGGAGATACGAGGTGAGTCCGAAATAAGTTCGCATTCCTACAGTGAAATTTTGTGTAAGAATATTATCAAGTGTCCTCAAACCTTCCGAAATGAAAATACAGTCTTTTAGTTTTGGGAAAATTTCAATGTTTTGTCTGTAAGTTCGAAACGCTTCAAGGAATTTTGTTAAACTTTTTAGAGAATACTAGCTGAAAACCCTCGGATCCGCTCGATTGTTATGAGTTAATATAAAATAACAAAATTCCGATTCAATAGTTTTTATAAAACAAAAGGGTATATTACAAGTAGTAATATATTTTCGAACATTTACCTGATACAATATTACTATTCTACTCACCGTTTCTCGTTTATATTTACCACACAACGCAAATATTTGTCAAATGTGAACGCGACTTCATGTTTTGTACGTACCAATAGACCATGCCTCAACGTCAAATGAAAAAATTCTGTCATTTTAAATGAATGAAAGAAAATATCGAATGCTGACAAATACCATGTTTTTTCAAAAATTTCAACATAAATCTTAATTTCTCAAAATCAGCTATAAGTTGAAGAATAAAACCATGCCCTTGGACTATTTCCTGATGAAACTGAAAACTCTGAAAACTTTTATTCAACTTGTTTCTGCGGTTCTTGAGTTATAAGAACATAAACATAGGTACAAATTTTCATTTTTATATAGAGGATATCCGAAGTTGTTGGCCATCGTTTTGAAAAATTGTATTTAGTTCAACTTTTCCAGGACCGGACGTAGAACAACTTTGTTAAAGGAAAAAGTGAAAAAGTGTCTTTTTTTCGATATGAAAAATAAAAACCATGGTACTGTCAGAAAAATTAACTTATATTCAAACTAAAGCTCGCGATTATACGTATACGCTAGTAGAGATATCCCTCAAACCCGATGAAGTGGTCCATTATTTCATTGAATGGGGCGAGCCTTAGACAAACAGTTCCACATATTGCTGCCAATTCTGCCATCTTTTTCAAAAAGACAAAAGTTGCTTTTAGCGATGATTGTTGTTTAATACAAAATCCTTATTTGCATTTGGGAAGAGTTTCTTCCAACGCTCAAACCTCAAACAAATTTTCATAAGCAGCATTTCTTTTCTACCTGTGACTTTTCTTCTGTATTCTTTACTTGTTATATTCCATAAGTATTATTCAGTCAAATTTTTTGTCCCCGAAAGACGTTTTTAATGAACTGTTTATTTGACTAGAGTCGATACAGATACATATTCATCAATTTGGACGGATTGGTCGCGGTCGGGTCGTGGGTTTGGTGTTCAGACTGGCGAACCCCTGACCGACGACCGGCCCGTCGTTACCACTCATTTGCAGGTCGGTCGGCAGTAAAGTATATAGGGGGATTGAGAAAAATGAAAAATCAATTGATCTCCCAACCACTGCTGAAAGTGTTGCGCTTTTTTTTTCTCCCATGATTTTGATCATAACATAACGTGAGGTCCATGTGACAGAAAGTATAGTTGGAAAACTCAAAGTCAAAGTTGCTTTGAGTTTTCCAACCCGGTAATTTCCTGAACCAAGTCTTTTGAAGTTATGGACGCTTTTCTTGAATTAGTGTGAATACATGTATTATTCACTGAGTTCAAGAATCTCATCGCTACCAGTGGTTTCTCAATAGTATTGACACGTAAAACGTATTACTCAAGAATGTTTTGTAACGTGAAATGTTATTCCGTAAAATTCATGAAGTTATGAGTTGTTCTCAAATTGAACTTTGATGAACTACAACGTACAACGTCACTTCTTGCAACTAAATAATTCCGATCAAATGGAATTGAAAATTTGGAATCTGAATTTCCTGCTCTTCTCTGTTCATGCTACTGCACTCGATAAAATGTTTTAAACCAGCAGCTTTTGAATAACCCACATAAGGGCAAACGCCGCCAACGACCCAAATTTCACGATGATTCCATCTCTATTTATATTCATGCATTAATGTGGCCATGACTGGTTGTTGTGTTGTGTTATAATCGAAGAATTCATTTTACGGTGAAAGGATTGTATAGTAGGTACGAGTTTTCATGACGTCATCGGTTGAATACTCAGAGTGTGTAGTAGAGAAGTTAGAAGCTTGAGAAAAATACAGTTAAATGTGTTAGGTGAACGAATTATTGGAGTTCAAAGTACAGAAAAGTAAGCTGTTTGACTTTTTGACTCTTTGCTTTTTCCTATGCAAAACTATACATTTTCTGCTATAATATAGAATAAATAAAATGGATTAGGTACTTAGCAATTAAAAATAAGTTTTCAGCTTGACCGGAAGTCATGAACATAAAATGGATTAGGTACTTGGCAATTAAATGATTCCAGTGCATCAGCGATGCTGACTCTTCACAACTGCTACTAAAACTGAAATGCAGCAATGCAGCATGCAGCGTACAATAATTAAAATCTCTGTGAGTATAGATGAAGTAGTAAGACATCGATTTACCACTCACCAACCCATACATATCTTCTCGAAATTTATAATTATTGTTAACAACTAATTCTCCTCTGGCTCTCGAGCAAAAAGGTATAGCCTCCGACCTCGATTGTAGCAGCACTCACAGTGGCAAATCTGACATTTATAACAATTGATTATAAGTATGGAAAAAAAATACAGAATATGACTGCAGTTTGTTTCAAATAATATAGATAAAGCAACAGGGAATAGTCCTGAGAAGATGATGGGTACAAGCGGTGAGACGTCTAGTTAGACTGATTCAACTAAGAACTTCACACCGACGACGATGTCTTTGTCTCTCTCAGGCTAGGTATATGAGGCCTCACGCAGCCTGAGAGAGAGGAATACATCGGCGGTGTATAGTTCTTAGTTTATTGTACTCTACGAAGTCGTATTAGGGATAAGGGCAAATAATCCCTCTTTTCTCCATTCTTTTACATTTAACACGCCACGTACATACGTTGCATGTCCAGGATCTTTCGAGGTTAGTTTCAATTTCAGCACTGAATTGAAAACTATACACAATAATTTGTAGGTAACTATTCCAAGACGCACCCCATCAGTAAAGCGACGCGACGGTCACACTGAAGAAGTGATATCGATTCGCCTCGTGTCGATTCAAGTAAAATTTGAAGTGCTGGTCACACTGCACTGATCAAACAATCGAGCATCAAGCAGCAATTTGCTCTTCAACAGCATATACCTCGGCATATACCTAAAACAGCTGTAGATGTTTTTGATTTAACCTCACTATTTATAATTCGATCAGTTTTTGTTGTTCATTTTGATTTTCCTAGTTTTCGTAGTAGTTGCGTGGCTGGAACGGACGTATAGTGATAAGTACAAGAGTTCGTGGGAGGCAGTCCTAGTTTTTACATCATGTGTGTCTGATTCTGATTTAGTCAAAGTGTTGTAGGTAATTACGTTTTATGTTAAAATATGTTTTGAAGTTATTTAATCGATTTGACTTGAGCTTGACATCAGCAAAAAATTCTGCTTGTTTAAAAAATAACTGTTTAATCACATTTATATCTTTTTTGGCACATTGTGACTTTCTCAGATGAACTGACCATCACGGTAAACTCACATAGATGTAAGACCTTGTTGATTAAAGTGAAAATCAATGATGGACTTTGTCATCATTTTGAAAGATTTTGAGCAAAGTCAAGTACCGACTGACTCTTTCAGTTCGTGATGAGATATAACTAATTGTAAGAAAAATGCGGGATGTGTTCGTTGTTTTCGAATTATTAAACATCAATTTCAGCACAGCAGCATGAATACGAAGTTATATCAAATGAATTAATGAAATCCACAGTGCCCATTGTTCAAGAAGTCTCAAAAACTCCGAAGGATTCAGATCCGGGGATCTAGAAGGTTGAAACACGAATTGGTATAGAAACATTTTGTAGTGAATCAATAAAGCCCCATTTTGAAATCATAATAATCATATAATAAAACACGCAGAATCAGACCATAATTGCGACAAAATGAAATACATAATCAGAATATAAAAAGGGGGGTAGTGGAGTAGTGGGATTGAGGTCCTCAATCCCACTACCCCCCTTTTTATAATCTGATAATTACCAAAGACACTAATTGAATTACAAAATACATAATATAAAATTTTTTTTGTTGTTAAAAAACTGCAAATTTTTTGTTTCATGTTTCTACTACTTCGACCTCTTTTTTTCAATGCCTTGAGGAGAACGTAGTTTCAAACTAATGTCAAAACATTTCATTCATTTGTTTCTCACCAAAGACATATTCAGTGTGTCCCCGGATCGACGCATGAAAGGAGAAAAAGACAAAAAAAAATTGAACTGAGATTTCATCTTCTGGAGTTCAGCCCCGCATGGATAGAAGATAATTTGTGTCACAATTTTAGTTTCGAAGAATCAAACATGTTTTGGAAATTCATCTAGTAGTTATTAAAGTTGTTTAGAATAAAAAAACTTAATGAGAATGCAAAATTTCAAAACCCTCTGCCTAGTTTGATATTTTGTATTTTTTCATTCCAAACTTTTCAAAATAGCATGAAAATAAATTTAATCTTGATATTTAAAGTATGTTCGTGTTTTTTATTATTTTAAAACTCGTTCTTAATTTTCAAAATTGCGTAATTCATCATTTAAAGAGTTTTTGGTGATAAAATTTTCTAATATTTTCAAAAAATCAAAGTAGGCGGAGCAATTTGAAATTATGCATTAGAGGCACTTCACTGGTAAGATAAATTCCTTCTAGGCTAATTACCAAGACATTCTTGATTTTTCAAAACCAAAATTATGACACAAATTAGTTTTTATCCAAGCAGGGCTGAACCCCAGAAGATGACATTTCAATTACATTTTTGTTGTCTTTTTCACCTATTCATGCGTCGATCCAGGGACACACTGTATATTTACTCATTGAGACCTCCTACTATTGCTAAACTGAAAAGTACGGTAGCAGATGTTCGGATTATGGAGATTTATTCGGATTATGACTATGGTTCCGTGCGTTTCGGTTTAGTGGATGTTCGGATAAGCACATGTTCGGATTATCGAGGTTGTACTGTAATATCGAACATTGAAGATTGAATGATTGCAAAAAAATGTTCTGACGCTATATCTACAGGAAAACAACATAATTGAGACTTGTGAAATGTTGCAGAACCTAACGCCATCTATCGGTAGATTTTGTCAATCTCAAGGATGGAATTCCCATCAATCAAGTGAAAGACTTAGACTTAGACCCATAAGCCATGCTGATGACGCCTAGTAGGCAGAAACGTACATGGATTGGTCATGGTCAGACTGAGGAAACTGTTTCAAGATTTTCCATAATTGAGACTAATAATGTAGCAGTATATAAAGGTACATAACGAACTGGGTTAGGCAAAATGCTGTGTTCATTGACAATCGTACCAAATTGTTTTAATGAATGAAGCCGTATAGATTGATGATACTTGTGATTCCATTCTGATTGCTATTTGTTCGAATTTGTCGATTGCGAAGATATAATACGATGTGATATATTCATTTGATGTCTCCAATCAACATTCAGACATTTTTCGTTAACATAATTCTTAATGATGATGTGCACATTGTCCGAGCACGCTCTGTTAAACAAACATGCGATCGATTCACCTAGTTTTTCCATATCTTTACATAATAATTATTATGAAAAGAGGAGAGAAGGGTTTAGGATGACACTAATCTTATTTATTTGTTTTGAGCTGTTTTAGGAAAACTAATCAAGATAAGAGAATTCTTATATTCATCATTCTGCTCATTGTACATTAATAATCATTTTTGGTAAAGTCTTGTCTATTCATATAGGCTCTTTTCCAATTTTTCATGCAAAGTTATTTTCCACGTTAATTCAAAAACACAAATCAAGAATATATGAAAAATTATGCTAGTCGCTATATTTTATCTTCATATTGTAAACTGATAACGTAGGTTATAATATGACGATGTTATATGCATTCCAGTATGTAGGACTATAATTATTTCATGATAAGACTCGTTATTCATAAAATCGAGTAATATGCGCTGCATAAGCACAACTATTGTAGGTATACAGTATTATTATTTATTGGGTACCTATACAATTAGTAGGTAAGCTATGTAAAGCATGTAGGTACGATGTAAACCTACTTGTTTAAGTTTAATTTAATACACATATGCTCGAAATTTTTTCCCATCATCTAAATGGCACATATAACTCGGGTATATTTATTTCAAACTTTCAACACCCAAATTTTATGAAAGGTATGGTAAGTTATGTCCAATCAATCATTCACTCCGGCTGCATTTTCCAATCCGGATATTCCAAACTATGCCATAAATCAGACATTGTAGTGAGTGCGTTTATGACTTTTTTCAGGCGGTTAATGTTACAGACAATGATCTAATAACTATAGATCATTGGTTACAGATTTTTGCTATTCACTGTTTGTTTTCTCTCATTTATGTACGACACTTCGTAAATCACTCGGTAAATCACAATCTAAGTGAGTAGGTACAAAAACATATTATTATTAAAAAATGCATATCAGAATTTCAAAAAATAAAATCTTATGCTACGACTTTAAACATATCAATATTTCACAATACATGTATTTTGGGAAAAAATATATTTATCTGTAGTGTTGGAAACGTTCCAAAAATATCTAATTATCCAATAAACAGGATTTGACTATTTTTCAAATACATATTATTACTCACCACTACAATAATAAGACGTATAAGTGAATACATGCAGAAGCATACTGCCTTGAAGTTCGCCAGAAAGGTCTTACATACATTAGATTAATAAAAACAACTTTTCTAAAATCATTGTAGACATAAAAAATTTATTTTACAAAAATATGAGAAACTTGTTTGGATATAGTTATTGGATCATTGGGATATACTGTCAATCTAAAATATTAAAGCTCATTCTAAAGGATTCTAGATCCCCGATATACAATCCAAGTCAAAGAAGCTATCATATCAACGATGTTGATATCTGCAACCTCAAATTTTTTATAGTTAGCGCAAAAAGTGTTTCAAAGTAAGATTCAACTCCCTTTCCTATTTGAAGTTTGAGATCTTGAAGCTCGAAAGTTTTCCACCAAGAAATACAAATCGTCTGCTCGAGCGTTTTTTGTTTATTACAACAATTAATTGCTCAAAATCACTTACTGATGCCACTGATCGGGAAAAATATATTATGTTCTTTTCTTGACAAAATGTTTATTTATGTTGAAATATAATTAGGACATTGCGTTAAGAAAAAGCTAAAAATGTCAACATTGAGTGTATATTAATACTATATTGTATATATTTTGGCACTAAATCCAACGTTTCGTTACCCTTTTATGCAATTTTAATTTTGTGATTTATAACTTCAAAAATTCACATGTTTGGAGGTTTTACAGCGCAATTTTGATTATTATGACCTACATTGACCAATATGTAAAACATACATCTCATAGTTATTATGTTTTTATTTATTTTTCTGTCATAAGTTTTACAGCAATGTAAGAAATAAAGATTACTATTGTCCATTGTTTCTTCATGCAATGCCTATTCTATGCAGTTTTTGTTGTTGAATCACGTCTCTTATTACAGGTTGTTTTCTTCAAAGTCACAATCAGCCTTATGGCAATAATTTGTGATTAACAATCTTGAAAATTAACACAATCAATTCATTGATAGACGATTGTACTCGCCTAAAACTTGGGGCCTAAAAAACAATCTTACGCAACCTGTTCACGAGAGCGATTTCCAATTGAAATCAATGGAAATCTGCCTTAACATTCCCTATAAGGAAATGAATAAAAACATGAATAATTCATATAGCTTATAACTTAAATCGCTTTAGATGCAATAATACCTACTTGATGTCGGTATTGGACGTGTATCATTATACGATGGTAAGAAAAAGTTGCAGTTAAAATGAATATCGTCGTATTATGTACGTCAAAGATGTTATCTGGTAGTCTGCTAACTCGAAGGATATCGAGTTTTAATCTACACATGTTTTATTCCGCGAAGCAACTGAACAGACTAATATTTCATATTCCTGATATTTTCGCTCCAGATTGTCATATTTATATAGTTCATCTGAATTATGAGGTTCGTCATGGTCATTCAATTTATCAGTAGATTGGTTCTACAGTGTGACCCATTTAGATTGGAAACACCCCTGTTCAATTTCAGGTTATTAACTTTTTTTTTAAATGTCAACTTATGAAGGGTCTACTACGGGACAAATTTTGAAATGTTTATTTCAATTTTTAAGGCATAATATCACGGTACTTTAGTTCTGATAGAAAATGAAAAACAATAATTAGAGATTTTTTTATTAGATAAATGAATACGCCATTGGATTTGGAGTGCTGTGACCAAAATTTCATAAAAATATATTCATTGATTATAAAGTTACAACTCAAAATTCATACATTTCCTAAGCCAACGGTCACAAAAAAACACCCTGCGTCAACAGTTGCGAAGGAGATGGAGTTACTTGTTGCCACTATACCTGGTGTCAATGTGAAATTACTTATTTATCGGCAATAGTATTTAATTACAGTATGTTTGATTCTTCTGTATCATGGCTGACTGAGCGTTGTAACGATAGAAGTGCCAGAGAAGTTAGTGAAGTATTTGGTGAAAGACACGCAAGGTGCGGTGAATAAAATAAACAAAACTTCTCGTGAAACTGGTGCAGTATCAAAAATGCCTTTGAAAAGTTATGCTGTGCAAAGAAGACACATGAATAATCAAGCTATTTTAGATTATTTCAGAAATAATCCCACCTCATGCCAGTTTAGATTTGAATGCATCTCGAAAATATATTTGGCGATGTCTCAAGGCAAACAATATTTAACCTATCAAACCAAAATCTGATTATTCAAAAAAATCACTTGTTGTTGGATGATTGTACTGCAAATGTGCATGATTCCGTTACTTTCATTCAATGTTATGCTATTTTGAACATTTTGTTATTTAATTTGTAGTTTATTGTAACAGGTAATAAAACAAATTCAATTTTCATGGCAAATGTTGATGCAAGGTATTCTTATGTGACCGTTGGCATAGAGAATGTATGAATTTTAAGTCGTCGTAGCTTTGTAATTAATGAATATATTTTTATGAAATTATAGTCACATCCATTTGGGGGCACTCTGAATACAGTGGCGTAGTGATTTATTTAATTAATTGGCTCTTAAACAGTGGAGGAGTTTTCTCATAGGCTAAAAACGATTGGGTTATAAAAAAACACTCACTCTATGAGTAGTAACTTTTTACTCAGATTTACCAATAGAAAGTGAATAATTAATACATATTTTATTGTTAGATGGTCATAGAAAAACTATTTTATTCTTTCGATTTTCGCCGTTCTAAAGACCATTTAAGTTCACATCTACCTTCTTACTCAAGATGTAAAATATCCACTATTTATATACTTCTTATACTTTTTTATTGCCAACATAAATAGTTAGATACAAATTTTTTTTCTTTACATCAATCAGGCAATAAATGGGAAACCTAAAAAGTCTAAAGATTTGTTTTAGGTCCACCTTTAGATAATAACATTCATGATAATCAACAACAATAACAGAACCTACCTACAAAAATTACAACTAGATACACATCATTATATTGACCACATTTCTTTATTTTCCTAAATTTAGGAACTTGTTTATACAATTTTGTTTAGAATTTGATTCTACCTTAGATTTATAGGATTGTGAATCGTTTATCTGGGTTTACCAATAATCCAGCATTTCACTTCTTTTCTGAAGCGCTCCGTAATTTTGTTGCTCTTGATTTCCGAAGGTAAAATACGGTATATTATGTGTGGAACTAAAAACCAACATGAGTGCTGAATAATCGATCTTGCATCAATTCTGAAGAAAACGATATCAAATCGCCCACAATTTTGAAAGAGTGCATCAGAGTGTACGTGAGTAATTTTGAATTCAGTATTCAAAGAAAAGGAGAGTATGAATCACGCATGCAACTATATAAAATTATTCACGTTTTCAAGATACGAAAACTATTTTTAACCTTGTTATTTATTCAGGAAGTATGAGTGTATTCATCTGAATTCAATAAACAGTATGAGTAAGTCTAGTGCATGTAATCGCAACAACTAGAGTGGTCTGAAAAGTCTTCGACCTTAACGTAGAGATTGAAGAGTTCGTCAAAAAAATCTAGGGAGTATGATTGCGCATCTTTGGATAGCTACGGATAGATGAATCAAAGATGACTTGGACGCTGCTCTTTACGAGCACTCCATATTTTTTGCGAAATATTAAAGACGTTCGGGACGTCCAACAACCGCATTAACTGACGATAAAATCGCTAAAGTGGTGATAAACGACCGTCGAATTGCAGTGAGGAAGAAAGCTGAAGCTATGAATATGTCCCAAGAACATGTCTGTCACTTATTGAATCAAGATTTGGACGTTGGATACCGCGTAAAAACGCTATGTGCAGTTAAGGCGCAATGAATCAAAGCTTTAGCTTGATTAATAGCTTTAAAAAAAAATTACACGTCTTGAACGAGATTGCAGTCAAAACAGTGGACTGCCAAGGGGCATTCAGCTCCAACAAAAGCAAAAATTGTGGCTTCTAACTTGATAGTGACAGTTTTTTTAAATAGTCATTAAGTTGGAAGTGGATCGCATCGAGCATAGATACTACTAAAATGGTACTACGCATCATTACTTGATAAGCTGAAGGCACCGATTGCGGAAGATCGAACTTTGAGAAACTGTCTGACCACCTCCAACCTCCGTTGCCAGATCCCTATGAGCGTGTTCTTTTCGCTCTCTAATATAGATTAGATGATGGAAGGGCATCAGTTCATAGGAAGTGATGCGCTTGTAAGAGAAAAAAAAGTTGGAAGAAAAACATCCTTTATCTTTGATTAGCCCCAGTTTCTGAACAAGATATCTATTCGATAAGTTTATTGATTGGATAAACAACCAACCTCAATGAAATTATGTCAATTTATCGGATCCATAAGTTGATATTGCTGTCATTTTGATGTTGAGAAACTGGGCATTAGTGGGACATTTTTCAGATCACCCACTTTAAGTATTTATCCAACATTTTCAAGCCAAACATGTATCCCGAAGATAGTCGTCGGGAATGTTTCTAGAGATCTGATCGCTACAGGATTCCAATCACGTCAAAGAAAATTCAATTATAATTTTGCCAAAGGCTTTCTGCTTTCAATAATTGTTCTCATGCTGAGAAAAAGTGACTGTTGATCACGTGAAAGTGGGTAACAAAAACGTCTATAGTCCATGGAATTGGTAGAGCTTGTTCAATGCTTTTCTGCGGTCACGTCACAGTATTTGACGTTTGGCAGTATGTCGTAGACTAGCTAGTCTTGGTCTTGGTCTTGGTCTTGATGGTCTTGAGAAAAATGCAGGGTGTTTATTAATTGAATGCCGATACTTATGGGTGATAATCCTTGGATGATTTTAAGACAAAAAGTTCATATGGACATAGGTCCGCAAGAGCATAGATTTCAAGATACAGGGTGTGAAATTTAAAAAAAAAATCTTTTTTTTATCATCACTTTGATACTATTCCAAATAAATGAAAGAGTTGACTTCTCCAAACAAAGAGGATATGATCAGGTGCAGAAGATCTTCAAAATGAGCTATAAGTAAATTTTTTTGATGAGGATAAATTTCACAAAAAAAAAGTGGGGTGAAAAAAATCTTCGTCAAAAAGATTGAGTAATAGCTCATATATCAACAGGAATGATAGCAGAGGATCCATTTGATTTTTGTATTCAAAATGGCGCCCAGAACGTCCTCACTTATGAAGTGTCCAAATTTATATCAAACGGATCAAAAGTTAGAAGTGAGGGGGACCTTTTGGAGCCGCCATGTATAGCATAACAATCCTAGAATAGATGTTTTCCATAAAACGTCACTCAGTTTTTTTTATAATCGCAATTCTTAACCGAAGAAAAAAATGAATTTTTATAGTACAGCCTGAATAGTTTATAGTTTGGCCTAATAGGCATTAAAATATGCAAAACCATTGTCAATGCAGAAAAACTTCTTGAAAATTCGGAAGACATGTTATTATTACCTGGGATGACGGTACGATTTCAACAAATCTTTCGCATTTTTAGAGCGTTTTTCTCCATTGTGAATGTATATCAACCATAAGAATAAACCTATCTGGGCATACATGTCAAACAAAGGTTTCCTAAAAGCGTCACATAGCTCCTTTTGCATGTTATTCGCCTATTCACACTGAGTAGATTTTGATTTTTTTGTGTGAGATGCGGGGTTTGTGTAACTTGACGGTGCAGCCATGTGTTCTAATCAACCGATTTTAGCACAGTCTGTTTTAATTTAGAGAATATGTTCATTTTGTATTTGAAGTTACAGTGACAGATCAAAATTGTAGGTTAAAGGTTGGCAAACATATTCTATTACAAAAGTCATAGATTGAACTGTGATCCGTTTTATTCTGCTATGTTCAAAATGTTTTGATTTGATAGAAAAACAAGTTTGAGATTAGACAGTGATGATAATTTTGAAATTGGTGATCGAAACCCTTCTTTAATCGAAAAAAATGACGTTTATGATCAAATATTATATCTCTTCATTTCAATTAGCGAGCACTTTATAGCATTCATTTTTGCCTTGCCAACCCTCAACCTCCAATTTTGATCCGTCACTGTAACTTTAAATAAAAAATGAACTTTAGGTATATACAATTTCTCCTAAAAATGTTCTTTATACTTTTATATTCATCATAGCGTAGGTTTAATATTTAGTAACCCATTACACATTATTTATTTTCCATGTAGGTTAGTACATTACTTGATGAATTTAGGGATATTCGTTTCAATGATTTGGCATCACTCGTCTATAGAGCTATTTTTCTCGGGCCGCGCATGCGCTTGGATCAGTGCAACTGGTGGCTGGTTGATGTCACATGTGACAATTTTTATAACTTTTTTTTTCTTTTATCTATGTTTATAACCTCCAAATTGCTATCAGTGTCAGTGCCAAGTTTGAATGAGTTTCATGAAGAGTGAAATACCTATTTGTGGATTCAACAGTACACAAATAAATCGTGAGTACGTGAACTTTAACTATAGGTCAAGAAGCGCCATTCTTGTTCAAGCAAAAGCATATTTTTGTTTTGATATCTCTTCCGCGTTCACATTGCAGGACAGGCTTCATGCTCTATCCTTGTTCTACTTTCAGCTAGACAAGGATAGAAGCACGCTCGTGAACGCGATACTGCTTGTCACTTGCCCTGGTTAGGACGCATGCGCCTCACGCTAACGGCGAGAAAAACAGCCCTATACCTATTGTGAATTGCAAAATTACAATAATCAATTTTTTGAAAAATTGATTTACTCAAAAGACTTATTCCAAGTAGATAGAAACATTCTTCCGGATTTTATCAAATATTGTGTCAATTTTTCTTTTCAAGACCAAGACCTTGTGTTAGAGTCTTGGTCTTGGTCTTTATCTTGAACGTCAAGTCTTGGTCTTGGTCTTGCGAAGATATTGAGGTCTTGGTCTTTGCTCTCGCGAAGCCCTAGCAGTAGTCGTTATGTACAATTTTAAAGTAAACAAAATATTTAAAAAAAAAGAATTATTTGGTCTTTGTAGCTGAAATAGTTTGTAAAATACAGTAGTTCAAAGTTTTACATGAAAAAAAAATCACAGTTTTTTTCCTGTTTTTCTTAATATTTATCATCAAGGACACATTAAACGGTAAAAGTGATCATAAACATCATTAATTATTACCAGCTGTCCAAAGTTGATAAGATCGGTGAGCAAATATTTGGAAAAGGGTTTATGAAATAAGCTACGACTGTTGAAGAAATAATTTTTTTTGTAATATGAAATACTTGAATACATTCAGTACTTATGTACGATTGCTTTTTTAAAATTTTTGTACATTTTTGATGGGCCAGGCTGGTCCTCTAAATCCACAGTACTTCTTTTTGAGGCAGTTTGTTTCGTTAGTATTTCTTCATCGATCGGCAGGTCGAAATCGTTATCGGATACTGAATCATCGATGAGTGAGTGAAGGTCTCGTATGTTTTTACAAGATTGACCGCTACAGTGGCAGCAAACAACCGAGCGTTTAAGTTCTGCTTTCCTACATCCGTAATTGTTGGTTCAACCATTTTTGCAGTTTGTAGGAAATCATGTTCAGTAGGGGCTGAGGACCTGGTGATTTTGTCATCAGTTGCGGAATGAGGCCTGGTGTACTTCGCATCCACCCTCAATCGAGGGGATTCGTCTCATCTTCGAGCCACTCCTGTATCTGAAAAGAAACCAACAACAGAATTGAGAACAACATTTCAAGAAAATCAATATTTCACTTTCTGCGAACCTACCAACTAGTGATTTTTTTTCGACCTCCAACGCAGAGGGTTTTGAAAATATTTAATTTTACTTGTTGCCACTATTGATTTTCCCAAAATATTGTTTTTAATTCTGTTGTTGAAGAATCCCCTTGTTTGGTGCTGGATGCGAAGAACACAAGGCCTCATTCCGCAACTGATCACGAAACCACCAGCTCCTCAGCCTCTGCTTAACATGATTTCCTGCAACTGCAAAAAAGGTTGTACCAACAATAATTGCGTATGTAGAAAAGCAGGACTTAAATGCTCGACTGTTTGCAGCCACTGTAGCGGTCAATTTTGTAAAAACATACGAGACTTTGTGACGACATTGATGAATCACTCACTCATCGATGATCATGCTCCAGTATCAGATAAAGATTTCGACCTGCCTGATCCGATCGATGAAGAAATACAAACGGAAAAAACTGCCCCAAAAAGAAGTGCTGTGGACTCAGAGGACCTGTACAGTACAAGAATTAGAAAGAGCAATCATATATAAGTACCACAAACACCTTTTTAAATATTTGCTTACCGACCTCATCAACTTTGGACAGCTAGTCCTTATTAATACAGTATATGATCACTATTACCGTTAAATATGTCCTAAGTGAACAATATTGAGAAAAATTGAAAAAAAAACCTTTACATTTTTTTAGAAATGTTTCAAAACTTTAACATGCTGTATCCTAGAAACTATTTCATGTACAAAGACCAGATTAATCTCGTTTTTTCAAAAATTTTGTCCACTTTGAAATTGTACATAACGACTTTAGCCATAAAATTGTTCATTGCTGGACAAAATTGAGAAAATCTCAAAAACGTGACAAAATTAAGCGGTTTTTGTAGAATTCAGCAATGATCCAGTGGCCTTTCGAGGTCGAAAACTCGAATTCGTCATCATCACTTCATCAGAAACAACATATCAAAAAATCAGAACAACTCATTTCGTGCAAGGTAACACCCTTTTTTTAGTTCGATTTCCATGTACTACCTACTATATCTCTACTGGTTGCTGAAATATCCACTTAAATTGAAAATTAAACTCGTTATTGATTTTTTATTGTTCGTTCTTTGGATTGCATGACTGATTCAATAGCGTGAAATTAGAGGCATATTTTTTAATTCGTTTTTGTGTGCAGCTTCGATTTTGTTACATTTTCAACATGAATTCTCAATTTGGATGATTGCCATAATACGTGCATAGCTACTTCGCAATATTTCGCTTATTATGAAAGCTAACATTTCCCAATTTTTAGGATATGGGTAAGAGGATACGACGATTTTGAAAACGGCATCAAAAAAATTGTAGGCCCACTATGCTGCGTCCGGCTGAGGTCAACTTTTGTTTTTCTTTTGAGGGCCATATTGAATTTCTCTATTTTCAAAATCCGTATTAAAAATGATTTTCAAAAATATGACTTTCTTAAAAAAAAAACAGACTTGATTTTGGCTGGACGCAACATAGTAGGCCTTTTTGACGTCGTTTTCAGAATCTTCGCATCCTCTTATCCATATCCTAAAAATTTGAAAGTTTTAGCTTTTATAATAAGCAAAATATTGTGGGTTTTTGAAAATATGTTTTTTCTTTTTTACCCTGTATTTACATTACGGTATCGTTTCAAAATAAAACAAAGGTGAGATATTTTTGGTCATATAGATATGCTACTTTTCTTCTATTCAAGCAACGTCGTACCTCTCACAGTTTGCAATATCCTCATATAGTACCATGTACAGGGTGTCCCATTTTGGGTACTTTTGCGGGGTATCTCCGTTATTCTTATAGATAGAAAGTTGCGGTTTTCGCGACAGTGTGCTACTTTTTCGTGAAACTAAAGATGCCGTTAACAAAATTTTCATAGCCCTTTTAGTTTTTAAGATACAGGGCTAAACTGAAAATGTTGCATTTTAAGGTACCCCTCGTATCTAAACTATCAGATAAGTTATAGAAAATGTAGAAACTGTTTCTTATATAACTTTTCCCGTAGAACTCGATTCTGCCTTCGGAATTAGTATAAGGGGTCAGGTCAAAAAGTTATCGGACCCAACTTTATTTTTTTAAATGGAACACCCTGTATATTTAAAGTCCATAAGATTTGTCTTTTCTTCACCTTTTCAAAAATATATAAGAGTATGCACTTAAAAAAAAAAAATTTTTAGCCTATAACTTTTTGACCTGACCCTGTATACAAATTCCGGAGGCAAAATCGAAAGTTATAAACTTTTCCCGTGGAACTCGATTCTGCCTTCGGAATTAGAATACGGGGTCAGGTCAAAAAATTATAGGCTAACCATTTTTTATTTTTTAAGTGCATACTCTTATATATTTTCCTCAATATTTCCGAAACCTTACATACAAAAATCATGAAATTTGGTACATCATACAAACTTTTAATGCTGAATGAGAATTTGAGCTCAGAATTTCAAAATTTTAATCAGGGGCGTACCATACTGGCGGGGTTAAAGGTTAAAAGAATCCAATTTTTTAAATGGTATGGTACGCCAGTATGGTACGCCCCTGATTAAAATTTTGAAATTCTGAGCTCAAATTCTCATTCAGCATTAAAAGTTTGTATGATGTACCAAATTTCATGATTTTTGTATGTAAGGTTTCGGAAATATTGAGGAAAAACCGTCTTCGGGGTGCCCTATTTAAAGGGGCGTAGCTCCCTTAGGAAGCATTTTTCGGCAAATGTTTATAGGAACTTTTTTTCATGAAAATACCCCAGGAATCACACAACGAATTTTTTACCAATCTTTAGGAAACACCCTGTATAAGAAACAGTTTTCACATTTTCCATAACTTATCTGATAGTTTAGATACGAGGGGTACCTTAAAATGCAACATTTTCAGTTTAGCCCTGTATCTTAAAAACTAAAAGGGCTATGAAAATTTTGTTAACGGCATCTTCAGTTTCACGAAAAAGTAGCAAACTGTCGCGAAAACCGCAACTTTCTATCTATAAGAATAACGGAGATACCCCGCAAAAGTACCCAAAATGGGACACCCTGTACATAGTACATATCAGATGCTGGAAATATTCTTGACATAAAGTTTGGGTTAGGAATAAATGACAAAAATGTCAAAAAAGCATCTTTTGAATTGAACTTGACGAATTTTTTCAAAAAGAGTATGTATCATTGTAGTAATTAAATGTACCGCCATTTTGTGGTACTTGCAGATATCGACTCAATATTCTAGGGTTATAAAGTACTCATCAGGATCTTCAAAATGAGGTGTCACACGAACCCCCTTTTCCATTAAAAAAAATGTTTTAAAATGACGCCCAGCCGACATCTTGAATACTAAAAGTACGTCAGTAACATCGAAAAGTAGTATTTCGACAGCAATTGAAGTATGCCAAGTTTCGAAATTTTTGGTTGCACACATTAAAAAAATAGCGGGGGGGGACCTTTTAGAGCCGCACTGTATAAGAAACCACAAGCAGTTTTCACATTTTCCATAACTTATCTGATAGTTTAGATACGAGGGGTACCCTAAAATGCAATATTTTCAGTTTAGCTGTAGTAGCTCTCTGTATCTTAAAAACTAAAAGGACAATGAAAATTTTGTTAACGGCATCTTTAATTTTTAGTTTCACGAAAAGGTAGCAAACTTTCGCGAAAACCGCAACTTTCTACAGGGTGTCCACTCTGAAGTGTCCCACCCCTGTAACATTTTTGTTTATCAACCGATTTTCATTTATTTTTTGTTTGTTAGGTCTCGTCAAACACTTTTTGAACATTATACCAAATCAGTTCCAGGGACGTACTTTTGGGTGATTATGGGGGTTCAAAGTAAGTCAAATTTCAGAAAATCGTATTAGGGGATTTTTTAGGAAAAAACAGGCAACGGAATCTCAATCAGAATGACCAAAAAACTCCCTGTTCACATTTTCAAACAAAAAAATGTTACTGTTTTGGTTTTTTTTTTGTTAATTTGTTAATTTAATACTTATACTGCTCATTGAGTCTTCCTGTACGTTCTAATTAATAAGATGTTAATAAAATCCCAGAATATGTGTTTTAAACAAAAAGTCATCGATTACAAATACAGGGTGGGCGACTTCAGAGTGGACACACCGTATAAGAATAACGGAGATATCCCGCAAAAGTACCCAAAATGGGACACCCTGTACATCATTTTATTTTGGACACACTGTATACAGGGTGTTTCAGAATAACATGCTAATAATAAAGGGAGTGATTCTTGGGCTCATTTTAAGAAAAAAAATTCATATGAACGTATGTCCTAAACGCCTTAACTTTTTTCCCAAAAAATATGCAAACCAAAACCCGCATGGACGGCACTGGTCAGAATAATTAAATTGTTGGTGCATCAAAGAATGAGTATTAATGCCTAAAATACATGACTCAAATTTCATAAAGATATCTACAGTAATGACAAAGTTATTGTAAAAAAAGTATCTATTTTTTAAAACTTTGACACCCTGTATCTCAAAAGTTAAGGCGTTTAGGACATACGTTCATATGATTTTTTTTTCTTAAAATGAGCCCAAGAATCACCCCCTTTATTATTAGCATGTTATTCTGAAACACCCTGTATATCATATTATTTTTTCAAAGGGCGTTACATCTTTTTAGGCCAAGATTATATGCGCTAGATATGTACTGTGTATATTTATCATCTTTTCTTTAGGTACAGGTAATATGGTTTTCTGAACGAATTTCTCTAGAGAACTACAGTTTCAGTGTTCTTTTGATATATGTAGTTCACAATGATAGAATTCAGATCAACTGCAAAGTTTAAATTGAAAAATTATCCCTTTTCCAACACAAAGGCATCATAAGACAATTATCTTTGTCCAAAAGTTTCTCATCTTTTTTCTATTATTTTTCCCCCTTGTTAAATACTCCTTAGTCACTAACGGCAAATATTTGTCTCAAATCACTCACACTAATGCATTTGAGGTGAAACCCGAACATCTGCAAGAACTCACCCCTATATTATAGGGGATGAGAAACCAGATTATCGATAAACCAAGGGAGTAAAAGTGAAGAAAGCTCTTTTCACTGATCAAACTTCGCTGTCATCGTTGTTTGATATACTTTACTCAAACAACGCTGTCGTCAATCAAAATTAATCTAGTGATGTATGTACATATTGCTGATGCATAAATCACCGTTTTATTGGTCATATTTTACTTCACTCAGTGGCTATAGTTAAAGCCTTTTTAAAGCATACAGAGCAATTTTCTTTCATGTGAGTGAACTAGTGCATTCCTTAAACTATAAAAACTCATACCCTAACATAAATAAAATGATCTAGAAACTGCAATTGAATTACTTTCATGACTTTACAGGGTCATTCCGTATACACTGTGGGCCAAATTAAGTTAGAACATGATTTGACGCTTGATAACTTGTTTGTTTGTTTATGGATTTTGATGTATTTTGGGTATGATATTAGTCAATATGTTCTGAATGTCACACTGAAATTGAGCTTTAGAATTTAAGCCAGGACCGGACTTACGACGTTTTTATGAAATTGGTGCATCTTGCAAAAACGAACTGCGCTACTTGAAGACCAACTGATATATTTTTTGAGGACAATAGTGGGCAGAGGTATCCTGAAAATATCAATATTCTAGAACCATTACCTAAGGAACGATGTTTTTTTCTGTATGATAGTATGCTTGTCGGCATTAAAACTATTTCACTTCATTTTGATCAAAGATTCTTTAAATTTCATAGCAATGCGAATTGTTTGTTAGAGATTTATCGATTTTTTGAACATTTTAAAATTTTTAAATTGGAAAAAGAATTAATTATTATTTTTTTTTTTTTTTTGATAAACTTCGTCAAATTTTACTAGATAGTTTGAAGGGGCCGTGGCATTTTCGTGCACCCATATTTTTTTCCATTAATCACGTTTAATCGAGATTTTATCTTTCAAAGATAGAACCATGTATACTTATTTAAAATCAAACAGGCAAACTCTAGAATCTTGAAAATTTTGAAAATTTTCAACAAACCATCCATGTTGCCATGGAATTTCAAGAAACTTTGATCAAAATGAAAAATATCAGTTGGTCTGTAAGTAGCGCAGTTCATTTTTGCAACGAGCTTAAATGCACCAATTTCATAAAAACGTCGTAAGTCCGGTCCCGTCCAAAATTCGAAAGCTCGGTGTTGAAGGAACATCCAGAACATATTGACCAATATCATTTCCAAAATTCATCAAAATCTATAAACAAAGAAAAAAGTTATTAAGGATCAAACTATGTTCTAACCTAACTCAATTTGGCCCACAGTGTATATTGACCCATATGGTAGCGGCGTTATCTAGATAACGCCGATAGCATATGGATGGGTCAGTATATACGGGATGACCCTGTACATATAGAGCAATAATTGATTCAACAAACCGTCAACAATAATACATTCCAAAGCAACCAACCCACACATATTAATTACTTGAATTTTCTACCTAATTCATTAACATACAGTTTCAAAAGATCAAAACTAGCACACTACTGATATTATCAAAATAACCTTACCTTATGATGTAAGGGAAGTTTTTTTGTCCGAATGATGTAAAGAAGGGAGTTTTCGTGGCGTAGGGACAGAAAGGGAAATGAGAAAAATTGGCACCAGGCGGGATTTGAACCCACGACGAAGGTGCCAACTTTTCTCATTTCCCTTTCTGTCCCTACGCCACGAAAACTCCCTTCCTTACCTCATAAGGTTCTTTGACAAGTCTGCTACTTCTATAAATAATGCTTGTGTTTTTCCTTTCAGAATGTTTCAAATATTTTTAAAATAGTTTCATTTGAAGTACCTGGTTGGGCAAGGAAGTTCCAGCCAACCTACCTATGAGCATAACAACTGATCACTGTATGCGTGATCATTGGAAAAATTCTGCTAGTTACATTCTACATAACTCACAACTATGTAAATATGAATACCACTTACACCTTCCGCGGATTACCGTGTAGCTGCCGTAACTCTTTTATTCATAATCAACGACAATAGTGATACATATGGGAGGTTATAAAGCCATATACTTTCCGATGGGGTGAATTCGAAATATGTTCTCTTCTTTGAAGTGGAAAGACCTAGAAGGATTATTCAGCATGTACCTTAATCTTGAGATACATTTTTTGATACGCGTGAATCGTTGGTAAATACATCAAACTTTACACGGTAGGTACATAATTGGAAAACTAAAAATTACTCAACTTCAAATGAATCTGCAGACTTCAATACATGCACTTATATAAAACTTCAACTTAATTACTTCAAAATAGCCATTTTTTTCATACAAAGGTATCCTTTATGATCGAATAAACCCATTCATCACAATCTTTGAAGAACACTTATTCTCAAGTACATCATATTATAGGTAGTACCTATGCTGCTAAAAATATCCAAAGATAGAACTAGAGCACAAAGAAGTCAAGGAGTTATATTTGATTTTTTTCTTTTAGAATTCCCCTTTCATTTTAGAAATAACCAATTGCAAACAAAAACAAAAATGCAGGAAATTCTCGACAAAATCATGTGCCATATGGGGACTCCTAAAAATAGTGACGTTGAACGTGATTTGTGATTTCGTGAAATAATAGACAAGAAAAATTAAAATAAACTTTCTCTATAGTGGAGGTGGAGAAAAGGCACTCTTGAATGTATCCCGAAATGTCTAGAAAGCCAAAAGAAAAATTTGAACTGATGTTTGTCTTCTTTGGGTGTATTCTAACAATTCTATAAAACATTGTCTAAGCTGTAAAATATTCTCTTCACATCACTTTCGGATAAATCAAAAAAGAAATGTGAAGTTTATAGTTTAGAAATATGAAAACTGAATATTTTTGTACCTTCCGTTGCAGTATCCTAGGTTTATACCTAATTTTTTTCTCCATTTTATAATATACTTTTCACAGAGTTTTCCTTATCGCGTACAGGGTGATGCACCATAATGTCGCCCCCCCCCTTAACTTTTATATTTCAAGTGTCATAAAATTTGAAGGTATGGTCATGTAGGTACTGAAAAATACTTTTTTTCTATGTGTGAGAAAAGTTTTAAAAATCATTGGGGGAAATAAAAAAATGTTTTTTTAAATTGATCACCCTTTATTTGGATGTTATTTTAGATTTCTGGTGAAATTTGTACCATGATTCATTATACCATATGTCTACATTCAACAGTTACTAAAATATTCGCATTTGAGTTTTTGAAATGTTGCTATCAAACGTATTTAGATGACTATTTCAAATCAAGAAATTAGGAGAGGTTACTTGAATGAATCGAAAGAATAATCCTGCCAATTGAACGGTCTCCGTACCGCCCCGAGTTGACACCAATGAATGCGTTTTTTGGCGTTATGTTTATGTGAAAAACCGTAAGTAATAGAGAGGGAACCGTGCGCAGCGGCTAACCCAGCGCACCATTAATCCATTGAAAATACAAATAACGCGGTTTAAATTGACAGTTTTGGCAGTAAAACATGAAGTTAGTGTCAAACATTAAGCAGGGCGCTAAAAGCGGAGAATCTGGGCGTTTTTCGATATCAATTTTCACGTGTACGATATATGAAGATGGGTTCATGATTCATATCTGATTTTTCTGAAATAAACATTTTCTTGAAGTATGATTTGAACTTGCCGTCTACAAGCACCATTCTCTCACACTAAGTTGAATAGTTAAAAATGTATCTATTGTTGCAGATGCCATGAAAGTACATTGGTTCTCGTACCAGATAAAAATTGTTATAGTGAGTAATCATAGCAGGAAGCATTGGATGCAATACAAAACGAGGATAGAAAAATTAGAGAAGTGAGAAGATCTGATATTCTAGAGTCGACCCTGAGAAAATAACTTGTTTTTCACAAAATTGTCATTTATTTGGGTGATTATGAGAAAAAGTGCATAGTGTTATATATTTTTGAAAAGGTAAAAAAAGACAAATCTTATGGACTATAAATATACAGGGTGTTCCATTTAAGAAAATAAAGTTGGGTCCGATAACTTTTTGACCTGACCCCGTATACTAATTTCGAAGACAGAATCCAGTTCTACGGGAAGAGTTATATAAGAAACATTTTTCACATTTTCCATAACTTATCTGATAGTTTAGATACGAGGGGTACCTTGATCTTTAGTTTCACGAAAAAGTAGCAAACTGTCGCGAAAACTGCTACTTTTTATCTATAAGTATAACGGAGATACCCCACAAAAGTACCCAAAATGGGACACCCTGTACAATACAGGGTTAGGAAAAATTACCCGAACGGTCGATTATTTCAGAAGATACACGTGCTGGAGAAAAATGTCTCAAATAAAAGTTGTGAGGCTTTCAAAAATCTACATATCTGTGGTGAATTGAATCATACAGGATACAAAGTTATGGCAGATCAAAGTTGTATTTTTTTAAATAAGACCCCCTGTACATTATTGAATATTTCATTTCTTCTTTCAATTTTGAGCAAAAATTATTGTGCACATAATGTTCCTGAATTTAGCCGTTTTCGATCTATCGCGTTTTATAAATGATATTTTTGCATGTTTGACATGCTAAGAAACTCAAACGGTTGAAGATAGAGGAAAACGGACTGCACTATCTAGTCTCAACTTTCCAAGAGCTATCTAGGTACATAAAATTAATTGTTGTCGAAAAATGTCAAAATGGGTCGCAAAAAAGTTGACAGTTGGCAAAACTTTCTAGTCATATGACAGAATAGCTCTTGAAAAATGAGGATTAGAAAGTGAAGACCATTTTTTCCTATCTTCAACCGTTTGAGTTTTATAGCTTGTCAAAGGTGCGAAAATGTCATTTTTAAAACGCGATATCTCAATAACGGTTGAATTTGGGAACATTATTTGTATTACAATTTTTGCTCAAAATTGAACGAAGAATTCAAATATCAAATAATATAAGGGGGGAGCCATTTCAAAAAATGCAACTTTGATCTGTCATGACTTAATGACCGACCCTGTATATTCCAATTCAATACAGATATGTAAATTTTTGAAAGCCTCACAACTTTCATTTGAGACATTTTTTGCTCGTGAATCTTCTGGAAAAATCGACCGTTCTGGTAATTTCTCCTAACCAAGTATGATAGACGACTATTATCAATGATCTAATAGATCATTGACTATTACTGTATATCTTATTTCTATACAATCAAGTCAATCTTCGCTTGTTGTAGCACCATTCTCCCACTCTCCCCCACGTTTCAAATGCGAATATATCGAAAACGATTGAATTTGCGTGAATGGTATGTTTTATGAATTATGTTTAGAATTCAACGAGCAATTCAAAAATACATTCACATATATGGTGATCCATTTAAAAAAACAAACTCTAATTTCGCCGGTGTACTAAAGATTTTTCAAACTTTTTGTACACGTAGAGAAAAAAGAATTTTCCAGTACTTACATAACCAAACTTTCAAATTTTCTGTAACACTTGACATTAAAAACTTAAAGGCGGGGTGACATTATGGTGGATCACCCTGTACATTAAATTCAAGGACGTATACTTGAGCTAATTTCATCAAAAAACGAGTGAAAAATGTCCATTTGAACTAGGGTCCGTAAGTGTATTGTTTTTATTATAGGTGTTAAAACTTAAGTAAAAAACGGTAACCGGGTGTTGGTTACCGTTGATTTTTTGGAAATTCAGAAGATTTATTCTTAGTAATAGTAAAAGTTTTTACTATCAAGACCACTATATCGTCCCGAGCGGCATCTTACCGGATATTGTTGTAAAATTAATGTACGCCACTGACTTTGTTGTGATTTCTATTTTTCTTTAGATGAAACAACCAATATACAACTTTCCTCTGTGACCTAGTTTCTTTTTCGTATCTGATCTCGTTTTCGAAAAAAAATATCTAAAACTTGAAATATTTCGATTTTTCTTCACATATAAATATTTTAAAATAAGTTTTTTTGCTTGCTTCATTCGAGAAAAAAATTATAATTCACAAAGAAGTCAGTATACCGTATACATTTAATATTTTTTTGAAAAAGTTTAACAGCCTGTGTCGTTCTCCAAGTTAACTGAAGAAACCATGGTATCTTCGATAATGTTCAATAAATCGGGAAATGGATTACAATACGTTTAAAGTATTTTTTTTTCAATCCATGTATCCAATAGATTTATCTACCCAAACATATGATGTCAAAGTGAAAATAATATGCAAACCAGTCATGCAAATAAATGATCGACCTGATATGAATGCATGGGTTTTTTAATCCATGCAACTGTACTGCAGATCATTTAATTATTTCATACTAATGACATCTCAGATCAATTTTGACGGCCGCATAGATGAAATATATTCCAATAAGCACAATTACAGCCGACTAGCCGACTGGAAACCCCTTTGGGAATAAATGAGAACAAATATAATCAACCCAACATCGGAATATATTCTTGGATTCTTGCCTATAATCACACCCCTATTTTCATCATATACGACAACAAATCTTAATGATGGCCCGGAGAGGCCGATTAGGCAACAAAAGACGAAATCAAAGTGTAGTGTCAATACAACGTAGCTTCCTATTGCTTTGGTAATGAAATGTCATTCAATATCTCAGCTTTGGACTTTGAAGCAGTCAAATGAATCAAATAACGTTTTTCTAAGTTATGCTTCCAACAATTTCGCGTGTTCTAACTAACACTGAGAGAATTTCAATTAAATTGACCTAATCAATGAATTATTAAAAAGTTTCTACCATCGAAGATTACTGAAACCAGAAAATGACGAACGGTGGAATATGTAGATAACTTAGTAAGTATAGTGCAATTTTCCTAGCTCTCTTCATATGATTATTGGACTATTCAGAGATACTACCAAAGACAACCCAAATGTCTCTGATACTTCTAACTGTCCTTGACCCTATCTGTTATTAAATACAACCTATTCAAATTCATTTATTCATGTCCAGAACAATAAAAGTTTACACAAGTCGATATAATAAACCTTCACGCAATATAAAGCAGAATCGATTCAAGCACTAGACGAATGGAATATTCGGGTAAATGAAAATACTTCCGTCAAACCCTTGATGAGGAAGAGAATGATCAAGACTTCTCGGCAGGCTTGTAAATTTGATTTGATTTGGCACGAATCACGATTAGATTCTTCGGAAATATTCAAGTGCTAGCTCAAAAATGCTTTTCATCGGCATTGATTTATTACCTAATAATTTTAGTAATTTAATAAACAGCTGTGCTCTTAGAGCCACAAGTCGTGTTATAAAACTACAATTTTCAGCTTCAACGCCTCCATTTCAGTCTCTTATTGAATAGACGGGCGTCTATAATAAGTATATCCGTCTAAAAAGCTTCTAATGATACCTTTTCTTTTAAAATATAGTCTTCTGAACAGATATTCTTAACAATGAGAGGTGATGAGGGCTCGAAGATTAAAATAGTGAGCCAAGGCAAGTTTTCTTTTAATCCTAGCCAATAGAAGATTTTGTCAATTCTTCAATATACATTAAGAATGCCGTCTATTTAAATAAGTTTGATTGGAATGAGAAACACCTGACATTAGATATCTTTGGTTTTGTAGAAAAGAATATACCTCTTTTTCAACTTGAAGTTATCAAAAAACATTTCCGGTCTTCATCCCACAGGGAGAGAAATAATGTTTTAAGAGTATATAGTAAAGTCCGTCCATGTATGGCGAACTAAAAAATAAGAAAACATCCACTGATCATTGTATCAGAAAGGGTTCCTTCATCGTTCACTTTAATACTCACTTACCATTATATACTTCACAAATCCATTTTAGATTATAATAGTCGATGTTCTTGTAACAAATAGTACATAGCCTAACGGACAATTCGTAGATATGGAAGATCATTTGAATAATAACGCCTGGTTTGTTATTTTTTTTTAAGTGGTTTAAAGCTGGGAACTTCGCAGTCACTTCATAGACGGGCGATGAAAAAACAGTAAATGTATTCAACTTGGCCTATATCATTTTGTTGAATGCGATAACAACATCATCCATTTTAATATGGTCAATTGTCTAGATAATACATAAATAAAATAAATAATAAATTGAAACGAGGTCGTGTCCCAAAATGTCACTACTGTATAATTGCAAGAGATCTAGTTTGATAGATTTCTTCAAGACCCACAACTTTTATATATCGGAAGCTTTTTTTGTATTTTGCACAATTTCCGAAATATATAATATCCTCCTCTATTTTGTGATGATGAAACATAGTCTAGTCTACTGAAATCTCCATATTTTCTTGCGATAATTGAAAGATAAGAAGATTCTAAGATCAATCATTCTACTCCAACAAGAATCTTAACGAACTATATTTTGCGTTTTTTGAATGATTGCTGTTGAAACTTTTAGACTGAGATGTATTTATTACTAACATTTGAAATCCTTCATTAATATATCATGAACCAATAACACAGATTTCTCATAACAATCAATATGTAAGAGGTCAACCAAAAGGGTTAATAACATTATTGATCATAAACAGCAATGTTTTTATTTCTGATGCGTTTATTTTCCGGCGAATAGCACCTAAACAAACTGTGATTTTTATTGCATACTGTTATACTATGTGTTATTCCATGATATACGTGTGCCAGGAAATTTGCTTAAGTCTCATTAAGCAATCCGTACATTATCATGAGAATGAATATAGGACCAGGAAAGGAAGGTATTCAGTTTGGTTTTGATGAGTGGTAGACATGCAGTGATGATTGAAAGAAAATAATGTCGACCGGTTTATTCGTTAAAAACATCACTTTAACTTTTGTTATACAATAGTTATATCACTCTCCAAACTCATTGACTCATTTTTTAAATTGCAGATGAAGAGCTCCAACATCAAAATTCCAAGCGAAAGGCGATGAGAATACAAGAACCCTATCGAGAGATTACCTAAATGTAACAATATTGTGACAGGGGGATTCGCATAAAATACTACGGACACTATTGTCAAGATGAAGGTAGATTGGTTCAACACGAACTTGATCACGCTAAAATGCGTACTATTTTTATTTTTTGGAGGTAAGTTGAAGTCCATTCTGTGAAGCTAACTAACCTATGTTAAGCAGGAGTCTCAAAGACCAGAATGCAGAAGGTATGTATTTCTCTTCCGAAGATTCATCCACAGACGCATTTTGCTGTATCACAGCTTATCAGTGTGGCTAGAATCTGCAGGAGAAAAATACATAGTTCAATGATATTGGTGGGAACAGAAACAGCCATGCTTGAAACTGTGACGGATGGCCCTGTCAAAATATTTGCTTCAAGCAGTAATATGATTAGAAGTCTTGAAGGAAGTCTCTTATTTATACCACCAATACAGTCTCGATACCTCGACTAACCCATATTACCTTTTTAACTGTGCTTGCGCGCTACTGAAATGTCTCCTCACGCGTAGGTTCACTATCAATTAGTCTTCCTATCGTTGTGAACTAAATGGCTGAATATGCGATGTTATCATTTTCCAACTCTGGGATCAATCTTTCCACAAAAATATAATAATAAACGGATGACATTCTGTCGTTTCTTTTTCCAATTTACAGAGGATGTCGTTCATGAATTTTTTCTTCTTTCATCTACTCCAGAGCACCAGGCAATCGATAAATCCTACGAAATCATAATTTTAATTTTCTTTCCAGCCATAGGTTCCTTATTACCATTCATTCCACTCCATATGAGCGACCTAGGTTTATCACGAGATGAAGCAGTCATGGTATCTGCCATTACACCGCTCATAGCTCTTCTTGGACCGGTGATAGCTGCTCCATTGGCTGATAGATTAGCAGGTAGTTTCGATTCATAAGATGATTTCATAGAGTGATATGATTTTTATCTAGGTGGTTTCGGCGGTGCTCCGCGGAGCAAAACAGGTCGTTATCTGAGAATTATGATTTTAGTATGCTGCATCTTGGCAACTATTTTCTACTGGCTTCTGACTGTGATCCCGCCAATTGTAAGTACCTACATGGTTAAAAATAGCAGCATGAACACATTTTAACTATGATAAAGTTCACTATTCTATTAATGATAAAATTTGGGAATCAAATTGATCTAGTCCTATAGTATTTTGATATTTCCTAAAATGTTTTGTCCATTTCGAATCAATGCATCAACAGCAATAAGATAAAGCTTTTTGCAACTGCTGACAGGCAAGGATGTGGATAGAGAAATATTATATTCCCTCTCCCTAGCTTCCTTCTCCGCCCCTCTAACTATACTATCACTAATTATCGGACCCAAAAGTTAATTCTATTTGAAGAGAAAATGGTTATCAAGACTTAAAAGATTTGGTATGATTATGACCCGCAAACTAATAATTGCGGAATACGACAGGTGGAAAGGAGCCTAAGAAAAGAACGGAACATGTGTTTATTGGTGACGTTTAACTTAGTACTTGAAAAACATCAGGAAGCAGCTTAACAGTATATGCTGTTGGACGAGGCGGTGTCAAAACAATAAATTATCCAACTTGGATGATCTGTATAAGTACAAACAATGGAACAAAGCGGAATTTCGAAAAACTACCAACTTGGATAATGCAACCAAGAAGAAAGATAGGGAAGGACACCACCTCTATCAATCGAAAACAAAGAATAGATTGGATTATCAAAGCAAGAGGTGTAGATGAAAACCCCTGTGTAGACGCAGCGCCATGGTGATTGGAAATCAGAAGAATCAATTCAATAGTCTGATTCACAGGCTATTCAAATATTTGTATTGAAATACTTGGAATATGCGATGACATCATGGCAGGTGATCCATTATTGGTCGAAATATTTCACTGCCTCTAGATAAATTCGTTTTCCATTAGCACTTGTTAACTAGCTGACCAATATTTTTCCTCAAAGCAGAGGCTAGTCTCTTTTCTATAAAAACATCTCTCGGCATGGTCATTTGATGATGGTGCGCACAATATCGGGGCGAACCGTCCTTGGTCTTGACTTTTATTACTGGGGACGGGCTTGTTGGATGATCGAATAACTCAGTTCCTTTCCATATCCTGAATAATTATCGTTCTATCTTTTTTATAACCAACATAGTATTCTGCATTTGTATTGATTTAATGTTGTGCGACGCTGAATTGTGGGTTGGCTAGGTCCGTTAGTTTTCCACATTCATTTTTGTCAATAGAGTCATTTGAACCATCTTTACATTTCTTGCCATCCCATGCTAACTTGTCGAACTTTAGAAGAAACTGAACTATAATGCCAATGAACTATTTCTTTCCTCAAGGTGCAGAGAAACTATTAACCTTCATTTCATTACATCATTAAGATCTCTTTTGTGATCGGTTTTAAATCTTGTGTCACCCATATTCATCCACTCGAAAACGGTGTTCCATTTTATCTTGTTCAAATCGAGTAGTAGAGTAGTTCTCTACTGTTTTCCGTCTTCACATTTCAGTGCTCGATCAAGAGTATTCACCAATTCGCCAGGATTGGCCAATATCAAAGTCTGCCCGGTTTCATGATCCCGTGGTCCAACTAAAAATGCTTGAACCGTCCGCTGGGTAAGAAAGTCGAAATAGGCGAGCGATGTTCAACTCGTATTCTCGTACAATTTTCTTCGCTTCGCTTTAGGCTGCTTGAAAATGACTAACCCTTTATCCCACAAAATTCATATAGTATATTTATTTACACTGTGGGCCAAATTAAGTTAGAACATAGTTTGATCCTTAATAACTTTTTTGTTAGTTTATAGATTTTGATGAATTTTGGATATGATATTGGTCAATATATTCTGGACCGGACTTACGACGTTTTTATGAAATTGGTGCATTTAAGCCAATGATCTAATAACTATAGATGAAACATAGCGAGATAAACATGAGGACAACATCAAACTGTGCACTCAGGTGCAGAGTTTCTCCCACCAGGTTGTTTGCCAAACTTACTCTATTAAAAGTATTACTACGCAGCAAAAAGATTCAATCATTTTTTGGAATCATTTTTGAAACCATTTTATGTATGAATTCAATCAAATATGACTCGATGGTAACCTTTTTGTTAAAATTGAAAAATCTCTTCAAGATTTGTTTAGGTATTTAGGATTTAGAGAAACCAGAGTATTCTCTTCTGAAAATTAAAATAGCGGAAGTACGGCAACACACCAAAATTGGGTACGCCACTATCGATCGGATTTTGTGTACACGTTTCATTCACATTTCGTCTCATTGGCGTATCTTGTTTTTTGAGTGGGGTTTGGTGTTGATTTTGTGAATGTTTATTGTGTTTTTATTCTGGTTCAGTTTGTAACGCTTCATTATTTACTTATATGGTATATTGAAATTACTCGCAAGTGTCAAGCTTGCAGTAAATAAGAATTTAGGAATTCTGTAAAATAGTTACGCCACTGGCAGCCTCGCGTGTAGTAACCGAAGCACATTCTAGTGAGGTGCAAACGTATCCCCACTCAGTGCCCCTCTCATCTCCTCCTCACGTCTCGTCTATGTTCGATGTTGTCCACACAATTTTTCACAGTTTATGAATGAAATGTTTTATCTATAGTTATTAGATCATTGATTTAAGCTCGTTGCAAAAACGAACTGCGCTACTTACAGACCAACTGATATTTTTTTTGTGAAGGAAGTTAGTGGGAAAAAGTATCCTGATAATATCAATATTTTAGAACCATAACCTGAGAAACAATTTTTTTTTCTGTATGATGGTGATTGTCGGCTTTAAAGCTATTTCACTTCATTTTGATCAAAGTTTCTTGAAATTCCATGGCAACGTGGATTGTTTGTTGAACATTTTTTGAATTTTTAAGATTCTAGAGTTTGCCTGTTTGATTTTAAATAAGGTGGGGAGCAGTCAAAATGAGCGGTCTACGAAGAGTTGATTCTCATTTATTGTATATTCGAGCTTTCGGAACTAATCTGTTCCTTCTTCAGGAAAGACTATAAGTATTAACAAAACATGGATATAAGTATGTGTACAAAACTAGGATAAGAAAAAAACTAACCAATTAGAGTAATGTGAAGATAGAACATACAGAAAAAATAAAGGATTTAACATGGGATTTGTTCAATCACTTGGATCACAGTCAGTATACATTCACCACTTTTTATGGACACAAACATCACTATTACTTGTTAAAACGTTGAGAGTAATGTACATTATAACAATTAAACAAAATAAAAGAGTAAAAGAGTAAAACACATAATTAAAATAGTTTGAATTCAACGTAGTGACTAGATTGGTGTGGGCGGACTAACTCCATTATGACATGCATATTGTTAGCTAGGTTAAAGACACTATGAGGTGTAAGATTGACAGAATTGCAGTAATCTGTAACCGTGTCCAGGAGCTGCCGTTCCAAGTTCCTTATGTTGATGACTTAATACTGGCCCTACCATCGGACAGCGTCAACTCCACCTTGGACATTTTCAATTCATATAATCCTCACATACAGTTCACAGTTGAGAGGGAGGAGGATAGGAGCTTACCCTTCTTGGACATGAGGGTACATAGAAACGATGACCAATCACTGCTTACTGTCTGGTACAGAAAACCCATGGCTTCTAATAGATTCATCAGTTTCAAATCATACCACCCCACAAAAATGAAGATAAACCTCATTATGGTGCTAAAAAGAAGGGCTTGTCTTCTTACTCATCCTACAAAAAGAGACACCTCATTGTTGACTCTGGCCCAGATATTGAAAGAAAATTCCTACCCATGGAGGATGATTAACAAGTTCCTCTTTAGCACCCAGCACGATTTCCAACTGGATGTTGACCCACCAAACCAGATGGCCACCCCTCCACCTGCTGCTACATCTGAAGTGACAGCTAAATACTATGTCTTACCACACTTGGAAGAACTAACACCTAAATTGATTAACACCCTGAATCATGAAGGTGCAAAGTTCATGAAAAAACAGACAAAAACTATAGGACAGCTGTACACAAGGACCAAAACTCCTTTTGCTTCCAAAGATATGAGAAATGTAGTATATAGTATCATGATAGCATCCCATGTGGAGCATGTGATAGGGTTTATGTTGGACAAACCTCACAAAGACTCTCTGCCCGCCTTGCTTCGCATAAGAGTGATTGCAAAAGGGGGGTTCGTTCAGACGAGCGGATTGGCCCAACACCATGTTAACACTGGCTACATACGTCACATACCTAATCTTGAAGAGGTCAAAGTGTTGACGAGGTCCAACGTGTATCACAAACGGCTTCTCATGGAGATGGCTCACATCAAGATGACTGAAAACAATTTAAATAACCAGAATGATTATCAGAACTTAAGCGTAATTTATAATTACTTGCTACAAATTCACAAACGGGGTCTGACACCGAACAATCCGGACCACATGGATGTTAATTAGTTCCAATTTTCCCTTTTTTTCCGGTTGTCTTGTTTGTGTTTTGTGTCTCTGGTTTAACTTTCAGCACCTGATGTGAGATGGGATAATCACGCCAACGTCATACCATACGTCTCAACTTGTTATGATCCCATAAGTACAACTTACAGTTTCCATCCTTCTCAGTAAGTGAGTTGCGTCTGATGTTCATAGATGCAGCCATGTCGGTTACAGATTACTGCAATTCTGTCAATCTTACACCTCATAGTGTCTTTCATATACGTATTATTAAAATATACCTCGGGTTCCCTATTTCATCAATGTGCGGCAAGTGAAGCCGATTTTCAGCCGATGAGAAAGATAGGGATAATCAAGCCTATACGAATGCCTCATAACTGTATTTCATGTGTATCTGGAAAAGACTGCGATTGTGCTAAAAGCTGTTTCCTATAGGTTACCCGTGATTTTTGGCCGATCTCATGCGGCTGCTTTGGTGCCGATACTCCCGTTTTACGGTAGATCTACCATTAACATATATTTTTGTGGTGCAATTAAGCTTTTTCCTTGTGAGATATTGAACAGCCAAATTTATGATATAGTGAAATAGAATGTTGCTGTACGCAGAAATGTTCTTCTGAAATCATAATTTTGATGGCTTCCGGTTTTGAATTACAAATTTAGCGTTAAGGCGATCTAAAGTCTTGGCGATTTCAAATCTGGCAGCGCTGCTGCACGGTCTTTGTTCTAAGTTCAAATAATCGATAACAGCTGATAACCGTACCTTCCTATTGGTTGTTCTCCAAATTCGAACTAGAAATATACCCGCCTACCGACTAATCCTGAAATTTTATATTGAGGCATGTGCATTGATATGTGAGTACACATGAAACATACTTATGGGAAATCATTATTCCTGTCTTTTCCGACTTGGCAGAATATGGCTTCACCGTCGGAGGACTACGGTGGGTATATTTTAATAATAAGTATATGGTGTCTTTAACCTAGCTAACAATATGGCCGCTTTCCAGCTAGTGCTTCAAGCTCAAGCGCCGATTAACACCGTGTTTGGAACGCAAAAGTGATCCTGGAACACGTTTTGAGGTACTCACATACACAAACGTCAAAACTATCGATGGAGTATTTGTTTACGTTTGAGCCAAGGCATCTCGACATTGTGATTATTGTGAAAATTAGTTAAAATATTGTTTATAAGCGACTCTGAGCTGAATTTGGTATGTTTGAGCATGGATCAAGTCAAAAAAGATCAAACTTGCCAATGTTTTGATTTTAAATATGACAGAATTTGACTGATTTGACGTTTAGCTAGTTTTGCGCTTCAAGCCCACATTTTCCGGGTGGTGCTTCAGGGGAAAGGGGAAGGTAACGCGGAGCTCCAAACGCAATACAGCTGGAACACGCGTTTAGTGTTTTTGCGCGCTCAAAAGCTCGATTGCGTGCACAAAACGGGCAGCTGGAAAGCGGCTATGCATGTCATAATGGAGTTAGTCCGCCCACACCAATCTAGTCACTACGTTGAATTCAAACTATTTTAATTATGTGTTTTACTCTTTTACTCTTTTATTTTGTTTAATTGTTATAATGTACATTACTCTCAACGTTTTAACAAGTAATAGTGATGTTTGTGTCCATAAAAAGTGGTGAATGTATACTGACTGTGATCCAAGTGATTGAACAAATCCCATGTTGAATCCTTTATTTTTTCTGTATGTTCTATCTTCACATTACTCTAATTGGTAAGTTTTTTTCTTATCCTAGTTTTGTACACATACTTATATCCATGTTTTGTTAATACTTATAGTCTTTCCTGAAGAAGGAACAAATTAGTTCCGAAAGCTCGAATATACAATAAATGAGAATCCACTCTTCGTAGACCGCTCATTTTGACTGCTCCCCACCACCTTCTCCTTCATAGTAGCCAGTCACGAAAATGTTCCACGTTTAAATAAGTAGACATGGTTCTATCTTCGAGAGATAAAATCTCGATTAAACGTGAATAATGGTAAAAAATATGGGTGCACAAAAATGTCACGGCCCCTTCAAATTATCGAGTAAAATCTAACGAAGTTTATCAAAAAAAAAAAAAAAATAATTAATTTTTTTTTCCAATTTAAAAATTCTAAAATGTCAAAAAATCGACAAATCCCTAACAAACAATTCGCATTACTATGAAATTTCAAGAATCTCTGATCAAAATGAAGTGAAATAGTTTCAATGTCGACAAGCACTATCATACAGAAAGAAACATCGTTTCTTAGGTTATGGTTCTAGAATATTGATATTTTCAGGATACCTTTTTCCACATGATCTTCTCAGAAAAATATATCAGTTGGTCTGTAAGTAGCGCAGCTCGTTTTTGCAACGAGCTCAAATGCACAAATCTCATAAAAACGCCGTAAGTTCGGTCCTGGCTAAAATTCGAAAGCTCAATTTCAGGGTGACATTCAGAACATATTGACTAATATGATAATAATATCCAAAATACATCAAAATCCAACAACAAACAAAAAAGTTATCAAGCGTCAAATCATGTTCTAACTTAATTTGGCCCACAGTAATATTGGATCTGGTATACTGTAAAAAAAATGCCTTTCATATAATAGGTGTTTTTATTTCAGAAAAGAAGTCCTCCAAATGTCTCATTCGCCTGTAATGAAACTGGAGGATGGATCTTGCAAGATAGATGTGGTTCGGAAAAAACTTGCTATAATTGGGGATCACTAGTAAGTTATATCACAATGGACCACATGAACCAAATATAATACACATATCACTCAAAATATATAGGAAACTCCCATACTATAGTTTGAAATGAATTTCGCCAGCGCCCTACAACGGGTAGTCCTCGTACTTTTGACCTCTTTTTCTCAAAAACGTGAAGAAATCTGTTTTTATTACATACTGTGGAGTCATCTATAGGCCATTTCAGAAACCTTTCAACATAACGTCAAAATTGACAACTTGTACCGTAAACAATAAAATACATATATTATAAAAAAAATACATTAGATTGTTATCAAGACATCAAGAAAAAAGGGCTAATAATGTGACTATAACTTTCTTTAGCTCTGATAATATGATCTGCAACTTTGCAACTTCCACAGTGACTACAAAACCCGGCCTTTAAATGTTTGAAAGCATCATTCAAACTTTTATAAGCTTTTAACTGCCTATGCAGTATAATAACTTGTGGTAAGCACCAAATAACTGAATATGTCCATGTTAGTTATTTTTGGAAAGCCCTGAGGGCTTGCATCAAAGTCTGAATCACTTCAAATAAAAGGGTGTATGTAGTTTTCAATCGAAATTTTGTGTTCTTATAAAATCAAAATTCCTGGGCTTCTAGCTTCCAACTTCGCGAGATAATCACTCATTTCACAGCTTTTCAGGATCAGAATCTCAACAAAACCATATTGCACACTTGGTATTTCGAAAAATGTCTCAGAAAGTGAAGGGAAAAAAAGTGACAATTGGAGGTTAATGTTTGTCTACGGTACAATCAGCTGACTTTTAGGTTATGTTCTGAATTGGCCTATTGACCATTCCAGACAGAACACGTGACCTTGACAACGATGTCATTTTTGCTGAGTGACAAACAAATCTGTTAATAATGCTTTTTCAATCAGTTCTTTTCTAAAATGGCTCACAGCAATCATTATTCAACGTTAAGTGGTGATGTGAAGATACAACGACCACAAAATCGGCGTTATACACAATATTGATCCCTATGCTCCATCGATCAATGAATATCACCATGATGGATTTAGTAAATTATCGATATTAACTCACAGTTTTTACACTGGGAAGCAGATGAAGGCTTATGAGAGTTTGCAAGCCTTCAAGCAATACGAATCCTGTATTCAGAAAATTGCTGCTAAACAAATCAGCGAAGAAGCATTTGTTGTGATGTCTGAGGTAAGAATCATGGATCATTCTAGTTACTGGATGAAATTGGTTAGTATTTATTGGAAAATATGTTATCAAAAACACCAATTTTATTGACTATTCCAGTATGACGTCGACGTCACTACTGTCATTTGCTGGGTGGCACACCCAATTTATAGGTTGAAGCTTGTTGTGTCAGTTATGTGTACATAAATAAAATTGGTGTTTTTGATAACATATTTTCTAATAAATACTAACCAATTTCATCCAGTAACTAGAATGATCCATGATTCTTACCTCAGATATCACAACAAATGCTTCTTCGCTGATTTGTTTGGAGTTTGGCAACAATTTTCTGAATACAGGATTCGTATTGTTTGAAGGCTTGCAAACTCTCATAAGCTTTCATCTGCTTCCCAGTGTAAAAACTGTGAGTTAATATCGATAATTTACTGAATCCATCATGGTGATATTCATTAATCGAAAGAGCATGGGGATCAATATTGTGTGTAACGGCGATTTTGTGGTCGTATTGTACCTTCACATCACCACTCAACGTTGAATAATAATTGCTGTGAGCCATTTTAGAAAAGAACTGATTGAAAAAGCATTATTAACAGATTTGTTTGTCACCCAGCAAAAATGACATCGTTGTCAAGGTCACGTGTTCTGGAATGGTCAATTTATGTACACATAACTGACATAACAAGCTTAATTCAACCTATAAATTGTGTGTGCCACCCAGCAAATGACAATAGTGACGTCATACTGGAATGGTCAATACGCGACGTTTTTGAAAACGTCACAGGCACCATATGATTGGTCGTGGCCGAATGTGGTATCCAAACAAGCTTTTGTGACATGTGGTTTTGTCTTGTGTGAGTTTGAAATCAGTGTTTGTGTTTAATTTGGACTTCTTTGGACTATATTTTTGGGTGTATTACATATATCGTGTGTCCCGTTAGTGCGTATAATATGATTAGCCGAGTGAAAAGTCAGCTTTTGAGGTAATAAAAAATAGTTTGTTTGGGTATTTCCGTCTGACAGGTGACGTCATGACGTCACAGAAACCTAGCGTATTGGATAAAATAGAATTTATACCACGTTCGAAATTATAATTCAATTATCACATGGTATATCAAAAGTTATTCTAAAAAAATGCATAACTATTTTTATAAAATGTACATTTTATAATGTCTAAAAACTATGTCCTGGACAAATACAACATATGCATATTTTTCAGTTCATAACTTTTGATTAGCCATGTGAATCAATATTTAAATAAAATTTCGAATGTTGGATCTATAAACGCTAACCACAAAATTTAGGACTTGTATACCCAGTTGTGCTTCAGTTTTGTTGTTCAAAATCGGATTTTTAACATGCAGAACCAATTTTTCTAAAACAGTGGAAGAACTTTTATTGGAAAGGATGTGATTTGTTGAAAATATCAACACATCCAGGGGATGATACATTTCTCAAAGAACTCACGATAAGCTTACATTATAGTCCAATCCAAGGTTCAAACACAAATTTCAAGATGATCTAGGTACTGGAAATTGGAAACTTTCGGCACAAAATTCAAATTACACGTGAAATGACAATAACGTCTTGGGTTAGGGATTGGTTATTTATGGCAACCGTTGTTAAGGAAAACCTCCGTCTCTAGCGCCATCCAACGGGTATTCCTCTAAACAAATCCGACTTGATTAACTGGTTGCCTAGAACTCTATTTACATTGGCTGATCCCATTCAAGTTTCCCATATATTTTGAGTGATATGTGATATAATATCACGATATTTCAGAAAGGCTCAGTTCTAGTCAAAAATTGTATTTTTACATGCAATGTTTCATCATCCTATAAGTCTGAACTAAGCACTGTCCCAACAATCATTGAATCCAGTCCAGAAATTCCCGAGGACTATTATGATCCCGGCGCCATCATCAATAATGAGCCTGAATATGTGAATATTAATAAAAAAATGTTGATTATAATGAACTAATACAAACTATCTCAGAATATTCAACAATATAAAGGGGATGAAGATATTGAGAAGCCTTACCCGCACATGTGCTTCAAAAATTCAAGTGGTGATAATGTATGCGAAGTTTATACAGAGCCTTACGCTATCAGACTTAATCTTGGATTGAGACCGTCCCTATTTAGCGACTCTAATGAGACTGATAGTACCTGCGAATATTCTTTTGGTAAGTCTTGTATAGATTTTTATTTTGAAAAAAATAAGTGAATCATAATAATATGTATACAAAAATTACTATTTCTCTTTATTACAATTGAGTTGAAATAATTCCCAAGAAATAAAATATACCTTAAAACATTTAGACGTCAAGACGTGGTATTATAATTGATTTTATGGATAGACTTGGATAGATTTTTCTCCATTCTATGATTAATCACCTACTGTTTGTTCAACGCTTTTCTGCGGTTACGTCATAATCTCTTGTCTCTCTCGTACACATTTACAAAAATTTCACGTATGTCTGGATGAGGGTGGTACTAAACAATTTGACAAATGTCACGTATAGAGCGATCAGAGCGATCAATCTACGACATACTGGCAAACGTCAAATACTGTAACGTAACCGCAGGAGAGCATTGAACAAACAGTACTGTATTTCAAGTTCTAGTGCAGATATTTTATCATGTTTCACATTCATTTTGATGTAAGGCCATCACACTCAGATCCAGTATTATTCGTGGCTACTTTTCACATAAACGTTTCCTGTTTATGTAAAAAGTAGCCACGAATAATACTGGATGGTTTTTACATCAAGTAAAACATATTCTGGTACTCTGGTACGATATTCTTAACCTACTTTGGGTTATTGATGGATCTCGTATTGGTAGCAATACATTTTGTGCGAGTCTCATAGGTATCTTTTCAGAACATAATAATGTACAGAATGACGGACAGGTCGCCGCCCAAAATGTCAGGTCAACTCCAGTTTTTTCAGTGAAAACAAAGGTCATCTCCAATGAAAACATTTCCCCTGACATTTTATGATAAACAGAAACTCTATGTTTTTTTACGGTTTTATACTGGAAATGTATAAGATTTATATTGTGTTTGGTAACAGAAGATGCCTAAGACCTGATCGCTTCTAACATCCGTTAAAATGTTTCATTAAGATTTATTTCTAAAACTCCCGTTTGAATTTTATATAGGTACATCAAATCTTTTGAATAAAATATAATTTATTTCCAGATGAACCTTTCGTGTGTAGAATACCATCAAACAGGAAAAATGAACTACGGAGGGAGTTCGGCGAAGACTGCGAACCAATGGTTATATGCGAAATTGAAGATCCTTATAATAATACCGACTCTCTTTTGAAAAGATCCCAGTGTGGATACAACAATGTAAGCTTTTGGTAAGTCTCTTCTAAAGTCCGCAATTGCAATTTTTCATATTTTGTCATCAATCACAGGCTATATCTTTGCATCAAATGTTTTGCCGACATTTTCGTAGCAGCTGCAGTGGCTCTTTTGGGAACTGCAGTGGTTATAGCGACTAGAGAAACATCTACAGGACGTGGTGACATAGGCAAGCAGTTTGCTTGTGGTGCACTGGGTTTTGGTTTATTTGCAGCTATTATTGGTGCGGTTGCTGATGGACGTTATTTGGAGGCTGTGATCTGTTTTACCGTTCTTATGGTTATTGCTGTTATCATTTTGGCAGTTGATGAGTGAGACATTACCAATATTCGCCCAATGTCTCACTCAATTTTTTTTTTTTTTAGAAAAATGCCACTCAGTCCTCCAGAATGGTGGTGGCATACCAGATGTGGTCTTCTGGCTCTTCCAATGTCATCAGTACGAAAATATGGTTTGGAAACAGCAGCTTTGGGAGTTATTTTATTTTTGCTGGGAGTATTTTGGAATTCCATTGACTCTTTCTTGCCATGGTAATGATATTAAAAACTTGCTGCTTCTTTATATTCAAGATTTATAGGCACGTAGCAACTCTACATGGAGATGCACTCACTCTCGGACTAACTGTTACCATTGGAGCAATTCCCGCAGTCGTTTTTCTATATTTTGCCGAAAAAATTGTAGACTATTGCGGTCATTCAAATATTTTAATCTTTTGCTTTGTTAATTATATTTGTCATCATTTAGGTAAGTTACTTGATTCGATCTTAGGCTATTTAAAAATATATGATCTTTTAAAGCATTGTTGAATGTGGGGAGCGCGTACTATCTACTATTTTGTGAATTTTTGGAAATATTCACTCTACATATTATGTATGTCACTGCCGTTTTATACCTGAGACATTTGGTACCTCGAAAGCTAACTGCTTGTGGTCAAGCACTGCCAATTGTTGCTCACTTTTGTATTGGTAGGTTTTATTTGAAATCATTGTAACAAAACTCAACATAGTTCTCTTCAGGTCGCTGTATAGGCGCACTTTTGGGAGGTATTGCCTATGACGACGATGCTAGAAAGTTCGCTTTGGTTCATCAGTGGTTCACAATAGCGGCTGCTATTGTAGCTTTCATCTACTACTTCACTTATCATTTCTACCTCAAGCCAAAATGCGCAGCTCCCGTCCATTTACCCCCAGATCCAGCCCCTGCTATGATTCAAGGTATGTTCAAAACTACAACAATATGTCTAATTTGTAAAGAAATTTATCGATGTTCAGATTGATTTCATTTATATATTTTTTTTCAGCTATTAATGGAAGTGGCAATGGAAATGGATCATATACACCACTACGAGTATATCACAATAGTAAATCGAAGAAAGGACATTTCAGATATTAGTCGCTTTATGGAAATTTTTCATAAATCAAATGAATATTTTTAATATAGTCAAAATGACGCATTTGACGCTACATCTACAGAAGATTGGAGGAAAGTTATCTTGAAAATTACGACATGCATGGTATTTCGAATTCTAAAAAAAATCCTCTATGAATTATGAATCTCCGTGCTTATTGTTATTTTGTACAATGTAAATATACATGTTTTATTTTTATATAGGTATTGCCTTTGATTGTGTGCAGCTTTAAGCATATTTTATATACAATGTTAATGATAATTACCTAATTAGTTTTATATGAGCACAGTGCAATGCCTTGCGAATATAGTCCAGTAAAGTAAAAATACTAATTATTATTGATTTGTTATTGTTTTTGAGTCATTTTCACAAAACTTATATTTATTTCTACAAGCTATAGTCTATTCCGCAAGTCATGGCAGTCTTATTAACAATCGTTCTGTTCAATATTTATTTTTTTATGTACATTTTGAGATTGAATCAAACCTAGACATATACGTGCACTATGTAATAGGTAAGTATATACCGAAATCTGATGTGTTCAATAAAATTAGTTTTACATAATGTGCTACTTCAATTAAGTAACCAAACCTACCTACCACAACTCTTCAACTGAAAAACAGACACAAAGAAAACACAATAACCCCAGCAGAGGCTGTGGTGTCGTGGACAATACCCCTAAAACTCGTAACGCCTGAAGTTCAGTAATCAGTAATCAAACCTTACAAATTTTGATTCAAGCATAACAAAAGATACCATCGATTTTATTGTCTCGACATAGCTTAAACCTCATTGACAAGACTAACACATAGTTCTCTACTCCTTGACAATCGCCGTAAACAACAAAAAACTAACTCAAACCTTTCAATAATGAGACGAATAATGTAAAGTCATCTACAGTTAAGAACAGTTTCAAATGACATAAAAAAAATGAAATAATTTAAAAAAAAACAACAAAAAATTGGTTATCAATGATACGACGACTATTGCTAAAAATGCTGACATTAAAGCATTGAATACTGGATACAGAACAATTATTGTTTCACAAACTTATAAAAAAAAATAACATTTAAAATACACACACCTCCAAAAGTCTTGGCCCCCCTTGTTATATTTTGCCGTGTTTAATTTAAGGTGGTCATGTTTTGTATATAAATACCTTCTTATCTTAGCATAGAAATAAACAACAATATGTGGCAAAAAATTGTTTTAGGTCGACGATATACAGGCATTTATAAAATAAAGCAGTTCTGAACTGATTTCGAGTAAGAAGCTATCGATTAATTTTTTGGTAAAATGCCAGGTAATCTGATTTCTCAGTTTAATCGGGCAAGAATAGTGGCTTTACATCAAGAAGGTTTATCAAATCACCAGATTGAGCGTCGTTTGAATATTCCACGGACTTCGATAAGGCGCATAGTGGCCCTTTTCCAGGAAACTGGCAGCGTTGCGCGAAGGCCGGTCACTGGTCGACCTAGAGTGACATCAGAGAGGGAAAACCATTATATGGATAATTTCACTAGGAGAAACCGAACGATAACGGTAACAGCTCTTCGAAGTCATTTTTTGCGTACATACCGGAGGGTGGTTTCGACAAGTACCATAAGAAAATGGTTGCATACTTCAAATCTAAGGGCAAGAAGGCCTTTAAGGGTACCTAGACTCACACCTGAACATAGAGCAAGACGTCGTCAATGGGCTGATGAGCACCAGCATTGGCTTCTACCACAATGGCGCAACGTCTTATTTTCGGACGAGTCACGATTTGGCCTACAGAGTGATAGTCGGCGGGAAAGAGTCCGGAGAGGTCCAGGTAGACTGGAACGACTCACTTTTGCCAGAGAAGTTGTTCCTTATCAAGGCGGATCACTGATGTTTTGGGGAGGTATAATGTATGGTCGCCGTACCCCACTTATTCCTATAGAGAGAACAATGACAGGTGCCATATACGCTGAGGACATTATTGAAGCAATCATTCAACCTTTGCGTAACGAATTTGGAAACAATTTCATTTTTCAAGACGATAATGCCAGACCACATCGCACGCGAAGGGTAGAAAACTTGTTACGGGAAGGCAATATCCAGAGAATGAACTGGCCCGCCAACTCTCCAGACATGAATCCCATTGAACATGTATGGGATTATCTTGGTAGAGCAATATCCAATCGAGACAATCCTCCTTTGACGCTTCAGGACTTGAGGATAGAGTGGGACAATATGCCAGAGAACTTTGTCAATAACTTGATTAGAGGAATGCCGAGACGTGTTGGTCTATTGATTGATAGAAGAGGTGATCATACAGACTACTAAAGTTATGTTGTTCGTGCCTATCTCATTTTTTTCATGAAAATAATTTTTTATGAAGTTTTCATTTTCAACACATTTTTCTTTTTCTTGCATTGTTCTACCTTATTTGGAAAGCAAATTAAAACATTCTTTGTCACATTATGGTATTCGAATAGAGAATAAAATGCAATATATTTCGAAAATGAAATATATGAAAATTTGTTTATTTTTTTCAAATAACCAGGGGGGCCAAGACTTTTGGAGATGTGTGTATACCGTTGACTTTTACACCAGTAGATTACCTTCCTGATTAGACCCTATTGTGTAGAATTCACCAAATTCAAACCGCAATAAACTGGTCGGAATGGTTTGAAAATAAATATTATTCTGTTACGCCAAAAGTATAGGTGAATATTTTAAATAGACAAATTAAAAATCATTTCATATTTTACAATATTTTTATTTTTATCATTTTTATCAGTACAGTTCAGTGTCACTATCGCTATCTTCATTTAAACTTATAATTAATGGTTGAACATTGGCACTTAAAGCAATTTATGAATTTTCTATTTTAACTACATGGTTGATACAGTTTCTCCAGTTTTCTGCTGATATGATACCAATTACATATTTTATCAATTCTACTACAGCTGAGTTTAATGTGGGAGAACTAATTTTCCGTCTTACATTAGATTTTAGTTGGTGCCAAATTAATTCTATTGGATTAAATATAGTAAGGGGGAAGTCGTGATACTGTGTGTCCATTTTCCGCTGCTAGTATGTCACAAACATATTCTTTATTGATTTTGAATGCCTTTAACACTTCTAGAAGCTCCCGCTTTTTGGAAGTTACTTCAAAATATATCATTATCCATCATAAAATTGTGATTTTCTTCTGTAGTGCTACTTGTGTTGGGAATTATTTTCTTCTGGCGACTATGATTACTGCCATTGTCGATCATAATTGCACTATTTTTAAGGAGTTGATTTTCAAACCATGCTTCAAAAAGCCTGGAATCGGTATCTTGATGGCAGTCCAAAGATGAATCCGCAATGTTTTTGGCTGTTAGTAATAGAGACAGTTAGGAACAAATCCGTTTCCTGCTTAAAGAATTGTTATCCTTTTGCCCTTATATGAAGGAGCCTCAGCCCCGGTATTTTCACATTCAAATAAATAACCTGTATCTGTCAAATAGGAAGCTACCCGTCAGATAATAGATGGAGCGTTATCATGGTGGGACCGTTTTGGAGGTTATTCTGAGGAATAAAATCGACTACTTGTATGTGAAAATACCGGCTCTTAGTAGTACAACGTATTGAATCGTCACTCCATCTTTTCTTGCCAGTGTCATGCGTATCATACCAAGTCTCATCAAGGTGAAAGATTGTTTTCATATTACCTTCATCTATACTTCTGAATGTGCAAGAGTCACTTCTCTTCTTTCTGGGAGAAATGGGCTTCAATATTATGTCTTTTATCGAACTCAAAGATATCTTTCTTTGTTGACGCTGACGTCACAGGTCACAGTATATACACTAACCAGTAGTAATCGCCCGGTTGTCGGACACTTAACTGAATTTTCATGTTAGCCTGGCGTCTTAAGAACAGGTTGCTCAAATTACAATTTTGATTATTTTATCTGATAGTCTGTAGTATTCTAAATTAAAATATATCATTCAAAAATGTCAAATGTGTTCAGATTTTTTTTGATGAATAAAATATAAAAAATATGCTTTTTCCCAATTCTCGGCCACTTGATTATTCTCCTCGGCCATCAATATGCCAGTTTTCGGCATGGTGGGCGAAAATAACCATTTTTCGGCAGTGCTATGGAAAAACTAAAAAATAAAATGTAAAATAATTAGAATTTGTCAAAAATGAACAATTTTATTTTCCATACAGTGAAAATATGGTGAAAAATATTGAAGTGAATACAACATTCCTAAAACTAAACAAAAAAGGTATTCTAAAAACAGGTATGTCCCAACAGTTCTTGAACAAAAGTTTTTTCAAAATACCTACAATAGATATATATAGATACCTACCTATCCAACTTACATAATAATTATGTCCTGATAATATGTTGAAAATAAGTAACTAAAAATTAAAATACAAAAATATGATAAGGTTCCTAGGTACTTGAGCAGGTATGTATACATATTTTAAACATGATACACATACTTACAACAAAAACTTTAAATTCAAAAGAAAAAATTGTCTTTTTCTCCATTCTTTGATCTTTTTTTTTCTGTTGGGCTTCCAGTTTGTTTCTTTTTTCTTGTTCTTGCTTTTCAATATGTTTCCTCCAAGCTTTGGATGCTTTACAATTTTACTTAAGGTTGTTTCTTTAGACCATTTCGGTGTTAATTCTTCAATTCAGCTTTTTTATTGTCGATTTGTATTTGTTTTTAATTTCTTTTGCCAATTCCATTTTATTACTTCCTTCCGAGCTTTCCTCTCGTTCATCTTTTTCTAAAATGTCTCCCTTCATTTTTACTATCTGTTCTTTCTTTTTCTGTTGCTTGCTCCAAATTATCACTTATTATTATTTCAACTTTTATCGTAATAGCTAGATCAATGTTTTCTTGTTCTTTTGATTTCTCTTTAGTTTTGTTTGTGTCTTCCTCGACAGTATTGAACATTGCTTTTTTAATTTTTTGTTCCGCATTACTTGTTTCTTCCTCTTTTTCGTCTAAACCTTCGTTATCACTATCTTGTTCCTCTTTTTCTGTCATGCACTTATTCCAAATTATCACTTAATTATTGTATCAATTTTCTCAATTCTCCTTTTTTTTATGGTGGCCATCTGAAAAGAAAAACTACATTACTCGAAACAATAATACTAAAAAAGCAAATTGAACATTTAGGAGGCGAAGGTACTGGCCGAGAAAAGGTTGAAATGCCTGTTCTCGGCCATTGCGTCTTTGCAAATTTCCCGGCCGAAAACTGGCTATTCTGTAGAGGTAACTGTTTTGAATACCATAAAACAAGATACCCCTCATCAGGAAACAGTAAATTAGAAAAAGATAGATAGGGATATTGATTTTAAGACCGGTTCTTGGCCATCCCTGCCGAGAAAGGGATTTGGCGCTTTATTAAAATCCATTATTTATCATTTTTTCTTTTTCATAATAAAAATATTTCAGCATAAAACTTATAAAAAATAACAAAAACGTACCTCTGAAACCAGTATTTAACATTATATTCACTATTCCACGAGGGAACGCACACTACAAAAGTTTTAGTTAACAACGATGCACAGAACAGAACTCCGATGAGCGACCTTTTTTGAGAGACGTTTCTTGTTCTTACCAGAGCTTGCAAAATGACGGTTAGTGCAGAGTGGTGAAGGTAAGAGGTCTGAGATAATGAATAAATTAAAAAATCTGTAAAAAGCCATCAAAATCTTCTTATTTATTCACTCTAATATCGAAAAGTGGCCGAGAATTAGTTGTGGCCGGCCAACTGGGCGATTCACCCTATATTCTCCAGTGTCGTTCATTCATAAATCGCCCGAGTCACCGGTAACCTTGATTGAGCCCGCTTGTCAAATTTTCACTTTTTTCTATGGAGGACTGTAACTAGGAGACGAATCGCAATGCATTGAAAGTGGTCCAGTTTTCAAATTGTAATTCGGCTTTTAAATGTTACCGCTAGATGTCTAATGCCCGTTTGCACCGTTCCTCTCAACAACTGTTTAAAAATTTAAACAGTGATTATTTGAGAAACATATTGCACCGTCTAGTAAACAATGTTTATCGACGACTAAACGATGATTAAACTAAACAACCATATTTGGACGTTTAAATTTTAATCGTATGATTAGCATAGCAATTTTTCCTGTGTGCAGTGCGTGCATAATTTTTTCCTGGTTTTATTTGAAATATTTTTATAGCTGGTGAGATAATATGAATCTTGACGATTTGGATATTTTCATGAATGATGATTTGGATATTTTTTGACATCATTGATAATGAATTTCGGGTCTCAAAAAATTTATGAGGAAAAAACTGTTTTTACGATCTGGATGATATACATTTTTCAAGGCTCCTTCTTTTCTTTAGCTACGAGCTTTTGAACTTCTCTTTTATTCTTTTCATATAATCGTTTTAAAACGTAGGTATCAGTACTTCTGAAAGTATTGTTGACAGCTACAGAGATTACCTCAGCCGCAATTTTCTCCCAAGTCTTCTGGTTTTTCTCATTGGTAACGTGATTATGTTTATAAATGTTTGCTGTTAGGTCTTTTTCATAGTTCAAAAAACGCATACACCGCTCTTCAATTTGTCACCTGTTCCTTGTTTAAAAATCCACAACTTAAGACCCTCACTTACAAATATTTCACAAATTCACGAGGAAACCGGACTCCGAACGGAAATGATCAGTGAAAATGTCAATTTACCAAGTTAGGTTAGCTTCCGCACTGAAGTTAGCAACACATGTAAAATGCTTTGTTGACAAGTTGTTTTCGCTGATTACCTAAACGGCGTTTAATTTTTCGCGGTACAAACCTCATGAAATCTAATCAATGATTAAATTAACCAAATGATTAGTTAATCAATGTTTAAGACACGAACGGTGCAATCGGGTATAAGTGTCGCAAGTGAGGTCATGCATTTTAATGATTCTTTATCTTTTTACGCGCAGACAGTTAAAATGCATGAACGATCGTTTCAAATCATGCTCATATGAAAACGTCATATATATTTTTGTACTGCAGACTCAATAAAGGCAAAATATAATCGGAGTAATATTTTAGTGAGGCAAAACTTCTGATAAATACATTGTGTTAAAAAAAGACAAAATCAGTTTACCAGTAGTAAGGTGAGAATGAGCGTGTAAGAGATAATTATTATTATTACTCATGTTCTTTTCATGAAATTGTAGGAATTTCTTGAAATCATACAAATCAAGTAGGTATCATAGTTTTTTACTTAATTTGGGAGTTTATTAAATTCAGCGAAACATTTATAAAATAGACTGTATTTTGTCTTGATTGAACGACATGTCTGTAAGTAGTCTTCTTGATTTGAACTATTTGTGAAATTTTGTAGAGCAACAAATACTTTTTAATGTACGGTGCGAATATTGATTTATATAAATCAAACTTACAGTGTCAAGTTTATACCATTCCGTTACAAAAAATATATACCTATTCTTTTTGTCATTTTCCAGCCAATATAAATTGAATGTCAAAGTTGAGATTGAGTATATCAGAGAAAATTCAAACTGAATTTTCTCTGATAATATGGAGTTAAGGGGAGGGGTACTTTAAGGAAATCAAACAATCAATTTTGAAACCATTTTCTGCTCAAATCTTCGTAAATTTATTAAATTTATGATCAGACAATAAAATTATACTGACATAATACTGACAAAAGTGACAAATAGGTCGCCGTTGACAATAAACTAAAGGGGACCTCACTGTCGATAACAGCGCTCTCAAATGAGCTGATTAAAAAGAGGGGCGTTTTTTTCAGGGATTTTCGTATGTTGTTTCGTGTCCTAGTTACAGTCCTCCATACTATTTTCCATAGTATCCATAGCGACCATAGGCGTCTCATATTGAATAGATAGGTATAGGTATGTTTGTCATATAAAAAACGGACGGGACTGCACTGCTACCGTCGTCGGTTGGGAGTTCTCCCAACCGAACAGTTATGAAGGTCACCAGCTCAAATGTAAGCTACGTCACGAGATATATTACTGGTTAGTGTTTATACTGTGCTGACGTCTCGGCTAAACCATCATTTGGATTGATATTTCTTGCCAGCAAAGATTGGAACACATTGTTAATGACTTCTTTAGTTTCAAGACACAAGTGCTTTTTTCTTGAAGAACTACTTTTTTCGGATGCCTCACTACTAGCATATGTACATGGACGCCACATTCTAATACTTCATATAATGATTAATACAAAAACAAACAAATAACACTCTTGTGAGTGAAACGAAATTCACTTGATGGAAAATCAACACCCAAACAGCATTCTACGTCCCAGGTATGCACCTACAATTAAGGTCCGATCTACGTCGGTACGTACGGGACCTAACGGGTACATCGTCCGTACGTAAAGCACCTGTCGTCTAGAGTACGTACTTAATTACTCGTGATATGTACGTACATAAGATGTTCGGCCGGACGAATACGGTACGTGTACATAATCCGGCGTGATACGAACGTACACAGAACGTTCGGTCCGGACGTATACAGTACGTACATCATCAAGCGTAACATGTACGTTAATAGGACATCCGGCCCCGACGTATACAGTACGTAGATCATTGGGCGTAATATGTGCGTACATAGAACGGTCAGTTCTGACGTATACAGTACGTACATAAACAGGCGCAATATGTATGTACATAGGACGTTTGACCCTGACGTATACAATGCGTACATGCTTCGGCATAATATGTACGTACATCATCTGGCGTGAGATGTACGTACATAGGACGTTTAGCCCTGACGTATAAAGTACGTACATCATTAGCCGTAACTTTGTTTATTTAGTGAATGCGTCATATAGAATCAGCATTCAGCATTTGCTGTTCGCAAACTATTTCTGACTGACATTGATAAATCGATGAAGCGCTGACTGGTTTGTGATAGTTCTACGAACAGACCTATTATTATTTGATTTCATGCTTACAGAACTGAACGTTTCGCGTGATAGTTATTTGCCAAAATCATACAAGCCAATAGAGATCGCGCCTCCGCAACGTCAAATGTTAACCTAACCTCGATTTTATTGTCGGGGCATGATCAAGGCAGAGCAAATCAGCAAATGTGGAAAAGGCTTGGCTTTCTCTTTTGTTTGTGTATTGTTTATTATAGTATCGTGATAATATTATGGTGTATAATAACGAGTGTTCAATAAAAAATACGATCAGGTCACCTCTGGATCTCTTTTTCTGTCATGAACGTAGGTCGTGGCTAGTTTGTATGGTTTGGCATCATCATGGCATCTGTGACGGTTAGAAAGTGGATGTCATGTCATAATTGCGATGTTAGCCAAGACATACGTTTTTTGAAACAATTACAATCCATAGGTGACTTGATCGTATTTTATATTGAACACTCTTTACTATTGTGTGTGTATTGTGTATTTCGCCAATGACTGTGTGTGTATTTGGTTCCCTTATTGTTTCTTGTTTCGCGAATTTGTTTTTTGGCGAAGTGAACAAACGAGTATAGGGGGTGCGTGTATTTGATATTGTGAGGGAAGGGTGTGTTGTGTTGAGTTTATGTGTGTGAAATTGTTAAACGACAGTGTGAACATGAAAATGCCTAACGGAAAATAAAAGTGGGATGGCATTATTATCATTTTGAACAACAGAGATGATTTTGTTAATAATAAAGCAGTGGTGGTTATTGGGATATGAGGACTTTAACAAGAATCACTCATTCGTCGTTTCGGCCTTTGATTCAGGCCTTTCTCAAGGGCTGAAACAAATGAATACAGATGTTATTCTTTCTTAATTATTAAGTTGGATAAAATCTTTCACCAATTTCAGTAAGTGACGGTGCATCAAATGATGTTCCGTGATCCGTGACTTACTGAAATCGAGTAAGATTTTATCCAACTTAATAATTAGTTTAAAATAACATCTGTATTCATCTGTTTCGGCCCTTGAAAAAGGCCTGAATTGAAGGCCGAAACGTCGGGAAATTGTTCGAATAAATGATTCTTATTCCCAATAACCATCACTGCTTTATTGATCTGCAACTTGATCTGCAAAGGACGCTAAGTCTCAAGTATATTGTTATTCATGATGTTCATCTTTGTTATTTATAGAATGCCAAGTTTTTCTGGAATAATATACCCTATGATTTCATAATATCATATTCAGGTTACTTGCACACGAACGGTGATATCGTCGACCGACCATTTTACCGGCGTCCAGAACTCCCGGCATGTGCGTATTTGAATGTGCGTCAAATAATGGTGTGCCGGTTTTCCAGGGTTTCATAGTTCGTGTACAAGTCTCCGTAATATTTATTTTTACAAACCTACCCACCTATATAGGTACGTACCATACACGACGTACATTGGTCGATTTATGGTACGTACATAGTACGTATCTCTTACGCACGTACCATGTACGAACGACGTACCTGAGACGTACGTATGTACGTACTGCGTTTTTAAAAGATACGTACTTAGTACTCAGTATGTACTGTTCTGGGTAGGTACTATATAGATAGGTACCCAGAAAGCTCGACTGACGATTCCTACCTCCCAAACTATTAGATTGCTACATGTGGTTATTTTTATTATAGAAAGCAGCCTATACTGCTGATCAGGTGTTCCTAACGTCGAGCCACTATATCCATAATGCAGGAGCTAAGAGTAATAGAGGAATTGTACTCCTTTGAAGAACTGATCCAAAATCCTTTAAAGGAGTACCATTTATTCATGAAAAGATCCTGTTATTCACCAGGAAATATGTAATAGGACTTGAAAGCCGAAGATACTGCTTTCGGGCAAAATCCTAGAATACAAAAAAAATATTCACATATCTTGGTATAACCCTCAGCCAGAAATTGTCCTGGAAAGAGTGCATTGAAGAGCGCTCGAAGAAAGTGATAATTATTCTCTTTATGGAAACTATAGAGTCATCGTATTATGAGGGCTAAAACCCAGAGAAGTATACTGGATTTAAACTATGGTCATCTGACCTCTGATCACATACGTAGCCCGCAACTAAGAAAATATTCATCGGCAACTGGACAAGATCCAGAAGATGGGATGCATTAGAATGACAGGCGCAGTAAGGACCACACCAATTAGAGCATAGGAAGTGGTCCTGAACCTACCCCAATTACTCCTGTTTCAAGAGAGCGTTGCACTCAGGACAGCATAACGGTCTGAACTCTTTAGGACACCTGCGGCAACTGAGGGGCAAGGGATACTAACTATCATGAGGATGGAGTGATCATGCACTTCGACTACATGATTTCAAAATTCTTTGCTGGCAGCTCAATTCAGCTGATCGTTCCGAAGCCAGAATAAGATTGGATGGAACAGGACAGACCAGCCCACATACAATACAAATACAAGATGGGTCAAGCATAAAAGAGGCGCCACGATCCTCCAGGCTGAAATCTTTGTATAAAAAAACTATTTTCAAACTATGCAATAATAAAAATCAGTACATGCTCACCATCATCTACTTTTTAGACAATGCTGAAATGTATATTAATAACCAAATGCTGGTAGGTACGTATATAGTATTCACTTAACACCCACTACTATGTACCAATTTTCGACTTGTAGTGGGTGTTTGGTTTAAAAAAAAAGATAACATATTTCTGGTTTGTGTACAAGATATTTATTTTTGTGACAGAGTTCAAGGCGCCGTTCGTTTTTCTTCATTGTCTCCCAAGAAAATTTGAGCAATCCATTTAACAGTTTGAGGCATATGACCACCAGTAGATGCTTATATGCTAATCAGTGAATGCTAAAACTACATGGATCTTCGTCTTAAACTTGATTAATACATTTTGCAGTATTTACACGGTAGTCAAGACTGCAGGGTATCTCAGCTATTATTAAAGATAGAGCATTGCGGTTTTCGCGAACTCGAGCCACTTTTCCGTGAAACTTACCATGCCGCAAACAGAAATAACCTATATCCTTAGATACAGAGGGCGAAAACATAAGTTTGCACTTTTTGGGGTGCTGTCATATCTCTCACACCATTTGACATAGAAAAAAGTAACAACTGGTCCTGATAGACACCCTGTATTTTTCTTTTATATTTTTTTCTGATTATACTGATGTGTCACACTTTATATTTTTTTAGATCCTAGATATCAAGATTAGACAATATAGTTTTTTAATGGTCTTCAATCTATACGCGTCTATAAAACATGCCTTAGTAAATACTAGCAGTATACCCGTCACGGCTTCACCCGCAATTGTTTTTTGACGAGACATCATTTCGTCGCCGATATTTGCCCTGCAGCGCCACTGTGTGCTGCGCGAACGCGGTGGAAACTTATAGACAGTTCTAGAAGGATCTGGAGTATTCTTGCAGTTTCGGCGAAGGGACCGGCCTGGGATATATAAGACTTCGGAGGCAGCCGCCAGTTCAGTTTAGTTCAGTGAGTTCTTGATTGGCCGTCAAATATAAATCATAAAACATAAATAGGCTCCGATTATGATATAAATATTTGTGATTTTATTAATTTTATCCAAGATCATCATAATGAACTTTCAAGTCGATGTGACCAAAAATACATTTTTTCCATTGATTCATGATTTTTCACACCTCCACCCCGTTTACCCCCTTGAGGGTTGAATTTTGAAAAACGACGGAACACGTGTTTCATTGATTTCGCAAGATTTGGTCACATCGACATCGAACTTCATCAATATGAAGTTTGAAGTCGATGTTGCAGCACAAACGGCGCATTTCCTGCACCACTCCCGGACATCAGCCTGGCGGTTGATCCAGAAAAACTTTTCCCGCAACTTCTCTAGCGTCTTAGTTACTCCCAGATGTGCATCCGCGTGACGCCATCATGGATCTTTCTCAAAATCTCGGCCTGTCTGCTTCGAGGAACCACTATCGTGCCGTCCAGATTTTTCAATAGTCTCATCAGCCGACCAGTGAGTCCCATTGAGCCCCAGTAGGATTTCACTGTAGTTGAAAATCGTGCAGCTCCTTGCCAAGTTGGTCGTTGGCCTGCTAGCTTCCATCCAATGATGAGCTTTAGATCTAAATCCTTCTCCTGGTCCCCGCGAAGCATCTTAGAATGGCAGGAATCATCCACCACAGTTGTCCTGCGAACGCTCGCTTCCTTTTTCTCGACTTTGTGGCAGAGCTCTGGTCTCCTGGACAAGCCATCAAAATTCTTGAGGCTTGATTTTGCTCGATGATCTCGATGGTACAATTTTTTATTGATTTATGATTATGATTATTTATGACTCCATCTATAATAGTCTTGTTTTCCAAGCTGGTCTGGATATGGCGTGCAATTAGACTTGTCACTCTTGCCAGATGGATTAATTACATTGTTTTTCAAAATGGGAAAAGGCAACATCTACGTTTAGAGAAAAATAGGGAATTAGCTAAGTTTATTTCATTCGAAACTGAATCTCTGAATGTGGATCGATTTTGGTCTGGCGCAACGGTCAGATGATCAGCTGTTCGCTATTTTCATAACGAGATTTGTTCGTCTCTTTCGGTCTATTTTTTAAGTGTAAAGTTTTTCATGAATCAGTGCCAAGTGATTTTGGAATGCCCGGACATTCTTGTCTAAAGCAAAAGGTATTTTTGTTGTGATTTTAAAAATAACATATATTGAGTATTCTTATAAAGTTGATGTTGAGTTAAGCTGTTTTTGTATATCTACCTACCTGAACCTACGTGAGAAGAGCTTGGAATGCTTGGAAAAGGGTTGATTTTGAATAAACTATAGGTACTTTACATTGAAAGGGAGCACTCAATTATCTTACATAAGATTCAATGTAAACTGTAGACATGCTCTGATACAAAGTTTAGTATTAATTATCTCCCTTGAAAAAGGAGATATCATGTCAACTTAAAAATTAAAAGTGCACTTGATCATGTCAACATCACTTCAACATCTTCATAATCTTAAAAAATTGAAATGTTCAGAATGAATCAGACTACAATAAATTTGGCATGAAAAAATTGAATATTCTATATTTTTATACTCATACTCCACAGAATGTTTCAAAGTTCCAGGACATTTCACCCAATGCATATCGAACTACTATCAGTTTGGTTCCAAAATTTTTAAACATCCTGTGGAGTATAAAAACGAAAAATTTCATTTTTTCCTGCTAAATTATTGTAGCTTGATTAATTCTAAACATTTCAATTTTCGAGTTTTTTGAAGGAAGATATGAAACTCTGAATCAGATCATATTTACATTGAATCTTATGGAAGACAATGATTGAGTGTTCTCCTTTTTATGTCACGTGGTAGGATATTACGTCATATCACCTTTGAAGGTTTTCTTATGAATAAACTCAGATGCGTAAGGAAGCTTAAATTATTAGTTATGGATGATATAAATTATCATTTTTGGTTACAGGTACGGTACAGATCAGATCTCCTTTGTGTTACTCAAAGTAAAGTTCAACAGGCATTAGACCGGCAGTCCCGCAGGCAGTAATTTGAAACAATTCTCAAACTTAACGTTTATGGCATGTTCATCGTTGTTATACTTCAAATATTTAAGTTGTTCAAATACACATCGTCAAGATTCTATCTATATATTATCTATCATGAAAATCTATTAGAGCTTGAAATTTCGTTTATTACTGAGAGTCTTATAAGTTTGATAGCAACCTCTAGCCTCTACATGCATTCATTAAAATCTATTATTGTGTTTGATCAAATTCAATATATTTTATTGTTCAATATAGGAGCATATTTCGTTTCATTTAATCAAATGGGTGGTTTTAATTGAAGGTGGAGTTTTGGACGACCCAACTTTAAGACGAGGAATTCACGTCATTTGTATTTTGTTTTACACATTGTTATGTTATTACAATGTGGGTATTTGCGAAAGTGGAGTTCTGGTGAACAAAAATACTATAGCCTTCTTTTTAACGAGCTGGAGGTCCATACATGGTTTTTATCATGGTTTTTTTATAACATGTTGAAATAACATTATTATGCTTTCCTTTGTTCGATATCGTCACTATACAATGCCGACATACAACTTTGTAGCATCTGGCGACCAAATCTTCGCCTCAGAGACTAGAGCAACACTAGGTCAAAAAATTCTGATTCGCGGATATGTACTTATCTGCATTATTAAGGTAACAAAGAATGCCTTTATTCAATGTGACACAAGTATATGCATTTAGTTCACTTGAGGTAAATTTTCATAGGATATATCTTAGTGTTGCATGTAAAATAGGCATTCCTTGTGACCCCAATAATGCGAATATCGAAAAAACACTATTTCTATATATGTCCTAGTGTTGCTCTGAGGCGACAAAATGGTCCAAGCCGACCCGCCATTTGAATGACGTGAATATCTGGTCAAAAATGACGTGAACTTCCCGTCAAGTCGGGTCAACTTGTAATTAAAATGACGTGAATTTCTCGTCAGATAATTCACGTCATCGGTCGTGACATTGGGAGGTAATTTTCACGTCATATTTTCGTGATAGTCACGACATATCTGGAGAAAATCACCAGATTATGACGTCATTTTGACGAGGTTCGGCGGACTGGGCAGATGAAGGTAGATATTTCTAATACCGGATCTTAGACTATAGGATAATCAGTTTTTGTAAATGTTGCCTACACCATTGTATGGTAAAAAGGTTTCAGATAATATATATATTGTAAGTAATGCCCCACACAGCACAGTATAGTTTCGGAAATATTTCAGAAAAACTACTTTGTAAGATAACAATATTTCCTTTATATTTTGAAACATATTTGTAATATTGCTGAAACATATATATATGTGAAAATGTCGCATTTTGAAATGTTTCACAGATATTTCTGTGTAATGTTTCATGGACATTTCTGTGTAATGTTTCAGTAGGATTTTCTGGCAATATTTTATCCATATTGCTAACACCAATTATAGGTCGGATTCTTATGGTTCTGTTATTCTTTGAAAACAGTTTGAATTGATTGAAATTCCAAGTAAATTTCGACCAATGAAAGATTTCCGGATAATGAAACTCCGTAATACATATTATGAGTAATTCATTAATAAATAATATAAATATAAACAGCATTCAATAAAAATAAACCGGGTGTTTGGTGGAGGGGCAGACTCCCACCAAGTTGGGCGTATTGAAAAGGTCAATTAGGGCACAGGTCCATTAATAAAATATCTATCTATACCGAGATCTATTTATACGGTCATCAAGTTTGGCTAACCCTTCGCCAAACACCCAATACCTTTAATATAGATAAACCGAGAGATAAACATTTCAAGTCATGAAAAAACTCAGTATTCTGAATAAAATACAGAATAAATCATCACTTATGGAAAACGTAAAAAAACATCTCAACTGAACAATAAAAACATGTATATAATATAAAATAATAGAAATTTCCTTCATAAAAACGTTTTGGATACATACTAAAAAATGTCATGTCTCCATCGTTTTCTGGAAATCAAAATATATAACAGCTAAATTGGTTGTCCTGACATTTTAAACAATAACTTACTGTTCTCGTTCTCTTGAGCTCCAAGGGTGCACTGACACTGACCCAAACCTTTTATAACCTCATTTTTCCTTTCAAAAATGGATAAACTGTTAGCACACAAATGATAGATAATAGGGGATTTTAACTCATGCTATAGAAAAGGCTCACCTCTTTATTGCCCATCATGGTATCGCTTTCTACAGTATATATTTGATTTTGAGGCACAATCACAGGGCAATGGCGTCCTTTCTCACTAGAGTGTCCTTTTCTTACCAAACACTCAAACCTCAAACACAGACAGTGACGGAATGATGACAAAAGACAAATGATTGAAACAGCAAGCAAAATATTTTCGTGGTTATAGTAGAGGCTTCGATCGATTTACAAGATCCCTTCAGAAAGTATAAAATCACGTGATACGGATCCACGTTGTTTATATATGTATCACTTGATCTTTGTTATATTTGCTGAAGTCTGCTTGGAATCAAAGGAAAGACTCTTTTCACACTTGAGAGTAAGAGAGTCTTGAGACTTGATGCAAGGGCAACAATAATGCTTTATTTGAAATTGAAATAGGAATAGGAAATAGCATGGAACCTCGATCTGCCCGATACTCGACACCATGGAGTTCTTGAGTTATGTCATTGTTTGAGTATAGTAACCTTTACTCATACAACGGTTATGTCAGTTATGTGTACTCTTGAAGTTCAAAAAAATTGAAGAACGTATTGATTTGCTTGCATTTTGTATAATAATATTCATTGTACATAAAAAAAATCCAACGTTTCAGAAAGAGTTCTGAAATATTACGCATCAACCTATTTGAAATATAACTTTAGTAATGTTACTGAAATATCGTTTTTAAAATATTGCAGATGATATGTAAGGGAAATGTTTCAGACATCTACCTTTTGTAGTGTAACTCATATGAAAGGTTTGACATATTTCATAAATATTTCTGAACGATCTTGTGTTGTGTGGGGCATGTGTCTGCAAATGTTTCGTTAAAAAAATAATTTCCGCTTGGCAAACGAGAATCATATTATGATATAATGCTACTGTAGGGGCTTCCTCCCGTATCTGGTTGAATGAGCACCCTCGTGGAAAATTGTTTTATGTGTTTTATTTTATACAAATTACAGACGAGATGCAATTTTACAATACTTTATTGAAGGATAATTTTCTGACTTCTGTCATTTCACCTCCAGACTCGTTCAATCATTAACATATTCGCCCCCTTGAAAGGCTAGGTTTTGACTTTCAATAAACAATGTCGAAATTTAAAAAACTGTCTTTGAATAAACATGAATTTCCATGGAAATTGTCACAAAAGTCTATGAACTTAGTCCAAAGGTAACAGAGACACCTTTGTAATGGATCTTCTGAAGACACCATTTTTGGTCTTGACACTAACTACCCGCACAACATTGTCTTTCCCTGGATGAACGTCGATGATTCGTCGCAAGGGCCAGCACATGGTAGGTACGTGTTCCTCCTTTAGCAGCACTAGTGAACCAACATGCAATTTCGGATCGTCAGTGAACTGCCACTTGTTCCTTTGCTGAAGATGATGGAGATATTCCTTTTGCCAGCGATTCCAAAAGTGTTGCTTCATAAATTGCAAGTGCCGGTAGCGTTTGACAAAATTGACCTTATTGTCATTTGTTAGGTCACACTCGGGAATGGCAGTGAGTTCTTCACCGATCAACATGTGTGCAGGCGTAAAAGCACTAAGGTCATTGGGATCCGCACTCATAGGGATCAATGGCCTTGAGTTTAAAATCGCCTCGATCTGCGTTGTTAAGGTATAAAATTCTTCATAATGAAGATGAATACCATTTTAGACTCGTCTTAAGTGATGCTTACACGATTTCACTGCCGCTTCATGAAGTCCGCCAAAATGCGGTGATTTTACTGGCATAAATTGCCAAGTTATATTTGAATGTACCACGTAATTTTGAAAGGGACTAGATTTCACCAAATTTTATGATGAAATCAGTTCATTATTACAACCTACAAAATTCGTAGCATTGTCGCTGTAGATATAAGAACATAAGCCTCTTCTTGAAACAAATCTTTTCAGAAGGCTTAGAAAACCATCACTCGTAAAATCCGTGATAACTTCGATATGTACAGCTTTGGTCACGAGGCAAACAAAAATACAAATGAAACCTTTTATTATTTTTCTTGACCGAGTTTTACCATCCTTTAATTCGAATGGGCCTGCGTAATCAACAGCCACTTACAAAAACGGGCGTGATGGTGTGACACGGGATTTAGGCAACTCACCCATCTTTGGAAAATGATCATTATTGGGGTTATTTTGAAACATGTGATGCATTTCCTGATATATGATCGCACGATTTGCTTGCCATTAAGAGGCCAATATTTTTGCCTTATGTGAGACAAAGTACCCTGAACACCAGCGTGAAACCTCACGATCAACGATTAGTTTTGTGAGAGGATGCTTGGCCGGCAAAACAATCGGATGTTTGACACCATACGAATAATTCGAATTCTTCAATCTACCTCCAAGCCTTATAATGCCACCTTGGTCAATAAAAGGCGATAGAGATTTTAATTTGCTCTTTGAGGAAAGGCAACTCTTGTATTTGAGATCTTGAATTTCTGGATGAAAAGATTCTGATTGAACTAATTTTACCAAAAGCATTTCACTTTGCTGAATTTCAAAATGATTCAATTGACCTGTGTTTCTATTATTTCTAGTTAATTTCAAATTTTGAGAAAATCTTAAGCAGTAAGCCACAATGCGTACTAGTTTGTTTAAACTTGAAAATTTTTCAAATATCTCATTATTGGTATTTTGAACATTCAAAGATATTTTCGAAACTACTCTTAATTCAGGAATGTTCATCGTCGATTTTGTAAAATATGAAATATGTGAATTTTCGGGCCATTTATTTGGCTCAATGAAAAAATCAGGACCATGTAACTATAATTGGGAAGTGGTCGAATTTCTTATACTCGCGCCGCGAGATATGATGTCTGCGGGATTCTCCTCAGATTTGATGTGATTCCAGCTCTCAATACTCGTCAGTTGTTGGATTTCTGCAACTCTGTTAGCCGTGAAGGTCTTCCACGTTTTGGGTTCATTCGATATCCAACATAGCACAATAGTTGAATCGGTCCACAAAAATGTTCTATTTAAATCAAGCTTCAAAGCATCCACAGATTTTTTCATTAGTCTTGCCAATAATAGTGCACCAAAAAGTTCTAATCGAGGTAATGAAAGAGATTTTAATGGACTAACTCGGGACTTTGCGCATAATAAATGACTTTCAATTTTATTATTTGTATCTATTGAGCGTAAATATATGCAACATCCATACGCCCTTTCGCGCGCATCTGAGAAACCGTGTATTTCTATAACCTTTGGATATTGTACGAGAACGTGACGTAGAACATGTATCAAACCAACTTGTGCTATTTCGTTTTTTAAATCTAACCATTCTGAATGCAGCTGATTTGGAATACTTTCGTCCCAATCAATTTTTAATTGCCAAAGCGTCTGTATTATCAACTTCATTCGTATAGTTAGGAAACCTAATATTCCTAATGGATCAAACATGCGTGCAACCACAGAAAGAATAGTTCGTTTTGTAACTTTACAGCATTTCTGACAGATATCATGAGAATTATATTCAAAAACGTCAAGGTTTGGAACCCAAGAAACTCCAAGAGTCTTGACATTTGAATCATCTGTAATCAAATATTTGTTATTTCCCAGATCTGTTTTGTTGATATCGTCCAAAACTTCACGATCATTTGACTGAAACTTTCTTAGTTCGAAACCGTATTCGGATAGAATTTGGCAAATGTTTTTTCTCAATTTTTTAAGAGACTCGAGATCCGATGAACCTGTAAGCAAGTCATCAACGTAGAAGTCAGAAGCTATAATGTCACTTTCAGTAGACCATTTTTCAGCAATATTTATCGAGATTTCTTTTAAACAACGCGTTGCAAGATACGAGGCTGAAGCTGTACCATACGTGATCGTGTTCAGCTGGAAATACTTAACTTCTTCGTTCGGCGTATCCCGCCAAACTATCGGCTGAAGATTCCTTTCTTCTTTGTCTATAAGTATTTGTCGATACATTTTTGCCAAATCACCGATTAGAACAAATTTGTGTTTTTTAAACCGCAACAATATCGAAAATAAATCACTTTGTACAGTTGGTCCGACCTTCAAGACATTATTTAACGAAAGATTTTTAGAAGTTTTGCACGCAGCATCGAAAACTACCCTTAATTTGGTCGTTGTGCTCTCGGGCTTTTCAATGCAATGATGTGGAATGTAATAGATCGGAGTTTTGGTGGAAGGTAGATCACGTGCTATTTCTGTCATATGTCCCAGGTCTTGATATTCGTGCATAAATGCTTTATAAGATGTTCCAAGTTCGGTGTTTTTTGCTAGACGCCTTTCAACAGAGTACAATCTGCTGATTGTTAAGATTCACCTAAATTTTTGAAATTATCCTTTAAGGGAAATTTGACTATAAATCTACCAGTTTGATCTCGAGTTGTGGTTTCTTCAAAATGGATTTCACAATCCAGTTCTTCTTTGGTCATGTTAGCAAGTGGATTCGGATTGACTTCCTAAACTAACCAAAATCTTTCTAAAGTTTCATTTAGGGAGTCATGATTGAAAAGGCAATGGGGTCGTTGCACGTACTTTTTTTATTGCATATTCTGAAAATATAATCAAAAATATTAGACCCGTATTTTTTTTTTTTTTTTTTTATCGATTTTTAAGGGCATAAACTAGCGTCGAAGTTTGTCAACAGTCCTTTTAAGCCTTTTAAATGATGACGCGTGTACGGCAAAATATGGCGTCGCTTCTTGGATCCGGCGCAGCTCTTCCCGTGGGTCGATAACTATAGAGAACGCAACGTTGCTGAGATGCTTTTTGCTTGGGGTCGAGTGTAAAGCGTGTTTTATTCTAGGGATTTCTCAATTTCGAATTCACGTTCGTGGTTTGGATCAACTTTGCTTATATACGATTCAATATCGTCAAAAAAGAATGGGCCAATAAATAATATTGCCTACGAGCTTTAATTTGCAGGTACCAATATTTGCAGTTTTTGTTTAGTATGCAACGCTCCTGGTAGTTATTTATCAGACGTAGGGATAAATTCAAAGAATTGTGTCTTTGAGTTTATCCCTACGTCTGATAAATAACTATTCTATGCGTCTGCATTAATTTGGGTCTGAGAAAAATAAATATCTTGAGGGTTTTATAATACGGTCAAAGGTATCATAAAAACCCAGTCAGGGTGGTGTCGTATAATTTCCTGGTTCATTTTTGCATTAAATCACATTATTCACCAACAACTTTGAAGTTAACCTGAATGTATCGATTATCTATCACTCATCATATTGAGCTAGTAATTATTGTAAAAACACCATCAATAGTACATCTCGCAACGCCGCATTTGTATCAAGCAGCGCGCGTGCATTTCAGTGTCAAGCGGATAAAGGATATTGATCTGTGACGTCAATGCGACGATGGGCCCAGGTTGATGGACTTATTTATTTCAAAGAGGCCTAGTTTAAATGTTGTGCATTATTTTGGCCAATTCATGTAACCCATTTTATTAAGAAACCCACAGTTATACAGTGTGTCCAGAATAAAATGATGTACATGGGACTATACGAGGATATTGGAAACGGTAAAAGATACGACGTTGCTTAAATGGAAGAAAAGTTGCGTATTTGTATGCTCAAAAATATTCTACCTTTGTTTCATTTTGAATCGATTTCGTTATGTTCATACAGGGTGAAAAAAGAAAAGGTTCATTTTGAAAAAAACACAATATTTTGCTTGTTATAAAACCCAACACTCTCAAATTTCCAGGATATAGGTAAGAGGATACGACGATTCTAAAACGGCGTCAAAAAAATTCTAGACCTACTATGTTGCGTCCAGACAAAGTCAAGTCTGTTTTTTTTATGGAAGTCATATTTTTGGAAATTATTTTCAATACGGACCATGAAAATGGAGAAGTTCAATATGGCCTCCATAAGAAAAACCAAAGTTGGCCTCGGCCGGACGCAACATCGTGGGCCTACAACATTTTTTGATGCCGTTTTTAGAATCGTCATTTCCTCTCACCCATATCCTGTAAATTTGAAAATATTGGCTTTTATAATAAGCAAAATTTTGTAGTTTTTCGAATATGGACATTTTCTTTTTCACCCTGTATCTACATCACGGTATCGATTCAAAATAAAACAAAAGTAGATTATTTTTGGGCATACAAATACGCAACTTTTCTTCCATTCAAGCGACGCCGTATCTCTTACCGTTTCCAATATTCCCATGTACATCATTTTATTCTAGACACACTGTATATTCTACACAAAATCAGCTTTGATTTTGATATAGTGCAACGACTCCATTAGATATCATGGCATCGACCTTACCAATTTTTCCTTGACCGCACGGGACTGGACCAGTTACTATCCAACCCAGTAAAGTTTTTTGTAATATGGGAAGATTTTTTCCCAATTTTATTTGCCCTATACAAAGAAGATCAAAAAATATTTCGCAACCCAAAAGCATGTCAATCTCGGTAGGAACGTTGAACTTTGGGTCCGCTAAGAGTAATTCCTCAGGAATACTAAAACTTGATTCGTCAAAATAATTTTGTGGTGAAAACTCTGTTATTGTCGGCAAAACGAGAAAATTTAACTTTGTTTTGAAGCCCGTGTTTTGAGAAGCTAACGATATTTCTGCTCGTTATGAAATGTTAGTCTTAATTTGATTTATTCCTACAACTGGAAGATCAATTTTTAAAGTTTTCAATTTCAACCTTTCGATCATTGATGAACTAACGAAGTTTGATTGGCTTGCCGAGTCCAATAAAACTCTGCATGGTATAGCTTTTTTATCCTTATCAAAAGCGTACACGATAGCCGTAGACAACAAAATGAAAGAATCTGTTCTATTTTGACAAGTGTTCGTCATGATTGAATTAACTTTAGGCTGTTCATTGTTATTTGTTGGAGCAATTGGATTAGTGCTCAAAATTTGCGAATCACTGCTGGTTTCGTGATTAGCTCTTGAGTTAAAACTTTGCGAATTTTCGTGTGTCTTGTGTAATAGAGTTGCATGCCTTTGATGGCATATTTTGCATCCTGACGATCGACATTCTAATGACTTATGCCCATATCGTAAGCAGTTTGTACATAAATTCATTTGCTTGACCTTGTTGTAGCGATCTGAAATATTTAATTTTTTGAACTTGTCGCAGAAGTAGATGTAATGTTCATTGTTTACAGCAAGGACTTTTGGAGGATGGGTTTTGCCAGTGACGACAAAAGATTTTGACTCATGAGACCTCTTATAACTTGAACCAACTTTTGTGTCCAGTGCTTCCAAAATTTGGCATCTCTGAATCAAAAATTCATTAAAATCGTCAATCTTTGGCGAATTCGTGTTGTTGCAATGAATTTTCCATTCACGCTTTGTATTGAAATCCAATTTTGATACGAGAATGTAGATTAAAATAGTGTTCCATTCACTTACTTTTTCACCTAATGACTCCAGTGCTCGATGATTTTTAAAGAAGGTATTTGAGAAATTTCTGAGTAAAAAATGCGATTCTTTATTTAATGTGGGTAGATCTATTATTTCTTTTAAATGCGAGTTTATGATGATTTTTTTATTTTCATAGCGTTTTTCCAGAAGTTCCCAAGCTGTGCGATAATTCGCATCAGTAGGAGCCAATTAAGCTAATATATTTTTTGGTTCTCCTCTCAGAGAAGCTTCCAAGTAATAAAAACGCTGCACGTCAGATAACGCGCTATTGTTATGGACAATGGCGTTCAACATGTCTCGAAACCTTTGCCAATCGGCATAACTTCCGCTAAACTCCGGTAAAGTTAAAAATCGAAGCTTAGCTGAAATATGTGGCAATGCGGCTCCGTTATTTTGACCACGAGAGAAATGAGAGCTGCCGCTCGCCAATGCTTCCGCCGCGTTTCCGTTTGCCGCGGACTGTTGATCACGATGTTGATCCAAAAGTCCAAAATATTATGCGCTGTGGCCAAGGCTTGAAAATATCGATATTCAAAATTATCACGCTCTTCTGAAACCTCGTTTTCGTCGTAGTCATCAGGAAAATCAGTGAGCAATAACTCTTCGTATTCGGTTTGGATCGACCTGAACCTTTCCAAAATAGTTTTTACACCATCATACCTTATTTGCAAAAGGTCGATTGAGTTATTCAAATCCGTTTTATCCAAAAAATTTGAAAATCGCGTTAATTCGCCTTTGATTTGAACTTTACCATTCTTTAACTTTTTCAAATCAAAAGCTGCAACAGTAACCTGTTCGCCTGAGTTTGACATAGTGTCAATTAATTTTTTATATTACGATCAAAATTACATGGTATTTTCGTGAAAATGCGAGATTCTTAGCGAATTGCCTAAGATAGTATAATATAATATAATATAATATTTAATTCAATTTACCGATAAATCGTGAATAAACATGTTCAAAAAGACGAGTTTTATGGCTTTATGAAAAAAATGAGGTTGTTTTCTTAAAAAATCGTGGCGATTTCAAACTACAAATCCCAAAAAACCCAATGAGAATACGAAAGGACTGACCTTATTGCGATTCTTCAGTTGCCCAATGCACCTTTCCGATGATTTTCATGCGCAGCCAGAAATATCCGTACTCGATAGGACCAATGTTATGTAAGGGCTTCCTCCCGTACCTGGTTGAATGAGCACCCCCGTGGAAAATTGTTTTATGTGTTTTATTTTATACAAATTACATAGAAGATGCAATTTTACAATACTTGATTGAAGGATAATTTTCTGACTTCTGTCATTTCACCTCAAGACTCGTTCAATCATTAACAGCTACTATCTATAGTCTTATAGCTACCAATCCGAAAACCAATTGAATGAAAATGAGACTTTCAAGAGATAATAAGGAGGAAATGCTCTATCAACTGATGGTTATCAGTAAGTATACTGACCTGAATGATGTGTAGAAACGAAAACTGTATCGGAGCCTTCTCCAGGTCAGATCCATTAAAACCTTTATCATCTCCTAATCGACCACCATGACTCAATTCTTTGGTTTGAGGTACTTTTACCATAAACAAAAGCGACACTGGTAATGTTGATGTTGTGCACTTCTTTCAGAAAGGTCTGCGTTATCTCAACCTCTATATTTTCGGTTCCCAAATCTGCTCGTACAGTACGTGGAAATCCGCCAATTATTTATATAGAGTCTAAATAATAACTTCCAATGACTTTCGAATCACTGTTTGTAGAAGCAGCTCTAATCCATATTATATGTCGGGAAAACCCATCAATGCATCCACTTATCCCAATTCCATATGGCTTGAGTTTATCGTATCCATCCATATGCCACAAATAATTACTTTGGTCCATTATTCTCAAACTGTCTCCGTCTTGACCGTTTTCTTGGTCGAAACTGCACACCTTCTGGATCCCTTACCTTCAGCAACTGACGAATTGTATCCTGGGTTACAATGTAGGAGTTTTGTAGGCATTTCAAATGCATCCATCTATACCCATGTAACTGTAGGTAGTAAATTATTTCGTCTAAATTGGTATAATTTTTGCATCTACAGTGTGACCCATTTGTTTTGGGAACACCCTGATAAAAAGTTTATTTCTTAACCGATTTGGTTCGTTTTTTTTTTGGATTGTAGAGCTCGAACTATTGTATATTCTTGGCAAAAAGTGACCTTCGCCATTTTGACTTCAAGGCCTACTATGTTAGTTTTTAAGAGCAAAATTTCAGGAAACCATATTAGCGATTTTTTTAGAAAAAATCTGTGTGCGTCACTGGATTCAGCATCCTTTAAAACGAGTCTATAAAAATTTTCAACCGAAAATATCAAGTTGAAAAAAATTAAAAATTCGCACTTTAACAATCTTTGATTCTATCAAAAGAAATGATAAATGCATTGAAGTTGATGGTGGTTTGGTAGAAGTTACAAATTTTTAGTTTTATGTCATTTTTATTTGTTTTGATAGAATCAAAGATTGTTAAAGTGCGAATTTTAAATTTTTTTCAACTTGATATTTTCGGTTGAAAATTTGTATAGACCCGTTTTAAAGGATGCTGAATCCAGTGGCGCACACAGATTTTTTTCTAAAAAAATCGCTAATATGGTTTCCTGAAATTTTGCTCTTAAAAACTAACATAGTAGGCCTTGAAGTCAAAATGGCGAAGGTCACTTTTTGCCAAGAATATACAATTTTTCGAGCTCTACAATCCAAAAAAAAAACGAACCAAATCGGTTGAGAAATAAACTTTTTATCAGGGTGTTCCCAAAACAAATGGGTCACACTGTATATAGGTGCATATATTGCAAACGTCGCTTCAACGTTCGAATACTTATGAATATGCCATGTAATTAAAGTAACCCAAATAAAACAAAATCTCATCATATTTTAAACCCATGTTGAAGTAGCACTTGATTAATTCATTCTCCATATTCAAATAAATTGGAAGGAAACTGGTAGTGTACGTAATACCTATCAATTGACAATAGTTCGGTGAAACTATCAATACTATGAGACTTGTTGTATGTTGTAGGTTGCGATAGGTTTAAAAATCGATTTTCCGAGTTTAATCTCGAAACTTTGACTTTTTTCTCGAAATTTCGATTGTAATGTCAAAAATTCGACTTTTTTCTTGAAATGACGACTTTAATGTCGAATTTCGACTTTTTTTTCACGAAAATTCGATTTTTTTCTCGAAGTTTCGACTTTATATTGTTGAAATTTCGACTTTGAAGTCGAAATTTGTATTTTTTTTTAGTTGTGGCACTTCGACGGCTTCGTATCAACATGTGCTTAATTTGGATAGTTTTATTTTTTAGATTGTCTTTTTTTATGTTTATTCGGTGTCAGTTGATAAATTTTTAATTCGACAATGACAACTTCAAAATTAAGTTTGCTTGACCCACTACATGGTTGTTAAGAGTTCACTGCACAAATTTTATGAAATAGTGCTTCAAGAGTCGTATCACTTTTTTTTGCAACCAGCTGTACGTTTCCAAAGAACGGTTATATATACACACACAACAAAACGCCATGGCGAATGACGAACAAGTCTTGAACTTGATTTTCTTGATTTTATGCTCACTCATCCATTTTAAAGAAACCTGTAATTGCATATCCGAGTATTCATTCTATCGTTGTTTGAGTAAACTCAAACGATTCTATGGAGTATGACTGTAACTAGGGAACGAAAAAACGTACCTTTTTTATCAGTTCATTTGAGGGCGCTGTTATATCGACAGTGATACAGTGACTATTGACTATACAGGGTGTTAATTAAGTATCTGGCCAAACTTCAGGGGGTGATTCTTTGAGCGATTTTAAGGTAAAAAGTTCATGTAAACAGGTGTCCGGAAATGCATAGTTTTCAAGATACAGGGTGTCAAAAAAATATATTTTTTTACATTTATTTATTAATATCTCAAACGCCTGTTGACCGATTTTGTTGAAATTTGGCAGTATTATGGACTATGATAAGACGCTAAGTTAGAACCAATTGATTGTTGATTATGACTTCCAGTGGCGTCGTAAGGGGCAGTTTGACGAATAAAAATAACAAAAAAATGTGCGGAAATGGACACCTGTTTATATGAACTTTTTACCTTAAAATCACTCAAAGAATCACCCTCTGAAGTTTGGCCTGATACTTAATTAACACCCTGTATACAAGACAGTGACGACAATGGAGGTCTTATTTTCTATTGGCTAGCGACGGATCCGCCATGTTGCCGCTAGCATTCATTGTTAACACATGTCATGTGTGCGTCGTTAGTGTTTTGTGATTGTTTTTGAATTACATTTTATAACTTGTCGATCAAAAAATCGATTCCACTGCCTTACAATAATAAAAAAAAATTAAAAAGAAGTGAAAAGAGTACTGTGACTTTATAGAAAGTAGCATGCCCGAGCTGGGATTTGAACCCAGGACCTTCTGCACGCTGCAAACCACTGAGCCACCGGGACCGGAAATATCCATAATTCTGGGTACAGCCGGCATGTTGCAGCTAGGAGCTCTATTGTCGTCACTGTCTTGTATATAGTCACTGTAGACAGTGAGGTCCCCTTTAGTTTATGGTTGTTGTTAACGGCGGCGACCCATTTGTCGGTATAATTTTATGGTATGATCATAAATTTGATAAATTTACGTAGATTTGAGCAGAAAATTGTTTGAAAATTGATTGTTTGACTCCCTTTAAGTACCCGCCCCCCTTCACTCCATATTATACTCAATCTCAACTTTGACATTCAATTTATTTTGGGTGGAAAATGGCAAAGAGAATATATTTTTCTTGTAACGGAATGGTAGAAACTTGACACTGTAAGTTAGATTTATATAAATCAATATTCGCACCGCATATTAAACAGTATTTGTTGCTCTACAAAATTTTCCTGATAGTTCAAATTACACTGTAGTTCAAATCAAGAAGACTACTTACAAACATGTCGTTCAATCAAGACAAAATAAAGTCTATTTTATAAATGTTTCAATGAATTTAATAAGCTCCCAAATGGAGTAAAAAACTATAATACTTGATTTGTCTGATTCAAGAAATTCCTACAATTCCATGTAAACAGCATGTGTAATAATAATAATTATTATCTTTTACACGCTTACCTTGCTACTTGTAAACTGATTTTGTCTTTCTTAACACAAGGAATTCATATTCATTATTATACCTACCATAATAATATCCATAAGCGTTTTGTTAATTTTTACGTTTCCGTGTTTGGACTTAACACCTTCATTCATCAGCCATTTTTATCATCACCTACTATATCATTTGTATGATTGATTTATGATTATCATTGTAACTATAATCTATGCTGACGCTGCTAAATAATTCACGCAGTGAATCATTGCTAATAGACATAAGTGCAATGAATCAGATTAAATCAATTGTTATTATAAACAGTGTAAAATATTGTTCTTTTATTGTAGCATAATATGCATGCTTATGTGAGATAATTTTAGAAGTTTTGTCTCACTACAAGGTGTTTACTCCGATTGTATTTTGCCTTTATTGAGTCTGCAGTAAAATAATATATCTAACGGTTTCATATGAGCATCATTTGAAACGATCGTTCATGCATTACAATAACTGTCTGCGCGCGTAAAAAAATAAAGAATCTTTAAAACGCATGACCTCACTTGCGACACTTAGACATCTAGCGGTAAACTCGATTACAATTTAAAAACTGGACCACTTTCAATGCATTGCGATTCGTCTCCTAGTGACAGTCCTCCATAATTCATTCATAGATAGAAATCAATACTGCTCTATAACGATTCTACCAGGGAACCGGACTACTACTTCATTCAAGAGAATTCCGAGTACTCGAATACTATTGACCTATTGAGCCGGTGATTTTTGTATTCGTTACTACGGATCCGGGCAAGTGGCGGTTAATTTCTTTTCTTACATCACCAGAAATAGCGAAAGCCACCAGAGCCACTAAGAGGCCTTTCTTGATATTATCGGTAAAGGATACGATGTGCACCATAATATGCTTTATACCTACAAAAAACATCTAATGCGAGTCATCTGAACATCAACAACAAAAGATATAATAAACTATAACATCAGTATTTTTTCTTTTAGAGTTTCTTTTTTCAGTTATCAAATTCTTAGAACCATTGTGGAATTCGCGCATTATACGAATGCAAATGCGACAAAAATTTGCAAATGTTTAATGATAATATTATATTAGTGGATGATAGCATTCTATCAATAGTACTAGCCAACAAAAAATAAAATCAGTCAAGGTTGTAGCTAGGTCAAAAAGTCAGAAATATAATGAATACCAAAATCTAATTAGCTCTTTATTTTGATCACTTTTATCAAGATAACATCGACCAGGTTTTCGGCAAGAAATATCTGGGTGAAATCAATATAATATTATTTTTTTAAACTTTATGAGCCACAACTTCTGTTTTCGGATTCCCTCGTCCCCACACTCCTATTATTACTAATTATATAAATATTCTTACTTATTTCTTTATAAAAAAACGTTATTTGAATATTTTATTATAATAGGAGAATACCTATACAGACTGATGACATTAAATACTCAATTAAATGACTAGCTAGACTTATATATCTATTACACACAGATTCCATACAAATTAAACTTTAGTTACATTTGATGATATGACTGGTTTAATTGTTGTAGCGACTACTTTCGGTGAGTCAGGAATAGCTGGAATAGTATCTGGTACATGAAAAAAGTAGAGCATGAAACCTGCCGCAAGTAATAAATGACAAGAAATAATTCCAATGGTTAAAAAGAATTTGTGTTTTGATAATCTCAACGCTGGCATAAGAGTCAAAAGGAGAACAGATCCAGAAATGAAAGTAGCTATCAGTACGATTAACCATTGCAGAAGGTTGATTTGAATTGACCACAAGACGGCTGATGGAATGTAAATGAAAAGAGAATATCCATAAATGCAGATCAGCTCTAAAGCTCCTGGAGTAACACTGCCCTGTTCCAGCTCTTCTATATCACTAGTTATAGAAGTATACTTTAAAAGTCCCCATATAACAAATGGTATTAAAGTAACGTACAGAGTGATAGTCGTGGCGGCGTATGATACTAAATGAAAGTCGTATTTCCAGTGATACTTAGTACTAGCATGTTGTAGATAATTCGTGACATTCCCACTAATAGCTATTGTGAATACGAGAGTGACACAAATCCAGAACGGTCCGTATAAATCGGGTTTTGTTCTTAGATGATGTTTAAGGGTGTTGTCCCATTTGGGTGTCACAGAGGCTAGTATTCTTTCCATAACATCTTTGGTGTCGACATCAAAAAATTTCTGGTAGTATTCTATCGTCCAGAAGTTCTTAGTTGTTTGTTCTGTAAATAAATAATTATGCCGGTGGTAAGTAGTTCAACCTATTTATCATTGATTCAATGTTACCTTTTAATCGGTTTTTCTAGATAAAATGATATTTTTAAAAATAATCCACACACTTGCACATGGCAGAGTTGTGAAAAGCACAGGCTCTTAAAATATTATAAATATGAATTTATTATAGTATCCGTTCGAGGGGTATTTCCATGTGGATGGAGTAGGTATCATGAATATCATGATTGATGAAATAACAATAACATTCGCGAAGATATTGTAGGATAGTTAATAATGTTACAAAAATGTTCTAGTCCACTCACTATTCTAAATAAGCACTACATCGCTATCACCCTGCTGACTGTCCCTGACGGGCATACTCGGGAATACCAAGCTCGGTTCTTGTAAACATGAGGCATCCACGTATTTTTCACTTTTCAAAGGCGAATTTGGAAAATTATCTTTCGTTTAACTATTCTAAAGAGAAAAAATGCTGGATGAATCACTTTTTTGTAGAAAAAACACTATTTTAGGCACATTGTTTGATACGAACATTTTCCAAAAATCTCGATTTGTTCCAGTTGTGGGTCATTGAAATGGACAATTTCTGTTGTTCTCATGTACTACAGTTCCTCACGTAACCACTAAAGAAGTTAAAACATATAGTTAAGCAGGAAAAATAAATTTTAAAAATTTGATTCACAGAACATCGCGGCGAACTCGATATTAATGATATTATCAATAACTGTCAAGATTGTCAAGACACTACTCACTAAATATCGACCGAGAGTGAAAAATACGCGCGGTGTTGCCAAGTTTTCCTTTTTCATTTATTTTGCTTTTTTGTTTTGGCGCCATTTTATTGACGGTCGGCTTGAGAATCGCGAAAGCTACCAAGGGGAGTGTGCGCATTAGATTGTGATTTTTTCTATGCACATATCGACGCATCCGTTTGATGTTGCAAATTCGCGGGTTTCATTTGCTGACATTTTGTTGTGTTTTTGAAGAAATCATTCAGTTTTAGTGGTCGGTTCAAAATGGATGCTGTGGGAAATGTTTTCCACCTGATGACCTTCTTGTCGGGACTGTGGTTTGGTGCGTCGGAGATTGAGATGTCCCGTAGTTCGGTGTCGTCGGCAATGTACACTCCAGAGAAGGGAAACTTCATCAATGGGGTGTATACTCAGATGTCCATCATGCCGCCATATCTAAAATATCGTTTAAAAAGTAACGCTCCTGCCCGAGTAAAAAGGTACGCTCCTGCCCAGCGTAGCCGGTGGATGTTCTCTTGAATATCGTTTAAAAAGTAACGCTCTTTCCCATATGGCTGCTCCTGCCCGAGTAAAAAGGTACGTTCCTGCCCAGTGTAGCTGGTGGATGTTCTCTTAAATATCGTTTAAAAAGTAACGCTCCTGCCCATATGGCTGCCCCTGCCCGAGTAATAAGGTACGCTCCTGCCCAGCGTAGCCGGTGGATGTTCTCTTGAATATCGTTCAAAAAGTAACGCTCCTGCCCATATGTCTGCTCCTGCCCGAGTAAAAAGGTACGCTCCTGCCCAGCATAGCCGGTGGATGTTCTCTTGAATATCGTTTAAAAAGTAACGCTCCTGCCCATATGGTTGTTTGTTTTTACTGTTTCACTATGTTTGTCATAGTATGTTAAAATATACAGACAAAAACTATTGGCGATTCAAAGAGTCAGCGGAGCGGCCTCTGGCGATTTGTGCTCGAACTTTCGAGAGCGTGATAGACATCAGCTGTCTCCATGCTGTTTCTATTGGGATCGTGATAACTTGAAGATATATTCCCGATTTTGTTATTATTTATGAAAAGATTTTGATAAACCACGTTGTTAAATGATTATAGTGTGGTAATTGAATGGTATTTTTCGGGTTTTGTTGTTATTGTTGGAATCATAAACTTATCGGCATCAGTCTGAAGGGTGTCGATATCAAAAAGCCTCAAGTGTAGTAGCTTTTAGCCAACAAAATAGACGATTATAGTGCATAGATCAAAGGTATCTAATTTTATTAAATGTATATATTTCATTTCACAATGGAAGATCATACGAATGCTCGCCGATATCCGAAGAAAGTCCGTAATAGGCAAAATTGTCGCGTACCTCACTGCAATGAGAAGACAATCATCTGCATAATTTTCCAAAGGACCCACTTCGAATCCCGATACACACTAAATTTTCCACAGCTAATCTTCCTTCACGAAGAGGCCGGTCAAATCCATTCAGAGCGTCCACTAAATGTTCCAGTTCATTAAAGGCACCATTTCTCAATTGACAACACTCTGGCGATACGAAACACTCGACTGATACGAACAACAAATATAAATTCAGGCGCGAAAACCTTATACGGGCTATGAGTAAAATGCAGTTGTCACGCTCTCGAAAGTTCTCGCGCGTTCCGCTGTGGCGCTGCTTGAGCTGTTTGAATCGCCAATTGCATTCATTGTTTTTAAGAAGTTTGGGTAAGTTTGGCAACATTGCCTGTTTGTTCTATAATATGTTGGGTTGGCTCTCAGCTAGACAAAATATAGAAAGGGCAAACATAATTCTGATTTATAAAATAGAGCACAATTTGATGCCAAGTTATCTAAGTCCATACTTGAGAAAAAGAACCGAATTCCACTCATATAATATAAGATCGAAAAACAATTATAATATAACACAAGTAAGAACAACCAAGCTTCAAAAATCTTTATTTTATGAGGGAGTTGCTCTGTTTAATGCTCTTCCTGCAAACATTAAAGCAGCATCGAGCTTAAAAGAATTTACTAGGTTAGTTGATAGGTATATTTTGGATTTTTAAGTTTTACCTATATATTATATCTTTGTTTACGGTAAGTCAGATGTTAAATAAATTAAGTGGTGGATTCAAAAATTATTGTAGTCTATAGTAGCCAAGTGTGCTAAATAAATAAATAACTATTTCATGTAGGTTGTATAACAATGTGACAAAGCTGTCATTTAAGGGAGTTTTTCTTACTGAATCCCACGGACTTAGTAAATAAAAATGGACTGCTAATGCAATGAGAAGAAAATCACTGGAGCGCTGTCATGATGGGACAATTTGAGTTGGTGCTTCTGATTTTCAGTGGTACCATCGTTGAAAAATGCAGAAATCTGTAATGCCTGATTTATACTGAATTCCATTTCGAATTGGAACTGTCAAATTTCCGCTTGGCAAACAGGAATCATATGTCACCATTCACATTGAATTTGGCGTAAGCGAAACAGGCTTCTCGTTTAATAATAATTAACTCCAGTGGTAAACATTATTTTAGTTCATTATGCCTGGGAGAATATGTGCCGTTGCTGTGTGCAAAAACAATCAATTAGCTCTTAAAAAGCAAGGCTCAAGCAAAGTATTCCATTCTTTTCCAAAAGACAAGGATTTAGTGTCTTCTTCAATACGAAAAGAGTGGGTGCATCGTTGCAGAAGAAAAGACAAGTTTAATATAGATTGTTCGACAGTTTGCTCCGACCATTTTATTTTACTGTTAGTGAATATGAAAGAGATTTACAGCATGAGTTATTGAGTAAGTACCTATATTACAACAAACTTCAAAGTTACAAATCAAAATTAGTTTTTTTTATATGGAAATCAGGTAACGAGCTTTCTAGAATTGCAATTCCCATATGGAAAGAGTTTGAGCGACATCATTTAAATATAATTAAGTACAGGGTGTTCACAGATAAATGGACCCCCCCATTAACTTTTTAATTTGATGTTTGAGAAAAAAATGTTCCAAATTAATGAAAGTTTGATGGTTCAAAATAAATTTTGTGAAAACAAGGTCTTCACATATTCAGTGTATTTCAGAACTTCTGGGCGTGGTCCAACTTTCTTATTTCAAATTACAACCCTATGTTTTTGTTTGATTTTTGCATTCTCCGGAAAACTCTAAACATTTTTCATATAGCATACCCTATACCCAAATTCAACCAATAAGAAGATATAAACGTCCGAAATTTGCTATTTTTTCGAGCATGTTTTGAAATGTATGGTATGATTTGGAAACTTTGGAAACGAGGTAATTAATTGTTAATGTTAATAGATGTCAACTTGTCAAGACAGATTTGAACTATTGTTATAGTGCGAAAAGGAAAAAGTTGAAATATTCTCTTTATACATACAGGGTGACCCAGTTTTATCCTACAATATTTCAAACTAAGATTCTACCCCGGATTCTACTAAATAATTAAAATGAACAATTTTTATTCTATGGAATATAATTATATTTAGTTTCTTCTTAGAAGTTTTTTTAAAAATGAATATAACTCCTATTGTTTGACTGGATCTTGTCATTGATCGAGGGGCTATTTCGTCGTCTTTCAGAATAAATGTCCATTGAATAAAGATTTTTCATTTTAATTGGTAGAATCTAAATTTTAAATATTATCGAATAATATTGGGTCACCCTGTACGTTATTCAAATCTTTTTTGAGGTCAACTTCTCAAAAAAGATTTGAATAACGTACAGGGTGACCCAATATTATTCGATAATATAATCCATTAACAATTACCTTTACGAAAGACAACGAAATAGCCCCTCGAACCATGACAAAATCCACTCAAACAATGGGAGTTATATTTATTTTCAAAAAAGCTTCTGAAAAGAAACTAAATATTTTAAAGGTTTCCATAGAATAAAAATTGTTCATTTTAATTAAATAGTAGAATCCGAGGTAGAATCTTAATTTGAATTATTGTAGGATAAAACTGGGTCACCCTCTGTAGGTATAAAGAGAATATTTCAACTTTTTCCTCTTCGCAATAGAACATTTCAAATCTTTCTTGACAAGTTGACATCTATACATAAACAACTACTTCGTTTCCAAGGTTTCCAAATAATACCATACATTTCAAACCTTGCTCGAAAAAATAGCAAATTTCTTATGTCAATATCTTCTTATTGGTTGAATTTGGGTATAGGATATGCTATATGAAAAATATTACGAATTTTCTGGAGTCTGCAAAAATCAAATAAAAATATAGGGATGCGATTTGAAATAACAAAGTTGAACTACGCCCAGAAGTTCTAAAACACCCTGTATATGTGAAAACCGTGTTTTCACAAAACTCATTTTGAATCATCAAACTTTCATTTGAAACATTTTTCTCCCAAACATGAAATTGAAAAGTTAATGGGGGGTACCATTTATCTGTGAACACCCTGTACATTTTACGTTTGGTTGATTTTGCTTTGTTGTTTGTGTTAATTATTAGATAATATGGGTTAGCTTAGGTCATGCACTTACTGCGTTTCAAGACCGTTCCGCAAATTTGATAATTCACGGAACAGAGTCTAAGGGGTAATTTTTCCACGGAATAGTAATTTACGTAACTAGGCGGTAAATGACCTTTTCAATCACGAGTCGAGATGTTTATGGACGAGGTGACGAAGGAGCCGAGCCTGGAATTTTTAGACGAGTAGTTTAATGACATTTAACGGCTGTGTATCGAAAATTGTTTTGTTTCATACTGTGGTATTTTTTTTAAATCGGTGAGATGGCGCCAGTCAAACCATGTCACCACTTGGGTAATAAATAGGTTAATTATATGTTAGCAACATTGTATGTCAAGTTATTAATTGAAACCATGAAATGGCGCCAGTCAAATTATGCTAACAGTGCAATTTCACAGTCTTTGGTGATGCAAAATGTAATTTTTGGAGTAGTCAAGTAATTTTTTTTTACAGTATCTGATGATGTAAATTGTCATTTACCGGACTGGTTTTTGGTCAGGTAAATGATACTTCACGGTACAGTATGAAATAAATGATAAAACATCGTTAGAAATGTTGAAACATCAATATTTTATGTGAAAATATGAAAAAATTAATCCACTCGTAGTGAAGTGCGAGTTTTATGGCTGTTCCGTAAATTTCGTCTTGTTCCGCAGGACATGCCTGTTCCGCAAATTATGCCGACCCTTCCAATATAGGTACAAAAATATTTTGGTCGACGTGCACTTTGTACACATACAAATCTAAATTGTAAATTTTATAAATCAATACTTTTAAATTATATTTTATTGTGTATTGGAATATTACATCCTTATTAATTGGCTTTTTTGTTGAGATATTTTTTTTAACCTAGACTTGAAAAAAAAGGTTTGTAATGTACAAGGGGGTTATTTCGTATACAGGGTTTTTCACCATAAAACTCCGCACTACAATATCCCGGAAACGAATAGAAATATTCAATTTCTGTACAAAGTAGTCAATGTGTGGGGTCAAGTAGATATTTTTGGGGGTTCAAAAAATTCGACGCTAACAAAGAGTTGGGCGTCACGACGCGTCGAAAATATAAATCGGTCACAGGGATTTTGGAAACACGCGCATGCGAAAGTACATGCTATTTATAAACTTTTTTGTCATTTACTCGAACTCATTTATCTCACTCATTTTTGAGTTATACAGTATCTCTCCGTAACTTTGTACCATATGGAGAACTTTTCCACTATTAGTTTTAGGAAAAAAACTAGGGATGGAACGGACTCCCATTGGACCGGACTACCGGACATCGAACTTCCGGCCAAGCTACCGGACCGGACCCCGGAAGTCCGGCGGCCGGACTTTTTAGGTGTTATATTTGTTTTGAAAAATTAAACAATTTTTTGAAAAACTGTTTGCAGCGGTTTGAAGAGATAACAACAATAATAATAATAGTGACATTTTGTGTCATGAACACAAAAAAGACCATTTTACTGCAAAATCACACAAAAACGAACTTGAATTTGAATTAATTGTTCCTTTTTTAGGTTTCACTGACGACGGAAGGACGGAAGCAGATTTGTTTCCGAAACGTTTGATATTGATAGGTTTTATTATTTACTAATAGAATTTTTTTCAGGTAATATAGAAGATTGGGTTTATAAACACTAATAGTTTGATTGTTATTTGATAGGGTGTGGCGAAATACCCAAAAAAATCTTGTAAAACAATAATTGAGTCAATGGAGTTGATAATAATCATTTATTTAGCAAAAGCTATAAAATTTACTTTAAATAAACAAATACAATAATACCGAATTGTAAAAATATGCACCTTTGTGTATAGTACCCACTGTTTAGAGGAAAAAAACTCATTAGCATGAAAAATCGAGTGAAAAATATATACCTATAAAAAAAAAATACCTATAGGAGTATATTTGTTTTGATGCTTATTGTGTATTTCTGTTTTGCTTGGAATCTAATTTGCAAAAAGAAAATACCATATAAAGCATGCGCGCTCTTTCTGTCAGCATCAGTGGTAAATTAGATGTAGATTCGAAAAGGTGTTGGATTGTGGACTTGCCACAAATCCAGTGCACTGCGACCTCCTGGGTCTATTGTACCACCGACTTTCCTGCTGAATTCGGACTGACTGGTTTATGCATCACATAGTGCAAATGAACTCAGCAGAGCATTTCATTTGGGCTACTCTATAGACCTTTTCGATCGTTTAGCAATGAATAATGCTATCAATCTAGTCAGGTATGTGGTATGTAGCCGGCGAGCTGCCTGTGGAGTTCCCAAGCGGTCACCCATCCAATTACTACCCACGCCCGACGTTGCTCCACTTCGGTGATCGAACGGAAATCGGTGTTACAACGTGGCTGGCAGTCGCCCTAGCATCAATGGTGACGTCACAGCGTGTTTGACTTTGCCAGACAGATTCGGCAAACTGAGCAATCCTGTGTAGTTTATAATCGTTGGGCCATATGCATTAGCAGCAGTGTTGTTACAGAGGGTACAATTGTACCCAAATGAGTACAATCAGAACTTCAAGATAACAGCGGTACAATCTGCCATTAGAAAGTACAATTTCAATCATTTATTCAACAAACTCAATTACATATTATTACATTTCTTATTTGACAATAATAACGATACCTAACATAGATCAGGTACTTATTTTATAACTGAAACCCCTCATCAACTAAATCAGGATATCAGGACCCGTATTCCGTGTACCTGTGGAATTCTAGCGATATGTCGCTTTCCCATCATTTTATACAGAGAGCGACGTGTTGCTATGGAATTCCACAGTACACGGAATCCCGCCCCAGCCTTTATACAGTGTTGCCTTTTAAATTACTATGCTCTCCTTTTTTTTCGTTCGTCTCAACACTCGAAAAAAAAATAATATTTTTTTCCCGGTCAACACTCTCAACAGGGTACGTTAGTCGAAAGCAGATGCCACGTGAATAATAATTGTCCCAAAGTCCTTACTTGACCGGCTTATATCTTTGTCTATTTGTTGAGTTACTTTTTTTTTAATTGATAGGTTTCAGAAATGCATGCTTTATCATTGAGCGCGTTTGGGTAACTATACCGCTGCAGCGCTTTATTCAAACCTTCTCACAAAAATGACAATTCAAGTTTCCCGTCGCTTCATTTGAACTTCCAGCGATAAAGCGCAGGGGTGCGTTCACAAATTTCGTCGGGCGATCGCACAGCGACGCTCTGACCTTTCCCGGCTGTTCACAATTCTCGCCGAGTAACATTCAAACTCATTCACAATTCGGGTAACTCCGGGCGATCAACTTTTCAACCCACTTTTTAGCTGGCGAAGATTTGTCGCGCCTGCGTTGTGTGTACAAACAAATTGACATGTGTGATCCTAACCAAAAACTAAAAACAACAAACCACTCTGATACATTGGGGCTGGTGATAATTTAATTAAAAAATGAATATTGTGACGTTAGAATCGCACAATCTTATGCTAGATGCGGATACCAATCTTCCAATTTTGCCAGACGATGGAAAAATGGTATTATTAAACCGAATCGAAGGTAAAAAATTGTAAGCTAAGAGAACAAAAACAAAAATGGTTGTATTATTATTCAATGACCATAACAGTCATAACGTTTTCAAATTTTAAAGGTTATGATAAACAATAACAAGTCGAACAATCGTGAACAAGGATAATTTACCATCCGTCATCTGTCAGATGAAACTGACATTTGACGAAAGTTCCGAGTTAACAATTGCTAACGCACCCCAGCTAATATTTGTTTGACCGCTGAATCAAAGCGCTGCAGCGAAGTATCCAATGAATCCAAATCAAGAAGCAGCAAGTTTTTCAAAAACAAACAGGCGAAACCGAGTTTAGTTTACCGATGAAGATGAACAGATCTTACTCACTGAAATACTGGCAAATAATCCATATGGGGATGTATCTATATAGAGTGTGATTGTTTCCAATATTTTTGAGGTCACTAGTAAAAAGGTTTCTTTGAGGGGAGTTACGAACATATTACATATGTATTGAGAAAGTTTGAGGAAAAAAAAAGGGCAACGATTTCCGGAAAGTGTCAGATGATGTAAATGTCTCCTCTATATTGGATGACTTTGTTTTTCAATACTTCTAATCCTGCTTCTAATAAAATGGCATCTTCAAAATCAGCATCTGATTCGTCACTGGAGTCCAATAATACCATATCATCAATTATTTTGAAAAAATAACACATACACAAAAACAAAACAAGACTGCGATGTCATTTGCCATTGACTATTGACTATGGTTAGGGTTGAGGTTAAACGTAACGTTGAGCGGATTTGTTTCTTGCCTTCTCCGAAAACTATATTTTTATCTGTCAAATAGCGGCTATCGCTACGACTTTCGTAACCGCAACCGGTGAAATTTCCAGGAGCAACGAAAACTGTCTACTGATTCATTGATTAATGACACCAGTCATTAATCAATGCCCAATGCACTGATTCGCAGTCCAATTTTTATATAGGTCTGTGCTGAATCCTGATAAAATTTTAATAATTTGTTATGGGATTATTTTTTTTGTTAAAAGCTGTTTATCCAGCATTTTTTTTAGTTGAAATTGTTCTATAAACCCAAAACTATGCTCAAAAATTAAAAAAAAATCATTAATGTGTGGATGCCTAATCTGTACAAGACCCCCAAGCTCTACATTATGATGACACAAAATCGGGCACAAAATAATAATTAATGATTAATGATTATTCATCACATCTACCTTCATTTCCGATTCCTGTTTCCATATCGGGTCGAGTCTCTGACATATTATTGGTGGCTGTTTGCTGCTGCATAGTTCCTTCCAGATGAGCAGGACTTGATTTCAAATTTCCTGACACGTCGATTTGAGAAACTGGCACCGAAACAGTTCTACTACTACTGTTTCCGATCGGACTGTTATGCACCGGAACAGTGGGATATTCTTGAAACGATAGCAAATCGTCTGTCGGTACTTCTTGCAAGTGTGACATAGTCAAATCTAATCAGTTCTGATCTATATAATTATCTGCTCATTATTCTGAGTACTTCAATCTCAGAGGTAAAAGTAAACAAATCGATTGTCAAAGTGAAAGACGTATTTGGTATTTGTCGTTGTTCATCAGCTGATAACTGCGGTTTTGGATGTCTGTGTCGTAGATTTGCGACCGCTTTAACGATTAGTTTTCTATAAACCGTAGAATCACGTTATGCTAGCAGCTGAACGCTTCAATACACTGAGAGAAGTTAAAGCAGACTATACGCTTAAAAAAAAAATTGTCGTTTTTGAAGTGATATATCTATCTAATCATACCTATAGAAGTTATAGAACTTATAGTTTCTTTTGGTTTTAGCTATTCAAAAAGCGATTTTCACATAACACCTACAATATAATGGAAACTGCAATGATAAAGTTTGTTGGAGTGTTTTGACGTTATGAAGTGGCGCTCTACAATTGTTGTTTGCATGACTCACGTACGTCTTAAATATATCTTTACTGCTAAGCTAAAGTGTATTATTTTGGCTTCTTAAAATGGTTGCAGTATGGGGGCCGCCATGTTGGCTCGACGCTGACCAAAAAGTATGTCTTTGCTTGATTCGGCTTTCAGTTTAACAATTGACATGACCACACTAAACCCAACTTTTCGTTTATTCATGATATTATTTATATTAATCGTCACTCATAATAAGTGATTTCAAGCTTGTGTAAAATACTGAAATATATAGTGTAGCAATAAGGCAGAGTAGAAAGTTGCTAGGAATAGGTAGGTACGGTGGGCTGAGTGGCTGAGTGACAAAACACCTCCAAAGAGAATAAACTGTATTATTATTGATGTAAACTCACAGATTTGTATCCAAAATCGTTGTTAGTGTGAGTATAGGTACAAACGAAACCTTGTCTTGTACCTACCATTCATTTGTATCAAGCATCAAGTCTCGAATGCGAATGTTTGTGATCATATAAATGGTTTTTTTTTGTCATGTTAAAAAGTATCCATGAATGAGTTCAAATTACCTCGAAAATTATACAAAACAATGTGACATAAAATTTCTATTATTATTTTATCCAAGACAAAATATCTAATAAGTACCTACCTACCATAGACTTAATATCACAAGACAAGTAACAAAACAAATATTCCTAACCCCAACATCCCTCATATGAATATTTTTTTTTTTTTTCAGCTATGTTGTCATGTGCCCTGAATGTTCTAAAGCTTTATGAAAAAATACCCGGAAAAATAAATCAATTTAACTGCTAATCCGAAACAACCATAATTATCATTTATCTTCAGAACTTTCTAGGCATCTTCAGTTCTTCGTCACAAAGTGATGTGTGTCAACAAAAAACATTTTTGAAGGTGTGAATTGGTATTGAGGCTTACATTTTGTGTTGAAACTTGGCAACATCTGTAAAGTTGAGGAGTTTCTCAGGAGAAAACCCAGCTCTATGAATTATTTTCTATTCTAAATTGCGCTATTTAGTGTTTTATTGATAAAACAATGCCTAGAAAGTCTGTAGTGTGTGACCAGAAAGTGAAATCAGGCAGAACAAAGCTGGTCTCTTTTATCATTATGTTGGGACCAAAACATTCAATACTAAAGGTATAGGCGTTATGTGTCTTGTTATTGTAAGTCCATGGTACCTACCTTCCTATCTATATCGAATTTGTGTTCAAAGTCACGCCTACGCCAAATTCAATGTGGATTGTTGCATATGATTCCCGTTTGGCAAGCGGAAATCTGTCACTTCCACTTCGAAGTGAAAACAGCTGAATCAAGCTAAGACACACTTTTTGGTCAACGTCGAGTCCAATATGGCGGCCCCCATGGTGCAACCATTTTCACACTGGGTTTCGCAGCACAGATTATTTAAGACGTACGTGGGATGACCACATAAACCACAGCATATGGTTAAACAGAAATCGTCATCAGCATACAGCGCCATCAGCAGGTTTCTGTCGCAGTTATATTTCTGCGGCAATTTCAAATGCTTATATTTTTTTCGAGCTTTTTCTCCTGGTTTTAAAATATGTATGTATATTCAACCCAAATTACGAAATAGATACGTTTTCAATTAAAACTTTCTGAACACTATTTTAATGATGAATGGTTTGGAGAAAGTTGTTTTTATGAGGTTTCTACTTTTTTTGACTATTATACATGCTGATAATACCCGCAAGGGTGCGGGAGTATCTGGAATATTTATTTTAAAATGTATCCACTAGGGTTATTCTTATTCACCCAATGTTGGAATTGTACCTATTGGTGCCGACTGTTTCATTGGTTTTCAAATAATAAAACAAACACTTTGAGATCAATTAGAATATGTCCAACTATATTTTCGCTACCTATTTCCTGTACGATGCCAAGTGTTCCATTCAAAATATACGTGATTTTTACTTTCTTGAGTTGTTATTTTCTAAGACAAGTAGGTCTCAAAAAAATCAATTATATTTTCATGTAAGGGATTATATTTTTGTTTTTTTAATTTACCCACAAACGAATGAGCTGGCGGAGCGGCAAAGATAAAATTACAACATCATTCAAATAAGAATCACTCTAGACCAAACCCAAACCCACGACCAAAAATATTCTAGAATTATGATAGAGTTAAAGAAATATTAATTAAAGTATTTTTATTCGTAATAATTGGGTTAACAATTACTATATTTTAAAACCAGAAGGATCCTGGATATCACAGACCAAATAAGATTTATAGATTTGTTCATAATAAGATTCTGCAGTAATGGATTCCGCACTTCACAAATCCAATTTGCGAAAAGTGCCGCATTATCCTATCTTACTTGCTAAAGCTAAATGTCATGAATTAGGAATCACACAATATCAGTTATAAAGACGCTTCTGATCACAGTCTATTTTCAAAAAGTTTTCTTCAACAAAGATGAAATCGAATAAGCTTATAATAAGAACTTTTGACAACGAAGTTTGCTTATCAACCGATCAACCAATCAGAGACCAGACAGCAAACAAATTTTAGCGCCGCGGCGGACGTTTGGCGAAATACATTTTCATGTAATACAGGTTGCTGGCTAAAAACATGTCACAAGTTGCCATTTGACTTACCTTTATAATGTAGGTGTTAGGTAGGTGTAGGTGTAGACAGTTCTAGTAGAAAGTGCAATTTCTGCCAATCTTCCTTGCAGCACAAATATCACGGTAAAAATCAACGTTTGTTTGCGGACGATATTTTGAGCGGAGAGGAAGCCTTGAAAGAAGTGTTTGAATGATTCTTAGAAGCTTAATATTCTCGGTGGTGAAATTGATTTCGGAGATGATATCCCCCGATCAAAATAGGGGCATCATGATCAGTGAGAATGTGATGAATCAAAGTGAATTTAATGAATGCAAGAGACAAAAATGATGTTAGCTTTGAGAAACCATCTCTCTCTCACGATGGATTATGACGTAATTCAGACATAACACAGTTCGTTTTTGGATTGCTTTATGTCTTCAGTGAGATCGAAAAACGTACCGTTTTCTCGGGACCGTGTTGTAGGAAATAGAGAGGGAGATTATTTTAGATTATACACAGGGTAGTTCTCTAACTTGGAATTAATTGTCCAGAAACTACCTAAATCCAAAGAAAGTTTTTTCAAACATGCTGGGCCACGTCGATTAGTATTTTAAATTGCGTACTTTTTGATATACGGAAATTTTATACATAGTGTCTTAGACTTGAGTTATGATGTCAGTGACTGAAGGAAAAAAGAAATGAAAATTTGAAATTTGGCACGAATATGTCACTTGATTTCAAAATCTTAAAATAAGGTAATGAAAAATAAGGGTTGTCATCTTGAAAAATGGCCGATGACGTCATATCCCAGATGTGGGACACCCAGTATAAAATTTTTGTTCATCAAAAATAGCGCAACTTGAAATATCATAATCGGCGTTATTCGAGTATATTTCCGAAAAAGAATGTCCCCAACAACCCCTTAAATTTTGTAGGTATTTTCTCGAAGAGGTACGTATTTTTTCATATCTAGACTGGTACAAAGGTGAGAAAAACAAAGAACCGGAGAGATTGACCCAATCATGCTACACACGGGGACTATAAGGAAGGTATGATTTATGAAGCTCATCCGTCCTGCTTAGGAGGGGATTAAGGAAATTGCCCCTGGGTCTAATGCCGGGATATACAGTGTGACCCATTAAGATTAGAAACACCCCTGTAAAATTGTAGGTTATTGACTGCTGTAAATTACTGATAAAAAAATTTCAATAAGCAACGATAAAGCGCACTTGTTTATATTTACTCCCGTCCAACCTAAATCCACATAACAATCAACCCAATAGAACGGAAACTGCAATGCTGATGGGCATTATTATAATCTCAGTTCCCCGGCCGACACACTTAGCTGAAGCGGCGTGGCGCTGCATTTGATTGCGTCCGCCAAAATGACATGAAATTTATTTTGTTCCTGTTATTTAAGTTTCATACTATTCAATACACTACATTTTCGACACATGTAATACCGATGTGACCTACTTGAAGAAAACAAAAATGAAGGAAGCAAAATGAAATGCAATCAAAGCAAAACATGTGTACGGAAAAGTAGGTATTCTCTGTATAATCTGTTGGAGTATCATTAAAAGCAAAACCATTTTTTAATTAATACAGTTTTTATTGAATGAGAAGCGATATATAATATTTATTTAAACTAATTGAAAAAGAATAATATAATAATATATCATAACATAATATTATACTGATATCTATAAGGTATACATTGTGCAACACAAGGGTTAGCATTTTTAAAAGATTTCTTGTAACAACCGGTCCAAGTCTAGAAAGCGAAAAAAAAATCAATCAAAATGTGAGATAATTGAATTATTGCACATTTAAGTGAAACGAAAAAATGTGAAAATTAATAAAAATAAAACGATTAAAAAGAATCATTAGAATTAGATGAAACAAAAAAACAAAGGAATGAATACATTTTTATGAAACAAAATACCTGATAATCCAAGGAGATTGAGTGGAAAATCAAATTCCCCGTTAGTACCTAAAAAAAATAACCTGTGTGACAGCTATATAATAGAATTCGAACTAATTTTTTTACATGGGGCGTTCTTCTTATAGATTTTCCGTTCGAGTGTGGAGTTTAGAGTTGGGGTTTTTCCTCGAATTTTCGTTATAGCCTATTGAAGATTCACTTAGTAAATCAAACCTACTACATATCTACACTTTTTTTTCTCACCTTCACCTTACGTTCATCTTTTCATGCATCTCGTATGCATGTATCTTCACTGGATCCAATTTGTTTTTTTTTGTATTTCACAAGAGAAGTAAATTTCGCATCTTTGCCCTTGGATATCTGATTTCCCCTTTTTGACCACCAGAACAAACAGCATCTTACAATCAGTCTCCTCAAGACCTTCGCTTGATGGGTGTGCTGCGGGCAGTTAAGCAATTCGAAAAGTATTGCCATTTTCGAACTCAAAGCAGAGTCTATGATCTTCAAAACTTCAAGGTCTTCAACCTTTTGTCGACAAGACTCACACTTGATCTTCTTCAAAATCCTTTTAGCGATGAAGCCAGTAATATAAGTTCTCACATTCTTCGCTATATGAGTTTTTTTGTGAGGCACATTTGGGAGAATAATTGATGATTTCGAAGCATCCAGTAGCGTAATATCCGGAAAACTTTTTTCTGTAAAAAAAGTTCTCAAATTGTCGAGAGCTCCGTCACTTTTGTCACTCTCGCAATTTGACCCCGGAGAATGGCTGGACATGAAATTAATAATCAACAAAGCCTTGAAACTGGTGGCGAAATGAGCTGCAGTTGGTGATGTTTGGCGCACGCCATAGCTCCTGATGCTCCCAAAAAAATTTTCCAGGGCATCCTGCTGGAAAGGCCGTGTCATGACATATTTAATCTTTTTGTCTTTTAATAGTTTTGAACTCCCTTCAGCGTAAAAATAAAAAATTTCAACGTTGGAACGGGTACAAATGAGTTCTTCTTCGGACAAAAATACTTCATCTTTTCAAGTATTCTTATGCATTCGGTCCAGAAATCTATATGCATTGATGAAGACTTCACAACAGCTTTGAGAGGCTTGCCTGGAGGAGAATTTCTTTGACTAGAATTGATGCTGTCGAACAGATCATCAAAGAAAAGGGCCGCCTCAGCAGTGTCTACAGCTTTCTCATCCAGCCTGATATCTGGTCTTTCTGAGAATCACCTTTTATTTAGATCATTTCAAGTATAATAGGTAACTTACTCCACTTTAATATCCGCTTCATGAGACAACCCACTCGCCTGCTGAATACCAGGGTGCAGAGCTTCACCTTAATTTTATTAATTTTGCTCCTGAACACCATCTTTAATGAAGTGCAGATCCTTATTTAGCAGATTATTGCGAATACCCTTCATAAGATGAGGTCCAGGAGAGTTTTTTTGCTTGGTAGACTGAAAATTTTTGAGAGCAGCCTATAGCCTCTCCCAGATGCCTTGAGGATGCTTAAAGAAATCACTTTTTCGTCAAGTGTGAATCGTCTTGCTCTCGGTTTTTGTTTTTGTGTCCTTATTTGCAACATTATAAATTTATTTGTTGGTTCATTCACATTTTCCATGACCGACTGAAAATGTGTCGAAACATTCTCTGCTGCGTTGAGTCTCTCCTGGAAACTCTCATAGTGTTCGTCATGTGCGCCAACTTCCTCGATGTTTTTATCACCATTTGATAAAGATGTCTCTCCTTTGGTGTTAGCATATTTTGGCGGGTAACATCAATCTCCTTCAAAAGTCTACGCTCTGTGAAGCAATAGTGAATAGTTAATATTTTATTCGACATTGAAATAAACTCACTCTTTGGTGTTCTACACACTGTTCCAGAGGTTAAAGGAATATTTTGTGTCATGGATTGTTCAAACTCACCGCTCTCATCTAGGACACAAATGCTCACATCTTCGTGGTCTAGAATAGAAAGAATAAGTTAAATATAGTGATATTTGGAAGTCATTCAATAATACTCAATCAGTTTGAACAGAATAATTTGAAAATCAAACTGAGTTCACAATAAGATCTTGGGAAAAGAGAATAAATGGTTTCCAAAAAATATGAAATCAAAAAACTTACTATTTGATGATTCATGAACTATTCCAGAAGATGAGGGGATAACTTGGGGCACCAATCCTTCAATTTCGATGTTCTCATCTTCTACACACACGGTTTTATCATCGATGTGTAGATTTATATCTGCGTAATCTATATTTTAAAAAAATGTTCCTTACTTCCATACATCCAAAAAGCATTGTTTGGAAGTCCTATTCAGTTAATTCTTACCATCATTATCTGAAAAGTTCCCAAGCAGCCTCAACCCCGACCCCGCGTGTCTACATATGCACTCTCTTCAAAGTGTGAACTGCAAACTCTCCGAAAGTTATATAGTGTATCGGGATGCAAACTGCGTGAATCTGGATTTTGTAAAATATTCAACCATATCTGACAGCGTGCAGGATCTTTGGGAAAACGATGCATTGTAAAAGAGCCAAAGCAACCAGGAACGCAACATTTCTTCTTTGGATCGACACTCGAGAAATCCATGTCTATATTGAAATCCAAATCCTTGTAGATCTTATAAATCTTGATATTCTCAATTGTACAGTATGTCTCATCCAGTTTGAACCATATGGAAAATTTTATTAAAAATTCATTAATTTTTTTTTTAAAAAGTTTTTCTTCATAAAAAGTTCTGCATGTTCTAAAATCTCAAATAGAATCATCAGATAATACATTTTTGCAGTGGCATACGCAGTACGCAGTTTTTCAAAAAATATTGGTTTCACTGAGGAGAAAACTTTATAGGTACATATTTGTTACAAGTCACAATATCGAAAGTTGTTGTGAAAAAAGTCGATCATAACTAAATATTACCTTCAAATATGCGATTACATCCATTTACATTGAGGAAAATATTCTTTAATCAAAATATTCTAAACGAGCATGCAATAAACTCGATTATTATGTATAACTCCCTTTTGCGCTCTCCGATTTTTGATAACTTTCGGATTAATAGTCACCACATGATACTACTCAAATTGATGTTGATTTCCTCTTGTAACCCCGACGCGATAATCCCACAGTAATAGAGCGCTTTTCGGAAAAGGGATCTCTCTACTATCTACGAAAATACAAAATACATAATGCTTACCTGTATACAAATGGTCACTGTCACTCACAATATAAAAATCTAAGTCTTCAGGTAATCCACTGTTGACACAAAACAATTAAAACGAAAAAATTGAAACAACAAAAAATAACGCACGCGGGTCGAGATGACTTTACGGACAGTGGATTTTTAGAAAAACAAAAGCGTCACCCTCAAATATACGTCTAAATAAGTACATTAAAGAAGAAAAATTTGCGGTAAACACACAATTTGAGTCAAAAAATAAAATTCAATTCCCATGAAAATCAAGATTTTAATTGCAACGTTGCCGGATATTCATTTACCATATAGAAAGTTTTTTTTCTACGAGAGTGCGGGAAATGGCTCTTTCCACATTATTTTCTGTATGGAAAGGCATTTACTGGCAACGCTGTATCACCTTGACGAGCTACATCTAACAAACTGTCAAAAGAAACATGCCGTCGAACATAAATCCTGTACCTACATACATAGATTTAATCGATATTTTAGCAATGTGTTCTAACAAATATTGGTACTTTATTTCGATTGATCCTCACGTATAGAAGGTTAAATATTGTTAATAAGTTGAGTTCTCAGTGAATCTTTATGAAAAAATTGAAGAAAATACTGTCCCTAAAGTCATCTGTAGCCACACACGCAAATTGGAAAAAGTGGTACAAATTATTTATCGAAAAGTCGTAACGGCTAATTCAATATTTTGAATTTGAAACTAGAGACTTGTCAGTCAATGCTTGACAGACAGCTTGGAATCGTTTCGTATTAATTTGATCCGACAAGCATCCTGAAATATAGACATCATGTGACCTCAGGAGGAGTGATGTATCTTTAATCACGTGGTCTAACTAACTCTATCTACTCTCAACTGATCTTATCAAATACGGAGTCCGATGCATGAATTTTTCTTTACGTTTTGGCGGAGACACACTAGCCCCATATATTTTGTTTGTCGGCCGGGGAACTAGCCTAAATGGAAAAACATGGTTTGACCTTGACCATTTAAATTTATTTTCCATTGGGTTTAATGTTTTGTGCCTAAATCTGGTTTTCACTCGGCTAGTTTTAGGTATCGTAGCAACACGATGTTCCATACAGAATATTATATTTTGAGTTAGTCTTTTGCCGAGTCTTTTGCTGGCCGGTTTCGGTAAATTTGTATTCGCTCTCGCTGATAAAATAAAGTATTTGTTCTATGCCCGGAGTTTTTATGACATTCGCCACTATAGTAGAATACACACTTCAAGTTTCAATAGGTTATGGCAGAGCTGTCTTTATTATAATACAAGCCATGAAGTAATAGAATTGGCAACGCCGCATCCGGCCCACACGCGGTGTTGCCTGTGTGGTCCGGACGCGGTGTTGCCAAATATAGATGTTACATTTATTTCTAGTTCCAACTATACACTATCGACGGCTATGCTATGCAACTATTTACAATCAATTTCATTTTGAAGTGGAACTGTCAAATCTCCGCTTGGCAAACGGGAATCATATGCTACCATCTACATATGATCTCCGTAGCATATGATTCCCGTTCATATGCTATGGGAATCATATGTAGATGGTAGCATATGATTCCCGTTTGCCAAGCGGAAATTTGACAGTTCCACTTCGAAATGAAATTGAATGTAATCTATAGGTTCAACGTTTCAAAACTGCTTTCAGTTTTCAGTGCTTTCATTCAACCACAAAACATTCCCCTCATTCAACTTGAAATTGTATTTTAATTGAGAATGTGAGAATGAGAATAAGAAGCTCAGTGAAAAATGAAGTGGTTTCTGCGTTGTAAAAATTTAAGATTAAGGTAAGTGGGTGGGTACTAAAGAAAAAAAAATACATATTTAAATAGGGAAAATGGATGAATTAATGCCTCATCCTGAATTCCTCATACATATGCACCAACTTCTATGTGGACAAATCATAGAAAACGAGTGCTGTTTCGTTCAGGACTTTTGAGAAACATTTTGGTGCGTGACGGAGATGGTGCTTTTTGGTTTCTCTGTTTTAATAATGGTAATTATCAACTCCTGTCCTCCAGAAACTGAGGAAATCACATCTCAAAATTTGTAACCATCTACCTATCTGGCGGTTTTGATGTTTTATTGTTTTTAGAATCAATATTTTTTCCCAAAAAATCATAAAACTGTTGTTAGGTTAGGATATGTATTATGTTAATTCTTATGTTGAAATTTGATAAACATCATACCTGTTGCGATAATATATAAGTTATTCTTTCAAGTTACTGTTTTATTGAACATTTTCCGGAAAATGACAAAGCATTTGTCGACCATTGCTTTTCTTGTCGATACTGATCGGATAGTCCATAATAGAAACAAGACGTTTGCTCACGATGTCTGGAATACCCTCAAGGACTATCATCAAAAATCGACGTTGTCAAGCATAGTGTTTTCCACTGAAGAAATCCTGTAGACTCTCATTGGAAGATGATGGCGACATGGAGGTACACATCAGTTAATTTTCGGAGCTACAAAATGAATTAGCTGCACTGGGTGAAGAAGTGAAGGATTGCTGCTGGATTATTGTTGGGGTCGAGCTTGCCGGACTTGTACAGTTTTTTATTCACAGCTTTGGAAAGCCGAGCATCTGAGGCGAATTTACTTTGGAATTTGTGAAAAGTAAAATGATAGATGATAATAGGCGGCGGAATGCAAGACAAGCTGGGACAAGTCAAGATGAGTCAGTCTTAAAAGTTGCACATAAGGGTAGTTCAGTGCATTCAGGAAGTCATGATCATCGTGGTGACACAAGTATGCTATTTTTGTAAAATGAAAGGGCATTTCAAAAAGGATTGTTTTAATTTTAAAACATGGAAAAATAGTAAAGGAAAATTTAATAAAAATAGAAGATTGTGGAATGAGGGAGGTGTGTCAATGATGCATCAAGGGTAAGAATACACGTAAAAGTTTCCCCAAACAATCAAAAAGTAATACGTCTGAAATATAGAGTTGATCCATACGGATATAATAATATGTGATCCTATGAAAAATGTTACTCCGGGCAATAATAGATATATTCTCACTCTCATAGATGATTTTTCACGTGTTACGACTATTTGTTTAATGAGTCATAGGAATCAGACAAGGAAGTTCATTGAAGAATTCATTGAATTAGTGAAAAATCAACTTGATAAAAGGCCAAAAAATGAGGTCGGATCGAGAAGAAGAGTATACAAAGCCACGACTTGCGAAATCACTTGAAAGCAGGGCAAGGTATAAAAATTCAGTATACAGCAGGATATTCTCCTGAGCAGAACTGAAAGGCGGAGCTTTGATGGAGATGACAAGATGCATGTTAATTGATGCAAACTTGCGAAAGAAGTTTTGGGGCAAGGCAGTCAACACAGCGAATTTTTTGCAGAATAGATTACCAACAAGATGCATAGTGGAAACTCTCCCCACGAGCTTTGGTGTAAGAAAACTCCAGATGTTCCAGATTTGCACATTTTTGGAAGTGTAGCATACGCTCATATTCCTGAGGAGATTCGTGTTGGCAAATTGGATGAAAATGCACAAAAGTTGATTTTTGTTGGCTACTAAGAATCAAAGGCATATTGTTTGTTGGACGTGGAAAAGGAGCCGATCAAAATCAGAAGGGACTTTGTTTTTTGTGGTGATGTGGAACTTGTTAAGTTGGACTTGGACAACAAAAAGTTGGAGAAAAATGATGTTTCACAAGATGACACAGAGACAGATGAACAGGAGAAGTATGTCAATGAGGACTCTGGTTCAGAATCTCCAGTTGAAGATTATGATGACCCCACTTATCATCCAGATGACACAACCATCAGCGATGGAGAGGACGTATCTGACTTGGACGTGAGATATCCACAAAGAACAAATAAAGGAGTACCTCCAGAACGATTTGTTGCATCATCGAAATTGATAAGAGAATTTGAAGATGAGCCAGAGACTTTGAAGGACGCTCTTTTCTAAAGTGATCGTGATCTATGGAGGAAGGCCATAAATGAACAAATTGAATCGTTGGTAAAAAATGATAAGTAGACATTAGTGCCGAAAACAAAGGACATGAACGTGATTTCAAACAATTGGATTTTTAAGATTAAAGATAATGCGGCTAGTTCAGTGCGAAAATACAAGGCGCGACGCAAAAGTTCGGAGTGGACTACGATGAAGTGTTCGCGCCGCGCCGGTCGGTACTGAGACAAGTAAACTTAGAGCATTGTTGGCGATCGCGGAAAAAGACAATATTGTGACAAAAACATGGTGAATGCGCAAGCCACCACATTGTGTAGAATTGTTAGGAATCGATTGGCTTCTGGTACATTCTAGCAAGGCTAGATGGCGTCGAACATTCTTCGCTTCTCTAAAAATATCTGGATTGTTCTCTCAATCCTGGCGAGGGTATATGATGAGATCCGTCATTTCAAGGAGTTAGTTCAGTCAGTTACGTCGTGAAATATAAATCGTAAAACATAAATAAGCTGTGATTTTGTTTGTGAATAGTGAGATCTGTACATAGTGACTTGTAAAATAAATTAGTTAAAGCTGAACAGTGTTTTCTATAGCGAAACTTGTTACATTGGTGTCGAAAGTGGGATTTATTGTGTGCTATAGAAACGGACATAAATATTCGCTGTGATGGCTGCGAAACTAGTGTTTTTAACCGGATTGAAGGTCGCCGAGTTAAAGAGGGAGCTGGAGGAGCGTGACCTGGATAGTAGCGGTAAGAAAACTGATTTACAAACAAGGCTTCCAATTTGAAATTCCCGATCCCAACGCGGTAGTTGAGAAATTGTCCAAGAGATTGGAAGATAAATTTGAAGAATCCTCTAGAGCCATGGAAGAGAACTCCAGAAAAATGGGAGAGAAGTTTGTAGAATCTTCTAGAATAATGGAGGAGAAAATCAAGGAACAGCTGGCGGACAACTACAACTTCTGGAAGGATCAGGTAACGGAAGAAATTGAGAACCTTGAACAACGATTTGAAGCAAAACTTGGAGATACAATGAAGACTTTGGAAGAAGAAATCAAGGAAGTGCGAAGACAAGTAGCAGTGATAAAGAAACAACCAGAAGTGACATTCGAGAGCAAAGGTGCTAAAATGGAGTCTGATACCGTGCGAGTCCACATGAAAGCCCCTCAGTTTGATGGCAAGCTGTCCTGGAACAATTATCATCGCCAGTTCGAGGCAGCAGCAAGGGCAAATGGATGGACCGCAACAGAGAAAGCTCTGGCACTAACTCTGGCGCATAGTGGGGAGGCAACGGAGATCCTGCAGACGCTGAACACCCAGGAACAGGAGGACTACGATGTTCTGGTGAAGCATTTGGAGCTGCGGTATGGTCAAACTCACTTGGAGCACGTCTACCACTCTCAGTTGAAAAATCGCATTCAGAAGACCAACGAGACCTTGCAGGAGTTTGAAGCGGATGTTGCTCGCCTTGCACGACTGGCTTATCCAACCACGCCAGAGAACGTTATGGAGAGGCTTGCAGTTCAGGCCTTCTTGGATGGACTTCGAGACCAGGAGATTCGGCAGTCACTGATACTACATCGTCCCGATAGACTGGTTGAAGCACTGGCCAAAGCTTTGGAATTCGAAGCGGCGAAGCAGTCTGTGAAGGTTCCTGCACGCGTGCGAAGGGTGGAGGAGAAGGATCCTCTGGAAGAAGACACCGTCGAAGCAACTGTGAGGAGGGTCGTCAAAGAGATAGAGGCGTCCAAGCGAAGGGAGCTGCAATGCTGGAAATGTGGAGAGCTTGGCCACATTCGTAGCCGATGCAAGAAGGAGAGACGGGCACCTTCATCGACGTCGGAAAACTAGAGAGGGTCGATGCGAAGGGGCAATCGTCGACCTGTAGCCAGTATGCCCCAAGGAAAACCGCCATAGTTGCTTCTTTAGGACACAAACTGAACAGCGTGTTTGTGGATGGCTGGGTTAATGGAGAGAAACGCACCATGCTGCTGGATACAGGTGCGACGAAGTCTATCATCAGGCCCGACATTGTCACAACACCGACAATGATTTAACCAACAAAGTGGCGACTACGGACGGCAACAGGAGACTTGGCTAAGATACATGGTGAAGTGGAGGCAGCAGTGACTCTGGGAAGCACCAGCTTCGAACATCCAATGCTGGTTGCCGATATTGAGGAAGAAATCATAATCGGAATGGACATCATGAACACCCAAGGCTTCCAATTAGATTTCAAATATGGAACACTGAAAACCAACAACGAAGAGGTGATAATGCATGGTAGAGAGGAAGAGACAGTTCGTGTTTTGCTGGCTGGGGATTCTTCAATTCCTGAGAGGAGCGAGATGATTATGTGGGCTCGCCTGGAAGGGAAGATGAAAGAAGGAAGCATCGTGATGTTTGAGCCTAAAATACACGATTCTGAAATAGGACGAGGCATTGCATGTGGAAAGAGCCTGGTACATGTGCGAAAGACTGTGCCCGTGAGAGTGATGAACGTCAACTATCACTGTGTAAGTTTGGCAAGGGACACAGTTTTGGGGCTCTGCTCGTCAATTTCCTCTGTGGTGCGACAAGTATGTGAGACTGAGCAAACCATCTCTGAGTTCACCGGAGAGATTCAGAAGTTAGTTGTCACCTCTTCAAAAGATCTGGATAAGAGACAAAAACAACGATTGAGAAACTTGATAAGGAATTACGGCGACATCTTCGACAACGGGACTGGGGAAAAGGGCCGAACGAACGTGGTGCGACACACCATCAACACAGAGGGAGCACGACCGATCCGCCAAACAGCTAGAAGACTACCTTTGGCCAAGAAGGAGGAGGCGGACAAGATCATCAAGGACATGGAGAAAGGCGGTGTCATCGAGCCTTCTAGTGGTCCGTGGTCATCGCCAGTTGTTCTGGTTAAAAAGAAGGACGGTTCAACTCGTTTCTGTGTGGACTATCGTCAGCTGAACAACGTGACGAAGAAAGACAGCTACCCGCTACCACGGATCGACGACACTCGGACACCTTGGCCGGATCGAAGATCTTCTCAACCCTGGACCTCAAAAGCGGATATTGGCAGGTAGAAATGGCCCCTGAAGATCGAGAGAAGACTGCTTTCAGCGTTGGAGCTGGGCTGTGGCAGTTCACTGTTATGCCATTAGGCTTATGCAACGCACCTGCTACGTTCGAGCGGCTGATGGAGACTGTGCTGAAAGGACTATCCTGGTCAACATGTCTGGTATACCTGGATGACATAATTGTCGTTGGCAAATCATTTGAAGACCATCTGAAGAACTTGGAGGAGGTATTCCAGAGACTCAGAAGTTCCGGTTTGAAGCTGAGTCCAAAGAAATGCCAACTGTTCCGGAGGGAAGTACAATACCTGGGTCATATTGTGTCGGCTGAGGGTGTAGCCGTTGACCAGCAAAAGGTGGAGGCAGTTAAGGAGTGCCCTGTACCAAAGAACCTCCACGAGCTAAGAAATTTCCTGGGTCTGTGCACCTACTACCGGCGTTATGTCCAAGGATTTGCGAACATCGCCCGGCCTCTTCACAGGCTCAAAGAGGCACAGAGACGCTACCACTGGGACGAGGATTGTCAGGAGGCCTTTGACACACTTAAAAGGGCACTTGCCAGCGCGCCCATCCTAGGCTACCCACTACCTGAGGGAAACTTCATCCTGGATACAGATGCCAGCAATGTAGGACTTGGTGCAGTGCTGTCCCAGATCCAGCAGGGACATGAAAGGGTGATCGGCTATTTCAGCAAAACCTTGTCGAAGCCGGAACGGAACTACTGCGTCACGAGAAGGGAACTACTGGCAGTAGTCAAAGGGGTAGAGCACTTCTACAAGTACCTTTACGGGAGAAAGTTTCTGCTGAGAACCATGGCTCCTACAGTTCAAAAATCCGGAGGATCAAGTTGCTCGTTGGATTGAGAGACTTCAAGAGTTCAACTTTGACACGGAACATCGAGCTGGATCCAGCCACAACAACGCTGATGCTCTGTCCAGGAGACCTTGTCCAGAACAATGTAAGCACTGTCAAAGAGCCGAGGAAAAGGAGGCGAGCACTTGCAGGACGACTGTGGTGGATGATTCCTGGCAGTCTAAGGCGCTTCGCGAGAACCAGGAGAAAGATCCAGATCTGAAGCTTGTCATCGGATGGAAACAGGCAGGCCAACGACCAACCTGGCAAGAAGTCGCGCGGTTCTCGACCACCGTGAAGTCCTACTGGGCTCAATGGGACTCGATGGTTCTTGATGACGGCATCCTGAAGAGGCTGGTGAAGAATCTGGATGGCGCGGAAGATCGGAGGCAGTTAGTCGTTCCTGGAAACAGACAGGCAGAGGTGATGAGAGAGGTCCATGATGGCGTCACGGGTGGACATCTGGGTGTAACCAAGACGCTGGGAAAGCTGCGAGAACGGTTTTACTGGGTCAACTGTCAAGCCGATGTGAAGGAATGGTGCAGAAAATGTGCCGTATGTGCGGCAAGTAACGGACCCCAGAAACGGCCAAAAGCTCCTATGCGCCAATACAACGTGGGGGCTTCCCCTTTTCCCCTTTGAAAGGATCGCAATCGACGTGGCTGGACCGTTCCCTGAATCGGACAAAGGAAATAAATACATCTTGGTCGCCATGGATTACTTCAGCCAGTGGGCTGAAGCGTATGCCTTGCCAAACCAGGAGGCGGCTACCGTTGCCGATGTCTTGGTTAAGGAATGGTTTTGCCGTTTCGGTGTCCCGTTGGAGCTGCATTCGGACCAGGGCAGGAACTTCGAATCGACGCTATTCCAGAATGTCTGCGATATCTTGAAGATCAAGAAGACAAGGACAACGGCGTTGCACCCACAATCCGATGGCATGGTGGAGCGAATGAACCGAACCATCAATCGACACTTGGCCAAAGTTGTCTCTGACCATCAAAGAGACTGGGATAGACATCTCCCCCTATTCCTCATGGCGTACAGGTCAGCAGTTCATGAATCGACGGGCGAAACACCTGCCAAGATCATCATGGGTCGTGAACTCCGGCTGCCCTGCGATTTGAAGTTTGGCTGTCCACCTGGTGAGGATGTCGCTGGGGAAGACTACGCAAGTGATCTTCGTAGAAAAATGGACGATATCCATCAACGAGTCCGACTAAACATCCAAAGTGCCAGCGACAGGATGAAGGAGGCGTACGACGTGAAGGCCGAAAAAGGAGGGTTCGAGGTTGGGGATTTGGTTTGGCTTCACAACCCACAGAGGCGACGTGGATTCTCCCCAAAACTGCAAAGTTCTTGGGAGGGCCCGTATGAGATTCTGGAGCGAATCTATGACGTCGTCTACAGGATTCGAAAGCCACCACGAGGAAAACCGAGGGTTGTTCACTTCAATCGTTTAGCTTGGTATGCTGGGAACCACGACGATCAGGACGCTGAAGTGAGGCAGATCAGGTCAGCCAAGGAAGACATGTCATTGGAAACTTTCATGTCTCAACACTCCAATGGCCAGAAAGTCCAGAATGGCGTTGTCCAAGAGAGGCAGCTGGATTTGTTTGAAGCACCGGCCGAATACTCGTTGGCTCACTGGGTCACTGAAGACCTCAGTATGAGGAGTGGACTTGCTGCAGCTTTTAAACGAAAATTTGGACGATTGGACCATCTGCGACGACAAAAGCCAGAGGTAGGGAAGCCGCTCCAAATCACGAATGGGACACGACACCTGTTCTACCTCGTGACGAAGAAGCTCCCACAACATCTGACCACCTACAGTGAAGTCTGGAAAGCCCTCAGTCATCTCCGTGACTTGATGCAGTCACAGGACCTGACTCATTTGGCAATTCCGAAGATGACTAATGACCGAGTGGACTGGCGAGTGGTGAGAAGCATGCTGGAGGTGATCTTCAAAGAAAGCGGTATTGACATCCTGGTGTGCTGCTATCCTTCCCGGAGGACGAACCAGAGGACAGTGGACTGCTACTTCCATAGGACATCAGGCTGCCGGTTTGGGGACAGTTGCCGATACCGACATGAAGGCAACTCGGGACGAATTGCCTTAAGAAGGGGGCAATGTGACAAAAACATGGTGAATGCGCAAGCCACCACATTGTGTAGAATTGTTAGGAATCGATTGGCTTCTGGTACATTCTAGCAAGGCTAGATGGCGTCGAACATTCTTCGCTTCTCTAAAAATATCTGGATTGTTCTCTCAATCCTGGCGAGGGTATATGATGAGATCCGTCATTTCAAGGAGTTAGTTCAGTCAGTTACGTCGTGAAATATAAATCGTAAAACATAAATAAGCTGTGATTTTGTTTGTGAATAGTGAGATCTGTACATAGTGACTTGTAAAATAAATTAGTTAAAGCTGAACAGTGTTTTCTATAGCGAAACTTGTTACAATATGTTGATTTAACATTTCGACGCGAAAACAGCTTTCCTGAATGGTGATTTGAAGGAAGTGGTGTACATGAAGCAGCCTGAAGGTTTTGTGTACTAGAATGATGGATAATGAACTCATTTATATTATTATTCACGTCGATGATTGTATTGATTGTCTAGTTGCTAGTTAAAATGTCAAAAATATTGATTTGATCGCGAAAATTCTCAGCAAGCATTTTGAGATAATAGATATGGGACAATTGCGTGATTATCTGAGTTTCAATGTTGAAAGTAATAGTGCTGGAATTTATAGTATTAATCAGGCAATGTATATTGATAAATTACTGTATACCTAGGTTTGGTATGCAAGATGCTAAAGATTCAGCAATTTCACTTGACACTGGTTATTCAAAATTAAAAAGGGATTATAAACAACCAATGTAAAACATGATATGTTTCAGAAATTGACTGGCGGATTATTGTATGTTTCAGTAAGTTCTAGGCCTGATGCTGCAGCCAGCGTAAATATTTCGAGTCAACATAATAAAGAACCTTTAGATATAGATTGGATCAAGAAGCAACTATAAAGCGCACTTGTTTATATTTACTCCGGTCCAACCTAAATCTGGTTTTTGCCCGTCTAGTTTTTAGTATCGTAGTAACACGATGTTCCATATAGAATAATATATTTTGGGTTAGTCTTCTGCCGAGTCTTTTGCTGGCCGGTTTTGGTAAATTTGTATTCGCTCTCGCTGATAAAAGTATTTGTTCTATGTCCGGAGTTTTTATCACATTCGCTACATTAGAATAATAACAATATCAACCGATTTTAACCTTTTTTTAATATGTTAAGCTTGGAAATTCTACTACAGGACAAATTTTAAACTTTTTCTTCAATTTTCAAGGCATAGGTATTACTTTACTTTTTTGTGATAGAAAATGGCGAACTTTTATAAAAGATTTTTTTATTAAATAAATCCCTACGCCACTGGATTTAGAGTGACTCCAAATGGCTGTGAGCAAAATTTCATAAAAATATACACTAATAGCAAAGCTACGACAACTTGAAATTCATAAATTCTCTAAGCTAACGGTCACAAAAGGAGACCTTGCAACAGTTGCCATGGAAATTGAATTTGTTTTATTACCCGTATCAATAAACTACAAATTGAATAACAAGATGTTCAAAATAGCTTAACATTCAATGAAAGTAACGGAATTACGATTTGCATTACAATCAAGAAGTAGTGAAAGCAAAGGGTTAATATTGTTTGCCTTGAGACATCGCCGAATATTTTCTCGAGGTGCATTCAAATCTAGACTGGCATTCAGTAAAGTTGCATGAGGATTATTTTTGAAATAATCTAAAATAGCTTGATGATTCATGTGTTTTCTTTGCACAGGATAACGTTTCAAATGCATTTTTGATACTGCACCAGTCCACCAGTTTCACAAAAAGTTTAGTTCATTTTATTCACCGTACCGGAGCTAATGTTAGAACGATCTGCACTTCTCTGGCACTTCGATCGTTACAACGCTCAATCAGTCATGATACAGAAGAATCAAACAAACTGTAATTGAATATTGTTGCCGATACATAGGTTATTTTACTATGACGCTAAGGTGAGGCAACGAATTGATGATAACTCCATCTCATGGCAACTGGCAGGGTGTTCTTTTGTGACCGTTGGCTTAGAAAATGTATGAATTTCAAGTTCTCGTAACTTTGTTATGAATGAATAAATTTTCATGAAATTTTGGTCAGAGCTATTTCGAAGCAGCACTCCAAATCCAATGACGTATTTATAGGTAATGAAAAAAAACGCTAATATAAATTCTTCATTTTCTATCACGAAAAAGTACCGTAATATGCCCTGAAAATTGAAATAAACATTTAAAAATTTGTTTTTTTGTTCTTTGTGTCATGATCATGACCATGGCATAGGAGGCCTGTGCGGTATACCGGTATTCCAGTATATATTCGGTATCTTTCAAATACCGTCCTCACGGTATGAAATTATTAGAATACCGGTAAACCGATTTTCGGTATATTGCGATCAAAACGGTATTGAAAAAAATCGGAATTATCACTTACGCCGATATACCGGTATTATTTTGGAAACCTGTTTTCCCGCCGATAGTATACTGGTATTTTTATAGATACCAGTATCGCCGCTTAGATCGGTTTTAACGCTAGTTCCGGTATAGCGGTATAAAGATCGATGCGGTATATACCGGTATTTGTACACATTTTTCTAGGCCTGGGCGGTATACCGAAATACCAGAGTATATATTCGGTATTTTTTTCATACCGTCGCGTCGCCCGGAATGTTGAGTGTTTTAATCGGTAGACCGATTTCCGGTATTGGAAAGTTCTCGAGCTGTCTAAATTTCACATATCGTAATGCGATAATTTGACGAGTATAATGACAGTTCTAAATATGGTGAATTAGCATAGTATAAAACTAAAAACTTTCTGATAGGTATAGGGAATTCCGGTATACTGATTACAGACGGTATAACTACCGGTACAATCCAGTATAAAGGCATACCGCTATATCTTTTATCGGTATGAATACCGGAACACCGCAATACCGGTATCATACCAATATTTTTCAATACCAAATACCGGTTTAAAACTCGTCATGCCGCATACTGATATGAGACCGTAGCTTTTCTCTTATCGGCACCTTCAGGTATACCGCTATACCTTTTTTCGGTATGAATACCGCAATACCGGTATGATACCGATATTTTTCAATACCGAATACCGGTATACAATTTCTCATACCGCACAGGCCTACATGGCACACGTCAAAAATATTTGAATTTTTATTAGCCCGAACCACGTCTGATTATCATAAGGGATCGAACAGCACTCCCTAAGATTGTACTCTCTTACTAAGCTTCATTGCTTTTTGTGATCAGAATTACTAAGCGGGTGTGTATCTACAATGTGTGATTGAAATTTCTGAGATACCCAGAGAAATCATAATGGCATGGATACCTGATTTTCTCTACATGTCAAGACCATAAAAATAAAGAAATCAGACAAATGAGGTCTGCTGGGTACTCTGATCGAGCGAATTATGTGGACGGTCCATCTTGGTTCGTAATAAAATGCCAATTAACTATAACAATAATTAAAAAAGAATATTTATTAAGCTCGAAATTAGACTAGCCAAAGACTAACTGCTAGATTTTTCTCGAACATGTATAACATAATTCAATCCTCTAGTGATAGGAGGTAGAAAAAATCTTTGGTATCCTTTTCGTCCACTTTTCACACTATCCGCTCCACCGATCCTTTCATTACGTCTATTTCCACTATCCTTCACTCCATGTAGTCCACTATTATCCAATTCCTTTTTCTTAGCATAATATAATCTGAGATCAGGAGTACCTATGTTAAGAAGGCTATCATCAGGCTTTGGTATATGCTGCAGAAGGCTGACTTCATTTATTGGATTATTTAGACTACCACCTTGATCTGCGTAAGATGGGCTCTTTAAATTTGAATGGATCGAGTTAAAGTTGAAGGGTTTTGGTTGAACGTATTTCGTAAAATAGGAATCGATGTTTGATGGCTTTTTGTTAAAGTATTTTATCTTTGGAGGCAAGTTCCAAGTTGTCGTAGATTTCTGATATGAGGGAGTCTTCTTATCCCAATTAGGCGGTTGCTTATATTGATAAACTGGCTTAGACAGAGAGCTATATTCAGGTAGCTGCGCCCGGTGTGGTAAAGGAATGTGGTAGTGGTGGTTGTCCATAGTTTGCTTAACAGGTATCTCTTCTTGTTGTAAATGAATTTCATAAATAGCAGGTACTTTGACCACTTGGTGAATTTTGGTGCTTCCTTTAACTATCTTACTAATGATATTTTGTAGCTCGTTTACACTTGGCCTATGACGTGTATCAGGCAGTTCGTTCCCCTCAAATGTCCTCTGATCTATTCTTGCATTGTTTATTTGCTGACCATAGTTTTGACCCAATGGGAAGGCGGTAGTCTGAGGTCGTAGATGCAATAGAGGATTGGTATGGATTTGTATAAATGGCTGAGACGAAGGATATGCACTTCGTTGATAAGAAACTGGTGAAGTGTCCCGTATTGGAGCGGTCGTGGTGGGTATATTAACGCCATACACAATATCTCCCGATGGTTTTGATGACTGAAAGCTTCCCAATCCCAGTTGAGCATGTATATTGTGACTATCGAAGTGCTTAATAACCGGAACTTCGTGGCTATATCCATTCGGAGATGTAATAACATGTTGCGGACTATCTGATGTGTAATGTCTTTCAATGTTTGCTTCATACTTGGAAGGAAACACATTGTGGATGGCTTGCCAAAAATTTGCTGTTGGAAGTGGATCAGGATTATATTGTAAAAATCCATTATGCTCTTCTCGAACAGTTTTTAAATCATTTGTTTTATTTGCATGAGGCACATCCAGATAAATTTGATTATTTTCAATTTCATGATGTATTCTATCTTGTTCGAAATAGTTGGGATCTGCCGGATGGCTGAACTGTTCTGACTGTACCCCTAGGTTTGCGCCAACTAGAAATGTATCCGTCTGCGTTTTGAAAGGGTTCTTCTCGTTGTTTGTCATGTTGCTCATAGTGGCTGATATGCTCTCTATGGCGAGAATAGCCTGTAAATATAATATGTAAGGTACTTTCCATCGATAAAAAGATTCCAATCTAGAAAGTACATTATCCACAATTAACTATCGGATCACGAATAAGAAATAAAACAAACATTCAATATTGAATCCAGGTTTGTCCTGAAAATTGTAATGCATCTTTCTAAAAAAAAATACGAGAAACATATTTTCAGACTTGTATTTTCATTAGTTTATTGGTCACACGACTTTTCTATCAATATTGTGACGAGGACGAGACATTTGTTCCTCCATCCCGCGGAGACGACCGACGTACCAGAAACATCCCGTCTCTTGTTTTTTCAAGCGCAAGGTCAAACCACTGAGAATTAACGATTATTCGGAAGCATTCAGTTATTCTCTAGAAGATTATTCCTGTTGGTGAACACCTAACGTGATTTGATTGGAGTGTTTATACAGTGCCAAAAAGAATAGGAAATAAGATAATGGCAGATTCCTTACGAAAAAATATTGCGATAGACCACAACTTGTCTCTTCCGAGTTGATATTAAGAGAGATACACGGTGTCAAAGTTGAATCTTAATTTTATATTTTTTTCAAGAACTTTTGGAATAATAAAGTTATTTTGATGAAATTTAGCACATGAAGGATTGTTTGACATGGGAAATCTAAATCCTTCTGAATCATCCAAATAGCCACATTATTTTCATAAGCGACTCGTATATTTTTTTCAAAATATTCACATAGCAATAAAATATACTTTGTAGAAGTGGCTTACATTAACCTTTTTCAAAGTAATCCATGCAATGTGGTTTTTCAATGGGAAATTTTGAAAATTAACATATGAGGGCCTTGGAAACGGCGTTGTCATGATAATTTTCACAGTTGTTTCAATACTCAGTGTTTCTTGATAAATAAAATTAATTGATAAAATTTTAAAAATTGTTTTTTTTATTTTTTAACGAGTTTTTTCATTAATCTTTACCGTTTTTTTATAATAAACATTGAACATTGAGACACTTGTCAAAATTGGCAACAGCATTTCCACTTTAGTGCAAATATTTAAATATGCCTATAACGAAAACTGTTACTTCTAGCCACTTTCGACATGATATACCTTTTTAATGTAAATATTGCGGAAAATTTTTTTATCAAAAAGAAATGTACGAGTGAGTACAAAAAAGTTATGACCATTTGACTGAGTAAAAAGTTGTGTAAGTGGCGCCATTTACAAGTTAGAACTATATCAAGGACATATTTGAATTTTGCATCATCAAACTTCATCAAAATAACTTAATATCAACTTTTGGATTAGACAAGTTGGGGTTATGGCAATATTTATCAGCGTTGTGGTGGTCTGACTGAGACCATTGATTCATTTTCCTGTTATATTGCTGCACAAGGTCTCTTTGTGAAAATGGACGATTTTTATCTACTGTGGTGCGGAGGCTAAGCATCGGCTTCTCACGCGCCGCAGGACGTCTGGGTTTGGTCCCCGCTTAGATCATATACTAACTAAGGGTCCCCGGGCGGGCCAACGTCGGTGTTAAAATTTGTAATTTGGTTTTAAGAGATGCATCGTCTTGTCAAAGAACCCTACCCTCTACAGAGAGGGATTCGGCAAAATTACCAGATAGGGTGAGACAATAAGCAGAAATAGACCGATGAAAAATAAACCAGACAAAAAAATCGCAATATTTGTCTGTAAGGAATCTGCCGTTACCTCATGTCCCTTTCTTTTATGGAAACTCCATTTAAAATTAGATCTGATTTGAATCGTTCAGTATTTTTCAAAAAAGTGAATTTTCATCACATTTCATTTGACTACCAAAATAATTTACCACATCTCAAAAAGTTTTTGACCACCCTCGCATGATTACAAGTCACAAGATTTTGTATCACTTATTTATTTATTTTTGGGGACTGTTTATTTCATGCTGCTTTTTTTTTTATTATTTTAGAATCCGGGCAAGTATCCAAATATTGGAGATTTCCACACTACTGTCGCGAAAAATCTCCACATTCTGTCCAATGAAATAAGCTTCCATGAATCTCCGCTTCGTACAATGTTGCTCGTTGTACAGGGCCCATGTTTCCGAACATTCCATCCGATGTCTATGTGACCAGCGATTCTGGTTTCTCCCCTCTGCATGAGTCGTGCTGGTCTGGTGTTCATGAAGTCTTGAAGTTGGTGGACGCTTGGTTTCACCTAAAGGATTCACCACACTCGCAGGAGACTCAGATTCAATTTTTTTATCTGTTGGTTTTCTGGTTTCGTTTTCGTCAGATTGTGTTGTCAGATTCAAAGACGATCAAAGATAATATTGATTCGAAACGTCGTGTAACCAATAATCCTAAGATGATCTGAACATTTTTTTCAAGTCGAGTGTCTAAGTTCTACACTTTTTTTACAAAACAAATATATTTTGACAACAAGATTGAAACGTCTTTGATTTATCATACGAGTAATTCAAAGACTTCTTTTGATAGTACGTATACACGCTCTGGATAATTTTGATAAAAGTAGGGCCCATATGAGAAGAGATTTTGTAACAATGGAGGGTTTTCAGATTTTCAAGTACTTATTATGTATACATAATCGAGTGGTAGAGCCAAGCTATTTTCATCACAAACAACAATCTGCGAGAACAGAGGAAGAATACAATTCACGCCCAGGACAAAGAGATTCTGATCCGCGTGTGTGACGTCCAGACATATATTTTTATTTACCCTTTTCAAAACTTTCATTAACTGTATCTATTTCATTTCGTGTCAGAAAGCGCGTTATTTTCGTTAGTGGACATTTAAAAAAAAAAATTGTATATGAACCATAGTGATAACTATCTAGCCTAAATAGAGACAAACTGAAAACCGTAAATTGGAAAATACTTCTGAAATGAGCTCACATATTTTGATCTCCCCTGTTCGCATCCGAGAGATGTTTGTGGGACAAGGACACAATCTTTTTATTTGAAAACATATTTTTCAAGATTCGACAGTAGTTGATTAGAAAAATGAGTATTGTAATGGTTATAAATCACTTTTAACGTTGATGGTTGAAAAATGTTCTATTTTTTTTTTAGCACGTGTTTATCAGTACCTAACCACATGGAAACGAATCAAAGGAATATACTCTGTAGTTTTGTGGCGCATCCATGATTTACCTGATTTTTTGAGTATGTCGCCATAGCCTATCAAAAAACAATCAAACTAGTGTTAATATACCGGATCTTCTATATTACCTGACAAAAATTCTATTAGTAAACAATAAAACCTAACAATATCAAACGTTTCAGAAGCGAATCTGCTTCCGTCGTCAGTGGAACCTAACAAAGAAACAATTAATTCAAATTCAAAAAATTATTCTTCGTTTTTTTTGTGATTTCGCAGTGAAAATTGTGTTTTTTGTGTTTTTGGCACCAAATGTCACTTTTACTGACATTGAAGTGTTTGGTGTTGATTGTTTAACTTTATATATGTTCAGTATTTATAATTCATTTCTTTGGGCTATATATGTTCAATTTCTTAATAAAGGTAACCATGTATTACATTTACAGAGCAAGGGTAATTATTGCTTATACGGTTTTCAGCTATTTTTCGATTTTTTCAAAATTTTCTTATACAGGGTGTTTACGGTCTTGTGATTTTTTCTTGAATGTTCTTTTCTACACGTTAAAAGAATATGATTAACGCTAAAACGCCTTAGCAAAATTCGAATAAAAATAATAATTATAATAATAATTATAATAATAATAATAATAATAATTCATGGATACGTCGAGCGAGACTTTGCGTTCAACAACAGGGCGATAACTTTGAACAACTGCTGTAAAGCAGTAATTTTGCAATTTAGTGTCATCATTTTTGAAAATAAAATCGTACAAAAAATTCATTATCTCTCTTATTATTCAACTTTTGCTAAGGCGTTTTAGCGTTAATCATATTCTTTTAACGTGTAGAAAAAAAGATTAAAGAAAAAATCACAAGACCGTAAACACCCTGTATAGACACATTCTAGAGTCTTCAAGGATTGCAAATTCACTGGCGGAAAGAAGTTTTTTTTTTAGGTTGTCAGGTTAGTTTGGATTAGTTTTGGTTAGTTTGGGATAGGCTGGGTTAGATCTGGTTAGTTTGAGTTAGTTTTTTCTGGCATAAATGGATGCCGCGTGAGCGGCATCCTTAATACGTTATTTATAATAAAAATTAAATAACATATTTTTTACCTCCGCCAGTGAATTTGCAATCCCTAAAGACACTAGAATGTGACCATACAAGAAAATTTGGAAATCATCGAAAAATAGCAGAAAACCGTATAAGCAATTGTTACCAGAGCAAGTTGCTTTATTAAGAAATTGAACATAGCCCAAAGAAATGAATTATAAATACTGAACATATATAAAGTTAAACAATCAACACCAAACACTTCAATGTCAGTAAAAGTGACATTTTGTGCCAAAAACACAAAAAAAACACAATTTTTACTGCGAAATCACAAAAAAAAACGAAGAATAATTTTTTCAATTTGAATTAATTGTTTTTTTTTCAGGTTCCACTGACGACGGAAGCAGATTCGCTTCTGAAACGTTTGATATTGTTAGGTTTTATTGTTTACTAATAAAAATTTTTTCAGGTGATATAGAAGATCCGGTATATTAACACTAGTTTGATTGTGTTTTGATAGGGTGTGGCGAAATACCCAAAAAATCGGATCAAGGGAAGTTAGATATGATTTGAATTGTTCAGTATTTTTTGTTTTCTGATGGTATATAACAGGTTTCAATTCACTTAACCAGTTTATAAAAACCCAACTAAATAATTGAGTACCTTCCTAACTATTTTTTAAAGTAGTGAATTTTCATCACATTTCATATGACTGCCAAATTAATCTACCACATCTCAGAAAGATTTTGACCACCCTCGCATGAATACAAGTCACAAGATTCTGTATCACTCATTTATTTATTTTGTGAGACTGTATGCTCCTTTATTTCACTATTTTGTAAACATGTATATATACTTTCGAGGGTTTTTAAAACCTTTTTCTTATTCGTATAATGCGATCGATATCAAAAGATCAGACTCTGCTTCACATAAACCTATGATATCAAAATCCACCCCAGTCATAACAGCCCTTAAAAAAAAATACCAGATATTAATAGCAAACATAGTCAAGCTTCAGAAAACATTATTTTGTATTTGACTATTGTACTCTTACACAAACTCTTCTTATGGACCCTTTAATAAAATAATAAATCAATTATTGAGGATCTTAGCGCACACGAGTTAGATAAATGATATGGGACACGTACCAGAAAATAGGATCCAGGAAACAGTAATCCATAGTTAGATATTTTCACCATTTTGAAAAACCGGTATTAAGTAAGGTCGCGAACTAGCAAATGGCGTTGATAAACTCAAACTGTATCATTTATACCTTGAATTAAAAAAAAATGGCAAATCTGCTGTAGTAGAAAGATTGGATCACTTTCACTGAGTGTACCTTGAATAAATAAAGTAATGCACTTCTAGTGTACCTTGATGAAAAATATTTCCACATCCTTCGTAGATTTAGCAATTTTGAAAGTTTACTAAAAACAACATTCTCTTAGAACAAAAGTGAGTTTTTCTTGAGTGATACAATCATTTCAGTTAAACAAAATACTTCATTGTTTTCACGGACTGTACTCCTGATGCATTAGTTCTGTCGGTTAAATCTTCATCACTTGGCTGCACTTTGTGAACTTTTTGGTGTAATTGCCTTTTTTGGTAGTTATGTATGAATGAATGAATCTTAAATTTTTCTGACCTTATTTTTGTACCTTAGTTATATTATTCTATTAGTTATTGTGATTTTCGAACTATCGAATTGAACAACTTAAGCCCAGTTACCTTCTATTATTGGTATCAACTTTTTTTTTCAAGTGTAATAGTTTATTTACCTTTATATAACAAAAACGACGCATCGAAGAAGAAAAACCCAGTTACCTGAGAGTACAAAATTGATCGTGAAATTAATAGTAATTCACGTTACTAAGGTGGTAAATGACTTTTTAAATTACGAGTCGAGATGTTTATGGACGAGGCGACGATGGAGCAGAGTCCAGAATTTATAGACGAGTAGTTTATTGATATTTAAAGGCTGTGTATCGTACATTGTTTTGTTTCATACTGTGATAATGTTTTCTTAATCGGTTTAAAGTGCTTTCTTTTCAAACCATACACTTAGAGTGGCAGTCCGCCTCACATTCTCACCATGAGATGGCGCCAGCCAAACCATGTCACCACTTGGAAAATATATAGGTTGATTATATGTTACCAACATTCTATGTCAAGTTATCAATTAAAATCATGAGATGGCGCCAGCCAAACCATGCTACCAATGCAATTTCACAGTCTTTGATGATGCAAAATGTCATTTTTGGAGTAGTCAAGTAATTTTTTTTACAGTTTCTGATGATGTAAAGTGTCATTTACCGGACTGGTTGTGTCTGGAAAATGACACTTCACGGTACAGTATGAAATAATTTTTTTTTTTGTGAAAACTTGATGGCGTGCCACTTTTTTCTTCGATAAAAGAAATATGAGTCGCCCTAGGTCCGGTCCTGGAAAAGTAAAACTCAAACGAGTTGATTAAAAACCCCGGATATACTCTCGGAAAGTTTGAACAGAATCGCTTGAGGCGTTACGAAATTTTCCCCAACTTTCAACACTATAGGTTTTTTTTTAACGAGACGGTCGCGGAAACCTTTTTATTCACAAAAAGTGATTATCCTACCGCACTTTATTCAACATGTCAAAATGCACCCTTTTTTTCAGACTCACCCCAATAAAGCAATAAATAAAGATATATTATTTTATTATGCATCATCAGAACATTTTAAATAAACATGGATCGAATAACGGCCCCTGGGGAGGATGTTCAATTCAAAACGAGCCTTTGATGATGTTTTGGTGGGGGTTTCCGAAGACACTCGTGATAAAATGTCGAAAATTCACACACATTACACATTGACTAGACCACTTTTGTTTCTGATTTAAAGCGGTGGATATGTTGGATAAGTTTTAACTAGAAATAAGTGGAAGTAGTGGACAATTTCTTGCTTGTGCAATTTTTCGAAACTGAGCCCAAAAAAATTAACATTTCAAGTTTTTACATAAAAAAAGAGGTGTACCTCGTTAACTCGTCAACACCGTTTTTGAGACAACCCAATAAATAAGGTGGTTTTGAGGCAAATTAACTCAAATAAACTTGTGGTAGGACTGGTAGGTATAGGTATGGCTTCCTGAATCAAGAAATGACCTGACATTTCTATGGAAGCAGCTCCACACATACAAATTAAATTAACTAGGATTAATTAGTTAAAATCCAGGTTAAAATACATTTTTCAAAAAACCACCTTTTTTATTTTATGATGGATATGTCTACAAATTAATAGAGACTATCTGTCTTTTTTGAACATCGGTGAAATCGAGCAAGTGATTGATGTTATGTTCTGAAACTGACCGTTCTCAAAATATTCACAATCTTTTCATTTCAACAGCAATATTCTTGCAATGATCTGTCAATGTCCCTTAGAAATTGTAGAAACTGGTGAATTGTATAACAAAAATGTATAATATTTAAGTGGTCAGGGTTGTGACGACAAATTATTTGATATGACCATACTGTGCGATAAAAAATATTACTTCTCAAAGCTCAGTTGAAAAATGACTTCAAAATAGAGAAAATTAAGAACCACTACACCAGTGTAGCATAAAATCTGGAAGGTGGAATAAAAACAATTTGTGTTTCTTCATCCTCAATTCTTTGATAAATATTGAGTTTAGAGTCAATTTATTGAGATTGGTAGACTTCTTGTTCTAATTGAGTGTTTGAAAGAGGTCATTAACTCTCTCAAGGGAAATTAACATTTAATTGACCAATCTGTTAATACATGAGCAGAACAAATCAGTCACCGCAACATTCAATAAAAACCACAAGAATTTGATGCACTGCCAAGGAAGTCACATTATTTCATACAGATTGACTCAGGTGGGGAACAAAACTATTTCACTACTGTACTTGGAATTTATTATTTGTGCCAAACAACTTTGAATCCACGTCATCGTTGCCACCATGCACGTTGTTATGAAGTTTGCTGGCGGCCACATTTGGTCACCAGCAAATCACATAACAATAATGTGCGTGGTGGCAACGATGACCTAGATTCAAACTTGTTCGGCGTTTACCATACCTGTTACCATTTTATTCAGATATACAGGGTGTCCCAGATCAACTGGTCACTACTTATACAGCAAATAGAGGAACCATGAATAAGAAGTTTGAGATGAGGAACCCATGTCCGGAAGTGCCACGTTTCTTAGATTCAGGATGTACAAGTTAAAAAAAAATTTAATAGGTATCTGAATTTATTTTGAAAACCGCTCAACCAATTTTGATGAAATTTTAAGGGTTCAAATACTAAATGGTATTGCATCTTTCAAGAGTATTCGAAAAAAAAAATACCTCGTCCAGGGCCGGAGTTGGAAAGCATGTGTGCACTATTTGTTAAAAAAAAAGATTTTTCCAGAACAATAATAAGCACGCATTTTAGTTTTGGAAGTGTCACTTTTCCGCACTTTCAACACTATAGGTTTTTTTTTAACGAGACGGTCGCGGAAACCTTTTTATTCACAAAAAGTGATTATCCTACCGCACTTTATTCAACATGTCAAAATGCACCCTTTTTTTCAGACTCACCCCAATAAAGCAATAAATAAAGATATATTATTTTATTATGCATCATCAGAACATTTTAAATAAACATGGATCGAATAACGGCCCCTGGGGAGGATGTTCAATTCAAAACGAGCCTTTGATGATGTTTTGGTGGGGGTTTCCGAAGACACTCGTGATAAAATGTCGAAAATTCACACACATTACACATTGACTAGACCACTTTTGTTTCTGATTTAAAGCGGTGGATATGTTGGATAAGTTTTAACTAGAAATAAGTGGAAGTAGTGGACAATTTCTTGCTTGTGCAATTTTTCGAAACTGAGCCCAAAAAAATTAACATTTCAAGTTTTTACATAAAAAAAGAGGTGTACCTCGTTAACTCGTCAACACCGTTTTTGAGACAACCCAATAAATAAGGTGGTTTTGAGGCAAATTAACTCAAATAAACTTGTGGTAGGACTGGTAGGTATAGGTATGGCTTCCTGAATCAAGAAATGACCTGACATTTCTATGGAAGCAGCTCCACACATACAAATTAAATTAACTAGGATTAATTAGTTAAAATCCAGGTTAAAATACATTTTTCAAAAAACCACCTTTTTTATTTTATGATGGATATGTCTACAAATTAATAGAGACTATCTGTCTTTTTTGAACATCGGTGAAATCGAGCAAGTGATTGATGTTATGTTCTGAAACTGACCGTTCTCAAAATATTCACAATCTTTTCATTTCAACAGCAATATTCTTGCAATGATCTGTCAATGTCCCTTAGAAATTGTAGAAACTGGTGAATTGTATAACAAAAATGTATAATATTTAAGTGGTCAGGGTTGTGACGACAAATTATTTGATATGACCATACTGTGCGATAAAAAATATTACTTCTCAAAGCTCAGTTGAAAAATGACTTCAAAATAGAGAAAATTAAGAACCACTACACCAGTGTAGCATAAAATCTGGAAGGTGGAATAAAAACAATTTGTGTTTCTTCATCCTCAATTCTTTGATAAATATTGAGTTTAGAGTCAATTTATTGAGATTGGTAGACTTCTTGTTCTAATTGAGTGTTTGAAAGAGGTCATTAACTCTCTCAAGGGAAATTAACATTTAATTGACCAATCTGTTAATACATGAGCAGAACAAATCAGTCACCGCAACATTCAATAAAAACCACAAGAATTTGATGCACTGCCAAGGAAGTCACATTATTTCATACAGATTGACTCAGGTGGGGAACAAAACTATTTCACTACTGTACTTGGAATTTATTATTTGTGGTCCTATCCATTTCCTCTATGGTAAATGGAAAATAACATTTTTTACTGACTACGGCAAGTATCAGCAAGTAAAATATGATCGATCAATGTAATATAGAATTGTTTATAAGTAGTTATACAGTTCGTTGATTTTGTGGAATTGATATTAGATCAATAAAAAAGATTATAAAACTATGATCAATGACCAATCAAGAAAATATAGCTAAATTGTATATAACTGATATAAATTTAATGAAATAATCATCTTATATGACAATATTCAAATGAATACTAAAGTCACTTCTTTGTTGACAGAAGTATCATAACTGTCAATCTCTGTCCTAACGCAAATATCGGCTCTAGAATATCCTTGGGCATACATATCATACGAAGAGTCTCGAACTTCAATCCTGATTCTATGACCAAAATGTCGGTTCAGTTCTGGAATGCAGACTTTAGTCCCATAAGGGATTCCTAGTTTCTCATCCATGCATAGAGTAACATAGCCTGCTCTATCATCTAGATAGTCCTAGAAAATGCAAATAAATTGATAAAAACCAGGAAAAATTACTTTTGAAGACCTAAATAAATTTCTTAATGATCGAGTCAATTAGGAAAAATTATGAACCAAGCGTGAATGTTAGATGCTAGTCTTTATAGTTTAAAACTTGTAGGCTCATTCATTCGAGCGAGTAAAAACCGTTACCTAAATCCTCCCCAGTTACATTATTCACGAATGAATTTATTTCAATAAGAAATGGGGAAAGTGTGGCAGAAAAAAATTGATACAGAATTTTTAATATGTACTATTTAAAGAATTTAAACTACCAAGTTCTAGAAACTAATCGCCTGGGCCATTAGATTAAACAGAATTAGAGTAAGTAAGAAGTAAGTTGAATTATTAGTGTTATGGATTTTGAATCTCTGGAAACACAGAAACAATGATTTTTTAAGCCCGATTTTCTGTAAAGAAATGAAGCCGAAATAGCCTTTTGTTCCATTAGTTATCGACGTGTATTACTTTGTGACAATGTATTATTTTTTGTTTTTTTAACGTATTTTGTACCTTATATTATTATGTTGAAAAAAGCAATCACATCAAAATACATACATACTTATAAAAAAGGTTTATTTTTTCTTCGTGGCCATTAAAATCGGTTTTTGTTATTCGAGAGAATTTCAATAAATCATTTTCAACATAGATAAATGTAAAACTGAAAGCATAATATACAGGGTGATTCATGAAGAAATGTCAATACTTTGGGTACGTATTCAAAATCCAAAAATAAACATAAAAGTTTATATAAATATGGATCCGCAAGGGTGTTGAAAGTTAAGACCTGATGAAAGTGTTTTGCAGATATTTTCGAGACCAAGATAATTGAATGAAATTTGATACAGTTTCTAAACTTTTTACACTCTATCTAATGAATGCAAAAATGTATTGTATGACCTTCATGTGTGAGATATATAGTTACGGGTTCAAGACAAATTTGCCATGATTTTTTTGGTTATTGATTTTTAGAAGTTTTGACAATTCTAAAAATCTGAAGTTTCCTCTATACAGATAAGGTATTTCTCTCATACCTCGCTGGGACGTACCATTTTCGAGAAAAATGCATTTGAAAATCTCTTAACACACTGATTTTAGTGAAAAAAGTCATGTGCATCCGGCTATAGGCTATCACAGGTAAACCCCTGCTTTCGCTGAAAGTTTTGGTATACGCAATTTTGTCTGTGATATGTTTTTCTACCGACATGACATTAAAACTTATTTATTTTTACTCCCTTCAAAGAAGCGAGAAAGTAGGTGTTTCTAATGCTAGGCCGACAAAATAGTCAAAAATGGCTAGACGGTAAAATTATTTTCAAATTTTTCTAAGAGAGGGCGTTACAAGATTATTTCCTGAATGCGTGTGATTGTAGCTATGGTAAACGCCAAACAACTTTGAATCCACGTCATCGTTGCCACCATGCACGTTGTTATGAAGTTTGCTGGCGGCCACATTTGGTCACCAGCAAATCACATAACAATAATGTGCGTGGTGGCAACGATGACCTAGATTCAAACTTGTTCGGCGTTTACCATACCTGTTACCATTTTATTCAGATATACAGGGTGTCCCAGATCAACTGGTCACTACTTATACAGCAAATAGAGGAACCATGAATAAGAAGTTTGAGATGAGGAACCCATGTCCGGAAGTGCCACGTTTCTTAGATTCAGGATGTACAAGTTAAAAAAAAATTTAATAGGTATCTGAATTTATTTTGAAAACCGCTCAACCAATTTTGATGAAATTTTAAGGGTTCAAATACTAAATGGTATTGCATCTTTCAAGAGTATTCGAAAAAAAAAATACCTCGTCCAGGGCCGGAGTTGGAAAGCATGTGTGCACTATTTGTTAAAAAAAAAGATTTTTCCAGAACAATAATAAGCACGCATTTTAGTTTTGGAAGTGTCACTTTTCCGCACTGAGTGCTGAAAAGTGATACACAAATAAAATGCTTGTAGAACAAATATTGTACCCAACACGCGAGTAAAGTAATTAATTAATTAGTAAAGTGTCACAAAACTCGTTCCTTGATTAAGGCATGTACCCGGCGCAGCGTAGGTCGAGGAAAACTTCGATTTATTGTCTGTAGATTCGCAACGCTTCAAGGGATTTTGTTCAAACTTTCAAGGATTATATCCGGAGATTCTTAAGCATCTTTTTAAAAAAATCGTTTGAATTTAACTTTTTCAGGAACGGACCTAGAGCGACTCATATTTTTTTTATCGAAAAAAAATGTGGTACGCCATTGAGTTTTCACAAAGTAAAAACCATTTCGTGATTTTCCGTTCAAATTTGAGCAACAAAGGTAGTTTTTTTCTCCGATGGCGTCGTTTTCAAGAGAGAAAATAAAAATCAATGTAATGCAGAAAAACTGACTTATTTCAAACTCTTAGAAAAATGCGAAATCAAATGATTTCATACCAACTGCTCAAAGACGTGTTGTGCTTTGTTGCTTGAAAAAGAACAAAACGCGAACAAAATTGCTTGAGACGTTTCGAATTCACACACAAAAAATCAAAACTCTAATTCTAATTTTTATTTTATGTTAACGAAACGATTGCGGCACATGTTCATTCACAAAAAGTGATTATCCCACCATACTCGCTAATCACCATCATGTTAAAATACGCACGTTTTTGAGACTCACCCTGTATATCAAATCAATCTAATGATGAACACTGATTTGGAAAAAGATACATCAAACTACATTCATGAAATATCTGTTTATACCGAATTATTTCCCAAATTATATTCGTATAGATGAACTAGGAATAATAATTGGATATTGGATGTATGATATTGGTGTATCGTATAAATACTCCAACTAAAGTATATATCTTGAGTTCCTATTTTTATTTGAAAAGAATGAGATACCTACTTGAAGTGTCTTCAGTTTTTTTCCTCTTTTATCGTGATACCCTCCTTCGTTGTCAGAGTCGGTGTAGTCCGGAAAATAGGCCGTCAATGTCACGTTTCTAAATGTTTTTCCTTTACAAGGCAAATCATAATCTGAAATTATTTGATATGAAAATTTTTCAAGAAGTAAGCACTTTATCACCTACCGTATAACAAACCTGGGTTTTCTTTTATTTTTAGTTTCTCCTGTTAGTCAGGTCTATCAATGTCTCAAATCAATTGAAAATTAACTTTTCCCAATAATTCTATACAAATGTGCTATAAGTACTTAGGTAGGTAGGAACAGGGTGGCCGCTTCATTTTATATAATATACAGTTGGTTCAATCCCTGTCGGCTTCTTTGAAAGTCGTGTCTCTAAAGTGATTCTGTGAAATTCCTAAGGTCATACACAAAATCCGGCCGAAAACCGGCCCAGATCAAGTTATACGAGGGAGACAAGTTGGAAAAATGCGATCGATTTCTAAGCGGTGTACGAAACTCCAACAACGAATCTGAGCCGGAATTTACAATCGGCGACGCCTGGCATGATGTTGGGACCAGAGCGGGACTTGGAATGCGGCGAGCCGGAGCCACTTTTGACGACGAGTGAATCTTCTTGACTTTAGTTAATCTTCGGTGCCCTTATGTAAGAAACCGTTCGTACACAAGTTTTGAAAATTTGATTGGTCACCAAAGTCAATGTGTGCAACTCAGCTGAAATATTTTAAAAATGGTTAAAGTTTTGGAAACGCCGGAAGTGGGTGTCAACTTTCTTATTTTAAATGGATCATGGTGTATTGTACATTTTTGTTTCCCTGGAAAGTTTAAAAAAAGGATAACCATTCTCGACATGTCTTGAAAAATTACGTTTAAAAATGCTACAATAATCAACAACTCTTTCTATATGGGACGATTTTTCCATTGTAAATCACTACAGGGTGAGCAAAAATGAAAATTAAAAAAGTCGATTTTTTCAAATGCGAAACCGCCGATTTTTATAATTTTATCCTATTAAGCATTAGAAATGGAGGCGACTTTGTTCTAGGTTGTCTTTCACAAAAATGTATAGTTTTCGTAAGTATTGGCAATTGAACATTTTCTTTTGAAGAAAATTCTATTCTTTTTAAATGTTGTTAGTTGTCCATAGCTCTTTATTTACATATTTTTCAACGACTATCTCGCAGGTTCTAGACAAAACTTTGTAACATTCATGGTAGAGATTAAAAAAATTTAAATAATCTTCATGCATTTGGTTTCGCCCTGGCATAATTAGTAATTAATAAATATCAAAAAACCGCAAAAAATGACACTCCAATTGAAATCGATTATTTTGAAAGGTTTTTTTCCATGGTCACTTTCAGAAACATCTAAGAAAATTAAATTCAGTTATTCTCAATAATTTTCATGTAAAAAATTTTTCAATTGCCAATACTTCGAAAACTATAAGTTTCTGTAATAGACAAACAAGGACTATAGTTACCCTTATTTTCAATGCTAAATAGGATAAAATAATGAAAATAGGAGGTTTACATTTAAAAAATTTGACTTTCTAGATTTTGAATGATTCATTTCTTTTTTTGTTAAAGATTCTGATCCGTACCTTATATACAGGCTGTTTCATTTGAAACAAGAAAGTTGACACCTACTTCCGAAAAGGTCACCATTTTGAAAATATGTCAGTTGAACTGCTCTCATTGACCAAGCAAATTTTCAAGTTTTTTTCAAGCGGTTCCTTACATCAGAAGGATAGGACAAAACGAAGCGGCCACCCTGTACAAGTTAAAAACATATCAAATCCTTTGTTAAGATCGAAACCACATTTGGAAATTAACCGGGTCTGAACATTTTCGAGGGGATAAAATATTTATATGTATTAATGTTCTTAGTCATATTAAAACTAAAACCCAAGGACTAGCTACCGTGAATATTTGAAAAATTCAACTCACCATCATCAAAAATGGCAGACACATTCACGAAAAACACATAAATGATACAGCAAAGCAACAATTTTCTAGGCATTTTTGATATTTCAATGAACATCACCTTTATTAATTTGTTGGCAACTAATCGAAAACCGTTTGCTCGTCAAGCTAATTTGATGAATTCAGTTGAATCATCAACTTTTTAGCAATTATAAACAATTATTCAATTGATGAGCATGATTTTTTGGGCGTACGGTATTCAAAAAAATAGTTTTAATAATTTTCATTTAAACGGTTTTCGCAAAACATCTTTATGTAACAAACTGGTCGGTAGGTAGCTATGGAGAATTCAGCATCGATTATTTCTAATAAAACAGCTTGACTGTATAGTTGTTTATATGAAATTGGAAGACAAATACTAGGTACGTGTAATACTAGTATAATAAGTATGTATTAATTGTATATGTATTCCCAAATAGTTTTCAGGAGAAATTATAAGTTTAACTTGTGTAACTAACGTTCAAAATTAGTCTCAAATAGTTATAACTGAGTAAAAATAAAGCACATTCTTTGAGATCAGTAGAAAGATAGATAAAACAGACTAAATATATTGATTTTGTCATTTAAAAACAGGTTCTACCTTTAGGTATAGGTATACATAATAATATGTATTATCAATCAACGATTTCAAAATATTTTTCTACAAAAGCAATGAGATAACATAGCGAAAAGAAACAATAGGATCAATTTTAATTATTAACTCAACAGAAAATAAGAAAATCAGAAATTTCAAAAACATAGATTTGAAAGACTAATAATTTTCATCTCTTTTATACAGGGTTTGCCTAAACATTGTTAAAAAATTCGTGGTATAGTTCCTAAGCCATTTTTATGGTAAACAGTTCTATGAATATTTGTCGAAAAATGCATCCTAAGGGAGCTGTGCAAATAGAGCACCCTGAAGACGGTTTTTCCATATACATATTGTTTTTCCTCAATATTTCCGAACTTTTGATGCTCAATCATATTTTGAGCTCAGAATTTCAAAATTTTATTCAGGTTCGTACCATACTGGAGGGGGAGGGGTTAAGGGTTGAAACGAACCCATTTTGTTGTTATTTTTCTTTCATTTTGAAATATGATATCTGGGGGTTCTTTACATAAAAAAAAAGTACTCGCTTGGGTCAAGCTCTTAAGTCATATCGATAAGGTAAAAGTAGGTCTCGAGAAAATCGCTATTTTCTAAATAAAATGTACTGGAACCCTGAAGACGGTTTCTTTAATATTTTCGAAAACGCCAACACTGAAACATTCAAATTTGCACTGCATTAACTTTTGACACCAAATTAGATTCTGAGCTCAAATTTTGGAAATTTGTATCAGATGCGTGACAACGCCATTTTTCAATTTAGATTTTTTCGACAAACATTTTTATACGAACTTTTTTTCATAAAAATACCTTACCCCATCATTTTCTTACCAATATTTAGAAAACACCCTGTACGCGTTGATAAAATATCATAGTCACGTCAATAAAAAAAATCCAATTTCAATTTCGGGATTAATTCAGGGACTCAATACGATGTGTCATTCTTGAGCCTTAATGATTATGACCCCGTTATCCAAGAGTTCCGAAAAATTTTGAATAATTAATTATTAAAGAAAAATTGTTCAGTGTAATAAGTACCTATCTAATTCATTCTTCAGGGTGAGTTTTTTAAAGTGATAAAATGCGATTATAAGTAAAAAACGGCTTCAATTTTTTTTCACAATTTAGTCACATGATAATTTCACGGGGGGACACATTTCACGATATTTTTCACATTTGTCCCTTCACTTCCTCAGGAGAGGTTGGAGGTGCCCCAATGTAAACGTAAATGGCAGCCATCAATTTGAAACCACATTATTCGGCGTGCGGCCAAAGGAACATCTTCCAAAAGAAGCGGTAATTCGTTTTCACAAAAATGTAAATAAGCTTGCCAGTTTAGATTTTCTGGTGATTCGAATGGATCAATTACATGTCCGTTTAGGATACCAGTCCACAGGTTTACTTTGAAACGATACTGAGCCCTTTCTTCTCGAATGGAGTGGGAATTTTGCAACGCATAAGAATGCAAATGCACACACATTATGCACATCAAGTTCGTGTGTATTTAAATCAAAACTACCCCCACAGATGGATCGTCCGACTAGGTCCAATTTTATGGCACCCCAGAGTCTCCAGACCTGAACCCCTAGATTTTTTTTTACAGGGGTTGCATAAAAGAAAAGGTTTATGCAAAGCCAATAGGTACTTTTGATGAATTACGTCAGCGAATAACTGACGCAGCCCACGAGGTGGAATTGGCAAGAAATGCAAAAAGGACAAAGAGGGCATTTTTAAGAAGATGCCGCGCCTGCATTCGCGTTGGTGGTGGTCACTTTGAACATATTGTTTGATTTTTTAATTTTTCTCAAGTTAAAGACATTTTTTATTAACACGATTTAATTCTGTTTAATTTTTAGAATCTTCTCATAAGGTAAATTAGGTATATCCTTCACTGTAAGTCAATAACAGTAAACTGTTTATTAGAACAATGGGTAGTTTTTAAAAGTACATTAAATGAGCAAACTTTCCAAAACACTAGCCACTAGCCAGCAAGTGTAGATCTTTTTTTGTACAGTATGAGGTGTTAAACTTGAATGATGGAAGATAAATTAAATTATTTCTCTGTAATATAAGATTTCTTATTGAATATTTTGAACTTTTAGTTCAATGTTGGTCTTTGTTTAATGAATTGGCTGTTCACAGTTGCAAAACCTAAATCAGAATCTTAGAATTACACATGATTTTTTTTAGGAGTGACACACGAAAATCTGATCCAAGGGGAACGAATTTTATCAAAGTGGCAATATCTCGAAAACCATAAATTTTTTATTGATGTCATATTATGTTTTTCTGGAAGCTTACGAGCTGGTCTATCACCCCTTTCAGTATTCTCGTTGACTTTCCGGACACCCTGTATACAAGCAAAAATGAAAAGTCACAGAAGTAAAAAAACAAAGTAGTCTTACAATAGCCCAGGAAACAGATCAACAAAACAACGCATATACTATCACATTCAAGGTATCAGTTTTTATCACAGTTTTTCGTTGAGGAATTCATCACTTAGGCCAAATCTAAGAGTAACATGTATTGTGTAACATTCGTCCAAATCTTTTGGGCTGTTTAATCTCTTTAAGGCTTTGAGGTAAATGATTAAATATTTTCACTGACTGGTACAGTATAGATTTTCTTGTCTGTTGTGATCTTGGTATGGGAAGCGGCAGCAGATTTTGCTGACGAGTATTACAGCCCTCCATACGGCCCGAGGGACCCTGTCTATACTTGAACACCATGCAACAGGTTTCCAAAATACAGCGTGTCCCTGAAATGACTGCACAACGCTCAACCACAAATTCCTTAATCAAAAATAAGGCGATCTAGGCAAACTTACATATATCCAAAATTGCTTCGTTAAGTCTACAAAGGCCGTCAATTTTGGTTTTTCATTCATTTTTCAAAAACGTGCAAATCAATTTCGATAATTCTTGGTACCTGGTACCTAGTCTTGGACCATGAAATTAGGTTTTTTGTTTCTATAGCGACCGGTTGAAATTAACCGGAAGTTTTATAAAGACGTCATAATATGTTGTTATTTCTTTTGATTTTTTTTTTGGCATTGACTTTTTGATAATTCACACGTTTCTTTCTGGAAGTTCAATATATTAGAGAGTCTTTCTCTTCCTTGAAAAATTTTGCTAAAATAAGTGGTTGCGCCAGAAAAAAAAGTTTGCTTCACAGATATTTTATTATTGATTTATTTTTTTTTATCATAACTATTAATCCCAGATTTTTTTTTTAAATAGAGGAAAAAACTTTCTTACACACTGCTTTATTAGATAAAAATATCACCATAAAAAATCAGTAACGTCATATGCAGCTATATCTTTTGACTTTTTATTGAATTGACTTTCTGATAATTCAGACGTTTTTATCTAATTAATAACGCAGTGTATGGGAAAGCTTTTCCTTTCTTGGAAAAATTTGCTGGGATAGGTGTTTATACTTGAAAAAATGATTCAGTAATAAAATTTCTGTGTACCTAATTGAAAATATTTTTTTTCTGGCTCAACCAAAATCGATTTGCATGTTTTTGAAAAATGTAGCGAAAACCAGTTTTTTTTTATATTTGAGTTTGCCTAGCCGTATATCATCAGTTGTACTTTCATTTGCCAAAAACGCAAATTGAGCATGGCAAATAATCTTGTGTTGACATAAATAGGCTAGCACACGTGACTTCACAAGCTTTTCTAAGATCTTTGAAAGGGTTTATAAAAGTGCAATGGGTTTAAAGTTGGAAAGATCCTCTAGATCGCATCCTTTGTGAAGCGGTATTCTCTCTCGCATTCTTTGGGCAACGGGAGAAGAAACCCTCTTCCCACGATCTGTCTCTAGCCTGCACAAGTGTCTCAAATGCTGAATCAGGAAGGCTCAAAAGTATTTTTGCTGAAAGGTCATCATCCCCTGAAGTGTTCTTATTCTTGATAGATTTAATGGCGGTTTTTATTTCCTCCACATCTGTCGGTACGGAGAAAAAGGAAAATTGAGTCGGTGAGGGTCCTTATTGCACTGTATAACACTGACCAGATTTTATGCAATGGATCAGTAAAAGTTGTTGATTGAATCCGGTGAGAGCTTCATCTCAGCCCTATGATCAGGTGTACTACATTGCCTTATCTCAGTAACTTTTCTCCAGCTTTCTCTCTGGCAGTCGGATGACTCGTTCATACGGATGGTATAGTACATCTCCTTAGCAGCCTTTACTGTCTTACGAAAAATGACCCTGTTAGAGCAGAAATACTTGTGCAAAGAGGGACATTCACTAAAATTCCACAAAAGTCTGACACATTTAAGGTTCCTTGAAGACATTCTCATTGGTGAGAAGTGTTCTGCAATGCGATCAATACTAATAATTATTGTACCCCAGGTCTTCTACATCTCATGATCAATAGTATAAGTACGTTACGTTTTCGTGTATGCAAAATTTTCGTTCCATATAATCATGTAGCTACCTGTATATACAGAGGGTGGACCAGAGATAATGAGACATATAACAGCAGTTTCCACACACAAAAATATGGCGATCGACCCGAACTTGTGTAGGGGCCTTTCGCGGACACGTGCCAGCCATGCAATTTCGTGGTTTTGGTGATTGCGTCATCTCACAATTCACTCCGTCAGATGAAAATCATCGTACCTAACGCCAGCCTGTGATAATCTACACAACTACTGACCGGCGAAGAAATTCTATAGTTAGATATTTTTCCGGTACATATTTTGTAGGGCTATCACTTGATGTATTCTGGGCATAAATTCTCGTGAATTTTATCCATATTTTATCTGCGGGTGCGGATATAGGATATACTACTTGGGTAGTTTTTTCGTGAATGAACATAATTGATTTTCACGAACATTGGACTATTTTTCGTTGAGGTAAGTTTTTGAAATAATAGTTTATTTAGATAGGAACCATAATATAAACTATCATCCGAGCTATCATTAATATATTTTATATTTTATTTATTACATATTATGTAAAAGAGCTTTGATTATATTTACGCAGCTGATAGAGCGTTTATATTTTAATATGGAAAAAATGTTTTATATAAAAGTTGTAGGTTTTTTCCTATGTTATCTTCTGCAGTTTTCAAAAAAATGTGACATCGATAAGTGAATGGAAAAATCTAGACTTCATTTTTTTGAATGAAACAGTCAGATAATATTTACGGTTATTGATGCACTTTCTCGAAATTTCATTACAATAATTGAACAAAGGATAGCTATAAAATTGTGAAAAATTACTGCCAAGAGCAAAATTTTATAGCTAGACTATGCTTTGTTCAATTAGATAAAAGAAAATTTTCAGGAAGTGCATTAATTTTGCCCCACTTTCGAATAGTGCTAGAATCAAAAGTTTCACAGAAAAGTTGTTTAACTCTTTTTTTTTAACGTGGCAAGAAGGCACTAAACAATGTTTTGGAAAAAATCGCCAGGGCACGTACCTAAACTGACAAACGAATTGAACTGTTTAGATGCACCATTACTTCTTCCATTACTGATGGAGGACCCAAGTTTTATCAAATTTTGGGATGTTGCTCTACTTCTACAGTACCTATTGTAGTTTGATATCTTTCTGATGAGCCTTTTAGGACATTTTTTAATGTAAGAATATTTGAGTGAGTTTCGGGATGATTCTTTTTTCAACACAGCATGGAATTCGATAAAATAAAGCCGATTTTTTCAAATAAACTTGGGTCCGAGAATATTAGTTTCCGATACACAGACTGTCCACGGTTAGGCGAGTTTACGAGAGCACAAATGGATACAAAACTTCATTTCTCGGGGAAACTCATTCTTGATTAAAAAAAATGCTTGTAGAAACAATACGATTCACGAAGAGAAAATTTTGAGTTTTTATACAGGGTTCGCAAAAACTTGAATTTTGTCCAAGAGCAGTATACCTTTCTTTCTATTTTCAAGCAAAATTCCAATTCAATTTGTTTTTGGACAGCATCAGAGGTGGAAATACATACAGCATTGATGACTTTATCGTTAATACAAGAGTTTCAGAAAGTTTCAAAGAATTATTTTTGTGTTATCAAAAATATTTCCGTAATTCCCCACGGAATTAATAAAATTTTGTAACAAAATGTGCTCAAAATTTCGAATGGGAAAGATATTTGAACAGGTTAGATGAATGATAACGACTTTTCGAAAACTGAAAGTCCAGCAAAATTATCAAAACCGTTTCGGTAAATCACATTGAACATCACTCCAAAGTCGATTAGAATTTAATTCAGCATCCCCGACATAATAATTTTCAAGAAAACCTGACAAAATAACTAAAAAGTGCTTTACTTATGATCAAAATTCTTTGGCACACCCTGTATACTGAAAATATTGCTGAGTATCCAATAAGTCATCAGAAAGACAGCTAAACAATAGATCTATGCCATAACATTGTCAGTTGTAAACTAAGAATTAGCAGAAAAGCCATTCAAAGCCCTACGTGTCATAATTTTGAAAAAAAGTCGATATTTCAAAAACTAAAGAAGATATCACGAAAATTCCAAAAATGTCCCGAGGTATGGACGTAACAAACACTTGGGCATATCGAAAAAAAGCTCAAAAAAATCTCTGTGGAAATGGGGGGACAGTAAATAAAATGAAAATTTACAGTACTTTTTGTACCACCCTGTATGAAAGATGTTTTTGAGGAAATTAATTTTTTGAACCATCTGCATAAACCGCAAAGAAATGCTCTACATCGTGGTGCAAACCGCATATTTTTTCATCGATTCGTTAAAAAAGTATGAGTGTCCAAACATAGGCGAAAATTTCGGGTGTACCGTTCGTTTTGTTGAGTAGTTTAGTTCATTTTTGACTTGTCCAGAAAACTCTTCAAATTCAATCTAGCGGATTCATGTTACTTCATTGAAATAGTACATCATTGTACATCATGTACATAACATGATCGCGTCTCAAAGTTGTGTTGTTCTCCCGATTTTAGATATCTAATGAGGTCATGTCAGGTATAGGATAATAGCATTGCGATACGCCCGCCTTAAGAGAGATACAGGGTGTCAAGGTTGAATTGTAATTTTTGATTTATTTAAATAACTTTCGAAATAATCAAGTTATATTGATGAAATTTGGTATATGGTGGTCATCTGACATGCAAAATTCAAATCTCAAGCACGGAATTGCTTTTACTTGTAGGTGGCGCCACTTACACACCTAACCATTCAAATATTCATAACCTTTTTGCACGATTTTTCCATCATATTGTCATCGTAATGATGAGGTGAAAAGTACGCTAAATAAATCCACTCATTTATGTTTATTTATTTATTTATTTATTGTCCTACAACACACTACAGAACAATTGTTCCAAATGGTGCTATCTAAAAGTATAAATAGTATAAAATATAAAATTAAACAGACGAATAAGTATAAAAGACAGCTATAAATACAAATGAGACACAATAACAAAAAAGAAAAGAGGAGAACATGCGGTGTGGTTACAGTCTATTTATGTGGTGTTTGATTTGTGTCTTGGATAATGTTGGAATATATCACAGCTGGAGTATCGTTCATTGTAGTTTCTGACCATCCTGTCAGAGAAAGCACTAGACCCATAATTTGGTCCGGTGCCTTGCTTCGAAAAACAGCTGCTGCCGTCTGGTGCGCCTGGATGGAACATGCAGTCGAACCGATTCAAGCAACTCGCTGCAGGCGATTTCACCGTGAATGATCCTGTGGAGGAAAAGTGAAAGGGCCTCGTTTCGTCTTTGCTCCAAGGTCTTCATGCCACAAAGCAGAGACGACACAAAAATGAACACGTCGCTTCCATTTAGGCATGCGCATAAATGATATTTTGATCATTTCGGTGTTTCGCTCCTGCCCATATGGCTGGCTCCTGCCCGAAGAAAAAGGTACGCTCCTGCCCAGCGTAGCCGGTGGATGTTCTCTTAAATATCGTTCAAAAAGTAACGCTCCTGCCCCCATAGCTTTAAATTTTTAAAATGGCCCACTTTGCGACCTTCACGAAAGCGGAGTGTTCATTTTTGTGTCGTCTACAAAGGTCTCGTAGGGTAAACAGTTTACCGGGTAAACTGGAGTATGGCAAGTGGTGTTTGTGCAAAAGATATTTCGAAAATTTCCTTTGCACCATTTCGATTCTGTCCACATGCGACTTTGGAAAAATATAGTCAGTAGAGTACAAGTACCGAGCGGGAACCCTCATCAAGTGCCCGACCCGACCCGTTGCGAGAACTACGAATCCTGCGATTTTTTATTTCATCTACTTCTATTATCACGAGGTGAGACTTTCTGTGATGTGAGTTCAGGGGAACGCTTTTTGTCGGGTGGGGGATATCAGGGGAGTATTCTTGGAACGGACTTTAGCTTCACTGGCTCAAATTAGTCTATAAAAGCGGGTATGTTTTTGAGAAAACTCATGTTTTTTTATATTTGCTTAAATAATGGGATTTCAGGGGAATGAATTTTGTCGGGTGGGATATCAGGGGAGTTTTCTTGGAACGAATTTTAGCTTCACTGGCTTAAATTAGTCTATGAAAGCGGGTCTGTTTCTGAGAAAACTCATGGGGTTTGTGTTTCTTTTAGATTACTTAAATAATACGCTTTCAGGGGAACAAACTTTGCCGAGTGGGATATCACAGACAAAATACAGAGAGGCTCCTGGAGTTACCGCACGAGCGGATACAACTTTTTTTTTCGTGTTTAGCCCCGTTTTTATTCTCATGGAAATAACCCGATCGCGTCAGTTTTCCCGAAACATTTTCTCTACGACGTCGTCGGAAAAATTTTATTCTTTAAACCACTGTTTTTCTGTTTAACTATTTCGCCGTGAAAACCCGACCCGTTGTTACAATACTTTCGTTACACACCGTCTTTTCACGTTCTGTTTTGCCGATATGAGGCTGCCATAAGTTTGCAAATTATTTAGCTGTAATTTTGATTCTCCGCCGGGAGAGATTAGACTGATTTTTCGGTAGGGTATTTCTTATGTAATATTTTTGATTTTTTTGCTTGCTGATCGAAGATCAGACTATTGTTGATTTATTTTTTTTATTTTTTTGACTGTTTGGGAACATTGTGACAAATAGACTGATTGATTTATTTTCATTAACACCGTGTTTTTATTTCAAGAAAGTTCAGTAATCCATTTCAGAGCGGAAATTTGCGGAGTTTTGGAAATAACGAACGCCTGGACTTTCTTCACTAAGCTACCCGATAGGCACTGTGGGCTCTCTACCACATAAATACAGGGGGTGGCGCTCGAGCATTTCATTTAACATCAAACGATTTCCCTCATCCCCGTCGGGAATCGAACACGGAAAATCTCGGGGAACGTCAAAAATTGGAGATGATATTATGACGCATGACCTACAATGCTGACCCAACAGTTTTTGGATATAAATTCGTCCACGGGACGATGGTTCGGGAGAGGGAAAAGTAGGGTCAGTCAAGCTTCTAGTTTGGCAAGAATTCCTAATCTCCCTCTCGAGGCAACGGCCCATGCTCATCCCCCGGCTGTAATTCTTGTTATTTGGAGAAAATAGAGATGTTGTGAAGTGATACGAGTTTCCCTGCCTGTCTGAGTGCTACGTCCCTACTCCCTAGCGCGCAATAAGGGTAGGGTACAGTTGAAGACCCCACAAGCCCTTATTGTGACAATATATTCATGAAAAAGGTATACTTTGTAGAAGTGGCTAGGACTGCTAGGAGTAACCTTTTTCAAGATATTTGAACTTGAATTAATCCATGTAATGTTGTTTTGATTAAAGGGACTCTGAAAACGGCGTTATCATGGTAATTCTGATATAAGCTTGAATGCTCAGTGTTTCTTGATTTAAAAAAAAATAATCTAATTTTATATTTTATTACAAAAAAAAAATTAATTATTTTTGAAAAGTTTTGTTTAAAATTTTTTTTAAGAAGCATTGAACATCGTGAAAATTACCGTGGCAACGGCGTTTTCGAATTTCGAAAATTTTCAATTCGAAACCACATTGCATGGATTAATTTAAGTGCAAATGTCTTGAAAAGGGTAACTCCCAACCACTTGTACAAAGTATACCTTTTAAAGATAAAAATGACGGAGTCATCAAGTTTTCAATTAAAAGAAAATGCTCGAGTGCGTACAAAAAAGTTATGACTATTTGAATGAGTGGAAAGATGATCGCATGTTAAACAACCCCCATAATATACCAAATTTCCTTGGAATAACCCGATTATTTCAAAAGTTATTTGAAAAAATCAACTTTGCACACTGTATGTCTCTTAATATCAACTTTCGGAATACACACGTTTGGGTCGATCGCAATATTCTTGTGTGAGGAATCTGCTGTTACCGTATGTCCCATTATTTCTGGTCCACCCTGTACTATGACTTTTTTTCGGGATTTTTTCCTATATCAAAGTTTACCTATACATAAACATACATAGGTAGTTCACAACAGTTCTGAACGGACTGATTGATTGCAGCAAAATACTGCTTTGATTTCCCTTCACCTGAGAGTATTATACTTTCCTGCTTCAATTCGTGAACAATTGTAGAGAATATATGGACTAAGCAGATGTTGATTTATCTTGCTGAGATCAAGTAATTATAACTGCTATTCATTGACCGTTATAACTGATGAATTTTTGCTAAGGCTCGGTAATTTTCTAGGACCATCTTGAAGTATTAATTCAATTTCAATTTAGAGATTTTCTTTTATAATTATTGAAAGTGAAGGTGTTGATGAATTTGTTCACCAAGTTTAATGTTAATACAATATTGATATTCCTCTCATTTTCGATCGCATCTTCATCGAGAGAAAAAAATATATAGCTATTCAAACATTGGAAACATTCATCCCAAAACAATCAATGATAAGAGGAATAACCTATTACATCTAGTGTGCAGAAACCTGTCATTATCTTCAAATTCATACAGATGATTCCTCATTCAGTAGCGACGATGAATGTGTCTCTGTCTTAAATACATATATTTCTCTGCATCTCAGTCGCGCGTGTATAAATCGTTCAGACGTTCAAGTTGATTGATTTATTCGAAAATGATGAATCAGATTTAACGCGAACATACATCCATATTTTTGGTACCTACATACTTTGAGAAAACTATACCTTCATACATATCAAAATTTCCCTACCACTTCTTTAATTTTTAATTCAACAATGAAATCGATGATTCAATTCATTTTATACATATTGTAAATTACAAGGTACTTTCAATTTCAGCCATGTTGAAAATTGTATAACTCAACAAGAGACCTATCGATGCTTCAATTATTGTTATATTGTTTTCAGGAAGTATGTATATGTATACATAGTTTTTGGCCCTCTTTCGAATAATGCAAGCCATTTTCATCAGATAGGTATCACACAGAAAAAAGTTGAGTTTCTAAGCCAGCGAAGGGAACTCTGGTAGCTCTCAATCTATTTTGACAGAAAGAAATAGAAACAGAAGTGGAAGGGATACATACACAAAAAACACAATATTATTGTTTCCCGCCATATGAGGTACAAAATAAATTAAAACATTATCAAAGCTAAAGCTAAGCGTCTTGATTTATTCATTTTTGGTTGCCGAGAACTACGAGGCTTTATAAAATGGCGAATTCCAAAATTCCAAAAACCACCAACCCAAACTAACCCAACATTTTGCTCCAGAACCGCCGTTGGTCTGTAGGTAGCTGACAGTAAATTTCAAAGTTATCAAAGTAGCTCGATACATTGAAAAGGTAGGCGACCACTGTTCTAAGCTTTTCTGAAACTTCATGAATCATAATATCGAGAAAAGAGAGGTGGAAAAACAAGATTGGCGCACGTTTTGTTTTACAATCTCTGAACGCACCTGTTTTTCACAACTTTATACGCCTTTCCTTGAAGGATCCAGTATTTCGAATCCTGACGATTGTCTCTTTAGCACGTCCATGGTTTTTATACTTTTCCACTTGGGTTGTCCATGGAAACCAAAAACAATAAACTTGGACAGAAACGTCAAATCTGTGTTTCAAACACTTGAATCAATTTTGTGATGCATATTATTGTGTCCTTTTTGAAATGCGGGTAACAATTGCTTATAAGGTTTTCTGCTATTTTTCGATGATTTCCAAATTTTCTTATACAGTCACATTCTGGTGTTTTTAGGGATTGCAAATTTACTGGCGGAGGAAAATAAATGATATTTGATTTTTATTACAAATAACGTGTTTAGGATGCCGCTCACGCGGCATTCATTTATGCCAGAAGAAACTAACACAAACCAATCAAATCTAACCCAAACTAACCAAAACTAACCTGACCTAACCTAAAAAAAAATCTTCTCTCCGCCAGTAATTTTGCAATCCTTGAAGACACTAGAATGTGTCTATATAAGAAAATTTTGCAAACATCGAAAAATAGCAGAAAATCGTTTATGCACTAATCACCGAAATGCGGTTTACGAATGAAGAAACCGTTGATATGATAGCGGTCTTTCACGCGGTATACAAAACTTCTTTTTATTAAAAATTCAATGCTCTTCTGGCAATAACTCCTGAACGCGTCAAGAGCCTACATCACCCGCTGGATGAAAAATATCTGTTTCAAAGAATTGCTGAAAAAGTACACAACCGAATGGAACAAAATGTTGGATTTATATTCGGAATATTATGAAAAATTACGGGAAGTCTGTTTGAATTTTTGTAAAAATTAATAAAAAAGTTTTTATCAAAATTATTTCATTTGATATACTTTCCATCATTGCTTATTATTTGCTACACAACTTTTCCATATATGTTTTTTCAACCAAATTGCTAGTTTTCTCTCAAATCTTGGATTCCCGTATTTTACAAACTTTGGGCTACAAATCAGAAGATTTCTCGTACTGGAGTCAGTTTGGCAACACGCAATATTCAGGTACCGGATATCTTCCGGATATTTGGAATATATCCGGTACGTGGGTGCGATATATACCAATCTTCCACAAATCGATTTTTTATACCCTTTCGTATGGGTGATGCAATTTTGACCATAGCTTTTATTTTTTTTTTATAATTTTTTTACTTAACAAAAATTTTCATTCTGTAAAATTTTACAAACAAGGGTTTCATTTATTTCAAACTGTTAAAATATCATGCACACATCAGTAAATACAGGGTGTTTTCAAAATTGAGTCATTTATTTCAACAGCTTGTAGACCTCGTCAAAAGAAAGTTGATATTCCATAATTCCTATTAGTGGAGTAAAAAAGCGGTAAAAATGTTTCGTTTTTTTTTTCGACTTAGAACCAGATCACTCACCTCACCCGTAATTGCCCATTCCTTATGTTCAATAACATAACTAATGATTTATGTTATTGTACAGGGTGTCTCAACGATAGAGTAAAGTAGGTTTTATCATATAGGATATGAAAAATATCAATATCAATATGCGTCACAGGTTAGGGGTGTAAATAGCGCACATTCTGAAAATATTTGAAAACATACAGGGTGCGTCACAAAAGTATGGCACGAAAAAGTATGATTTTTTTAAATGGAACCCCCTGTATATTAATTGATATTTCAATTCTTTCTTCAATTTGGAACAAAAATTGTGATACAACTAATGTTCCTAAATTCAACCGTTATCGAGATATCGCGTTTTAAAAATGGCATTTTTGCAACTTTGACATGCTATAAAACTATTCAAGTTAGGGAAAAATGGATTGCACATTCCTATCTTAACTTTTCAAGAGCTATTCAAGGAGATTTAATCCATTATTGTGAAAAAATGTCAAAATGTGCCGAAAAAAGTTGACAGTTGACGTTACCTTCTATCCAAATGACAGAAGAGCTCTTGAAAAGTTAAGACAGGAAAGTGCAAACCCTTTTTCTCTAACTTGAATAGTTTGAGTTTTATAGCATGTCAAAGTTGCAAAAATGCCATTTTTAAAACGCGATATCTCGATAACGGTTGAATTTAGGAACATTAGTTGTAGCACAATTTTTGTTCCAAATTGAAAAAAGAATTGGAATATCAATTAATATACAGGGGGTTCCTTTTAAAAAAATCATACTTTTTCGTGCCATACTTTTGTGACGCACCCTGTATGTTTCCACATATTTTCAGAATGTGCGCTATTTACACACCTGTGACGCATATTGATATTGATATTTTTCATATCCTATATGATAAAACCTACTTTACTCTATCGTTGGGACACCCTGTACATAAGAAATGGGCAATTACGACTTTTTTTAGTGGTACCGAGTTTTGTAAATCGAAAAAACGTGCAAAAATGCGGAAATTCAAAAAAAATACTTTCTATCATTCACCTTTCAATAACTCCAAAACTATTCAACATATCCGAATGATTTTTTTTTTTACTTGAAGAGCATACATAAGCGATGATCACTGAGGCAATATAGTTCACAGATTTTTTAATTTTCAATTTTTCTCAAAAGCTCAAAAATGCAAATTGATTTTTTTGTATTGATATTTTCAGTAATTGAGAAACTTTTTTGTTTGGAAAAATTTGATGCTATAAAGCTGCGAATGAAATGTAGTAAAATATATGAGGAAGTTTTCAAAAAAGACCGCAGTCTTTTACCTGTTATAGTTTTCGAAATATGATTTTTTGAGATTATTGTGCTTTGTACTTGGTACTGTGTTACACTGTTACTACTGTTGATTTCGTGAGCTTTTTTTTTTAAAGTGTTTTCTGTTTGGCGTATTTGGTTAAACCTATAATAAAATGACGATGGAGTGTCTTTTATGAGGGCGATCAGATAAAAGTGTTCCCTTAGTGAAAAAGCCAACCCAAAACTCTAGTTCATATACTACCCCAAAAAACTCTATCTTTTCATAAAAAAAATTGGCATCTGTCATTTCCTTAGCCTCCTTTGATCAATACAAGGAATCCAAAAACGTGTAAGTTATTGGGCATTTTTCAAATTCAAACACGGATAGTGTTTTTGAATTTGGCATATCCAAAAACACCTATAACGATAATTTTGTAATACAAATTTTTTACAGAATTTCCAGAAAATTGGGTCAAATACTAAAAAAAGTCAATTTCTCTTATAACCCTTTATAAATGCTGGTAAAATTTTTGCAAAAACCTTTTGTCATCTCTTTAGGTATGACATGAACTGAATATACAATTGATAAGTTTTATTACTCTATAGCTACGAGCTTATACCGAGCGTTCAAAAATCTAAGTCAAACTTAAAAAAAAAATATGCTATTATGAATAGTAACATCAATATCATTAAAGCCAAATATCAATTAATAAATTATTTAAAAATACTCTGCTAAGTAAGAGTACAGATTCGTATAGTTTTGTCACTCTAGCCGAGTCTAGCCTATAGAAGGTGTTCAAAAATGATACCAAAACAAACACTTCTGCTTAATTAATTTTTTAATAGTTCCCGTGATAACATAACAGACAGTTTCCGTTGCTCAAAAAATGCAGCTCCGGTTAACGCTAATTGACAACTTTGACATTTGGATGTCATTTATCGTATATCGATACCGATAAATGCCGGTTGTTAACGGACGATAGTAATAGCGGTTAACGTAGCGAAACGCATGCGCAGTAGAAGAAAATATCTTATCAGCCATTTGATTGTCAACGTTTTGAGGTTTGATTTCATTGTTTTTGTTTATACTTTCTCTAGATTCAAGACCAAGACAATTTACGCAATGAATCCAAATCAAGAAACAGCAAGTTCTTTAAAAATAATCAGGCGAAACCGAGTTCGGTTTACCGATGAAGATAACCAGATCTTACTCACTGAAATACTGACAAATAATCCATTTGAGGATGTATCTAAATAGAGTGTGGTTGTTTCCAATTTTTTGGGGGTCACTAGTAAAGAGGTGTCTGCGAGGGGAGTTGAGAAGATTACATATGTACATTACATATTGATAAAGTTTGAGGAAAAGAAAAAGGTCAACGATTCCCGGAAAGTGTCAGATGATGTAAATGTCTCCTCTATATTGGATGGCGTTTCAAAATCAGAATCTGGAGTCCAATAATACCATATCATCAATCATTTTGAAAAAATAACACAAAAACATAAGCTAAACAAGACTGCGATGTCATTTGCCAATAACTTTGGTTAGGGTAGGGGTTAAACGTAACTTGTTCCCACCGAAAACTATAATTTTATCTGTCAAATAGCGACTATCGCTACAGCTTTCGTAACCGCTACCGGCGAAATTTTCAGAAGCAACAAAAACTGTCTAATAATTGACGAATGTACTGGTTCTTGGAAAAATATTCTATGATGGTTCTTGCATTGTAGATTTTTTGGCTCTAATCAACTCATTATTACCATTTATTTAAATGTATCGAATGTTTAGTTTTCGTCCGTATCATACCTAAAGAAATGACAGAAAGATTTTGCAAAATCTCTGCTGGAATCACATATCACTCAAAATATAGGTATAGGAAACTCCCATACAATGGTTTGAAATTAAATTCGCCAGCGCCCTACAACGGGTAGTCCTCGTACTTTTGACTTTTTTTCTCAAAAACAAAAAGAAATCTGTTTTTATTGCATACGGTGGAGCCATCTATTGGATAAAATAAGATCTATACCACGTTCGACATTATAATTCAATTAATATTTATCACATGGTATATCAAAAGTTATTCTGAAAAAATGCATAACTATTTTTCAAAAACGCTCATTTTTTAATGTCTAAAAACTATGTCCTGGAAAAATACAACCTATGCATATTTTTCAGTTTATAACTTTTGATAAGCCATGTGAATCAATATTTGAATTAAATTTCGAATGTTGAGTCTATGAAATGCAAACCACAAAATATAGGACTTGTATACCCAGTTGGTTGTGCTTCAGTTTTGTTGTTCAAAATCGGATTGAACATGCTGAACCAATTCTTCTAAAACATTGGGATAACTTTTATTGGAAAGGAAGTGTTTTGTTGAAAATATCCACACATCCGAGACGATACATTTCTCAAAGAACTCACGATAAGCTTACATTATAGTCCAATCCAAGGTTCAAACACAAATTTCAAGATGATCTAGGTACTGAAAATTAGAAATTTTCGACACAAAATTCAAATTACACGTGAAATGACAATGACGTCTAGGGTTAGGGATTGGTTATTTATGGCAACCATATACCTAAGTACCTAAAAATAAAATAATATACTGATCCCAACGGGGATGGATTGAAGCAGGCTGATTGACCAGAAATATCTCCTGTCGCACTCCCTCCTCGTCGGACTTATCGTTTTTGCGCAATCTCGAAGATTTGAGTGGACTACTCAGTGTTGCCGGTAGCGGCAAAATGTTACCTATATTATGATGAATTTCTATTCAGGGCCAGGGCGTGGTGGGTATGGCTTTTTTTTATTATAGTCGATGAATTTATGAAATTTATGATGTCAGTGATGATTTTATTGGAATTTCTCAATAAAGCAATTCAACTGATTGAATTATTTGACAATATCATTATTGACGAATACTAATTGAGATGGGGAATTAAATAGGCAAAAATACCTAATAAATTATATATGCTCAATATAATAATAATAATCACTTTTTGCGAAGAAAATATGTATCCGTAAAAGTCTCATTAAAAAAATACAGAATGTTGAGAGTTTGGGAAAATGTCGATCAATAAACTCGAAAATTGAAATGTTATTTGGAAGGATTTAAGTTAAGACAGTTCTATTTTTATTTGAATATTCCAAAACCGCTTTAAATTCCCGGACATGAAAGTGCTTATATAATTGACTCCAATACTTTAAAACATACAGGGTGGGGCACGAAAAACTTCCCAACCAGGTTTTCTCAAGTGTTAGGAAGTTAATCAAAAATCGCGTTGGACACGTGAATTTATGTTTCTTGGGGGACACATTTCTCTTGTCTTGTGGGGGTCAAGTGATACACGTCATTTGAAAGGTGTTTTTATCAAGATATTATATCCGAATTTTACCCAAGAGAAAACCTGGGTGGGAGATTGTTCGTGCCTCACCCTGCATATGTATACCTACTCATACTCAAGTGCATACAAATCGGCTCATCGGCTGTAACTGTGTCTTTTTTCAATTTCATAATTTTAATCTAGAGAAACCGGAGAAAAGTTTAATTCAAACTCACATCAAAGCATATTAAATTGTCTTTCAAACAGTATATATTTTTTCTTGATCGACAAATGGATTGTGAAAAAGACATATAGTTGACGCCAAAAGTTCAAAGTGTGAGTGGATCGATTTTTTAAGTGAATAAACGAACAGAAAATCTTGGGTTTGCAAAAATTTTTTGTTCGTTTGGAGTTTCACGGTCGAGGTTACAAAGCTACGTATATACAGGTGAAGTAAAAATGAACTTCAGTTCAATATCAAATTTCTTAGTTGTAAGTAATAGCAGGTTTGTAGGGAAAAGATTATGTACAGTAGCGGCGAAAATTATAGCAACCTCCTGAAATTTGAAGAAACTTTAATCCTGCATCAGTTATCATAGAAGTGATGGTGCATTAACAAACTTCAATTCATTTGTTAGTTTACGTGTCCTGGTGATTTTTTTCAAAACATTGTTTATTGCCTTTTTTTCATGTTCAAAAACAAGCTACTTTTTTAAGTTTTTTCTGTGTAACTTTTGATAAAATTGACTAGCATCATTCGAAAGAGGGGCAAAAAGTATGTACTCCCTGAAAATTTCAGAATTATTTAAAAAAGGATAGTCAAGCTATGAAATTTTGAACTTGGCAAAAATGATCCATATTGACAAATAATTGAGGTTTTTAAATGCACCATCACTTATTTGATAACTATAATACACTGATCAAAGTTTCATAAAATTTTAGGCGGTTGCTATAATTTTGGCGGCTACTGTATATTTGTCAAGGTGTCGAGGAGTCAAAAGAAAAGCATGAGTTATTCATCGAAAACAGATTCTGAAAATTTGGTTATTTCATATCGAAATAAAACTACGGTGTAGCACACGCATGATACGTATATTATATTATTATGAATCCACACTAGTAGTACTAGATAGTGATTATAGTTAATGTAACTTATTTGGCATTCGAAATTATTTGATCCAATATAATACAAAAGGTGAAGTTTTTAGCTAAATAATAAAAATATGCTTACAAAGTTAGGAAAAAAGAACTATTTACATATCACAATATAAATAAAAATAGTGAGACACTCCAACTTTATTGGTTTTTGAATAAAATCAACTTTGTATATTTTTGTCGAATATTCTGAATCGGTTGATTTTTTGTCTTCGCTTATTCATGAATAATGATAGAGCCTTACATCAAGAAATATTCCAATTAATAAGTTAAGATAGATGGCTCCGATGATTATCGAAAATGTCTTGACTTTTAATGTGTTCATCCATTTCAGCCGAATCAAATGGTTTGTCAAGGGACCTAAAAGTTTCAATAATCAAATATTTCTTGATGTCAGGCTTTTTAAAGATAATGTGAAGGTTCTGCCGAATAACAGTTTCCGTGATTCTGCAAATCCTTCGGACCTCTGCAGATGGTATAACATGTGTGCCTCGATTTTTTATTTCTAACATGACAGAAACCTTGGAAGGGTAATCGTCGGACAAAAAATTGGCACATACTTTACATAAACTATTCTTCTGCCGCAAAATGTTTTTTATGACAAAACCTGAGATGTATTCGACCACATTTTCCACATATACGGTGTCAGTGTCCACCAGGTTTTAACATAGTCATGGTCGAAAAATGTCGTTCCATATTCAATTGATGACACTGGATCCTTGAAACTTTTTTTTGGGATGACACGTGGAGGATCTCAATCCCATCAGTCAAGCAATTTGCCACATCACTTGAACTGATTTCGTGACGTATCAAAAGCCTTTTATAAGCTGTTTGAAACTGCTTGACGTTGGGATTATTATTGAATCCTCCCCTACTTCTTAAGGCCGAAAAAAAATTTCAAGGAAATCCTGGCTCAATTTGAAGGTCAGTAAATAATCAAGGCCATCATCCCTCAGCTTGTTCCTCAATTCAAAAATATTCCTCATGTAGATAATGAGTCCCAAAAATTTTGAAGACAGCTTAACCGTAATAATATTTTAAATACACTTTACCGCAGAAGAAGCAAAACTGTATAGAGAGAGTTTTTTTGAGACGTATAGTGCTTTTGGTACCTGCCTATGCGGATATTGGATTCAAGAAGCATTTTCGCATTGGCAGAGCTTTATTCAACGAATTATCTTGATATCTACAATTTAGTTAATACTCTATCAACAGTTTTTGGTTGGGTTGGATTCAGGCTAGCATCGCTCTACCAGATAAGCCACTGCAGCTTCGCTTGGAAATAGGGATCATGATCGAGATTGCTGCTAATGTTGATTTTTGAGAGTTTATGAGAGGTGTTGCGAATTCCAAATCTAAGTAGAAAAAGAAATTGAATAAGAATAAAAATATAAATGGATACAAAGCTTACCAGTTTCGCATCTTTCTAATTGTATCTCTTGAGTGGATGAAACGATTTCATATGTTTGATCGGAGTCTTTATCGTATGACTGTTTACATTCACTTTCACTATTTTCATCACCCATTTCAATTCATTTGATAAGATAAGATGATTCTTCGCTACAGATTTTCCTTTTTGGTCGTTTATCTTTATTAAAAGTCTGGTTTTAAGACATGGTTTGTTTACAAAATACACCAAATAAGCTCCACACCCTATTCTACAGTACGCTGCACTTGTCACACCTCCTCTTGACCTGGGGTAGCGAGTGCAGTAATAGGCAACCCACCCTAATATAACAAACACTCTACACTACTTGCACAAACAGCATAACAAACGCCGCATGGTAGAAAAGTGCAGTTTCGTGTGCACTAATGGAGGATAACAAACACACCTTATGACACTGATGACAGCGTGACACAGGATTGCGGTGGTGCCAGCATATACCTTAAAATATACCTCGGGTTCCCTATTTCATCAATGTGCGGCAACTGAAGCCAATTTTCAGCCGATGAGAAAGACAGGAATGATCAAGCCTATACCAATGCCTCATAAGTGTATTTCATGTGTATCTGGAGAAGACTGCGATTGTGCTAAAAGCTGTTTCCTATAGGTTACTCGTGATTTTGAGCCGATCTCATGCTGCCGCTTTGGTGCCGATACTCCTGTTTTTACGGTAGATCTACCATTTACACATATTTTTGTGGTAGTTAAGCTTTTTCCTTGTGGAATATCAAACAGCCAAATTTATGATATAGTGAAATAGAACTGTTGCTGTACGCGGAAACGATCTTCTGAAATCGTGATTTTGATGGCTTCCGGTTTTTGAATTCCAAATTCATCGTCACGGCGATCTAAAGTCTTGGCGATTTTAAATCTGGCATCGCTGCTGCAAGGTCATTGTTCTAGGTTCAAAAAATCGATAACAGCTGATGACCGTACCTTCCTATTGGTTGTTTTCCAAATTCGGACTAGAAATATACCCGCCTACCGACTAATCCTGAAATTTTATATTGAGGCATGTGCAGTGATATGTGAGTAAACATGAAACATACTTATGGGAAATTAATATTTCTGTCTTTTCCGATTTTGCAGAATTTGGCTTCACTTTGGGAGGACTACGGTGGGTATATTTTAATAATAAGTATATGGGTGCCAGTTATTCGGTCTCTCTCGGCATCTCATGGGAAAAACGTGGCCAGTGAAACTGCGGCGTTTCGACGCAGGCGCAGAAATGTAAAATCCGACCGTATCAGAGAAAGACAGATAACATAGCCCCTTCTCGCTTCGTTGCTTCAAAAACCGCACATTGTCTAAATGCAACGGGATCAGTTTATTTATTTTTAGGTATATGATGGCAACCGTTGTTAAGGAAAACCTCCGTCTGTAGCGCCATCCAACGGGTAGTCCTCTAAACAAATCCGACTTGATTAACTGGTTGCCTAAAACTTAATATACATTGGCTCCCATTCAAGTTTCCTATATATTTTGAGTGATATGTGGCTGGAATTCACAAGGAGGTTAATAAATATGATATTTTTTTTCCAAATTTGACCTGACTTCCTAAGCATCCTGTAAAACAAATCATTACAAGATTATCGTTAAAGGGGCTTTTGGATTTGTTAAATCCAGAAACGCTATTCGTTTTTGAATCTAAAAAATGCCCAGTAACTTTTTAGGTTTTTGAGGCCTTTCCATTAATCATAGGAACCAATGGAAATTACATACATATATACATGCTTATATTCCCGCTTATATATAATATTTTTGTATGAAAAGAATAAAGCTTTTTGAGTACTTGAACCGCAAAAAAGATTCTAGTCGGTCTATTTTTGATTAAAGAATTGTCGCCAATCAAAATGAAACACACTGTATATTGATTTATTCAAATTCCATAGATAATTTCTGTGCGAAAAAACTAAAATAATTTACAGTATGTCCCCGGTGTAGGTGTTAATAGAGGACAAATGAACTCAAAATTTGATACGACAAAAATCAATCTTAATAAAAGTTTTTGCTTGGTCTAAAAATAACATCCGTCAAAAGAAAATAACGGAGTATGAAGATTACTCAGAAGAAACTGCAGATAAATATGTTTTATTATTGTTCAATTCTGGACTGAAAATGATATCAAGAAGAAAGACACGTATAATATAGGGCTGGTCAAAAAATACAAAATTGATTCAGTTGAAGTTTCTTATGGAAAATTGCATTTTCGAAATAAGTAATAACCCTAGAAAGGAATACATTTTGGATTTTTATATCATAAGATACTTTTCTCTTACACAAAATAACAATTTGGTATTTTTGACCAGCCCTGTATTATACTTAACTTTCTTCTTCATCGTTTTCCGCCCAAATTTAAAAAATAATAATAATAAATATGAGCAGTTTCTTCTAAGTAAATTTCACATTTCGTTATTTTTGTTGTCTCCATGTTTCTATAATTCAAGATTTTTTTCGACTGAAGTTATTTTTAGACCAAGCAAATACTTTTCATCAAAAATGACTTTTTGTCGAAACTTTAAATTTTTAGTCACCTTTCCGGGGACATACTGTAGATATAAAATATTTCAAATTCAATTATCTATAATATGTCATTGTATGTTACCGAAAATTAATGGTTTTCGCCTATGTTATCTTCATTTCTCAAAAACAAAAAAGTTGCATCGATAAATTTAAAAATGTAGGCAACTTCAATTTTTTAAAATTGAACACCCCATATTGTGCGCTAAACTGAAGATCTTATTTTCCTTTTGTATAATAATACAATACTCTGCTCTCTGATCTCATGGCTCAGCATAAACATTTTGTATTTTATGGCATACGTAGCACGGCACTGGCAATGCGGACGCTCCGCGCTACGTATCGCGGTTTAAAAAATCATATTTCGAGAACGGGTTGTGATAAACTGAACAGTATTATTTGATTCATTATGTACAGTATAATATCACAAGCAGTCAGTATAATATTGTAAAAGACTCAGTATTTCTGTTAAAAATGATAAGTAAAAATGGAATTTTTGAGCACTAAAAGTACTATTTGGATTTGGCCTGTATTTCTATGTTCACTATTGTGATTCTAATGGTCAGTAAAAATTTATGAAATGTCAGTATGACTTAGCTGGTAATAGTTCCACAAATGTACAGTAAGAAATAATTAATGGCCAGTATGCAATAGTCAGTGATAATTTTAACTAACCCAAACTTGATACACATAATACCAATACAGAACACGTCAATTATGATATATAATAATGATTGTAATGTTAACCTAGTGCTAACCACATATCACTCAAAATATATAGGAAACTCCCATACTATAGTTTGAAATGAAATTCGCCAGCGCCCTACAACGGGTAGTCCTCGTACTTTTAACTTTTTTTTCTCAAAAACGTGAAGAAATCTGTTTTCATTGCATACGGTGGAGCCATCTATTGGATAAAATAGGATTTATACCACTTTCGAAATTATAATTCAAATATTTATCACATGGAAGGTATATCAAAAGTTATCCTGAAAAAATGCATAACTATTTTTCAAAAACGTTCATTTTATAATGTCTAAAAACTATGTCCTGTACAAATACAACCTATGCATATTTTCAGTTTATAACTTTTGATAAGTCATGTGAATCAATATTTAAATTAAATTTCGAATGTTGAGTCTATGAAATGCAAACCACAACATTAAGGACTTGTATACCCAGTTGTGCTTCAGTTTTGTTGTTCAAAATCGGATTTTTAACATGCTGAACAAATTTTTCTAAAACAGTGGAAGAACTTTTATTGGAAAGGATGTGTATGTGTCTTGTTGAAAATATCCACACATCCAGGAAACGATACATTTCTCAAAAAACTCACAATAAGCTTACATAATTGTCCAATCCAAGGTTCAAACACAAATTTCCAGATGATCCAAGTACTGAAAATTAGAAACTTCCGGCACAAAATTCAAATTACACGTTAAATGACAATGACGTCTAGGGTTAGGGATTGGTTATTTATGGCAACCGTTGTTAAGGAAAACCTTCGTCTCTAGCGCCATCCAACTGGTAGTCCTCTAAACAAATCCGACTTGATTAACTGGTTGCCTAAAACTTTATTTACATTAGCTCCCATTCAAGTTTCCTATATATTTTGAGTGATATGTGGTGCTAACCAACAAGCCGCTGCATATTTTTTATCAATTTCGATCACCAACACAAACTAACCCAAACTTGATCCACATAAAACCAATACACAACACGTCAATTATAATATACAATAATAATTGTGATGTTAACCTAGTGCTAACCAACGAGCCGCTGCATAAACCTATTTTTCATCAATTTCTATCACCAACACAAACTAACCCAAACTAAATCCGCCTCTCAAAAGAACCTATCTGACTACTTCATCATGACATAAAGGCGGAGTGTTTTCTCTTGTTGTGTTTCATTCAGTTGTAAATTTTTTTGTATTTATACGAAATCAAATATATTACCAACCATCCATTATTTTACTGTCGCTTTATTAATTTTATGGGCTGTCCATTATTTTCACCAGGCATTTACTAATTTATCTGATCGTTTTTTTATGAAACTGACTCTTGATTATTTATATCTACCATTTATTATTTTTACTAACCACTTCTTTATGTTACTGACCCTTCATTATTTTTACTGACCATTTCTTTATATTACTAACCGTTAATTATTTCAACCGACCATTTATTATTATACTGACCATATATTATTTTTACTGACCACTTCTTTATGTTACTGACCCTTCATTATTTCAACCGACCATTTATTATTGTAAAAAGTTTCGCTATAGAAAACACTGTTCAGCTTTAAATAATTTATTTTACAAGTCACTATGTTCAGAACTCACTATTCACATACAAAATCACAGCTTATTTATGTTTTACGATTTATATTTCACGACGTATTCAGAACTGAACTAACTCCTTGAAATGACGGATCTCATTATATACCCTTGCCAGGATTGAGAGAACAATCCAGATATTTTTAGAAAAGCGAATAATGTTCGACGCCATCTAGCCTTGCTAGAATGTACCAGAAGCCAATCGATTCCTAACAATTCTACACAATGTGGTGGCTTGCGCATTCACCATGTTTTTGTCACATTGCCCCCTTCTTAAGGCAATTCGTCCCGAGTTGCCTTCATGTCGGTATCGGCAACTGTCCCCAAACCGGCAGCCTGATGTCCTATGGAAGTAGCAGTCCACTGTCCTCTGGTTCGTCCTCCGGGAAGGATAGCAGCACACAGGATGTCAATACCGCTTTCTTTGAAGATCACCTCCAGCATGCTTCTCACCACTCGCCAGTCCACTCGGTCATTAGTCATCTTCGGAATTGCCAAATGAGTCAGGTCCTGTAACTGCATCAAGTCACGAAGATGACTGAGGGCTTTCCAGACTTCACTGTAGGTGGTCAGATGTTGTGGGAGCTTCTTCGTCACAAGGTAGAACAGGTGTCGTGTCCCATTCGAGATTTGGAGCGGCTTCCCTACCTCTGGCTTTTGTCGTCGCAGATGGTCCAATCTTCCAAATTTTCGTTTAAAAGCTGCAGCAAGTCCACTCCTCATACTGATGTCTTCAGTGACCCAGTGAGCCAACGAGTATTCGGCCGGTGCTTCAAACAAATCCAGCTGCCTCTCTTGGACAACGCCATTCTGGACTTTCTGGCCATTGGAGTGTTGAGACATGAAAGTTTCCAATGACATGTCTTCCTTGGCTGACCTGATCTGCCTCACTTCAGCGTCCTGATCGTCGTGGTTCCCAGCATACCAAGCTAAACGATTTAAGTGAACAACCCTCGGTTTTCCTCGTGGTGGCTTTCGAATCCTGTAGACGACGTCATAGATTCGCTCCAGAATCTCATACGGGCCCTCCCAAGAACTTTGCAGTTTTGGGGAGAATCCACGTCGCCTCTGTGGGTTGTGAAGCCAAACCAAATCCCCAACCTCGAACCCTCCTTCTTCGGCCTTCACGTCGTACGCCTCCTTCATCCTGTCGCTGGCACTTTGGATGCTTAGTCGGACTCGTTGATGGATATCGTCCATTTTTCTACGAAGATCACTTGCGTAGTCTTCCCCAGCGACATCCTCACCAGGTGGACAGCCAAACTTCAAATCGCAGGGCAGCCGGAGTTCACGACCCATGATGATCTTGGCAGGTGTTTCGCCCGTCGATTCATGAACTGCTGACCTGTACGCCATGAGGAATAGGGGGAGATGTCTATCCCAGTCTCTTTGATGGTCAGAGACAACTTTGGCCAAGTGTCGATTGATGGTTCGGTTCATTCGCTCCACCATGCCATCGGATTGTGGGTGCAACGCCGTTGTCCTTGTCTTCTTGATCTTCAAGATATCGCAGACATTCTGGAATAGCGTCGATTCGAAGTTCCTGCCCTGGTCCGAATGCAGCTCCAACGGGACACCAAAATGGCATAACCATTCCTTAACCAAGACATCGGCAACGGTAGCCGCCTCCTGGTTTGGCAAGGCATACGCTTCAGCCCACTTGCTGAAGTAATCCATGGCGACCAAGATGTATTTATTTCCTTTGTCCGATTCAGGGAACGGTCCAGCCACGTCGATTGCGATCCTTTCAAAGGGGCTTCCCACGTTGTATTGGCGCATAGGAGCTTTTGGTCGTTTCTGGGGTCCGTTACTTGCCGCACATACGGCACATTTTCTGCACCATTCCTTCACATCGGCTTGACAGTTGACCCAGTAAAACCGTTCTCGCAGCTTTCCCAGCGTCTTGGTTACACCCAGATGTCCACCCGTCACGCCATCATGGACCTCTCTCATCACCTCTGCCTGTCTGTTTCCAGGAACGACTAACTGCCTCCGATCTTCCGCGCCATCCAGATTCTTCACCAGCCTCTTCAGGATGCTGTCATCAAGAACCATCGAGTCCCATTGAGCCCAGTAGTACTTTACGGTGGCTGAGAATCGCGCGACTTTTTGCCAGGTTGGTCGTTGGTCCTTGCGAAGCGCCTCAGACTGCCAGGAATCATCCACCACAGTCGTCCTGCAAGTGCTCGCCACCTTTTCCTCGGCTCTTTGACAGTGCTTACATTGTTCTGGACAAGGTCTCCTGGACAGAGCATCAGCGTTGTTGTGGCTGGATCCAGCTCGATGTTCCGTGTCAAAGTTGAACTCTTGAAGTCTCTCAATCCAACGAGCAACTTGACCCTCCGGATTTTTGAACTGTAGGAGCCATTTGAGCGCCGCGTGGTCTGTTCTCAGCAGAAACTTTCTCCCGTAAAGGTACTTGTAGAAGTGCTCTACCCCTTTGACTACTGCCAGTAGTTCCCTTCTCGTGACGCAGTAGTTCCGTTCCGGCTTCGACAAGGTTTTGCTGAAATAGCCGATCACCCTTTCATGTCCCTGCTGGATCTGGGACAGCACTGCACCAAGTCCTACATTGCTGGCATCTGTATCCAGGATGAAGTTTCCCTCCGGTAGTGGGTAGCCTAGGATGGGCGCGCTGGCAAGTGCCCTTTTAAGTGTGTCAAAGGCCTCCTGACAATCCTCGTCCCAGTGGTAGCGTCTCTGTGCCTCTGTGAGCCTGTGAAGAGGCCGGGCGATGTTCGCAAATCCTTGGACATAACGCCGGTAGTACGTGCACAGACCCAGGAAACTTCTTAGCTCGTGGAGGTTCTTTGGTACAGGCCACTCCTTAACTGCCTCCACCTTTTGCTGGTCAACGGCTACACCCTCAGCCGACACAATATGACCCAGGTATTGTACTTCCCTCCGGAACAGTTGGCATTTCTTTGGACTCAGCTTCAAACCGGAACTTCTGAGTCTCTGGAATACCTCCTCCAAGTTCTTCAGATGGTCTTCAAATGATTTGCCAACGACAATTATGTCATCGAGGTATACAAGACATGTTGACCATCAGTCTCCATCAGCCGCTCGAACGTAGCAGGTGCGTTGCATAACCCAAATGGCATAACAGTGAACTGCCACAGCCCAGCTCCAACGCTGAAAGCAGTCCTCTCGATCTTCAGGGGCCATTTCTACCTGCCAATATCCACTTTTGAGGTCCAGGGTTGAGAAGATCTTCGATCCGGCCAAAGTATCCAAAGTGTCGTCAATCCGTGGTAGCGGGTAGCTGTCCTTCTTCGTCACGTTGTTCAGCTGACGATAGTCCACACAGAATCGAGTTGAACCGTCCTTCTTTTTAACCAGAACAACTGGCGATGACCACGGACTACTAGAAGGCTCGATGACACCGCCTTTCTCCATGTCCTTGATGATCTTGTCCGCCTCCTCCTTCTTGGCCAAAGGTAGTCTTCTAGCTGTTTGGCGGATCGGTCGTACTCCCTCTGTGTTGATGGTGTGCCGCACCACGTTCGTTCGGCCCTTTTCCCCAGTCCCGTTGTCGAAGATGTCGCCGTAATTCCTAATCAGGTTTCTCAATCGTTGTTTTTGTCTCTTATCCAGATCTCTTGAAGAGGTGACAACTAACTTCTCCATCTCTCCGATGAACTCAGAGATGGTTTGCTCATTCTCACATACTTGTCGCACCACAGAGGAAATTGACGAGCAGAGCCCCAAAACTGTGTCCCTTGCCAAACTTACAGAGTGATAGTTGACGTTCATCACTCTCACGGGCACAGTCTTTCCAACATGTACCAGGCTCTTTCCACATGCAATGCCTCGTCCTACTTCAGAATCGTGTATTTCAGGCTCAAACATCACGACGCTTCCTTCTTTCATCTTCCCTTCCAGGCGAGCCCACAAAATCATCTCGCTCCTCTCAGGAATTGAAGAATCCCCAGCCAGCAAAACACGAACTGTCTCTTCCTCTCTACCATGCATTATCACCTCTTCGTTGTTGGTTTTCAGTGTTCCATATTTGAAATCTAATTGGAAGCCTTGGGTGTTCATGATGTCCATTCCGATTATGATTTCTTCCTCAATATCGGCAACCAGCATTGGATGTTCGAAGCTGGTGCTTCCCAGAGTCACTGCTGCCTCCACTTCACCATTTATCCTAGCCAAGTCTTCTGTTGCCGTCCGTTGTCGCCACTTTGTTGGTTTAATCATTGTCGGTGTTGTGACAATGTCGGGCCTGATGATAGACTTCGTCGCACCTGTATCCAGCAGCATGGTGCGTTTCTCTCCATTAACCCAGCCATCCACAAACACGCTGTTCAGTTTGTGTCCTAAAGAAGCAACTATGGCGGTTTTCCTTGGGGCATACTGGCTACAGGTCGACGATTGCCCCTTCGCATCGACCCTCTCTAGTTTTCCGACGTCGAAGAAGGTGCCCGTATCTCCTTCTTGCATCGACTACGAATGTGGCCAAGCTCTCCACAATTCCAGCATCGTAGCTCCCTTCGCTTGGACGCCTCCATTTCCTTGACGACCCTCCTCACATTTGCGTCGAAGGAGTCTTCACCCGCGAGATCTTGGTCCTCCATCCTTCGCACGCGTGCAGGAAGCTTCACAGACTGCTTCGACGCTTCGAATTCCAAGGCTTTGGCCAGTGCTTCAACCAGTCTATCGAGACGATGGAGTATCAGTGACTGCCGAATCTCCTAGTCTCGAAGTCCATCCAAGAAGGCCTGAACTGCAAGCCTCTCCATAACGTTCTCTGGCGTGGTTGGATAAGCCAGTCGTGCAAGGCGAGCAACATCCGCTTCAAACTCCTGCAAGGTCTCGTTGGTCTTCTGAATGCGATTTTTCAACTGAGAGTGGTAGACGTGCTCCAAGTGAGTTTGCCCATATCGCAGTTCCAGATGCTTGACTAGTACATCGTAGTCCTCCTGCTCCTGGGTGTTGAGCGTCTGCAGGATTTCTGTAGCTTCCCCACGAAGTGCCAGAGTCAATGCCAGGGCTTTTTCCGGTCCAGTCCATCCATTTGCCCTTGCTGCTGCCTCGAACTGGCGATGGTAATTGTTCCAGGACAGTTTGCCATCAAACTGTGGGGCTTTCATGTGGATTCTGATGGTATCAGCTTCCATCTTGGCACTCGCACCGTGATTCCCGAAAGTAACTTCCGGTTGTTGCATGATTACTGCCACTTGCCTTCTCACTTCGTCGATTTCGTCTTCCAGAGCCTTTGCAGTCTCTCCTAGTTGTTTCTCCAGATTTCCGATTTCCTCTGCTACATGAGCCTTCAAGCAGTTGTAGTTATCCGCCAATTGCTCCTTGATTTCTTCCATAGCTCTGGAAGATTCATTAAACTTTTCTTCCAATAATCTTTTTACTGCGTTGAGATCGGGAACTTCAAATTGGAACGTATCAGGATTCATGCCTTCTTCCATTAAAGCCTCACGAAGCCTTGTTTGTAGATCAGTTTTCTTAACACTACTATCCAGGTCACGCTCCTCCAGCTCTCTCTTCAATTCGGCGACCTTCAATCCGGTTAAAAAGACCAGTTTCGCAGCCATCACAGTGAATATTTATGTCCGTTTCTATAGCACACAATAAATCCCACTTTTGACACCAATGTAAAAAGTTTCGCTATAGAAAACACTGTTCAGCTTTAAATAATTTATTTTACAAGTCACTATGTACAGAACTCACTATTCACATACAAAATCACAGCTTATTTATGTTTTACGATTTATATTTCACGACGTATTCAGAACTGAACTAACTCCTTGAAATGACGGATCTCATTATATACCCTTGCCAGGATTGAGAGAACAATCCAGATATTTTTAGAAAAGCGAAAACTGTTCGACGCCATCTAGCCTTGCTAGAATGTACCAGAAGCCAATCGATTCCTAACAATTCTACACAATGTAGTGGCTTGCGCATTCACCATGTTTTTGTCACATTATCATACTGACCAAGGGAAATGAAATAATGGCAAAGAGTACTGTCCATAAAATTGACCATTTAATTTGTGCCTTTCGGGTACTATTAATACGGAAGCGCTGAGAGACCACACGGGTTTTTTTTTGTCTGGCTTGAGCCAGATAATATCTGACTTGAGCCAGATAATATCTAACTCGAGCCAGATAATATCTGACTCGAGCCAGATAATAAGTGACTCGAGCCAGATAATATCTAACTCGAGCGAGATAATATCTGACTTGAGCCAGATAATATCTAACTCGAGCCAGATAATATCTGACTCGAGCCAAATAATATCTGAATCGAGCCAGATAGTCGCTACAGGTCTCAAACTGTCAAAGTGCATTCATTGCATCAACGTCTATAATGAACTTAGTACCGTATTGGCTTATGAACGCACATTCAACTGTTTCCTTCACAATAGTGTTCAGGAGTTCAGGACCTACCCAGGTAAGTTATCTTTTGTGCCTTTGGGGTCACTTTACAGTTCGCAAATTTTGGGGATTCTTTTATTTTCATAATGAAGCAGATAACATACCTAAGCCCACAGAAGTGGCGATGGCGCGTATGGCGTGCCAGTGGCATGGTTCCGGCGTAGTATCGATATGATTTGATTAATTTGACAAGATGACAAGGTGTATACTTTATTCTAAGTCCTCCCATCCCACATGTTAACAACAAATCTAAACAATTAAAATATTTCCTATTTGCTCGCGGAGTGCCGGCCGAAGGCGCCCGAACGGAGAGCTCAGTGGCGTGCGATATGATGGATTTAGCGAAACGCTTCTCCCGCTTCTCCAAATTTGGGTCGATAACGATCTCAAGAAAGTTAAAAAAAAGTAAAAAAAGAAATTTATGGAGTAAACACACAATTATTGTACATAAGCTGAAATCGATGTTTGATATTTATCGAGATATTTATGTTTGTCAAGTTAAACAGATATATTCGGCAATTATTGGGAATATTGACAGTAATAATTCAAATATGTATAGGCATAACCAGAATGAAATCCATATCTCGAAAACTGTACAGGGTGATTCATTTTCAGCAACAGGGTACCAGTTCTCGTAAACTATTCATCGTAGAGGCTTGCGGAAAAAAAAATTATCACTAAAACGGGCAAGGGAAAAACCTGGAAAAGTTTCTGAAATGGTCGCTAGGGGGCGTAACAATCAACACCATGTAGAAAAATAGGATTTCTATAGAATTTTGCCCAATGAAAGTATATCGATGATATCATTTTCATATTCACTGACTATTTACCTACTCTTTTTGTCTAAAACGTTTTTTTCTTTCTATCAAAATAAAGAGGTGAGGGAAGTTCAACTGTTTTTTTAAACAAACGGAGGTTCCTCCAGTTTCGCTTGACCGATTTAAAGGAGCTTGAGCTCATATGAAAAAGCATGATCTGCACTTCAAAATAATTCTCTGGTTTTGAATTTTTGACCTTCGCCATTGCCGCTAGATGGCGTTAACTGAAATGGTAGAGTATTTTTGAGTTTTTTCCAAAAAAAATCAAATGTAATTGTATATTCATTTTTATATATTTGAAAAAGGGATACATTTTTTTGTAAAAAAAATCTGAAAAAAATAATATTTTTTTGTTTTTTTTTTCAATTTTTTTTATAGAAAAATGTATTTCTTTTTTAAATATACTTCTTCAGGGCTTGAATCATGAACTTTTTTTGTTCATAGAATGTAATGTCATTCCTTAGCTGTTCCAATCGTCTACAGAATTCCTCATTTTTTTCTGCATCTGTTTTGTCCATAGTTTCGCACACAACTGATCGGCCTGCCCCACTTTGGTGGTGCTCAACATCACTGGATGTATCATTGGATTTTTATCGCGGATACATTCACCCATGTTTGATTTTGTAGAGTGACAGTAACGTTTCACAATCCATCGCAAATTACCATTGATACGAACTGCATTAACGGTTACTTCAATATGACTTTTAGATGGTATGTGTGAAACACATTTGCACCAACAATAACTGTATGACTCACATTCGGAGCAGGCCAAGCCATCAACTTGTAAACTTGGGATGATAAAACATTTTTCTCACAACAGAAATGTGACATCTTGGGTGGAGAACTATAGTCAACTCCTCCACCGCAACCAACTGAGGACCCCCACTCCACACTCCCCACTTCCCACCCCCCATTAAGACCCGCACTCAAGAACCCCACTCAAGACCCCCACTCAAGACACCCACAGAACATCCCGGCGAACTCGATATTATCAATAACTCAATAACTGTCAAGATTGTCAGAACACTACTCACTAAATAACGACCGAGTGAAAAAATACGCGCGGTGTTGCCAAGTTTTCCTTTTTCATTTATTTTGCTTTTTCGTTTTGGCGCCATTTTATTGACGGTCGGCTTGAGAATCGCGAAAGCTACCAAGGGGAGTGTGCGCATTAGATTGTGATTTTTTCTATGCACATAGCGACGCATCCGTTTGATTACAACATCAAACGGATGCGTCGCTTTCGCGGGTTTCATGACTTTTTGTTTTGTTTTTGAAGAAATCATTCAGTTTTAGAGCCGGTTCAAAATGGATGCTGTGGAAAATATTTTCCATCTGATGACCTTCTTGTCTGTAGTGGATGAAGTTTTGCTCGGATGTTTGCAGGACTGTGGGTTGGTGCGTCGGAGAGTTAGATGTCCCGCAGTTCGGTGTCGTCGGCAATGTACACTCCAGAGAAGGGAAACTTTATTGATGGGGTGTATATTCAGATGTCCATCATGCCGTCATGTCTAAAATATCGTTTAAAAAGTTAACGCTCCTGCCCGAGTAAAAAGGTACGCTCCTGCCCAGCGTAGCCGGTGGATGTTCTCTTGAATATCGTTTAAAAAGTAACGCTCCTGCCCATATGGCTGCTCCTGCCCGAGTAAAAAGGTACGCTCCTGCCCAGCGTAGCCGGTGAATGTTCTCTTAAATATCGTTTAAAACGTAACGCTCCTGCACATATGGCTGCTCCTGTCCGAGTAAAAAGGTACGCTCCTGCCCAGCGTAGCTGGTGGATGTTCTCTTGAATATCGTTTAAAAAGTAACGCTCCTGCCCATATGGCTGCTCCTGCACGAGCACGAGTAAAAAGGTACGCTCCGACCCAGCGTAGCCGGTGGATGTTCTCTTGAATATCGTTTAAAAAGTAACGCTCCTGCCCATATGGTTGTTTTTTTTTACTGTTTTACTATGTTTGTCATAGTATATTAAAATATACAGACAATAACTATTGCATTCATTGTTTTCAAGAAGCTTGGGTAAGTTTGGCAACATTGCCTGTAGCTTGTATGGATTGTAACAAAGCTGTTATTTAAGGGAGTTTTTTTCACTGAATCCTGATATGGTATTTTATTTAACGAGCATATAATGGGCCAAATATTACACGAGATTAAAATTTATATCACGAGCTGAAGGCGAGTGTTATTAATTTTATTCGAGTGTAACATGTTCGTTATATGCGAGTCAAATACAATGTTTTATCTACAACTGTCAAAAAATTTGGAAAAAAAAGTCACTAAATAAAGCCAAAAATAGTTGTGTTTAGGCCCACTGCCCGTGAATAAAGAACCTGCCCGTAGATAAAGAACTATGATCCACGCGTTAATGGTAATACTCGCTTATGATTGGCCCACTGCCCGTGAATAAAAAACCTGCCCGTGGATAAAGAACTATGATCCACGGGCAAGGTTAATTGATATATCAATTAACCTTGATCCACGGGTTTCTTTCAGGCCGTGTAATATGTGGAACATTTTATATTTATAGATGATTGCATAAAACAACTATTTTTTGACAGTTGTAGATAAAAAATTTAATTTGTTATGGGATTATTTTTTTTTTGTTAAAAGCTGTTCATCCAGCATTTTGTTTAGTTGAAATTGTTCTTTAAACCCAAAACTATATATGCTCAAAAATGGAAAAAAATCATTAATGTGCGGATGCCTATCTTTACAAGACCCTCATATTCCTTATGAGCAACAAAACGTATACCTATGCAAAAAATATTGCATCAAATGCCAAAATAGCAGAAAACTAGTTTGTAAATAATCACCTTTTTTTGTTTTGCGTACTGCGTATACATACTCGATTTTTTATTTTTGCAGCGCTTTTAAAGAATCTATCTATATCGCACATCTTCAATGGAAGTCAATCAAATGTCATTTTGACTTCTGAAATCTATCCAAATTCAAAGCTGTTAAATTGAGATATTTTTTTTTCTAAATTTGCCGTAAGTCCCCAATACGAAAGCCAGCAAAATGGTTATGGATCAATTCGTTACCACCTACAGAAATGACTATTTATGGCCATATGTTAGATCATTGGGAGTTAAGTAAGTATCATTATATGAGATTATGTAAACTGATAATTTTCAATTTTATTACTTTTCACTCGTTTTCGGCAACTAATATGCAGCCTTGTGTTCAGGTCATCGTAGCAATGAAACATTCCAGCGCGTATATGTAGTTTTTGACGAACAAAGATAGGTACCTAATTACTTCTGTGCTAACATCCTACATACAACAGTGGCTCTACTCAATAATAAAATTGTGATAACACATGAAAGATACTTCATTTTTAGTTAAAGATGAATATACGCACTTAACATTATTCATGAGCTCATGACGATTCATTTTTTGAAGTCTAATACTGATCAAATACATCGCAAAATATCCTAATCCCATGCGTCACGCGTACCATATTTCTAAATCACAAGAAATAAATAATTCATTGATGAGTGATGAGGTGTTTTTGAGAATATATCGGAAACCTACACTATCGGACAAAAGTAAAGCAACTCTTATTACAAAATCGAATATTCAAATTTTTTGAATTATTATAATTACAGTTTTGCACAATTTTAAGTCAACAAAACCAAAACAATCTTCTACTAAAACCTCACCCTTTCTTGAAACCTCAAAATCCATAAAATCCAAAATCAAAAATCATAATTTAACATTTTCTAAGGCCGACAAGGGTAATTGCTTGGTTATAATGGAGCGAGATTCTTATATTGCCAAGGTTGAGAGTTTCTTGTCAGATAATAGTTTTCAACTCCTATCTTGTAATCCTACTGGTAGCTTCGTCAGACGAACTTCTAAACTGATCAAGCATTTCGAGGAATTCCTAGATTCAAATAACGCCCCTTATATTCTTATTCCTCTTACACCACGTCTATATGGCCTTACAAAAATTCATAAAATCCACACTCCTATAAGACCTGTTGTTAGTTTCACAAACACAACAACCTCATTCTTATCTTAATTCGTTCTCAATTTGCTAATTGAGTTTTCTGGCTTCACCCCCAAATTTGGTGTTAGAAATTCTCTGGATCTGGTAAATAAGATCTCTGAGTTGGATTTGCCTAACAATTACCTTTTGGTCTCATTCGACGTAACTAATCTCTTCACTACGGTTCCAAAAACTGAAACGGTTGACATCATCAAAAATATTCTCTCCCCAAAAATTCACCCTGATCATTTAACTTCAATTTTATCCCTACTTCATTTATGCTTATCACAAGACTTTTTCGTATTCAATGACAAATTCTACAAACAACCCGATGGATTGGCTATGGGTAGTTGTTTATCACCCTTTATGGCGGATGTTTTCATGAATTACCTTGAAACAAACTTAATTGTCACCGATAATAATAAAGAAATTTTACATTGGCATAGATATGTCGACGACTGCCTTTGTTTTCTAGATTGCGACCCACAGGGGGCCAACACTCTATACTCTCAAAGTTGAACTCCATTCATCCAAAAATCTCTTTTACCTTGGAAGTCGAGACTGATCAAAAGTTGAATTTCCTTGACATCTCTCTACTCAAAACTCCGAATAAACTTGAATTTTCCATTTTTAGAAAACCGACCCAGACTGACCATGTCATACCGTCCAACTCAAACCACCCTTATAAACATAAAATGGCAGCGTTCTATTGCTATATCCATCGTTTGCTTAACTTACCTCTCTCGCCAGTTAATTACTCTCTGGAATTGAATACTCTGAAACAGATTGCTTCCAACAATGGCTATGACCCTGGCATTATAGACTCTCTCATTAACAAAATCTCTTTTAATAAACTTAGATTAGCTACTTACCCTAACACAGATCAAAATCCCAGATACATTTCTTTCCCCTTTATCAACCCTTTCCTTAATAAAAAAAATTCCAAAATCTTCCTCAAATATAATAAAAACTTAAGATGCTCTTTCAAGACTTCAGGTAGTATGGGTTCGATGTTGATTAACACTAAGGATAAATTTGATGTGTTGTCTAAGAGTGGAATCTACAAATTGGAATGTGACTCTTGTAGTTGTTCATACATTGGACGCACTTGTAGACCCCTAAAAACGAGAATTTCTGAACATTTGAAAAGACCTAATTCTGCTTGCGGAGAACACATCAAGTTGAGTAATCAAAATTTTAGTCCTGGCTCCAATTCAAGGATTCTCCATCAAGTGTCATCTAAGAATTACAATCGTCTAGATTTTCTAGAGGATATTTACATTACGAACGAACTGAAATCGAACCCATCTAGCCTTAATATTCAGGTAAACCTTAACCAAAGTTTACTAATTAGTAAACTTTGCCTTAACAGACCTTACACTCCTCTTCATAGGAGATTACATAATTACAAATTTAAATTTAAATCAAACACTTTTCTTTAACTTTAACGTCTTCCTGTTGAAATTTAACTAATTCACCATTATATCACCACCTGCCTGACACTGGTTTGCCTGACACGGTGTTTGTCAATTCACCGTTGCAGTCTATTCCTTTTTGTTAATTAACCTAACTTTATTCCATGATTTGCAAAATTCATTTCGCTGGTTCAGTACTTTCTCACCTCTCGTGGTCAATTCAACTTTATATAAAAAATGCGTAGTTAAGACTAGTTATCAAATTTTATAGTGTTGTGATGTCTTGTACGTGCTTTGTTTAATGTTATTTTAAAAACCTGTACCCTTTGCTTTGTTTAATGTTATTTTGAAAACCTGTACCCGCCTACCCGCTTTGATTTGTGTTGCCTTAGCGACATCACTCTCTATATGGTTGATGAATATCCGGCAACGTTGCAATTGTATTTCTTAATCTTGGCTAAAACCAACGAGTGTTGGTGTTTAGAGTCGGTAAAGATCTTGATTTTCATAGGAATAAAATTTTATTTTTTGGTTCAAATTGTGTGTTTACCGCAAGTTTTTTTTCTTTAATGTACTTATTTAGACGTATATTTGAGGGTGAAACTTTTGTTTTTCTAAAAATCCACTGTCCGTGAAGTCATCTCGACCCGTAGTAGGCTGCTGTCATAGGCAAAATGAGATTGTTTCCAAATCACAGCTAAAGAAGTATGTGTCAATTTATTCCAACGTTACGCTTTATTAGTGCGACAAAAGCCCCAGAAAAACTACGTTTGTGATGAATAGACTAATGAAAAGAATTTGTCAAAATGTTCTGTAGCAATCAGGGCCAAGAATAATTTCGGAAATTTCCGAACTGGATGTTAGTGCGAGAAATGTTAAGCGTCGATAAGTTGAGGCGAAACTCTACAGCAGACGCAGACGTCCAGTCATGAAACGTGCAGGAAACCGATGAGTTCCGAAAGAAATCGCCTATACTAGCTAGGCTTGAATTTGCACGACGTCATTTGAACTGGAGAGTGCAGGACGCGAAAAATGACTTATTCAGCGACGAAACACGTTACAATTTTTTCAATTCTGACGGAATGAAGCGGGTGAGACGTCCGGTTAATAATATACTTGACCCAAAGAACGTTGCTCCAAAAACTGGGATTGTTTTTAGTGGACTAAAGTAGGTCCATCATATTTCTTAGAAGGAATTATGGTTCGCTTGGTGTACGGGAATATACTCGAAAACGTTATGTTGCCCTGTGCTGAATGGGAAATGCCTATGCGATTGTGTTTCAACATGACAACGACCCAAAGCATTTATCGCGCCTGGTTGAAGAATGGTTTCAGGAGAATAATGTTCGGGTTCTCCAGCCTGTACAATCCCCGGACGCGTATTGGCATTCCTTACTACGCTACAGAGCATACATGAGCTGTATCGCAGTAAAGTATGGCTGGGCGCACAATTTGTTCAGCCATTGTTTACTACGGTACAGACTAAATGCGCGGCATGTTTGAAATAGGTACCTAGTACATATATGGTGGGAATGGATTTGTTCACTAAATTCATTGATTATTATCGTTCACTCAGAACGATTTATAAAGAAAATTGATCACATAGATGGTCCAGCGCACAAATGCTGTAAGTGCATTTTCCAGCAAAACTGAGTTAATCACACTAACATATAATCTGAGACATATATTTTCTTATGCACACAAAAGCAAAGTGAAATATTCAAATTGGTAGGTGCCAGTGCCATCTTCCACTCGTGTTAAAACTGTTGAAGTACTTAAAAACCTTGTTCCTAGGGTAAATAACCATACCCCACATGTGGTAAGTGCGTACTTAACAGATAATGGGTCCTATGATTGAACGTTCACGTTATCTTAACATGTCCATATCACCATGGTAACGCTGTTACCAAATGGAACATTTGCGTTAGTAAACAATCTCAAAAGATACGTTAAGTTAACGTAAACGTTCAATCATAGCCCACATTGTGTGCTAAATCAAACTGCGGTAACTGTATTTAACACATTTGGGTCTAGTGAAAAGTGAGGTCACAACAAGATTATTTGTTCAAGTCCCGGTGCAAGTATGTCAGATGAGATCAAAATAGTTCATGTTGTGTTTTTCTTCATCAAACAAAAATTATATCGCAAAATGTGGTACAATTATTCCTGTTGAACAAAAAATTGTATAGCGGCAAATGAACTTTTTTCCTCACTTGAATATTTTTGGAGAATCCACCCAGTTCATGAACTAATTGGGGTAGTTTTCTATGTTTTTTTTTCATCAAATTCACCCTTCCGATGAGAATTCAGGGTTATGAGTTTTAAGGCTTTTTTTATAGCAAATTTAGGTATATAGGGTGCACCAAAAGTAAATTACGACCATCAACTTCTTTTTCAAAAAAAAACAATTTTTTATTTCATTATTGAATTCTGCATGCTATTCGAGTATATATTATGTCATGTTATACACCCCATACCTACACTAACGGACAAAAGTAGAGAAAGCGCCTAATATTTGAGGAAACTTTGATCCTGCGTGTTATCAAAAGTTAGTTGTTTATTTTCATATTCAGAGCCAAGAAGCAGTCAAAAAACTTAGTATAGGTAACTAGGCGAGTATGTTTTTTTCAGTACGTTGCTGAGTGAGCATTTAATTCAAATTTTCAACCAATACAAACATCAACCAGGTTTAGAATGATCAATATCATGGATTCAAAATGCCATTTTCTTGAAAAAAGTTGAATATAATAATATGTAGGTATATTACATAAATATATACACAGAATTTGACGCAGAATTCAAATATGAAATGAAAATTACATGTTTCCATTTGGAACAAAGAAAGTGATGATCGTAACTTATTTTTGGTTCACCCTACATACACGAAATTGTCATTAAAGAGACCGCATCCACAAATAAAAAACAACATGTCCGAGCGTTTTCAAAAAAATTAAAACCCTGCATTTAAAATAGATGTGTTCCATATTTTATCCGATCACTGTGTAATTTCATCGCGAAACTACCCCAATTCCATGAACTGGGCTATCTCAAAACATAATCAAGTGACATAGTCCATTAGGAAAAGTTGCTTGTCCATTTATTATGAACCACTTTCATTATGGATCAATTGAGAGCAAATTAACTTTTTGAAACTACCCCAAATGGGCCGGAAATAATTAATTTTGTTGTGGAACAATTCAAAAGAACCACCTCTATTGCACACAAACCGCAGGGGGAAAATTCCCGATTCTGATAATTTTACACTCAGGAGACCGTCTTTGACAAACTTTGAAAAATTCATCGTGTACTGTCGGTTCAGGAATGCGTCTTTGGAATTACGGCCTATCATTGAATGGCACCCTGCGTAGACACAGCTTATTGAAGTTGGAACTTTGTTCACTTCTAATTTGCGAAATTAAAATGGCTCCGTGAAGCTATTATTGTACACATTGTCACATTAAAATGATAGTAGAATATTTCTAGATTCACCCTTATAATAGAAAATAACTATACATGTATGTGATTGATTTCCGTGGTAAACGATAATGATTGATGCATTGAGTTAACAAATCCATTCCTACCATACTTTTTTTCCATACAGTGCATTTGGTCTGTACCGTAGTAAAGAATGGCTGAACAAATTGTGCGCGCAGTCCAGCCATACTTTACTGCGATACAGCTCATCTATGCTCTGTAGCGTAGTAGGGAATGCCAATACGCTCCCCGGACGCGTATTGGCATTCCTTACTACGCTACAGAGCATAGATGAGCTGTATCGCAGTAAAGTATGGCTGGACTGCGCGCACAATTTGTTCAGCCATTGTTTACTACGGTACAGACCAAATGCACCGTATGGAAGAAAAGTATGGTACGAATGGATTTGGTAACTCAATGCATCAATCATTATCGTTCACCACGGAAATCAATTACATACATGTATAATTATTTTCTATTATAAGGGTGAATCTAGAAATATTCTACTATCATTTCAATGTGACAATGTGTACAATAGCTTCACGGAGCCATTTTAATTTCGCAAATTAGAAGTGAACAAAGTTCCAACTTCAATAAGTTGTGTCTACGCAGGGTGCCACTCAATGAAAGGCCGTAATTCCAAAGACGCATTCCTGAACCGACAGTAAACGATGAATTTTTCAGTTTGTCAACGGACGGTCTCCTGAGTGTTAAATTAACAGAATCGGAAATTTTCCCCCTGCGGTTTTTGTGCAATAGAGGTGGTTCTTTTGAATTATTCTACTTACAACAAAATAAAATTAATTATTTCCGGCCCATTTGGGGTAGTTTCAAAAAGTTAATTTGCTCTCAATTGATCCAAAATGAAAGTGGTTCATAATAAATGGGCAAGCATTTTTTCCTAATGAACTATGTCACTTGATTATTTTTTGAGATAGCCCAGTTCATGGAATTGGGGTAGTTTCGTGATGAAATTACACAGTGATCAGATAAAATATGGAACACATTTATTTTAAATGCAGGGTTTTAATTTTTTGGAAAACGCTCGGGCATGTTGTTTTTTATTTGTGGATGCGGTCTCTTTAATGACAATTTCATGTATGCAGGGTGAACAAATGGAAACATGTAATTTTCATTTCATATTTGAATTCTGCGTGAAATCCTGTGTATATATTTATGTAATATATCTACATATTATTCTCAACTTTTTTCGAGAAAATGGCATTTTGAATCCATGATATTGATCATTCTAAACCTGGTTGATGTTTGTATTGGTTGAAAATTTGAATAAAATGCTCATTCGGCAACGTACTAAAAAAAACATACTCGCCTAGTTACCTATACTAAGTTTATATTGCTGCTTCTTGGCTGTGAATATGAAAATAAACAACTACGCGATTCTGTCTTTTTGAGTTGCTTAGTTTCTACATATCTACTTACGTTGCTGATTGGATTTTCAATTCAATTATTGAATCACTAGAACATTAACCTCTTCTTGAAAAAGAAATATTATGGATTTATTGGGCCATTTTATCGAAAACGCGCGGTTATTTATACACAATAGTAGAGAAACAGCCCTAAATTTGATCCTGGATCAGTCATAAAAAAAGTGATTTTGCATTTAAAAACTTGAATCTCGTTGTCAGTTTACGTGTCCTGGGGATTCTGAAAAAGAGAAAAAAAATGGTTTAGTGCCTTTTTTCACGTTTAAAAAATGGACACTTTTTAAAACTTTTTTCTGTGTAATTTAAAAAAAAAATGGCTAGCACCATTCGAAAGAGGGGCACACTTTATGTACTTCATGAAAATTTCACAATAATTTAACTTGAATTGAAGGATAGTCAAGTTATAAAATTTTGAACTTGGCAAAAATGTCCAATTTTTCATAATTTCTCCAAAATGGGTCATTTCATGAACATCTTTTCTTGACAATCGCCAGGACACGTGAACTGACAACTGGATTCAGGTTTTAAAATGCACAATCACTTTTTTGATAACACGCAGGATCAAAGTTTCCTCAAATATTAGGCGCTTTATTCTCTACTTTTGTCCGTGTAGGTATGGGGGTTATACACCCCATACATAATAATAATATATACTCGAATAGCATGCAGAATTCAATAATGAAATAAAAAATTGGTGTTTCCATTTTGAAAAAGAAGTTGATGGTCGTAATTTACTTTTGGTGCACCCTATATACCTGAATTTACTATAAAAAAAGCCTCATCCAAAAATACAAATCGACCCGTCCAAGCGTTCCCCAAAAACTCATAACCCTGAATTCTCATCAGGAACAAAGTTCCACAAGGGTGAATTTGATGAAAAAAAAACATAGAAAACTACCCCAATTAGTTCATGAACTGGGTGGTATCTCCAAAAATATTCAAGTGAGAAAAAAGTTCATAAGGGGTTGCTTAAATAACTTTCATATTTTGCATGCTGTAGAACAAACAAATCATAAGGGCAATTTGTACAGCATGTTCCTATTCACAATCTTCGTCTAATTATCATTATTTTGTTGTAGCACATTTCAAAAAACCACCCTTATTGCTCAAAAACCGCAGGGGGGAAAATTTCCGTTTTGCTAATTTTGCACTCAGTACAGGTGCTGACAAATTCTGGAAAAATCAGCTTTCCTGTTTTTTTTTCACGTTAAAATTTTATTGGATTATTATTGTTTACTGAAATTTACAGCTGTAGCAGTACTATGTACTAACTACGTTACTTTTCCGCACATGAAAATTTGGCGAAGTGAGGATAGAGTCAACTTTATAAGACCAACTCAAACTTTCCCTGTAGCTGTAAAAATAAATTGTACTGGTGAGTATAGGATAGTTGGATTTTTACGCATAAAGATGATGTAAGTAGGTAGGTATTCTAATTCGAAACATTGAATTTTACGCTATTATATTGAGTATTAGTGTGCTTCTAATTAGCCTATACAGGGTTCTATTGAATGATAAGCCATAATCACAAAGATGCATTCCTGAACCAATTTCAATATAAACATGTGTCCTAAATAGTCTGGTTTTCAAGATACATTGTGTTGGAGGTCTATTTTTTGACATGAAAAATCATAGGGTGAAGGTGAAGGAAAGTCAAAAAGATTATGTCCATAACAATAACAGCAAATAACGCAACCAGCGAAGTTGACTCGATTTACTTATAATAAATCCGATTTTTTTTTCTAAACCTATATTTCGAAAACCAGAATATTTATATTCAAGACACAATGACAATATGTTAACCTATAAGACCTGTTCTACTTGAATTTGGTTCAGGAATGCGTCTTTGGAATTACGGCCTATCATTGAAAAACACCCTGTGTAGACGCAGATTATTGTTGTTAAAACTTTGTTCAGTTCTAATTTGCAAAATTAAAAATGGCTACGTGAAGCCATTGCACACCATCGTCTCATCAATATGATATAGTAGGATTTTTCTAGATTTACCTTTATAATAGATAATTTTTAGGTACATATGTATGTGATCAATTTTCTTTATATATCGTACTGAGTGAACGATAATAATCAATGAGTTTAGTGAACAAATCCATTCCCACTATATATGTACTATGTACCTATTTCTTACATGCAGCGCATTTGGTCTGTACCGTAGTAAACAATGGCTGAACAAATTGTGCGCCCTGTCCAGCCATACTTTACTGCGATACAGCTCATGTATGCTCTGTAGCGTAGTAAGGAATGCCAATACGCTCCCCGCGTCTTACACTTAAGTATTTAGAACTTATGAAAAGAAGTGGAACGTCGTATTCGCATCACAACATTCCCAAATAAACAGTAATTGATTGATAAAATTAACGTGGACCAATATGCCGGACACTACTATCCAAAAGTTGATTTCGTCTATGCCGCTTCGTTGACAAAAAATTATAGATAACAATGATGGTTATCCCATTGATCATTAAGACATTATTTCAATGTTGTTTTGACCTATTGGCCCCATTTCTTTTGAAAAAGTTTAATAAAAATCAGTTCTTTGAAAAGTTGCTTTACTTTTGTCGTTGCAAAATCGTGTAGTCTTGAAATTATTTATCACCCGCTAAAAAAATTGACAATTAAGAACAATCATCTTTTGCTTATAAGGGCATGTTACTTTAAAATAAATGGTTAATGATTTTCAGATTCACTCATCTTATTTTCAATATTTAAATATTTGATTTTATCCAAAGAGTTGCTTTACCTTTGTCCGATAGTGTACAGGGTTATTGATTATAAATGCCCCCCATCTATCTTTTTGATTTGATGTTATAGAAAAAAGTGTCCCAAATAAAAGTTTTATGGTTGAAAACGAAATTTTTAAAAAGCCGATTTTCACATATACAGGGTGTTCTGAAAAGTCTGGGTGAGGTCTAACTCTCTTATTTCAAATCGATACCCTATTTTTTTATTTGATATTTGGATTCTCCTTCAAATTCTAGACATTTACTGTAAAGCATATCCCATACCTAAGATTGATGTATAAAGAGATATTTGATATTTATAAATTAATTAATGAATAATTCTAATTTATTGTTAAAAAAAGTGACATTATCTATTGTTTCGAAGTATTGACATGAATGTATGTGTAGGATATACCAAATCTTTCCTAATTTTGAATTGATACCCGAAATATGAACTATAAATAAAGGAACATCTTATTTAAAAAAATCTGTTGAATTAAATGCAGAACTAATTATAGGTACTTTGATACTTTAAAAGTATTTAATGACGTGACATTTTCGTAAATACCAGCGTCAATACTTCGAAATCATAGATAGATTTCACATATTTATAACAATAAATTAGTATTATTCAATTCATAAACATCAAATATCTTTTTATACGTTAGACTTAGGTATAGGATATGCTAAATAGAAAATGTTAAGAAATTTAAGGAGAATATAAATATCAAATAAAAAATTAGGGTATCAATTTGAAATAAGAAAGTTGGACCTCGCCCAGACTTTTTGGAACACCTTGTATATGCGAAAACAGGTTCTTCGAAAATTTCATTTTCAACCATGAAACTTTCATCTGGAACACTTTTTCTAAAAAGTCTAATCAAAAAGTTAGAGGGGGGCATTTATAAACAATAACCCTGTACATGCTTTCCATTGAAAACATTCATTCAATATTGAAGCGTTAAATTGAGTTTTAGTCAACTTTTGAGAGATTACCTACCTTTTTTTCAGGTTAGTCCAAAGATTCAAGATATGGATGGATACATTTTCAAAATCAGAAATTGGGAATCTGAAATAGCACCAAACTTTGCTAAAAAACATGACTACCTTTGTCCACGCAATCAACGCGTTTTGGACGTACGAGCCCATTTTCAAGGACACATGATCATCATATTATATCTGAAACAATTAGGAATTATAACACCCTATTACATAATAATAATAGGCTATAACTCGCGTCATATTCTGATGATAAAAAGAAACAAAAAACACACTTTTAAAATAAGCATTTCTGGGGGATATGATTGAACGTTTACGTTAAGTTAACTTGTCTGTGAGGATTGTTTACTAATGCAAATGCTCCATTTACTAACAGCGTTGACATGGTGAAATGGACATGTTAAGTTAACGCAAACGTTCAATCATACCCCCCAATATAAAATGATTATGAACATTTCACATTCAATCTCAATATTTTAAACGTTTGTTTCTGTTTTTTTTTCAAATTTTAAAATACTTTTTCATTTTACAGAATTGCGGAATGATTAATATCATTCAAAAGAACTTTTGCTGATGAGCTTTTCTAATATCTTCAAAATACAACGTATAGGCGAAGGGTTTTGAAATTTTGTATTCTCACTCAGTTTTTTATTCTGAACAACTTTCTTCGATAACACTTTGTCGTATCCCCTATAAAGCACTTTACCAGTGAAAAAAAAAAGAGCTTTCACGATAATTTCCAAGAAATACTTGTTTTTCCGATACTAAAATTATGATATAAACTAGTTTCTATCCAAACAGGGCTGAACCCTAGAAGATGAAATTTCAATTCACAATTTTGTTGTCGTTTCCACATATTCAATCATGCGTCGATCCGGGGACACACTGTCTACCGAATCATTGAGAAAGTGAACACTTTTGTTGCTTAGCACTCTTGATAGATTCGAGAGAATCCAGTTTCCTTGTGTTTATGAGATTATGAAGAATGCGAAAATTTGTATTTATGTCCAACGAATGATTCTCTTGTTTAAGGTCGTGAACTCCAAAAGCTGACCTATTATTGTTAGGGGATCCAACAGAGGCTAAATATCCTTGGATCCTCGTATTGAAACTGTGTCCCGTCTTTCCATATAAGTAGCATCACACGATAGGTGATAGACTCCACTTAGATGGATTCTTGGAATCTTGTCCTTCAAAAACGAAAGGGTATTTCCAAGGTTCCCACCACTTCTAAAAAATATACGGACATTCTTTAGACCGCTTCTAAGTGAGTTGCCAAATCTCTCTTCAAGGATGGTAGCTCTGTTTTGGTTCCAACTTATCGCCAGTTCCGAACAGTTCTAGAACCATCTACACTTCTACACACACATGCGCCCTTCAATATTACCATGGCAATATTCAAGTGCGCATGTGTAGTGAGTCCTAGAACTGTTCATCATCATTTTCCTGTTTCCGAGGGATTTCTGAATTTGTTTATATTTCCTGTGTACTGTGTATCAGTTGGTCGACAATTAGGTGTTGTCTGTAACCGTTATTGAAACTATTTGATGAATTATATTTCTTTCCCTAATGGAATTAACTGGAAGTAATGGAATAGCGAATAGACGATGAATCATAGAATGATAGAACGCAAGTTTATAATAAAATACATGACTACACTGTGGGCCGAAATAAAGAAGAACATTTTTTGTGTTTTCAGGGCGATTTCATTTTCGTAGGGCTAATAACATATCATGTTCTCAACATGACTGTAAATTTGAAAGCAAAAATAATGAAAACTGTCTTAGCTCAAATTCTACTAATATGCTTTTTCGGTAGATAGTAGGCAATGACTGCTCAGGTTGCCATGGAATTTGTTTGACATTTACAGCTAAATAAGTAAATTAGTCAGTTCATAATGCCACTTTTAAGGAAAAAGGACCAAATATTAATTACATATTTCCGTGAAAAATATAATTATTATGGTGCAAGAATAAGTGTAAATGAATTTCTTGAGAGACCAAGACTGGCTGGTCTTGGCCTAGGTCTCGAAAAATAAATTTGGTCTTGGTCTTGGTGTTGGTCTCGATATATCAACACCATAACAAGACTGGGTCAGTCTTGGTCTTGGTCTTGATAGTCTTGGTCTTGGTCTTGATGGTCTTGAAAAAAATAAATACCGAATTTTTAAAACACACATAACAATATACAGTGCGACTCAAAAACTATTGAACCGTTTGATATATGCTAGCGAAATTTGGACACACCATGTGAAAACGTTCTGCATTTTTTCACACAGTTGTGACAGCTGAAAATGTCAAAATGACAGCTGGGCGCCATTTTGAATGAAAAAATTAAATGGAAAGGGAGGTCGCGTGATACCTTATTTTCGAGGCCCTTTCAGTTCGAAGGATCATTAAAGAAGACTGCCATCTTGAAATAGTTCACTGTCAAAGACTTACGGCCAATGTAAAAGAAAAACGATTGGAAAGATGTAATTTGCTGCTACGAAGATTCATTCAGCTCTCGCGAAGAATAATATAGAAAAATATGGTTTTCAGATGAAAAAATGTTCTATTTACGGCCACCTAAAAATACCCAAAATAATAGGGTATATTCTGACGTACAATTCAAGAGAGCAATACCTTCAGAGCATCTTTTGATTAAAAAAAGTTATTTCTCAAAAGGTGTAATGGTCTCTGTTGCAGTATCCATGTTGGGAAAATCTCATCTGATTTCTGTTGATGCTGTGGTAAAACTCAATCCAGAAACGTATCAAGAACAAAACTTGCAGCACCTATCACCAGAAATTGAAGATGTTTGTTACGATTATACTTCCCAACAGGATGGTGCTCCCTCGCGCACTTCCCACATGTACAAGGATGTTCTTGAGTGGAAATTGCCCGCATCATATCGAGCCAGAAATGTGGTCACCTAACAGCCCAGTATTATATCCGGTTGATTATTCAATTTGGGGAATTTTCGAATAAAATTTGTATGATGGACAACAATTTGAAACAATCGAGCAGCTCGAAGAAAGAATGCAGTTTGTTTGGAACAATTTTGAACAGGGTGCAATAAAGGGGGATATCAATTTATGGCGCAGACGACTTCAAGAAGTGGTAAACAATAATGGTGGCCACATTAATAATATTCTACTTTAAGTTTTAAAATTACTAAACTGTTTTCATAAATGTGTTATTTGTTAAAATGTAATTTAATAAAAAAAATTGTATTTCGCGAATCCGGTAATTTCGGAAAATTTCCTTTTTACTTAAGTGTTCTGGATAGTTTATCTACCAAAAAGTACAATTTTAGCTAGGACAGTTTTCATTTGCAACGAGCTCAAATGCAAATGCAAATGTTATATATATTTTTTTATAAGTCCGGTTATTTTTGCTTTCAAATTTACAGTCATGTTGAGGACATGTTAGGTTATTAGCCCTGCAAAAAAAAATTGATTCGCCCAAAAAACAGAAAAAAATATTTTTAATTAAAAAATGTACTCCTTTATTCCAGCCCACAGTGTAAAATCGTTATACAGCGATACGTTTGTGTTGGCTCACAAAAAACAGAGAAATAGAGAAATTCAAATTATGCTCAGTGCGGCAGATAGAAAGATCTAGAAAGTTGAGAATGTTTTTGAATTCAACTTCCTGGTTCAAAAACTTTTGATTTCTTCTAGTTGGTGCTGCGATCCGGCCAGTTCAGATTACAAAAGTATCATCAACATATCTAAGCCAAAAAAGACCGTATTTTAACAAATGGTGATTACTATCAAACCATTAATAGGTTCAAAATGGAACATACAAATTTATGCGGGAAAAGGAGACAGGCTAGTTTTCATAGGAATGGACTGGGAGATAACAACCATTTTTGCGTAACGTTCAATGCCCGTCTGCCGAGCTAGGAAAGGGTATAGTTCAATATTCGAAGACGATCAAATTCTATATGAAAAAACTTCTCCCCCATGTACCAACTGGAGTTGGTACATGGGGGAGAAGATCAGTAATTGAAATGCTATTGAAAAATTGAGAAAAAAACGATGGACGTCCATATTCTGCCGTTGTGATTTGATGATTCTGAACTGGGAAAAGTCCATCAGCAGTCATCGTCAGATAGTTTCGAGTGATAGGTTCTGCTGGAACTTACTATAAAACTGTTGTGAAAAATTATTGGAAAAAAAACGATTAATGGCCAAAGTAGGTGTAAAAGCTCAAAGAAAGCCTTGAAAATCCATCGGCAGACATATAAAACATGACTTTATAACTATTGCGAATTTGTTATTTGTTATATTTTCATTTCAAATGAAATGACAAATGCCCGTCTGCCAATGTCATACATTGTCACGACAATATTACAATGGACAATTCGCATACATTTTCAAATGAGTGGAAATTTACGTATTCTATACCTTTTCAACTTCAAATTGGGACTAAACAACTTCAATTTGGGAATCAACAAAATCAAATTAGGAATAATCAATTTCAAATTGGGACTTGTCAACTTTGATTTGGGAATAAACAAACTCAAATTGGGAATGGACGAATTCAATATAAGTCCCTAACATTAATGAAAGACTGCTGGATGCCAGTGAACAAAGGGACATTGACAGTGTTAAAATAAGATCTCAATATGTTTTGGACCAGATTAATATAAGTCTTTAATATTTAATTAACGAAAATTCTAATTTTTAACCTGACAATAATATTATCGTAAAAAACAAAAATGTAGCCCATATCCAACGCCTAATCAGAGCCGGATCTACGCATGGGCTTTATGGGCTTCAGCCCAGGGCCCCCTAGCTCTGGGGGCCCCAAAAACCCCGAATGAGAAGTGATAGATATAAGTATTATAGAGATAAAAAAATCTCTGTCAAATCATACAATTCGATTGAAGGCAAGGTACCTAACATTCAATCAAGTTCTGTGCATGGAATACGACGAAATCGTACAACGCTCTAGTACCGTGAGTGGGCCGCTTTAACCGTGCTTCAACCCGTTTGACGTTTGGCGTGATGTGATGTGTGTGATTTTGATGAACAAATAAAAGAATTTGCCACACAAAAATGTAGAAGAGTATAAACTATGTGATAGGTACTATATGTATACATTTTGTGTTTTGACTATTTTGTTAATTTTGTTTAATATTTGTGTTTATTGAGAATTTATGAACTAAAGTTATTGTTCATCGTAAATTAAGATTATTGCGAGGATTATGGTACCTGCATATTATTTTAATTGTTTCCTAATTATAAAGTATCTATTTTGTTTAACTGTTTAAATAAAGAATGATCTCGTTTTTCATCGTTTTAATATCCACACATCAAATATTTTTCCAGAAAAACAGATATTCGAATTATTCGGGGCCCCCAAATGTCATTAGCCCAGGGCCTCCGAAGAGCACGGTCCGGCGCTGCGCCTAATACCTCTTTTTTTGTTTGCCCGGGAAGAAAAATCCCTCCAGATACTCACGATCCCCTTGCACAGTACCGTCGTGCTGCAAGGATCAAGTGGGGGGACGTGGGGATTCCACTGAATAAGTAGGTACTCTCGACATGAGAAAAGGTCTTGTGAGACTATGAGTGACCTGCACGAAACTAAGTTGGGTTGTCGTTGATCCTGATTTGCCTCTCATATATGAACGCATAACGAACATTTTACTATCATCACGAATGCTTTATTCCTTGTTGCCCAAAACATGGCTGATATGGAGATTTAAATCTGTTGTTCTTTTGATCTTGTCTTGTTACTACTATCATAGCTCAAGGATGGTTCAATGTTGAACTCGGTTGAAACATACACCTAGTATACTGTATTTGAACGTCCAACGTTGAACCATCCTTGAGCTATGATAGTAGTGACAAGACAAGATCAAAAGAAAAACAGATTTAAATTTGCATATCAGCCATGTTTTGGGCATCAAGGAATAAAGCATTCTTGATGATAGTAATAGTATATTTCATTACCAGTACAGAAATGAGGATTTTTTCGTGCGGGAAGTCATGCAAGAACGGAAAATCCATTTCTGGACGAGTAATGAACGATATTTTTTATTATACTTAGCAGAAAATACTACATTTTCAACTGTTTATAAAATACAGTGAATATGACATTTTGGGAACAGCGCACGGAAATTTTTCCCGATCCCTCTTTCCGTGCGCTTAATCGTTGCTATAGACACATTACATTAGAAACGAGTAATGTGTCTATAGCAACGATTAAGCGCACGGAAAGAGGGATCGGGAAAAAATTTTTGTGCGCTGTTCCGAAAATGTCATATTTACTGTATTTTATAAACAGTTGAAAATGTAGTATTTTCTGCTAATTATAATAAAAACTGTTTTTTATGCGTGCATAGCTATGAGAAGGATTTTTCTTCGTTGAATATGGGCTACATTTTTATTTTTCACGTTAATATTATTTTCGGGTTGAAAATTAGAATTTTTGTTGATTAAATATTATAAACTGATATTAATCTGGTCTAAAAACATTTTGAGATCTTATTTGAATTAATTCCCAAATTGAAGTTGTTTAGTCCCAATTTGAAGTTGAAAAGGTAAAAGATAATATGTGAAAGTCACCAGCGGAAAAATTTCTCCAAAATACTCAAAATTATACTAAATAAATGAAAAAGAAGACGCGAATTTCACTGCATGATCCAAAAAGCGGTGGGGCCATATTACCCTCCCAAGAGAGAGAGAGAGAGACATCTCAGTCAATACGTCAGACGGAGATAGATAGTGTATTCTGTGACGTAGTGGATGTTGATTGACGCTCTTTAATCGGTGATTACTACATTATTAGAGGTCGTAGGTTGATTTTTTAAACATCAGTGGCATCAGTACTTACTTATATCCTTATATTTTTCATAATTCCAAAAAATGTGCAAATTGTCCATTACAAATTCACAATGATTATAAAGTATATGTCCTAAATGTCTGCCGATGGATTTTTAAGGCTTTCTTTGAACTTTTACATGTATGTTTGATTCGGCAGACGGGCATCAATCGTTTTTTTTTCAATCAAATATCACAACAATTTTATAGTAAGATCCTGCAGAACCTATCACTTGAAACTATCTGCCAATGACTGCCGATGGATTTTTCAACGGCAGATGGTTATCGATCGTTTTTTTTTCTCAATTTTTCAATACAATTTCAATTATTGATCTTGGAGTTGGTTCACGGGGGAGAGATTTTTTTATAGCATTTGATTGACTTCAAATATTGATACCATACCTCAGCTCGACAGACGGGCATTGAACGCTACCCAAAAATGGTCGTTATCTCCCGATACAGAATGCCTTCATTCATTCTATAAATCAATAAGAATGTACAGGGTGTTCACAGATAAATGGACACCCCCCATTAACTTTTTAATTTGATGTGATGGGAAAAAAATTCTTCAAATAAAAGTTTAATGGTTCAAAATGAATTTTGCGAAAACAAGGTTTTTACATATACAGGGTGTTTCAGAACTTCTGGGCGTAGTCCAACTTTCTTATTTCAAATCACAACCCTATTTTTGTATGTTACTATTTGGAAACCTTGGAAACGAGGTTATTGTAAAAAGATGTCAACTTCTCAAAAAAGATCAAGACTTACAGGGAGACCCAATTTTATCCGACAATATTTAAAATTTAGATTCTACTATTTAGAATGAACAATCTTTATTCTATGAACATTCATCACGAAAGACAACGAAATAGCCCCTCGAACCATGACAAAATCCACTCAGACAATGGGAGTTATATTTATTTTCAAAAAAGCTTCTGAAAAGAAACTAAATATTTTTAAGGTTTTCATAGAATAAAAATTGTTCATTTTAATTAAATAGTAGAATCCGAGGTAGAATCTTAATTTGAATTATTGTAGGATAAAACTGGTTCACCCTCTGTAGGTATAAAGAGAATATTTCAACTTTTTCCTCTTCGCAATAAAACATTTCAAATCTTTCTTGACAAGTTGACATCTATACATAAACAACTACTTCGTTTCCAAGGTTTCGAAATAATACCATACATTTTAAAACATGCTCAAAAAAATAGCAAATTTCCGACGTTGATATGTTGTTATTGTTTGAATTTGGGTATAGGGTATGCTATATGAAAAATGTTTAAAATTTTCCGGAGATCGCAAAAATCAAACAAAAAAATTGGGTTGTAATTTGAAATAAGAAAGTTGAACCACGCCCAGAAGTTCTGGAACACCCTGTGTCCTGTGTATGTGAGAACCTTGTTTTCACAACATTCATTTTGAACCATTCAACTTTTATTTGAAACATTTTTTCCCAAAAATCAAATCAAAAAGTTAATGGCGGGGTCCATTTATCTGTGAACACCCTGTACTCATTAAACTTGAAAAAATCCATATTTAGACATGGTGAATAAAAAGTCCCGGAACAGTCAACTATTTCGGAATTTGTGCACAACACAAAAAAACTACCAATATAAAAGTTGTCTGTCTTGAAGAAATCTATCAAACTAGAACCTAGAACCATTGCAATTATACAGGTTGTCTCAAAAAGTCTTGGTGAATGAATCTTTGTTTTAAAACCTAGCACTATCCGCTCTGCTTGTGCTAGCGTCAACCTGCCCCACTCCCCAAATTCAACTGCATTTTGATTCATAAAACTGTTCATGTACCAGCTTCAAAAAAGTGTGTGCTTTTTTTTTTTTTCTTTGATGAGGAGATCTGAAACCAGACGGGTAGTGTGGGGGTCGCCCACTGAAACTCACCTACACATTAGAACGTCAGGGATAAGCCCTATACCTACTTAGTATCCCAATCTCTCAACTTATGTGCCATGTTGTGAAAGCTGGTGTCCGCTATTTGTGCTAATTTGGTAGTTTGACAAAAAAGGTCTAACCGACGGCGGCGGTGACGGAACTCGGAGTTAAACATCAATAATTATTTATTTGTGAGAAAGAATGGCCGTATAATGTTGTCTTTTTTTTTTTGGTTTGTATTTGTATCACTATTGGCCTTACTGCGATGATAGACTTCGAGGGGCTCCCTAAAAATAAGGAACATTTTCTCCTGCTACACAATTTTAATTTGCCAGTAATTTAGATCACATGCCCATCTTGAACCTTGATATTTGCACTCATCATGCATTAGAAAGAAAGAGACTACGCTCTTGGCTTGACACTCGATGCTACCTGCTATTATAATTATTACAGTTCTAAGTAGTATTCATCAGTAACCCTTAATTCTAAACATTAAAAAATGATTCTGGACTGGCGGTAGAAAATCATCAACGTTACGAGAAAAATAAATTTTACAAAGTCACGTTATTCGACACGAAAATTATGGCTGAAGTATCTGATCTGACTAACCCCCTGCATAGTTAATTGATATTTAAATTCTTTTTTCAATTTTGAACAAAAATTGTGATACAAGTAATGAGACTAGAGTTAAATCATTTTATAATATAGTCTTATTATAAAATGGTAAAATGCAGCTGGGTACGTCGCCAGTAATTGGTCAGAAGTAGATACATTTGGCGGGTGATTCGAATTGGAATTTTTGTAGCTAGATTTTCATTGATAAAATGAGTTATACTCTCTTCTGTTTCCAAATAGATAATAAGAAAGAAAACAAACCTCCAAGTATCAAATTTCTGAACGAAATTCTATAAGTAATAATTAAATATTTTTTTAGGCAATATAATTATCGAAAGAATGATTTTCTTTCCCTGAATTTATCCATTCCACTGTATTCAAGTTGGAAAATCGTTCCAAAGGATATTTATGTTACCATGGTTTCCTGTTTCGTGATAGTCATTTTTGTCACATCTTGCTTTTTGTGGCAGAAACTAACATAATTATTCTCTCGAATTTGATGGTAATACCTGATTTATACCTAGGAAGTGGTCACTTAAGTGTGCAACATATCGGATTTTTTTTTATTTACTGCACAACCAAAATACAAATATTGCCAAAAGTTGGTGCATGTTCGATAATCATATCAGGTGCACTTAGAATTGTTGCAGGTCAAACAGCATACAGGGTAGGCCAAAAAATATGAAAATTGTACAGGAGTAAAGTACCCTTATTTCAGAAAATTCGGCAAAATGTTATGAAGAAAAGTTGTTTAGAATCAAAAGTTATGCCTAAATACCAAATCATGGCCTCCTAAGAAAAAAAAATATATTTTTTTTAGACATCTATTTATCTCCCAAAAACAAAAAATTCTTTTATGTTCACTCAAAACAGTTTCATGAATTATTCAAAAACAAATCAATTTCGCATAACTTAGTTCAAATTTAAGCATATTTAGAGAATTTACCTACATTTTAAATTTTTTAGAGAATAACAAGCTTCATGTTTGTTGCAACGATGTTAAACACAACTTTAAAATATCGCAAACATTCGTTTTCACAAGGTAAAACATTATTTATGATAATATGCATATTAAAAAACTCGCATATAAAGTGATTTTTTTTTATGTGAATTTTGTGATTCCCGAAAAAATTTAAAATTTAGGTAAATTTTCTAAATATGCTTAAATTTGAACTAAGTTATGCGAAATTGATTTGTTTTTGAATAATTTATGAAATTGTTTAGGGTGAATATAAAAGGAATATTTTTATTGGAAAATAATTAGATGTTTAAACAAAACTATATTTATTTTCTAAGGAGGCCATGATTTGGTATTTAGGCATAACTTTTAATTCTTTTAGTTGAATGTCTAAAACTTTCATATTCACAAAATTTTCATATCTTCATTGATAACGCCGCAAGCATATGGGAATACACGGAATGACCCTGTACATGCTATTTAGGATAACCTACTGTATATTTTTAGGGTCCAGTCGTCCACCCGAATATTATAGTTATATGAAAAATAGTCTTCCTATTAATTTCTATTTTTCGAACCAATCAATGACGGATCTGTTGTTGGTTCTTAAATCATAATATCCCTATACACTATTATTATTAACCATAGACGTATAACCAAGTAACCGACTACTTACGTATAACATCGCTCCCTGGAGGGCATAGGTAAATACGTAAAATACGGTTACGAAAACTTTCCCCATTTCCCGGTCGATAATAGTATTTTTGCTTCTATTATAGACCCCACTCAGAAACCCTGTTTCAACCGCAATATCATGACCCTAATAAAAGACCTCTGGTTCCATGCGAATGCCATGCAATGGGCGATCCACAAGCTACCAATGCAAGACTACTTTTGGGTCCTAATGCTTACGAACAGGAAGCTTGGAGTAGGTTAGGTCCGATGGGCCCCCTATTGGACCCAAAAATTTATCCTGCCAAAGTGTCAGCAGCACCTGAGACTCAAGTGGCTAGATTCAATCAACCAAATGTATTTTTGAAAAAGGTAGATTAATGAGTTTTTCTTCTTTCCATATATTATATATTTCCCATTGTTCATTTCTAAAGTATCAAAGGAATTTTACAGAGGGGATAGGGTATATACGACTCAGATATGTATTCAAATAAGATATAAAATTGATGCAAATCCATTATTAAATAAGTCACATGTAACTTGTTCAGAGATAATTGAAAAAAACTAACTAGCTTCCCCAATGATTTTCATATTATAAAGCATGTCAAGAATAGTTGAAAGGCTAAATGTTAAGTGACAGGTGGTTTCTGCATACAATAAAAAATCACTACAGTATTTTCAAGAAAATTATCGAATCACATGGATATTTTGTAAAATCAAACTAAACTAATGCATTTATCACTAACTTGAACTGTTCAGTACCAATTTGTTAGCTCAAAGAGTTCGTCGCAAACAAAGTCAACAACAACAATCAACCCAAACTAACAAGATGAACAGCAGATGTCAGTCAAGAACCCAAAGAAATGCGAGGTTCGGCGATGTGAGTGCAGAAACAACCCAATAAGTCAAGGACTGAGGGTGTTTTTGCGCTCAGCCATAATTTCGGGTTATGTAAAATATATTCAACTTATTGGAATTAGGTTGTTTGTGTGCTCAATCGATAGGTCTACGAATTTTGAACGTCATCCTATATATAAAGCAAATGCCAAACAACTTTCGATCTACGTCATGATTGCCACCAAGCACGTTGTTATGAAGTTTGCTGGTGGCCAAATTTGGTAACCTGCAAATCACATAATAAACCGCTTGGTGGCAATTACGACGTGAATCGAAAGTTGTTTGGCATTTGCTGTAACTCAAATATGGCCAAAAGTGAGAACTTTGGTGTTTCTGAAATCAGTGATTTAATTATTGTTCTGCCACAATTCCGGATCGGATATTTTTTCAGAGTTGCTTCACGCACACGGCGCATAAACTTAAAAGGTTATCCCTATCACTGATATCTCGACTTTATTCAAAATTTGGGCAAAAACACACGATGCAACGAGATGCAGGGCAAAACCTTCACATTTAACCAAACTTGACATCGGCGTCTTGCGTGTTTTGGCCTGGTTGCTTGGATAAATTTGCCTTTGGTTTCGACATCACCTCCCTTTCGTCACCAGAACTTCTTTGAGCAAATCTTGATCACCGTTATTCATCAGCTTCTGGCGATGATCATTCGACAGTTTTTGTCGGTTTTGGTCAAAATGTAGCGATCTAGGAACATACCTCACTGCCACATGAGGCAAATTATACGCTGAAAACCGCAGCTACCTTTACAACAATGATTCGACTCCAAAACAATGATTTTCTTGACAACTTCAAACGTTTTTATCGGTTGTTTACGGTAAGGGTCAGCATCGTCTTCCAAATTTTCTTGGCCTTCTATCTATAGCTTGCACCACTAATAAGCCTTTTTTTGCTCATAGAAGACTCGGCAGAAACGACAGTCATCAGCATGTCATGTGTGTTGAAGAAGTTCATTCTTTTTTTAGCAATCAATAAATGGCTGATATTTTTATTCATCGTTTGCTACATGTATTCCAATTATACCAACAACAAAAATTGGAAATCGAATGTAGGCCCAGCAAACACAAAAACATAATATTGATGTGAAAATTATGTAACACAAGTTACCAGTAACGTCAATATGATATAATAATAAGGTAACCAGAAAGTAAACTTTAACCTACAACGATTGCATAATGTCATACCTCCAGTGTATGTAAATTTTATATCACATTTATGTTAACATTTTTATATATAAAAGGATAATAATATGTAAATTTTATATCGATTTATCTATGTAAACATTACGTTAAATTCATATCATTGCTTCATAAATAGTTTACCTCACTCTTATCTTATTATTATCACCTACTTTTGTGTATATAACCAAGAAATCACGCATTGGTAAATATTTGGTACCAAAAATACGGTAGAAATCCAGGGGGTTTAGCTTTCTTCCACAATTTCCTGATGTAGCATTTCATCCCTTTTGGCTCGCAAAATATCTCTTGTTTAGCGGCATTCAGACGATATGGAACGCTTGCAATAGGAGTGGCTGTCCAGTGTTGATCTGATGTGAATATTATGGAGTAATTTATAATAATTATTATTACCACAGAAATAAAATTACGTCTATGAATATCAGCTACCAAACTCTACCAAACATAAATACATAACAACATAACCTACCTTTTCCCTGACACAAAACGATATTTTTCTCAGTCTCTATTGCTTGAGTAACGTAACGGTACTTGGGTTTTTATCAAAAACACATGCAAATGAATTATTTTCTTTTCACTTGAGTACAATGAAATCATTTATTATTGCGAGATGGTACGGCTTTGGTCAAACAACACAACCAAAACACAGAACACGAACAAAATGACAAAATGGCTTCTACTTCTACTACTCTGTTGAGGTGAAGCTGCGCAGCTGCGTGGATGAGTTGGCCAAAGGCTCGATTTAGGATTTGCGCATGACGCTTGACGTTGTCGATTTTCAAATGTCACATGTTCATGTTGATATAAAATTTACATAATATTGACATATCACTTATGTAATAGAGACATCTATTATTTGTTTATGTAAAATATATGTACAGGGTGTTTCCGTATATTTCGTCTGCAGACTAACTCGCTTATTATGCAAGATAGATAGGGACTTTAAATACAAAGTTTGTAGGTATTTACATGAACCGTCAGAAAAAAATATTTTTTCGTATACCGGGTGCACTAGAAAAGTTTGGCAGACACAACTTGTGAATACATGTCAATCTGATTATAAAATAATATATAGGGTGTTCCATTTAAAAAAATGCAAGTTGTGACTGGCACACTTTTCTCGTGCACCCGGTATACAAAAAAAATTTTTTTTTTGCGGTTCATGTTAATACCTACCAACTTTTTATTTAAAGTCCCTATCTATCTTGCATAATAAGTGAGTTAGTCTGCAGACGAAATATACGGAAACACCCTGTACTTCATATATACATCACGTATTTTACATAAAATTCACGTAATAATGAAAGATCCAAAGGTTACATGAATGCTACATAATGTTCACATTAAAACTATTGTAGCAGTCATCATTACTGTAAATTTACATAAATGCTACATGAAAGTCACATATTTATGTGTATACTGGGGGGAAGGTTGCCCGCGAAGCTTGAATCACCTTTTTTTGAACAGACATTGTAATCAACCTGTTTTTTAACCATATTAAATCCGGCCTTTCACTCATTAGAGCATATTATTATCATTATATCATCTACTTTTTCATAAATAGGTAGGATGAAGTGGGGTAAGTGTAATCAAAAAAATGATAGATGAACTTTAAACTCCAAGAGAACCAAGAGAGATATCGGGTTTATTTTTTGTCAGAACACAGCTTGTTATATTTTACAATAAATATAATAATCTTTGCAAAAATAAAAAAACATGTCCGCTGATCACACTTGCCCCGGGAAATGGGGCAAATGTAATCACGGCTTGGAACTGCCATATGCACACTGTGCATATGGATCCGGGACAAGTATAATATAGATTGGAACATTCTAGTTTGAACAAAAAAAAATAACGTGATACCTTGATTTATTAGGAAGTTATGAACTTTTTTGTGAGCCAATGACAAGAAATTGAAATACATGCTTTTTTTCAAAAAGTATACTCATGAGGTGGGTGTTTGAGCAAAATAGAAAGTAAATTTTTTTTTTTTTTTAATTTACGTTATAACGCAGGTGAAGGATACGGGAAAAAATTTTGAGTTCTGCCCCTTGTCCTAAAATGGAATCTGATAAAACTAGCTCCGATATCCGATGCAGCAGCTGTATCAAGATCCTCTAGTTCCGATTCTTGTTCAGGCGAGTGTAAAACTGAATTATGAGAATTTTAGTCTGAAATGATCAGTGATAACATTTACCCCAGAGTCGTGATTACATGCTCATTTTGGTGGGGTAAATGTAATCACTGGTAGAAAAAATGAAAAACAAAATGAAAATACATATTTGACGCCAGAATCAGATTCCTTATCAAAAATCACCTAAGAAAAATATCACAACTGTATTTTTATTTTCGGGGTAGTAACAGGGAATTGAAAATCGTGAACGACACTCACAAAACGAGTATAAATGCAGACGCAATAAAAAAATTTAAAAAAATCTGAATTTGGAACTGAACAAGGTTGATGAAAAGTGATAAGGGTATAAAAAGGGTGATATTTTCGAATTCTGAACAATGAAAGTTCGCAAACGTTATACCAAAAAATAAAGGTGGTCTGATTACACTTGCCCCATGATTACTTCACCCTAATAATGTGATGATAAAAATAACTTTGTTCGTCAGTCTCGAAATCCACAATAATTATATGCTCACCACATCAACCTCATTTCTATAAATTCTAAAAATATATAAATTCTAGTCCTACATGCATGATCCTATTCACATGAAAAAAATTTATTGCGCGTCAATTGAATGGCACCTATTCCAGTTTACGAAAAAAATCAAAAAAATGTTCGTTCGCAGCTTCAAGAGAAATATCCATTCATTTACGAGTGCCTGCGGACAGCGCCACCAGATGACTTATTGGCTAGAGTGAACAAAGATCGGCTAAGAAGCACTTATCAAGTCGACTTTTGCAGAATGAGTGAGTAATGTCGTTGATTGAAAAAAGTAATGCTCCTCGAAGTAGCTGGCGCTAGACTAGAAAATGACCAAGAGTAAAGTACCTTTGTTCAATCAAAGTGATATCGGAAAAAGTTAGGAAAGAAAGGTGTTCACAATTCAAAGTTTTGCCGAATACCAATCTTGAAAAAAAAAAAAAAGGCCAATTTGTGTAAAAAATGAGATGCGGCCATAACTCTTTATCCTAAACAACTTTCTTCACTAACTTTTTTTGATAACTCTTGAAAGAAGGTACTTTACCCTCCCAATTTTTATAAAATCAACCCAAAAAAATCAAAGTAGGACATTTTGTATAAAAATTAGTATTCGGCCATAACTTTTTATTCAAAATAACTTTCTTTTATAACTTTGTATCTCTTTTAACAAAGGTACTTTACTCTTCGCCATTTTTTTATAAAATCGCCCCAAGACCACCCTGTATATGATTCGACTCTTTCAGTTTCGGACCATGCATCCGATTCAAAAAAAATATAAGTTAGGATGATATCTCGGAAGATCGTTGCAGATTAGAACCTCATAAGAGGATGAAAAAAAAACCTTTTTTTTTCTCATATTATGTAGTTACCAGTCTCATTATTTAGGGGTTGTTAGTGGATACGCACGAGTCCTTATTGTGCTCCAACCCAGATTTCAATTCGGTATATTGACACTTCCGGTACGCAAAAATAAATAAGCCTATAACGTAGTGTGGGACTGATGCAAAATATCTTTAAAAAAATTGTTTTGGAATAAATTCAAGCTACTAAGTGTAACTGCCAGGTAAATATGGAAATGACAGACAATTCTAATCTACCCACGTTTTCCTTTTTTAGGGGAATACCCTTCTGGACCATATGATGAATTATTGAGAGCTGCAGGCGTATCCGGCTTGTCTCCTTGTCCGGAACCTGTCGCTCTTCCTGGGGACGTTTGCAAGGTCTTTACCAAATCCAAGATCACTAGTGTAGGTGGGAAATCCGGACAGCCATGTGGAGGAATTTATAAAGCGAAAGAGGCTGCCTACTGTGGTATGTATGACCTGCTTTTACCCTCTGTGCCCCTATTCTTGAAAGTGAATAGAGAAAATTCTCACTAGACTTAGACTTAGACTTCATGGAGAAACGTCAAATCTCTCTATAATCTCTACTCCCTGAAATTCAAGAATAGGGGCACTGAATTCTGATTATAGTATTTTTTCCGTGTTTTTGGTGATAGTAATAGAAAAACTGCATCCGTTTCAGTTAATCGATTGTATTTTTTTAGTTGGTAGTGGATGTAAAAGCCAAGGACCCTTATCCCCAACTACTGCAGGAGTTTCAGAATATACAGATGCCATATCTCGCCTTGGTCAGCTTATTATCAAGGAACGAATCCATGATCCTACCACGAGGAAGAAGAATTAATATTCTTATGTGTATTTGTCACTCACGATGATATTTTTAAAATAAATTAGGTTTTAGTATATTTCAAGAATTCGTCCTTAAAATCAAAAAAAAAAGATTTCAGCCAACTCATTGCGTGTTTGACTTTAATTCTCCTCCAAGTTTCAAAAGTTCTTAGAAAAGTGATATGCCACAATATACAGGGTGACCCAACGAAAAGGTCCCACCCTTATTAATTATGACTTTCCTGGTATATTTTGGGAAAAACGCTCGGACATATCAATTTTTATTTTTAGAGGAACGTCTTTTCGTGTATGCCTGTATAATACTGGGTGTTCCAAAAATAAGATATCGCATTACACTTGACATTTTTAAATGGAAACCCCCAATTTTTTTTCTATTTTTGGATTCTCCATGAAGTTTTTAGTAACTTTTGTATAATACAGTTTATACCTATCTTCAACAGTTTTAAAGTTATTTGAATTTTTCATATAATTTTTTTTTTAATTTTTATATTTATTATTTTCTTTATTCCTGGAAACTTGACGGGGGAGACGTACTTGGACATGTTGGAAAATACAATAAGCCACGAATAACCGAAATAATAGAAAATGAGGTTAATTATAATGGGGTTGTAATAAACTGAACACTATTTAATTCATTATGTACAGTATAATCTCACAAGCAGTCAGTATAATATTGTAAAAGACTCAGTATTACGGTTAAAAATGATAAGTAAAAATGGAATTTTTGAGCAGTAAAAGTACTATTTGGCCTGTATTTCTATGTTCACTATTGTGATTCTTATGGTCAGTAAAAATTAAGGAAATGTCAGTATGACTTAGCTGGTATAACTCTACAAATGTACAGTTAGAAATAATAAATGGCCAGTAATAGTTTTAACTAACTCAAACTAACCCAAACTTGATACACATAAAACCAATACACAACACGTCAATTATAATATATAATAATAATTGTAATGTTAACCCAGTGCTAACCAACAAGCCGCTGCATATTTTTCATCAATTTCTATTACCAGCACAAACTAACCCAAACTAAATCCGCCTCTCAAAATAACCCATCTGACTACTTCATCATGACATTAAGGCAGAGTGTTTTCTCTTTACCAAGTTGTGTTTCGTTCCGTTGTAAAATTTTTCTTATTCATACGAAATAAAATATATGACCAACCATTCATTATTTCACTGTCGCTTTATTGATTTTATGGACTGTCCATTATTTTTACCAGGCATTTACTAATTTATCTGATCGTTTTTTTATGATACTGACTCTTGATTATTTATATCTACCATATTATTATTTTTACTGACCACTTCTTTATGTTACTGACCCTTCATTATTTTTACTGACCATTTCTTTATATTACTAACCGTTAATTATTTCAACCGACCATTTATTATTATACTGACCATTTATTATTTTTACTGACCACTCCTTTATGTTACTGACCCTTCAATATTTCAACCGACCATTTATTATCATACTGACCAAGGGAAATAAAATAATGGCAAAGAGTACTGTCCATAAAATTGAAATACTGACCATTTAATTTGTTGCCATTATAATGCAACTTTCTTCATTTCCAAAAACTGTCGTACTGGAGCTACAAAGTGCGGTGGTGCACCATACCATCGCACTTTGTAGCTGCAGTATGACAGGTTTTGGATACTCATTTCCCAAATCAGTGGATCGGACGGCGTGGCCCCATTGACTGGCCACCAAGGTCTCCGGACTTGAGTCCTTTAGATTACTTTTCTTGGGGACATTCAAAAAGTAAGGTTTTTAGTACGAAGCCAGACTCCATCCAAGATCTTCGGGAGCGGATCACGGCGGAATGCAGACAAATAACTCCAGAAATTTATGAAAATGTTAGGAATCGATTTGAGCAAAATCTTCATTATTGCATGGAGGTAAACGGACACCACTTTCAACATTTATTACCACATTCACTTTTTGACACATTATAGCTAAGTAATTAATTTTTGTTTAAATTTTTTAAATAAACGGTTGAAGATAGGTATAAACTGTATTATACAAAAGTTACTAAAAACTTCATGGAGAATCCAAAAGTAGAAAAAAAAGAGGGTTTCCATTTAAAAATGTCAAGAGTAATGCGATATCTTATTTTTGGAACACCCTGTATTATACAGTCATACACAAAAAGACGTCCCACTAAAAATAAAAATTGACATGTCCGAGCGTTTTTCCCAAAATATACCAGGAAAGTCATAAATAAGGGTGGGACCTTTTCGTTGGGCCACCCTGTATTGTATTTTGTTCAGGCAAAGAAGACCAAAAAATTTGTGTATTTGGGGATTTTGTTATAGGTATAGGGTGAGGTGTCCTGAACAACATACTGAAAGTCCTGATCGATGAAGGGCGAGCTAAAGTGGAGGGGGGTCTTTGTAGGTCACTTTCACGTTTCACTTGAATAACTTGAAAACTAGACCACCCAGCGAAAAAAATACAAGAGTACTACATTATTCTATGCAAAATTTCCTAATACAAAAAAAACCTGTGTATTTTTTCGCTAGAAGAAAGAAATGAACTGGAGAAATGGATTAATCTAAAAAAATCAAATTTGCATATTATGAAAATATAAATCAAGTTTTAAATGCTTCCTCTGACGATTCCCGATGCACTGTTACTCAGTCATTGGCCCCACTCCTCAATGTGTCAGGTGGTCCACTAAGAGTCTTCGTACACCTCCATCCATCGAAGTCTAAGCTATACACTCAACCCTTCCAGTTTGGTACGCCACTGATTGAAATTTCGAAATTTTGATTTTGCTTTGAAAGTTCATGCGATTTATGAAATTTCATGATTTTTGTCTGAACGCGGGTTCAGAAATGATGAGGGACAAAAGTCTTTGGGATAAGCCGATCTAACGCAACTCACCCAAGACCGAAATGTCACCATTTCCGAGATACGGGGTGATCAAGTTTACAATAAACAATTGAATTTTGTCATTATTTTGGACACTTTGTCACATATTGCTTTGAAAATTGGCATACGGGGGTTTTGTGGTATGAGAAATTTGATTATGCATTCCGTTTTACTGTGGCCACTAGAGTGCGCCCTACACTTTACATTTTGTGGTTTAAAATGTCCATAACTATTTTCTCCGTCATTTTTTTGAACCTTTCATTGAATTAAAATATTCTCCAGACGATTTTAAGTAAATAAGGTACTTTTGTCAAAGTTCGCTCAAGTTAGCCGTTTTCGAGATATTTCCATTTAAAGAGTTCCATGCAACACCGGAAAATCAATCTTATCAATCTTAGCGACAATATGTACTGAACCTTTTTTAATGAGAACTTTCATTCAAGAAGTATTCTGAAATCTTACTTGTCAGATTCAGAACACTCAAGAACTCTCTATACTTTAGATCGAAGTGTGTCCTTTTTGAAGAAATGACGTTACCAAAATGGTTTCTGAAACACCTGAAACACCCAGAAAGTCTCTGCAGTAGGTGATATACAGTGAGGACACGTGTAGGTTGGAACAAATTCATTTAGAATTCAGGGGTTCGTTTTCTGGAAAAACGCGCTGACATATCGATTTTTAGTTTTGGCTGAGTTTTTTTATGGTGATTTTATTTATACAGGGTGGACCAAAAATAAGTTACGACCATCAACTTAATTTTTTCCAATGGAAACCCCCATTTTTTATTCCATTTTTGAATTCTTCGTGAAATTCTGAGTGATATGATCATGATAATTCTAGTATACAGGGTGGACCAAAAATAAGTTAGGACCATCAACTTCATTTTTTCACATGGAAACCCCCTTTTTTTATTTCATTTTCGAATTCTACATATATCAAATTCCAAGTAGGTTTCATGTACCATGTCCTTAGCCTAACCCACGGTTATCTTACACCGTGGCCTAACCCCAACAGTTATCGAGAAATTTACGATTGATCAAATCGACTGTGCTTCTGAACAATCGTATTTCCCAAAAACTGTTGAGGTTAGGCTAAGGACATGGTACATGAAACCCACTTAGAATTTGATGTAGAATTCGAAAATGAAATAAAAAGGGGGTTTCCATTTGAAAAAATAAAGTTGATGGTCCTAACTTATTTTTGGTCCACCCTGTATACTTGAATTATCATCATCATATCACTCAAAATTTCACGTAGAATTCAAAAATGGAATAAAAAATGGGGGTTTCCATTTGAAAAAATGAAGTTGATGGTCTTGACTTATTTTTGGTCCACCCTGTATAAATAAAATTACCATAAAAAAAACCGCAGTCAAAAATAAAAATCGATATTTCCAAGCGTTTTTCCAGAAAACAAACCCCTGAATTTTAAATGAATTTATTCCAACCTACGTGTCCTCACTGTATATATTATTTCCCAGGTCTTCTGTTCAAACTAGATCCACTAGATCCATTCTTATTTTGGACTTTCTGGTTTTCTCCTCTCTCAGACTTCAACAAGAAATAAATCATCGACACCACAACAGTCACTCAACCGCCTGTCCCATGGACAACGGGGAGTATAGTATAGTAATAATATGTATTTTTGCAATCATCCATGTGCTGCTGTGCTGAAATAACATATTTCTCAACATGTTCTCATCTTTATTATTTTCTTTAGACGTTAATCCATACGACGACAATCTAGTGATTGGAATGCAGCGACCATCAATTTTGAGTATTGAAGATGATCCTATTAAAAATAGACTACATCAAATGAATAGCCTTACCAAGGATATGACGAGTGCTGATGTTCCCTTAGGACGGCTAAACGGCCTTATTTGTAGTATGTATTTTCATCATATATACCTACTTTAGTTATCTTTATCAATATTCAATCAATCAATCAATTTATTTCAGAAACATTTTGTTACACTTTTCATACAAAATAATATCGACACATTGAAATGAATTAAGCCTAGAAGAAACAACAATTCGTTTCTTGTTTAAGCTGGTTCGTTGATATATGCAGGGTGTCCTGAAATAGCGTACGAAAAATTTTAGGGGTGATTCTTCATATCTAATAAATCATGAAATTTTGTTCATCTCATGAACCTGTATCCGAAAACACATAACACAAAACAAGATTTTTTTACAAATCGGGTTTTTATGCATTGAAATTGCCCCGCCCTGCTTCAGCCGATTCTGATAAAATTTGACAGTGTTGTTCACAATAATAACGAGCTACTCTTGGATTGTCAATTTACTGACCCGCTGCTCCATTTGCTGCAGGTTGTCAATAGGCATGAAATAAGACCGATTCAAATAACCCCGAAAAAAAAATCTACGGGTTTAGATCCAGTGCATGAGGTGAGCGGGTTCACCATGCATCTGTCTCCATAGGTTGCATTCAGATGCGCACGAATTTGCCAAGCAGGATGGGCTGGAATATCATCATGCATAAAAAATAGTTTGACTCTTATCGGACTATGAGAAAACAGTCAAATATTCTGGCCTATTGAAAGCCGAGGCAGAACAAACGGTCCAATACGTCCTTCTCCCGAATATACCTGCCCAAACATTAACGAAAAACAAATCTTGAAATTGACTTTCAAAAATCACGTGATTATTTTTGGAAGCCCATAAAAGGTTTTTGTGAAAATCAAAAAAAAAACATTCCTCAAAAAAGTCCCAAAAACTACAACTTTTACAGCTTCATATAAAGAATTTACTAAAAATGTAGTAAACTATAGTTACTAAAAATGTAGTAAATACTTTATATGAACCTGTAAAAGTTGTAGTTTTTGGGACTTTTTTGCGGAATGTTTTTTTTTTTTTATTTTCACCAAAACCTTTTATGGGCTACCAAAAATAATCATGTGATTTTTTTAATTTGACACACATCCTGTTTCACAACACCTTTCCACTAATTCCAGCACATTAGTACCTATGAGTCAAGTGCATGGGCAATTGGATGTTATAGTAGGTATTGAATCGCATATAAAAATGGGTTGTGAGTTACCATACGTGTTAAAGTTTGGCCTTCACTGGAAATGGGTAAGAAAAAAGATAGGATGAAGGCCCAGAGACCAGGCATCCTCGGATTTTCTCGGAAACTACTGATTTTTTGGAAAAATGTTAGGAGACTCAATTTAAAGAAGAGAAAATTTCCTATCGATTGGTGTATGCAATGTTTATAATCACTCAATAAATAACCGAAAAATACGGTAATAAAATTAGGGTAAAAATAAAAAATGTGACAAGATTCAGCCGCACCGCAGTGCGCAGTATCCCGAACTCAATGTCCAAACTACTAGTACAGGGTGATACACTATATATTGACCCCCTCTCTAACTCATTTTTAACAAGGTGTACAAAAAAATATTTGATACAAAAGTGGTTTGGTTTATACTAATTCTTTTAAATTGAGCAATATCATTTATACAGGGTGTCCCAGTAGCTGTCCACAGCACCCAGCTTCGAAATTTTGAATGGGACACCCTGTTTTTTATTTCGTTTTCGAATTCTATATTGAATTCTTAGTCAAATCTGTAAAATGTAGATCTATATTATCTTTTGCCGTTTTCGAGATAAAGGCTGTTAAATTTTGTGAAAAATACAAAATTCACTATATTTTCACTCCCCTCTAACACATTTTATACAAGGTGTACAACAAAAAATTGTATTTAAAAGTTGATTGGCTTATACTAAATCTTTTGATTCTAGCATTATCGTTTATACGGGGTATCCCGAAAGCCGACCACATCATCCAACCTCAAATTTTACATGGGACATCCTGTAATTTATTTCATTTTCAGATTCTACGTTAAATTCTAAGTTAAATCTGTAAAAGATAAGATGTATCTTTTTCTTCGGTCGTTTTTGAGATAAAAACTGTTGAATTTCACCTTATTTTTAGTGCTACAATTCATTATTAAGTGTGAGCATTTTAAAAATGGAAAGTAGCTTTTTTTGAACTAAACAAGAATCCTTTTTTATCTTTTAGGAGGCAGACTAAAGCTTATTTATTATGGTTATCAAGAAACAAATCCTGAATTTCGGATTTTTCACAAATTTGAACAGACTTTATCTAGAAAGTGGGAAAAGATATGATAGATTTATTTTGTATAGATTTGTCTAAGAATTTAACGTATAATCTGGAAATAAAATACAGGGTGTCTTATTTAAAATTTTAAAGTTGGGTTTTGCCTCTGGTACACCCTGTAGAAATAATATGGCCCGATTTAAACAATTCAGTATAAACCAAATAACATTTGCATTACACTTTTTTTCTACACCTTGTGTAAAATGAGTTAGAGGGGGGTCAAAATATTGGATTTTCCACAATATTTAACAGCTTTTATCTCGAAAGCGATAAGAGATATGAAAAATAACCTCATACACAGATGAGTTGAAATTTAACGTTTAATCTAAAAATGAAATAAAATACAGGGTGTTCCATTTGAAATTTCAAAGTTGGGTGCTGCGGACAGCTTTTGGGACACCCTGTATAAATGATACTGCTTAATTAAAAAAAAATTGTATAAACCAAACAACTTTTGTCCACAACTTTTTTCTGTAAACCTTGTATAGAAAGAGTTAGAGGGGGGTCAATATATAGTGAATCACCCTGTACTTGTGTGAGAAAATAAAATGTCCGTACTTACTTGCTTATTTGTATATATCAGTAGAATCACGAAATGGAAATATTGACGATTTTTTTGCTCACGAAGTAAAAAAATTTCCGCCTTCCTTTGGAAATGGTGTGGATAAAATGTTTCATTCGAAAAAATCAGAAATTTTATCCTGCAGACTGAGCATAGCAGAAAACTCAGATATAGCTAAAACCTCAGATCATAATTATATACTATACAGTGCGGCTCTAAAAGGTCGCCCCCTCCCTTTTTTTTAATCTGTGCACCAAAAATTTTGAAACTTGGCATACTTCAATTGCTGTCGAAATACTACTTTTTGATGTTACTGACGTACTTTTAGTTTTCAAGATGGCGGCTGGGCGCCATTTTGAAACATTTTTTTAAATGAAAAGGGGGGTCGTGTGACACCTCATTTTGAAGATTCTGATGAGTACTACCCTAGAATATTGAGTCGATATCTTCAAGTACTACAAAATGGCGGTACATTTAATTACTACATTGATACATACACTTTTTGAAAAAAAAAGTTCAATTAAAAAGATGCTTTTTTGACATTTTTGTCATTTATTCCTAACTCAAACTTTATGTCAAGAATATTTCCAGCATCTTTTGAATTTAATCTGACGATTTTTTTAAAAAGTGTATGTATCAATGTAGTAATTGAATGTACCGCCATTTTGTAGTACTTGAAGATATCGACTCAATATTCAAGGGTTATAAAGTACTCATCATCTTCAAAATGAGGTGTCACACGACCCCCCTTTCCATTTAAAAAAATGTTCCAAAATGGGGCCCAGTTGCCATCTTGAATACTAAAAGTACGTCAGTAACATCAAAAAGTAGTATTTCGACAGCAATTGGAGTATGCCAAGTTTCAAAATTTTTGGTGCACACATTAAAAAAAAAGGGGGGGACCTTTTAGAGCCGCACTGTATATATATGATCTAATGCTGAAACAGCAGAGATCGGCAACCCTCAATACTTTGATGCCGTGGTAATCGATGGTGGTGCTTTGATACATCTCTTGAATCCCACCGACATCATCTCTTTCGACTATATAAACAGATGTTTCTTGACATACATAGCATCCGAATTTAAAAATACGTCTCAGTTGCACATAACTTGAGATAGTTACTGGTTCAAAAACAGTTCTCGTGAAAAGCGTTTATTCCGATATAATTGTTATCTTAATATACCTACCATTTCGAATATTTGTAACAGCTTAGTCCCGACTGTTCAATATATTATCTACAGGGTGGCGCATTAGTGTGTGGAAGTCCATTTTCTCCCTTGTCAAAAGATATAGGAAAAAAATTTCAAGGCAAAACTTATAGGGTTCCAGCAGGGTAACAATTTAAAAATATTACTGTGTATACAGAGTGTTCTAGGAAACCGTGGCATCAAAAAATACACTTTTTTTAATAGCGACCCCATTTTTTGATTACAGATTTGGATTCAGCGTAAGATTCTACGTATGGTGCAGTGGTTTCATTTGCCAGAACGTGCAGTGTTGTCAGGCTATCGAAGATTCACTAAAATTTAGGGAAAAAACATTATGTTGGTAAATTAGCTACATAAACAAAAGATTTGAAATCGAATCTTGCAAATATGCGTATTTTTCAATGTAAGAGTCAAAGTGATTGATTTTTGAAAAAAGAATCGCTATTAGTCAGTTATACAGGGTTTTTCACTTAAAACTCCCCACGTCAATATCTCGGAAACGAATAGGAATATTTGATTTCTGTAAAAAGTAGTCAATGTATGGGGTCGAGTACTTATTTTTCACAGTTAAAAAAATTCGACGCGTACCAAGAGTAAAGCGTCGCGACGCATCGAAAATATTAATCGATTGCAGGAACTTTGAAATTACGCGCATGCAAAAGTACAAGTTATTCATAAACTTTTTTGTTATTCAGTCGAACTCATTTATTCGACTCAGTTTTGAGATATACAGTGTGTCCAAGATAAGAATGTCTATCATGGGAATCTTGAAAACCGTGAGAGATACAAGGTCGGTTAAATGGAGGCAAAGTTGCGTATTTTGATGCTTAACAAAATGCCGTTTTAAAAGTCATGAAATTCCGACTAAGTCCGAAATTATCCGAAAAAATCCGAAATTTTTCAAAATTGTTTTCATTTTTTTCTGACCACATTTGAAGAGATATTTTGAAATGAATGGAACTTCTTCATTGCCACTTTTTGCCCTTTACAAGATAGCGTTATTAAATTGAAGAACCGACGTTTCGTCTATGAGCAGCCATCATCAACTTTGTTTTTTTAAATACGGTCCTGGATTTTTTATGACGGATTTTGAGGGCCTCTTATGTTCCTAAGCCAACAATGTATCGCAATTATTCAAAAAAATTATGTTGATGGATTTTTCCATGAGAACTCATGTGTTAGAGAGAGACAAAAAATACATTTTTAATAGGATCAAAAACGCTCACTTCTTTTTTGATGAGTGCGATACATCGTCGGTTGAGGAACATGAGAGGCTCTTAAAATCCGTAATAAAAAATCCGGGGCCGTATTTAAAAAAACAAAGTTGATGATGGCTGCTCATAGAGGAAACGTCGGTTCTTCAATTTAATAACGCTTTCTTGTAAAGGGCAAAAAGTGGCAATGAAGAAGTTCCATTCATTTCAAAATATCTCTTCAAATGTGGTCAGAAAAAAATGAAAACAATTTTGAAAAATTTCGGTTTTTTTCGGATAATTTCGGACTTAGTCGGAATTTCTTGGCATTCAAAACGGCATTTTGTTAAGCATCAAAATACGCAACTCTGCCTCCATTTAACCGACCTTGTATCTCTCACGGTTTTCAAGATCCCCATGATAGACATTCTTATCTTGGACACACTGTATATCTCAAAACTGAGTAGAATAAATGAGTTCGACTGAATAACAAAAAAAATTATGAATAACTTGTACTTTTGCATGCGCGTAATTTCAAAGTTCCTGCAATCGATTAAAATTTTCGATGCGTCACGACGCTTTACTCTTGGTAGGCGTCGAATTTTTTTAACTGTGAAAAATAAGTACTCGACCCCATACATTGACTACTTTTTACAGAAATCAAATATTCCTATTCGTTTCCGAGATATTGACGTGGGGAGTTTTAAGTGAAAAACCCTGTATAGGGTGTTTTCTACAGCAGGCCAAACTCAATGTTTTCAAATGGAACACCCTGTGTGCTGTTATCTAGTTTTGTTAAGCACTCAAAACACTGCAATTTTGCCATTAGAGCACATGTCGTAAAATGTATCGTTGTCTTTCAATCTTTGATTATGTCAAAATAGTACCCCTTAATATATTTCCTTATATTCCTAAATGCTTATATTCCTAAATGCTTTAGTTTATATTCCTAAATGCTTCCCTAATCCAATCTCTCATATCGTCCTGAATTTTAGGAAAAACACGGTAAACTTGATCCCTATTGATGCAGCCTCACAAATAAAAATCGGTATCAGTAATATCGATATATCGAGGTGTCCAGGTGCCTGGACCACTCCTTCGGTTCCCCCTGTTAAAAAAAGAAGCTAATCAGTAATGTCATCACGTGTGTTGTACGGAGAATGAACCAGAAATCCCAATTGAAGGGTACTATTTTGACATAATCAAAGATTCCATTTTACGACATGCGTTCTGATGGCAAAGTTGCAGTGGCAGTGGCAAAGTTGAGTGCTAGACAAAACTAGATAACAGCACAAAGGGTGTTTCTTCGTCTCTAAATTCGCTAAGTTGGGCCTGCTGTAGAAAACACCCTATATAAACTATAACGATTCTTTTTTCTTTGACTTTAACTCTTACATTGAAAAATACGCATATTTGCAAGATTCAATTTCAAATCTTTTGTTTTGTAGCTTATTTACCAACATAATGTTTTTTCCCTAAATTTTAGTAAATCCTCGATAGCCTGACAACACTGCACGTTCTGGCAAATAAAACCACTGTACCATACGTAGAATCTTACGCTGAATCCAAATCTCTAATGAAAAGTTGGGGTTGCTATTTAAAAAAAGTGTATTTTTTGATGACACGGTTTCCTAGAACACCTGTATACACAGCTATATTTTTTAAATTGTGCGCCTGTTGGAACCCTGTAAGTTTTGTCTTGAAATTTTTTTCCTATCTCTTTTGACAAGGGAGAAAATGGACTTCCACACACTAATGCGCCACCCTGTACATTAAGGAACGGAAAAAAATAAAAGAAAATTAAATATCGGAAACCTTAACACCTTTGGGGTCGAAACTCAGCCGCTCTCTGCCCCTATTCACCACCCTAACAGGATGTGATTCTTCATCGTCGATAAGAGGAAGATCAAAAAAGGCAGCATTAATTCCTTGCCAGAAGAGAAGGATCATTAATATTCACGATGGGTCAGATTTTGACGAAACCATTTACAAATATTCAAATAAACTCTCCCTTCTTCAATGAACTAGAAATCTTTTTTGTTAAAATTTACGGTGGGGATACAAAAAGTTTGAACCAGCTTGGGCAGGAGATATTTTGCCACCTGAACCATAACCCAGAGATCATATCTCCCACGCAGTATGCACTACAGCTACACTGCAAAAGGTCTGGGTATCAAGCAAGCATATGGGTTTCTGCGAAAAATCCTCTGATTCATGCTCCAAACCCTTTTGATTTTGGTTGGGTGAAATCTCCCGAGAACAACCTCAGCCCAAAGTGGATATCAATCCCACAAGTAAGTAAAGCCTGCGAGTGCGAAGAGCTAATCATAATGAACTGTGAGAATGGTTGTCTCAAAGCATGCAGTTGTGAAAAAAGAAATCTTCCCTGTACTCTGTTATTCAAATGCGTTTTTTTCAAATCCTGATTTCATTATCATATCTATACATATCCTTGGTATACTTTTGTTTATTCTGTGCTATTTTTTATTTATTTTTTTTTAATTTTAAGTTTGCCTTTTTTATATTTCTCATTTCAAGATTTTGGTAATAGAGTATAGGTATAATATGTATTATTGAATGTTTCACCCGTTCAAAATTGAATACAGGTTAGGAAACCAATATTTTGTAATTTATTTTTTGTTAAAAATAAACATGTATAAAACAATCGATAGGATATTTCATTTTCTCTAAATCAGGGTCCTTGTTCTGAAAAAATAATAGTTTCTGACAAAATTGAGAAACACTGGAAAATGTACCTTTGGAGGTGGTTTTGGGAAGTTTTTCAAAGATATCTCTGGTTTTCATCTTATCTTTATTTCTAATCCCCCAATAAGGACTTTAATAAGGAGGGGCAAAATTAGTTTTAGAAATATTCGAAATTACTTAAAATTATGTCTTTTCTTCAAAATAAAAAGATCATTGGAAGTTTAATTTCTATTTTCATTTAATATGAGTGGTTTTAATTTGGCTTGTCACATTTTTTATTTTTACCCTAATTTTATAACCGAATTTTTCGATTATTTATTGAGTGTTTATTAACATTGTATAAAATCAGTAGTTTCCGGGAAAACAGCAAAAACATAAAAACATGTTCCTTTAAGGGTGGTTTTGGGGTAGTTTTTCAGGGAGGATCTCTAGGCCTTCATCCTATCTTTTTTTCTAACCCTCTAATATACCCATTTCCAGTGGAGGCCAATCTTTAACATGCACGGTAACTCACACCATGAGATTCATACCTACTACATAACATTCAATTGCAGACATCGTGGCATCTACCGGACAGAACTCACTAATGCCGCTCACGTAGGAAAATGCATTAGTATTTTTTGGACAACCTACAAGGAAACTCCACTTTTCAATGCATGTAAAGCAGACGGAAAGTCCCTAATTTTGGCAGCCGGGCCCAAATGTTCGGGCGCAAAAGAAGGTCGCTTAGCAACGGTTGTTAGGATCCCAGCGCCTCTGGATCTAATAATCACGTGACAGTCTAGCATACTAAAAAGAACTAATCACGTGAATGAATCCGCACCACAAAAGAATACGGGAACGCACCTTGTTCCCATTTGACAATAATTGACAGTTATCACTTTTTATAATTCTTTTCTTAATGATCCCAAACTGGTTGTACAAAAAGCACTGTTGATTTTGCCTCATTAGCCTCGCTTCGTTCGATGATACTTATACCCTCGTCAAAATCATCTACTTTCCGCCCTAGATACAACATGTACTATTGTTTGCATTATTTTAAATACGGACATTGATTTTTTATCATCATTTTAAAAATATTTTTATTCTTGTAGTAAGTAGGTACATCATTAAAAACGTGATTCAAAAAGGTGTTTGAAAAGGATAATAAATGAAAGTCTGTTGACAAAAATTGATGATAACTTCCCGAATTATGCTGGGTTTATACAACATTTACATAGTCATAATCATAATCATAGTCATAATCACAAAAGTTGAAAGCAGGTTTTCTCATGTACCCGTTTATACAACATGTCGCAGTCGTAATCATAATCATAAGCATAACTACTGACCTTGAGAGTTGGTAATTTTCATCTTTTATTTTTTTTTTTTTTTTTTTCATGGGATCCGGCCCAAGGGTGGAGAATCTGAAACCAGACACCCTATGATCCGAGACCATAGGGTAGTGTGGGGTTCGCCCACTAAACTCCACCCACGCATTAGAACGTCAGGGATAATCCCTTTAGTGTTCCAATCTTCTTACAGTTTATTGACTCTTTGGTACCGGGTTACCTTCCGAAGGCATCTCTATCATGGGTAGGAGCGCCAAAAACCGGTCCTACCCATGTGTCGCATCTAATTCATCTTTTAAGACTGAAGTGGGATTTATAAACTCGCCGTTCGCCGTTACCGCTAGCGCTGACGTTTGACGTTCGAGATAAACATATGGACGCGCCTGCATACATTTATATTATGCCGTTTGCCGTTGGCGTACCGCTAGAGATCGTTCATCTCCATATTTTGCCGTCCACCGTTAGTAACTAAAGCCATAGGAAAATGGCTCAATAGGTTTTTGTTCCCATAATTCTTATTTTTAGATCATGAAATTACTATTTGCACCAAAATATACTCGAGTCAGTCACCAAATCTCACTAAACTAAAACAAATTAACTTCAAAGTAAGTGAACAAAACATTTGAAAATCTTCGACGACAATCGACGGTATAAAAGTTTATAAATGCATTGGGCGACGGCAACGTTAGCGTCACCGGCGAACGTCAACCGTAACGGTGGACGGCAAGTTTATAAATCAACCTTAAAATTATGACGAGAATGGAACTGCGCAGGCGTAATAATGTTTGTAATTTGTAATTTGTTTATCGATTTGTGGAGTGGAACGTGAGTGGGAACCTGGAACTTGTGGAAAGTGAATATGGTGTTGTTGACAAGCGTTTGTCTGTGTATTTCAATTTTCACTATTTTTGAGTTGATTTTGTGGCGAATTTGGAATCATTGTAGTGACTCTTGTAACATTGAATCTTATTTATGTATTGTGGTTGTGGATTGTGGAATCATGGGGAGTTTCGCTGAAGGAGAAGGATTCTTCATTGAAGCAGTGGAAAAATTTCCAGTAATCAGGGCAAAACTTAAAAATAAATAGGCCAAGCCTATTATTTTCACTTTTTCCTTGCGAACGATTTTCATATTTATCAAAACTCGGTGATTTCAGACAATTTTACACCAAAACCGCAGAATTTGCGCCAAAACTATGAAGGTTAGAAAAACAAATCAATGTCAACATACCACTGATGTATTGCCAGTTTTGAAAGACAAATGACAGTAGTGAAAATGACTTCAATTTTTATGCTTTGACTCTGATGTTGTATAAACCACCTTCTTAAGCCTAATACTCAGCACGCGAATATTCGCGGATTTTTGACAGATAATTTTTATGCCGCACATTCGCGTCTTTTCTCCATACTCACCGACGCGAAATTCGCGTTTGCGAAAGTGCGGCAATCGCAAAATAGTTGAAATGGTTTTAACTTTTTAGCGATTTTCTGTCGTTACACTGTCATCAGTGACATTTCTATTTCCCGCCGGAAGCAAAGTTTATAATTTGTTTTTTGTGACTGTGAATTCTTTGGTGATACTCAAGTTTTCTTCACTGTTGGCAATTATATTGGAATTTGAAGAACTTGATGGTAGTACAGAAGTAATTTAAAGAACATTCTAAATGTTCCAATAAATAGTATATATTTGGGTCATTTATGGATTTATTGTGATATATGCCGAAAAAGGTAAGCTTGCGATATATCATTCAATTTTTCTTCGTTAGGCAGTCTCAAAACATCATCTTTCTGGTTATTCCAAATTGCTTCGCAAGATTCATTGATTATTCGAGATACTGTTGTGGCTCCAACTCGAAAAAAATATGAAATAGATATCATGTTGCATGTTGTCACCTGATGCTAAATATCTTAGCGTTAACGACAGTCTTTCAGCTAGGGAGATAGTTTCTCTTAAAATATTTGTTCACATCAGTTAAGCGCATCTCGTTGATCAAATTATTAAAACCTTCTTGAGCCTTCCTTTGCAAAAAAATGTCCCGTACCCACATTCTTTTTCTCAATCTCTTGGTTGGTCTTGTACGGTTTTTATTAAATATATGCAAAACAATAAATGATAATATCTTCGTAAAGAATAATAACAGTTGTGATGAAGGTCATCCATGATTCTTATTATTTATATTATTTAATCTTATTTTCATAAATTTGCTGAGAATCAACAAATAAATAATAATACAAATTCGAGGTTATGTGATTAATTCGCTACAGATGTCTTTGACAGACGACACTGAATCGCAAAAAAGTTAAAATTTCCCGCGGCGAATATTTTTGAATCTGACTTTGACACATTTTGTCAAAAATCCGCGAATATTCGCGTGCTGAGTATGAGGATTTAGTGTTATGATTATGATTATGATTAAGACTGTGCTTATGACTATGATTATGATTAAGACTATGTAAAATGTTGTATAAACCCAGCTTTAGAAACATCGTAAGCATGCACACTAAGTAGAGCTATCTTAAAAAATAATAATTTCTGGAATATTCAACGATCGAAATTAGTTTCAGATATTTTCATAATTTACCCTGAATTTCGAAAACCAATAAACATTTTGCTACGGGGTCAATCAATCTTGGATGAGAATAAAAACGGCAACCTTTTATTTCGGTTGTACACCTTATCTAGGACACCCTTATTATTTTATTTGGCATTAATCAATATTGACATTTTCTCACAATAAGGTTGATCGAAACAAAATCATCAGAACATGTCGACGAACGAATTTATTATAAAGTTCTGATCTGATCCCATAATTTTTTTCCATTTTCAGAGCGTGGAATCACGACCTACAACCTATTTACTGAGAATTGCAGTACTGGGGTGAATGTGACGGATGTTCCGAAATCAAAAATCATTGAAACATGGGGTAAAATGGTTTACAGAGAGCCTCTGAACATACATCATAGATTACATTGAGAGTAAATAAATATATTTTGGATTTCAATTTTGTATACTTACTAGCGGGCTCATCGGTTTCTAGCTTCGCTTAGCTTCAGCCGGAAAACGTTGCAATTCAATCTAAAAAAAATACAGCGGGCAGCTTTGGTTAACGTCTCGTGGAAACATTCATCCCCTATTTCAAGTCTGTTCGTAGAACAATCACGAAATGGTTAGCGCTTAATCAATAGGTCAAAATAATCAGAACTAGTTTGCAAACTGCAAATAAATGCTGAATGCTAATTGGCCTTGACTGGTTTGTGATTGTTCTACGAACAGACCTATTATTTCTGATCAAAAGTCAAAATTTATGCTTCTTCAAAAATGACGAACTTTCTCACAATCTTTCAGCCCTTATTTCTCCCCCCTCAGGTGTGTCATTTGAAAAACGCTGGAACACGGGTTGATTGATTTCTAATCACGCTAAACGTGAATTAAGTGTTGATGTACAGGGTGTCCCATATAAGATCCTACTACTACGGAAGATATGCCATTAACGAAAAAAAGTTGGATATGAAGTCCTATTGTTTTCAAAGGAACTTCATTGATATATATTTGACATATACAGGGTGCTCAGTTTTTCCTGAGCTGGACCCAACTTTTCAAATGTAAATGGAACGCCCTGTATATTATTTCAGAAATGAATTCTTCATAAAAAATCAAGGTAACCTTCTATAGGATGTCCTTTACGTATATCTAATAGTTTGGGCTATAATGTCGATTTTTTTTTTTGCAAAAAACGCATTATTTCAAGTAGTGAAAAAAAATGGGTTCATAGTATTTCGTTACTCTGCCAATTTTTTCCTACACACAAAACTATAATATATCATTCCAGTTGGTTGGAATGGTTGTCAATTATACAGGGTGATGTCAGAAATTGAACCCAATGAGGACATATAAAATCACCAATAAGTCGGAAATATTGAATAGAACACCCTGTTTATCGTTACCGATTTTGATTGTTTATCAAAAATAAAGGTTAGCTTGCATGGAATAGTCTATATTGGCCGTTTAGATAATATTCGCTTTTTAATCTTTTTCATGCAAACATTTTTTTTTGTGGTAATTCAATGAGGAAAAATGAGTATGTATCAACACAAACTGAACAAATACATACCTACATAATATAACGGTGATTGAACGAAATCACCAACAGAGAATTGGAGTAAATATCCTACAGGTCCTCTATTCTGGGCGATACAAGCTGTATAGATGATTTCCCGTTTTCTTAGGGCATCTCTGACTGAGTGACTTCTGTTGAGAATTTGAATCTCTTACTCTTTTCATAAGAATATTGAAATTTTTTTGAAAATATGTATTTATAATATTTTATTTCAAACTGTACCGTAAAGTATCATTTACCTGACCCAAAACCAGTCCGGTAAATGATACTTTACATCATCAGAGACTTTAAAAAAAAATTACTTGACTACTCCAAAAATTACATTTTTTGCATCATCAAAGACTGTGAAATTGCATTGGTAACATGGTAACACGGTTTGGCTGGCGCCGTAAGACACGTGTAAGGTATGAAGGGGTTTATTGGTAGATTGACTCTGGGGGTCCAGATGTTTCTATGTCTTGATTTGTGGTATTTGTAAATTTTGTATTTTTTGGTCTTGGTTAGTGATTGGTTGTTGGAAATGTTAATTGTATTACGTAGTCGGTAAAGGGTGTTCAGTATAATGTGTTGCATGGGTTTGATATTAAATTCGTTGTGTAAGTCAATGTTGCGAATGAACCATGGTGTGTCGTCCATTCTCCTCATGATTTTATTCTGATATACTTGTAGTTTTTTGTGTAGTGGTTTTCCCAGGTAGATGGCTCCTAGCGCGTAGGTTATTTTAGGCCTAATCACCTGGTTGTAAAGTCTCATTTTGTTGTAGGTGCTGAGATTGCTGTGTCTATTAATCAGTGGGAATAGTGTCGCTGCCGATTGGTTTGCCTCTTTCAGTTTGGAATTTATGTGGTCGTTCCATAAGAGTTTTTTATCCAGGGTGACTCCTAGGTATCTAATGTTATCCCTCCAGGGAATAATCTCATCATTGAGTCTAATATTTGGTGTTTTGGTATTGTTTCTCGCTATCATGATAGCTTGAGTCTTCTTTAGGTTTATTTTGATTTTACATTCGGTATAGTATTCAACCAAGGTGTTGAGGTAGTTCTGTAATCGCTTTTGTGCGATGATGCTGTTTTTAGCACTAGTTTGTATTAAAGTATCGTCCTTTTTTGGGGATTAGTATCACCAGAGAGTCCTTCCAGGAATCTGGGAAATGTTCCTTGGCAATGCATGCGTTGAATATGTCCACCATTTGTTCCACGATGTTAATTGTGAAGTTTTTTATGACTTTGTTGGTGATATTGTCTGTGCCTGGGGATTTTCCTGTTCTTAGATCGCCAATGATTTCCTGGACCTCCTCTGTTGTGGTTGGGGAGATTTCTTCGGTTTGATCATCTTTTTGTAGCAATTGTTTTGCGTCGGGGTGGTTGATGGGTTGGTTGTTTACGTGCTGTGTGAATGCTCTGGAGCCCAGGTCTTCGTTGGTTGAGAATTGCTCGTAAAGGGAATTGGAGAAGACCTCCGCTTTTTCGGATTCCACGTAGATGAGTCTGTTGTTCGCGTCGCTGATAGGTGGGTATTTTCTTGTAGTTCGGTTTTTGGAAAATCTTCTATATAATTTCCAGTATTTGGTGTCGTTCTCGTCCAGTTTTTCCAACATATCCTGGAATTTTTCATTCCTGAATTCCAGAATCATTTGTCTTATTCGGTTTGTCCGCCTGTTTGCTTGTTTCAAGCAGTCTTGTGATGAATGTTTTTTCGCACGTCTTCTCAACCTGTTTCGTTCCTTGATGATTGTGCGAATGTGATCGGGTAGGCCGTAGGAGTAGTTGTAGTCAGTATTTATGGTGATGGTGGAATTTTCTATTGCGTTTTGGATTTGTTTGGTGAGGGTAGAAACTGCCAAGTTGACTTCGTCTTCGGTGTTTAGAGAAGGGTTTAATTGTATTTTTTCTAGCAAGGATTTCAGTTTGGGGAAGTTCACTATTTTTTTGGTCAATTGTCTGGTGGTGATCTCAATTTCGTCTAGTTTTACAATTATTGGGACGTGGTCTGATGACAAGTCGTTGACGCTGGTGATGTGAGCGTTCAGCTGCAAGCCAGAGGTCAGCCCGATGTCTAGAATGTCAGCTTTAAGCGCGTTCCTGGAGTAGTGGGTGGGGTTTTTGGGGGCCAGTATTCCTATTTGATTGTGGGTGCAGTATTTAAATAATTTTGTGCCTCTGGAATTGCCCTTGTTGCATCCCCACGTTTTGTGTTTAGCGTTGAAGTCGCCTAAAGCAATAGTGGGTGCGTTGTTTTGAAGTAGCTGGTCCAGGTCTTCCGTTGCTAGTTTTGAGCCAGGGGAGTAGTAGATTGATGCAATATTCAGATCAAGGTTGTTTAGGTTGAGGATAATTCTGGTGTGTTCAATTTTGTAGTTATCAGTCAGGTTTGGTAGAAGGCTGTGGGGGAGGCCTTTTCTGATTAAAATAGCAGTACCACCACCTTTGCCTTGGGTTCTGTCGTTTCTGTAGATAGCAAAGTCGAGGATGTTGAAATTTACATGTGGCTTCAGGAAGGTTTCCTGGAGCAGAATGATGTCAGGTCTGTGTTTTAGAATAAAGTTTGTGAGTTCAATTTCCTTGGGTTTGATTCCGTTGCAGTTCCAAGATAGTAATTTTAGTTGCGATGTTGGGTTATTAGTCATAATATCCATGTACAGAGGCTTCGTAGTATTTAAATTTGTCCATCAGTTCACTGCATTTTCTTTCGAATTTGTCATCAATTTGTGTGTATTTTTTGTTGAGTTCCGTCACTGACAATTGCATAAGATTCATGGATCTTTCAATAGTTTTGAAGCTGTCCACTAGTCTCATCAAGATGATATCTGTTGAATTTCTGGGGTCTGATTCGCTTGTTTTGGATGGATATGTCGCATTGGTGAATATTCTGGAGGCGTAGGTGTTCATCATCTGGGGGGGCGTGTCTTGGGTGGGCGGTGTAGTAGCATCTGGTGCGTTTAGGCTTCTGTTATTATTGTGCATCTCAACTGAGTTTAGTTTGGATTGTTTTAATTTTTCGTCATTAAGTTTCTTTTTGTAGTTGGGATTTTCTGGGCACTGAGTCCAATTGGCTGTATGCAGTCCCCCGCAGTTGCAGCACTGTGGGTCCGTCGATTTTTCCTTTTTGCAGTCTTTGTAAAAATGATTTTCCGGGCATTTGACACATCTTGATTGTGATTTACATGTTGACAGTGTATGTCCAAATCCCTGGCAGTTATGACACTGCGGGATTCGGCCAGGGGTTGTGCGTTGGGTTTCGACAGTGATCTTCATGTATAATAAAAAATTTTCATGTAGTAAGGCTTCTCCTTGGTCTTTTTCAATTAGCACTTTAACGAAACCCGTTGATTTGGCTCGTTGAGGTTCACTTTTTAGCCAGTAGATTTCCGCTGGGAAGTAATTTTTCTCTGCCAGCGCCGCTTTGATATCTTCGACGTCGATATTGTCATTAAGTCCCTTGATTATTAAATTCATCTTGCGCTGGTCCGGTAGGAGGCGAGTGTGGTATTGAAGTTTTTTAGCAAAGGAGTGTCTCGTGATGGCTCTATGGTGGTCAGCTGAATCTGGGGATATTTCAATGCCGGAGCCGAAGCGGTAATTTTTTACTGCTACCGCTTTGATGTTGATGTTGGCTTTTGCCATATCTTGGTAGATTCTCGGCCAATCCGCTAGATTAGATGTTAAGACAATTGGTGGTATTTTGAATTCGGTTGTTTGTTTTTCGATATTGGGTTTGGGTAAGTTGTCATCGTTGGTTTCCATTGGTCCGTTTTCGTTTTCTTGGTCATCATTCACTTCATTTGCATGAGGTTTATCGGGGATTATTTGTATGGTTTTAAAGTTGTTTTCAGGGAGAGGTGGAAAATCGTCTTTTCTCTTCCTCTTTGGTAGTGGTTCAGTTTCAGTTCTTTTAGCGCACTGGTAGCTTTCAATGTCCTTTTGTAGTTTCTCAATATGAGCACTTTGCTGTATAATTTGGGCACCCTGTTGTTCAATCAGTGATTCGCGGTCTATGATAATTTGGTTGATTCCCAGCAGCTCTTGTTGGCACCTGGCTTTGGTCTTCTAGTTGGTTTTGGTAGGCAGCTTTAATTTCTTCAATTTGTTTTGTGAGGAATGAATTGGGTTCTTTTTCCATGAGTTGAGTAGATGATGGTGGTATTGGAGTGTTGGTGTTGTTTTGCGAAGATATTTCCGTTTTATCACTATTCATGGTATTAGACACACACGGTTCACTCGATAAGTCCTTGTTATGTTTGTCAGTTTTGGTTTTTATTATGCTATCAGTTTTATCAGATAAAGAAAAATTTTTATGTGTGGCAAAGGGGTTAAAATTATCAGGATGTGGATTATTATTGGATTTCAGATAAGGAGATTTGGAGGAAAAACTAGCAAACTCACCGGAATTACTTCTACTTCTTGGGCTGCGTAGCTTCTCCCCAAATGATTCGTCTGAAGAGCTGTATTCGGATGAGTTGGAGTTGGTCTTTTCAGTTTTCGGTCTATTTGTTGAAGAGCGTTGGTTGGCTTGCTTCTTTTTCTTGGTTTTACCCATGGCACAGTGCACGAGTCACTCGCGGAGTTTAAATAAAAGTTTAGGTAGATTTGCTTTTTTGGTTTCTCTCTCGATGTTGACAGAACGACAGTCAGATTGAGAATTTGTTCTGTGTTGTGTTCATATTTGTTCACTTAACACTTCACTTTGGGATCTCTTTATTCATAAGTTATTGCAATACAAGATACAATATGACTCAAGGTTTATCTATCTACATTATGTAGAACTATTTACAAGTTTATATTTAATTTAACTGAATGTGATGAACTTAACCTAACTTAAAACTACTTAACCTATTGAACAAAATGTTTTGGTTTACTTAACAAAGATTTCCTGATATTTTATTCTTCTTGCGCATCTTCAGTCGTCATTCTATATTCTCTCTCCTGGGAGTATATATCTCCTCTCCTTACCCCCTAACAAAGGTAGTGGAAGTTGGTGCGTATTTTTTATCAGTTGACAGTGGTGATTTGTAGCGCTTTCAAAGTATTTATTGTTCAGTTTGTTGATATGTTCTGTCAATGATTCAATTTCCATGTCTCTCCTGATATCAACATTTCTTATAAACCAGGGGGCCCCAGTAATTATCCTCAGGCATTTACTTTGGAAGGATTCGAGTTTTTGCATTTGATTTTCCGTGATTGTGGACCATGTAGGTGAGCCATAGGTCAAGATTGGTCTAATCATCATTTTATATATGCTTAGTTTTAATCTTAGGTCCAATTTGCTTCTGCTGTTGATTATTGGGTACAGCTTTCTTAGTTGTCCCATTGCTTTTCCTCTAGAGTTTGTCACATTATGATGCCACTTCATCTTTTTGTCAAATATGAGTCCTAGGTAGATTACTTTATTTTGCCATTCTACAGGTGTTCCCTCGACTTTGACGGGTTTCGGAAGTTTTTTCCTCCTGGGATCCATTATGATTGCTTGTGTTTTTTGTGGGTTTATTTTGATCCTCCATTGATTCATCCATTCTGTGATTTCGTCTGTGTGTTTCTGTAACTTTTTCGTGATTGCTTCTACTTTTGCTGAGGTGGCCATAATTGCAGTGTCATCTGCAAATAAAGCAAGTTGTGTTTCATCATTCTTCGGTATATCAGCCGTATATATATTGAATAAGGTTGGTGAGAGTGCAGAACCTTGTGGGACACCTGTTGAGATTGTTCCCGTTCTGGATCTTATTCCCTCGTATTTAATTCGGAATGTCCTGTTTGTTAAAAATGAATCTGTTATTTTGGTCAGGTGTTCTGGGATTGATGCCATCTTCATTTTAACGATGAGTGCTTTGTGCCATACTTTATCGAAGGCTTTAGAAATATCAAAAAGTATGGCCCCGTTCACTTAACATAAACGGTTGGTAAGGTATATCAGATAGTACAAACATAAGTTGTTACATGGTCTGGCTGGCGCCATCTCATGGTACGACTGTGAGGTGGACTGCCACCCTAAGTGTGTGGTTTGAGAAGAAAGCACTTTAAACCGATCAAAAATACTTATTACAGTACCTATGAAACAAAACAATGTACGATACACAGCCGTTAAATGTCATTTAACTACTCGTCTAGATATTCTAGACTCGGCTCCTTTGTCGCCTCGTCCATAAACATCTTGACTCGTAATTTTAAAAGTCATTTGCCGCCTTAGTAACGTAAATAACTATTTCCTCATTGAATTAGCACAAAAGGTATTTTTTGCATAAAAAGGATCAAATAGCGCATATTTTCTGAACGACAAGAGATAGGTATAGATTGTTTCATACAAACTAACCTTTATTTTAAGTGAAAAATCAAAATCCGTGATGATATATAGGGTGTTCTATTTAACATGTTCGACTTATTGGTGATTTCATAATATGTCCTCGTTGTGTTCAACTTTTGACATCAACCTGTATAATTGGCAGTCATTCTAACCAACTGGATTGATAAACAGTGTCTCTAAGATAAGGTCATGTCTATCATGGGGATCTTGGAAACCGTAAGAGATAAGAAGATGGTAAGATCAGAGAAAAATTGCGCATTTTCAATCCCAACAATATGCCGTTTAGAAAGTTTTGAAACTCCGAATTCCGAGTAGTTTCGGAGATATGCCTGAAAAAACGAAATTTACGATTTCGTTTTAATTTTTTTCTGACGTTATTTAGAGAGATATGGAAAAACGAAAGACTTTTTCTCATGGCCACTTTTCAAGCTCTACAAATCAGAATTGAGAGATTTTCCGTACGACGTTTCGATTTGGAGAAACCATCATCAACTTTATTTTTTTATATGACGCATGAAAAAAGTATACCCTGCATATAGCATATTTTACCACGAATACAAAGATGTATAACATAATATGATTCTGCAATATTTAAATTGGAAAAAATGTGTTTTTATTAAATTCCGAATGTTTTGGTGCAGTAGGCGGTGAAATGATGGCGCCGAGAGAAAAAATAATCTTATTGTCATATTATTGACACATACTTAGTATTTTTGAACTTGGTTTTTGCGTCTTGTTGTCATTTCTTGTGTGTATCAAAATTCGGAATTTAATAATAACCCATTTTTTCCAATTTAAATATTGCAGAATCATATTGTGTTATACATCGTTGTATTCGTGGTAAAATATGCTATTTTAATACAGGGTAAACTTTTTTTACGCGCCATATGAAAAATTTAAGTTGATGATGGTTTCTCCGAAACGAAACGTCGCACGGAAAATCTCTCAACGACGTTTTGTAGAGCTTGAAAAGTGGCCTCTAAATAACGTCAGAAAAAAATAAAAACGAGATCGGCAAATTTCGTTTTCTTAGGCATATCCCCGAAACTACTTTGAATTTTAAAACTTTCTAAACGGCATATTGTTCGGCTTGAAAATGCGCAACTTTTTCTCTGATTTAACCATCTTCGTATCTTTTACAGTTTCCAAGATCCCCATGATAGACATCCTTATCTTGGACACACTGTATAATAGTTTGGTGTATGGAAAAAAATTGGCAAGTCACGAAATACTATGCACCCATATTTTTTTCACATTTTAAATCAATGCGCTAAAATCGCCATTATAGCCCAAACTATTGGAGAAACGTATAGAACATCTCATAGAAAGTTACCTTCATTTTTTATGGAGAATTCATTTCTGAGATAATATACAGGGTGTTCTATTCAATTTTGAAAAGTTGAGTCCAGCATAGGGTAAACTGAGCACCTTGTAATTTTGTATATGTCAAATATATATAATAATAAAGCTCCTTTAAAAACAATAAGACTTTATATTTAACTCTTGTCCGTAAATCGCAAATCTTCCGAGATAAGGTAGTAGAGGATCATATTTATATGGGACACTTTGTACAGTGAAGAGCATTGCAATTCCCACACAATATTTTACCTACTGGCGTGCGTGACAGTGTACTTCACAGCACTCATTTGAGTGTGGTAAGTAGCAATTTACAGCACTATTGCGGTAAAGTTACTTTAGGTAAAGTAGAGTAAATAATTGTTTTGCTACCCATTTCTTTTGTACAAATTATTGTCGTAGTCCAAGATCGAAACTTCATCAAATCGAAATTTTGACCGGTGAAAAAAGAGATGCTCAAGGAGCGATATTTTAAGCCACTTGGTTATGTACCAGACAGTGGGCGATATGATAAAAAAGAGTATTTGCTTTCACTTCAAGTAAATGTTCCACTGTGCAGTTTTCACTTCGTCAAACATTTACTCCAAATAATGCTTGAGGAAAGACTCAAGTAAATACTAGGAGTATTTACTTCAAACTTTGCTCTATTTACCTCGATACATAGAAGTTAATACTATAGTGAGTACGTATTTTCTCCAGTATTTCCTTCACTTGGAAATATTTGCTTCACATCATTAGCTTTATGGAGCTTTATGGGATTATGGTTGAATGGGTCATCTGAGGATCTACCACCTGATCTAGCACTTCCGTCAACAGCATTGTCTCTCTCAGTCAGGTTTACTGACAAGTAAACTAATTTGAGGTTAAACCCGTTCTAGTATATACTGCTAGTTTATACTTCCAACCTAAATAAATACTTCCCATCGGAGAATTCACTTCATGTAATGTTTTACTCCGCAATATACTGGGAAGTAGAAGCGAGAGTAAATGCTTTCACTTGAAATACGAGCAAATACGTTTTTTCATCATACTGCCCAGTCTGTCTAATTTTGCATACTTTGGACGCCCGTTAGTGATGAACGACGGATCCGGTTTTTATCCCTTATTTCACCCCATCAAGGGAAGTATTTGTTCAACTATTTCTCATCAAAAGCCTGAAAACAAAGTTTCAAGCCTCAGACTGACGAGCTTCTTTAGAGTGAAATTTAAAAAAATGCTGGAACACGTGTTAACCTATTTCCAATAAAAGCCTGAAAACAAAATTTCATGCTTTTTTCTTCAAAAATTACAAACTTTCTTTCCCTCACTCCCTTAAGGCGGAATTAAAAAAAAACGCATAACACGTGTTAGTTTATCTCTTATCAAAAGCCTGAAAGCAAAGCTTAATGATTCTGTCTTAAAAAATGACGAAAACTTTCCACCCGTATTTCACCCCCTTGAGGATGGAAATTAGCAAAAAAAGCTAAAACTGGAGTTCAGTTACAGATTAACAGACTTTTACTCCCTATTTCACCGCCTTGGGGGTGGAATTTTCAAAAATATCTTTTCCTATAGAGCGTTTTAGCCCCACATTCCTTCCGCAAAATTTTCATGTTTCCAACTTCAATAGTTTACGCTCGGTACGTCAGTCAATTAGGACATGTTATTTTATAGGTAGGTATAGATGAGACCATTACTGTCCAATTCACGGACGTTCAATTAAGACCTACCCTCATTAGCCTGCCCGTGCTGACATGTTTACAGATTGAAAATTTGTCGAAATTTTATGATTGGAACGTCTCTTGTCTAAGGCCTTTTATTGGCTACCCATCCAGCGTTTTTTTCTGTGGGAATGTCTCGCTGGAAAAAAACTCCAGTTGGTGGGAAATGAATTGATAAATCCGCATTCGATCTTTCCTGTCAGGATATACCGACGCGCCCTTTAATATTGCCATGAGAATTCAAACGGATGAGAGAAACACCGAATAAATCAACTCATACTCATGAACGAGGCGCAAGGTCATGCTGATTCAGAACTTCACGAACATAAGTACAGGCACACAACGCTAGTCAAGGTGTTCGGAGAGCAGTGTCAAGTCCTTTCTCCATCCACAGCCCCACGAGAAATGCCAGTCGCAAGACAACCAGTCCTCTCGTGTTCACGCTACACCTTTGCCCTGTATTTGGGATAACAATAGATACTTTTATGTGGTTCCCCTAGGTTTCCATCCGTCTGACTGCTACGCCCTTAGAGCACGATAGGTGAGCGCCCAGTCGAAGACTCAATCAGACGCCCATCGTGACAATATTTCAAAGGTAAGAATGTCAGGGGAATGAATGTCACTAATGAACCAGGTCTATCGGGTCCTTCTTCCAATTTACATTTTAACGTGATCGCTGCTTATGATTTTGGAACCATTCTTGATGCCTCTTCTTCCTGTGGCCGGATTTTTGAAAACCGGGGAGTAGAAAAGCCGAGAGAAGCCTACTAGTTATAGCCTACTTTCTCTCGGCTGTTCTACTCCCCGGATTTCAAAAATCCGGCCCCTGTCCGGTTTCCTCAAAACTCAACCAGTTTTTTTCGAATTCAACTTCAATACCACGAGGTAGAATTTTAGGCCGGGATTACTTTTTCGAAATGCTCTTAAGTGAACCGCGAGCTAGTGTTTTGAACTGTTCGAAGGAAAGGGGAACGTCTTTAGTCCAGTTTTCTAGCTATTTTATGGGTTTTCCTGAGATCTGGTTTGTTTCTGAAGGGTGATCCATCGTGTCGAAACTGGCTGGCTTCTAGTAAGAATTATTCTCATAAGAAGTAGTTTAGTTTTCCAGGGCTTGTTCTGTTTCCTGAGGGGTGGCCCATCTTGATGGAAAGAAATGGGTTCTCTGGGGAATTTTTACTGTTCAGTGCTCAGGGGAGTTTGTTTTATTGCTTAACGTGAGTACCAGATCCACTTTCCCTTAAAACTTCCAGTTTCAATCACTAACAAAAATAAGACGCTCAAAAATAATAAACGGTACTGATAATTTACTCACTCACCGGAATACAACAACTGACTATTTTCTCCCCACCCTCAAGTTTGTCACTTGGTTCCCGTTCTCATAATTTATTCATGCCAGCAGAGCCGTAATTGCCAGATTTCAAAGCAAGCATTCCTGAGTATGCCTTCTAAATAACAATTCCTGACCAATCATAGTGGTTCGCTGTGATTTCGTCATTTCCGGAACCTTTGACAGTGCTCTTGGACCACATTGGCGATTTTCTGCTCATTCTGGTTCTGTCACGGAGGTGGTTCTCCGCCATCTCTTGGAAGCTGAGATAGTTCATGGAAGAATCGAGCATCATCTGCTCTTATACTCAAAGTGGTGATTTGAAATATCATTCTTTATGTCGATCAGTTTTGTGACAGTGGTAGCCAAAGATTTTTTTGATTCATCTGCATCACAGTGAGATTTCTCACAAATCCGTGGTTTCTCCAGGATCATTTTTTTGTGTTTGGAATTTTCGATGTTCTGGCTTTAAACTAAGGTAAGCAGCTAAGAATGTTCAACTAATCTTTAGAAAGCTCACTATTTGACTTTATCTAACAGCCAAGTGAAGTCGACTTTCACGAATTAAATTTGACCCGAGTGATGGAATTATTATTGAACACTAACTCAAAAAATTAATATATCCAAATAATAATAACTACAATTTTGACTATCAATTAACTGCGATATTAAATTGTCGAAAATCGAATGATAAGTGAATAATTAGAATTAGATTTTGGTCGTCATGACATAAAAATGCTTACTAAGCTAACTAGAAATATTTATACAATAATAATCAATATAGTACTAATAATAAGTAGATTGCGAGGGTCGTGGCCATGGCCTGGTTGCATCACATAACTCCTCCCTCCGTAAGTTCGGAAAATAAGGGCTGCAGTGGCTGCTCGTTTTTCCGACTATCTTCTGAGGGTTCTTCGGAAGAGGCGCTTCCATAGTGGGATGAAGCAGGCTTGGTCCATTTCTTCCATCCAATATACAGCAGGATGCCGCATACAAGGGCTACAATGGATGAAAGCGGAGCGATCCAAAGGTTTGTCGAATTTTCGGGACTCTCCAAAGGGTGTAAATGGACTGTGGACAGTATTTTCTGGGCAGCTTTTAATTCCTCCAAGCTAATTTGTTCGAGGGAAAGCGTAGAATTGTCGCTTTTTGGAAGTCCTGGGATGTTCGAAAACTGTGGCAGTTCTAACGCATATTGGAACTGCGTTTTGGTTTCACCTTCGTACGTTTTGTTACCTATCTCAACAGGGCAGATAGACAGGGTAACAATACTAGGTCCAGTGATTTTGTAGAGTCCTTGTTGACATTGGTCTCGGGCGATTGTCTCGTTCACAGGAATGACCAGAATTTCGTTACCATTCAGGCGTTGAATGGTACTTTTTTTGTAGTTTACATTAGTAAACGGACACCTGTTGGATGACGTTGTTAGCAGCTCGAAGAGGCAATGTTCGTCTTTTGATAGGGTGGTTTGTTTACAGATGAACAGGTCTTCTAGTTGCGGACATTCTTCCTCCGTGGTCCAATAATCATCTTTTGTGAGTAGGATATAGGAATTGGATAGGAGAATAGTTTTGTTTGTGATAGGTATTGGGTAGAGTTTATAAAGGACATAGTGGTTGGGAAAAACAATCGGTGTGTGTATTGAGAATAAAATTGAGTTGTTTTTTATAATAACTTGAACTGATAAAAAACTATAAAAATTAATTAATTCTTTGAACTCAGGTACTCGGTTTGGACCGTATATTCTTTTTATATTCTCTATTAAAGCTAAAAGTTGGTTAGGATTGAGTATGGAGTTGTGCATTTTGTTTACATGAGCAAATGAGATTGCGTTTTCGATGTTGTTTACTACAGAATTTAGAGTATTTAATTGCAACATTATATTGTCCAAAATTAAAGACATATATAAAGCGTTCGATAGATCTAGCTGTTTCTGTTTTATTAAATCAATTTTTCCTAATATAAGTACTTGGTTAGCATTTATTTTTTCTAGATTTTTACTGTATTCCTGGGTGACGGTGGATAGAATTGATTGTTCCTGATAGAAATTTTGATTTAAAGTTTCCTGATTTTTTGTTAGTTTATCGAAGTAATTATTAAAGCGAATTTCATCGTCTGAATCTAGAGTGCCAAAGAGCCATTTGTCGACTTTGCCTACTACGTTAAGTAGTCCTCTTTTTGATCGATTAGGTTTGTGAAAAATTTTAGTATTTCTTAAAATTGTCTGCAAGTATTCGTATGTTTGATTAAATTTATAAGAAGTGAGAATTGAAAAGCTTTCATTTTGTTTAGTACTGAAAATTGTTTTGTTCACGTGAATTAACATACCTCTTATGTTGAATAACGGAGTTTCAATTTCTGTAAGTTTTATATGAAAATTTGATGTGTGTTGAGTCGTAGAAATATATGTTTTTCCTATAGCCATTGGCAATATAGGATTTTTAATGCTTTTTACTTCTAAGCTCGTAGCGATGGGTAGAAGGAGCAGGAGCGGGATGATTTTCCTCATCTGAAACAAGGGTACGTTGTGGTTTTAATAGGTTTTTGTGAGTTTGTCTATTTTGGGTAACTATAACATTAGTTTTTTCTACTATGGGTTTGTTCACTTTTTTATATTTATCTGATTCTTTAACCTTTGATTTTTGTGGGAAAGTTTTTGCATAGAGTGGCTTGTTAGAATCGATATTTACTACATTTCGGTCTTTGTTTATTTTATCTAAAGCAGATTGTCGTTGTGAAGTTAGTTTTTTGTAAAGTTCTTGACTGATTATTTTTATATTTTCTGCATGTTCTTGCATATATTGAGCGACGTTTTGATCGTTCGAAAGCTCCAGGGGATTCTTGTAGTCTAATTTTCCTCTGACAATTTGAAATGGGGTATATTTGGATGCACTGTGTGTAGAGTTATTATAGGAAAGAATAGCATAGTTCATTAAGGTCGCTATGTTTTCTTTTGGCTTTTGGTGCTTAAGAGTGAGAATAATTTCATGCAAGGTGGAATGAAGGCGTTCGATAGGGCTATTCGAGTTGGGGTTATAGGGAATGCAATAATGAATTTCGATTTTATGCAAGGAACAAAGGTTTTGAATAATTTCGTTTTTAAACGATGTGCCATTATCTGTGGTAATTTTTCGTGGGAGTCCATAATGGTTAAAATAAGTAATATGTTTGTTCGCTACTTCGATTCCTGTGGGTGTTAAAAGTGGATATGCTTGTCCTAATTTAGAAAAGCTATCGATCACAGTTAGAAAAGAATTATTATGGGTTTTATATATATCTATATAGATGTGGTCAAAAGGTTCGTGACCAATTGGGGTGTCTTTCGTATTTTGTTTTTTGGCAAATGTCGCATAGATTTACATATGTCTTGACATCATTTTCTAAATTTGGCCAGTAAAAGTTTTTTTTCAAGGATATGATATTTTCTTGAATGCCTCGGTGGGACGTTTTGGTTTCGTGATAGTATTTGATCTTTGATTGTTGTTCTTCTACATCAGTTATGTCTTCTAGCAAGGTGTTAGATATGTAAAGGTTAAATGAATTATTTTTGGAAAATGCGGATTATGAGCGTTTCAAGAGATTTATTAAGAAAGTGTAAGCAGAACGTAGTTTTTGGTGTAAAATTCTCTTTAATGATTTTACACAGATCTTCTTCAGATGGATCATTTTTCAAAAATATAATAGATCTTTGCTTATCAAAAATAAATTCCTTCTGAACTTTAATTTTATTGTCATTGGAATATCTAAATATTATTTGATTTTTATAAATATTTAGTGCCTTTTGAACGTATGGTGCGCCAATAATAGGATTTTCGGAACTTGAGTGTTTAGTTTCTAGGTCGGTAGAGGGTTGTGCTTGTAATCTTATATCGGAAATTATGTTAATTTTTTCATTGTTTGGTTTTTCCGAAAGTGTTTCAAGCATTTCGTCAAGTTCGTCAGGCTGTTGGAGTATTTCTTCCGGGTCAAAATTATTAAAGATTGACATTTGGTCATCTTCGATTGGATTGATTTGTATGCGGGACAAGCAATCGGCATTAGAATTTTGTTTCCCTTTTTTGTACACGATCTCATAGTCATATTCTTGAAGCTTCAATCGCCAACGGATCAGTTTGGAATTAGGCTCTTTAACAGAAAATAGCCATTGTAAAGGCTTAAGATCGGTGACGATTTTAAATCGAGTTCCATAGAGATAAGGACGGAAATATTTTGTTGCCCAAACTATAGCTAGAAGTTCTTTTTCGATGGTGCTATAATTTGTTTCGGCGGGATTTAATGTGCGTGACGCATATGCGATAGGCAAATCGTTGCCTATAGGGCCTTGGGACAGAATTCCACTTATAGCGACGTTTGACGCGTCCGTGGTAAGGATGAAGGGTTTTGTGAAATCCGGATGTTGAAGGACGGGGTCGTTCATTAAAATGTTTTTGCAGGTTTCGAAACATTGCAAAAATTGAGGAGTGTGTTCAACTTTTTTATTTTTCTTAAGGCAATTTGTTAATGGCTTTGTTAGATGTGAAAAATATTTTATGAATTTCCGGTAGTAGCCAATTAAACCCAAGAAAGATTTGATGTCACGAGATGACTTTGGCAATGGAAATTTTTGGATGGCCTGAATTTTTTTTGGATTGGGTTTTACGCCTTCGGGTGTAATAATGTGACCTAAAAATTCTACAGTTTTGCAAAGAAACTCACATTTATCGAGCTGGATTTTAAGATTGTGCTCTTTGAGCTTTTGAAAGACGGTTTTTAAATTTGAAATATGTTCTTGCAGGGAAGCAGAGAAAACGATTATATCGTCCATAAATACTAAACAAGTTTTACCAATAAGATCTTTAAGGACGTTGTCCATGAGCCTTTGAAAGGTTGCAGGGGCGTTTTTGAGACCAAAGGGCATCCTAAGGAACTCATAGTGCCCATTTTCGACACTGAAAGCCGTTTTTTCAATCAAAGTTTTATGCATGGCTATTTGATGAAAGCCAGAGGCCAAATCCAGTGTGGTAAAGTAGTTGCTGCGGCCAAGTTTATCGAGAACATCGGCAATGTTGGGGATGACGTAACGACTTGTTACGGTTTTATCGTTGACCTTGCGATAGTCAATAACGATCCTCCATTTTTGTTTCATGGAAGCGTCCGCCTTTTTAGGGACTATCCAGACGGGACTAGACCAAGGGCTTGACGAAGGACGAATAATGCCATTTTCCAACATTTCCGAGATTTGTTTTTGTACTTCTTTTTTATGTACAAAGGGATATCTATAAGTTTTGGTATAGACTGGGACATCATCTGTAGTTTTAATTTCATGTTGAACAGCATTTGTACAAGACAGTTTTTCGTTTGGCCTATGTAAAACTTCGGGAAATTGATGTATGACTTTTTTTAGAGAGGATTTTTCTTCGCTATTCAAGTGATCTGTACGGATGAGTGAAAAGTCGTCGTTAAAATCGGGGCTGTCATATTTGTGAAAGTTGGACGTTATTTGTTCGATATTGAATATTTCGAAATTTTGTGAATCAAAAACTTGTGCTACTTGTCTGAGTGAGTCGGGATAGAATTCTAAAACGATGCTTTCGTTGCCTAGGTTTCGAAATTCCAAAGAGACAGTTCCGTTCCGAACTTTAAGAAGGGAACTGGGGATCTCGATATTTTGAGCAATGCATACATGAGGATGATATAATTCGGTTTCTTCGGGTATGTCAGTGTAAACGTTTTTTATTATTACAGATGAGGGTGGTATTTCTATTTTTTGCAAGTCGAAATCATCTCTGTAATAGATTGGAATTTCAATCAAGTCATTTTTTAAAAGTCTGTTTCTTATATCTATATTGAGACCTAATTTACGTAAATCTCTAATACCTATTATTCCATCAAAATAGTCATGGAAGCTATACAAAATAAACTCAAGTTCGTTATTTACATTAAATTCTTTTAACAAGGGAATTTTTGCCTTATTTTGGGTATTTGTGTTGCCGGTGCAAGTTACTAGAGTATGCTTACAGGGAAAAATTAAGTGTGAAAAATGTTCCTCTGCTAGAGATGTTCTGATTAAGGAAGTGTGGCTACCTGTATCGATAAGAAGTTTGGCTGGAGGATTTTGAAGTTGGATATAAGGAAGAGAATTTACTTGAAAACTATTAAAATTTAGGACGGATGTTCGTTTAGAGGGCTTTGAAGAAAATTCTCCTCTTGCTGGGTTTTGGGGGTTTGGATATATTCTGTTTCGTCATAATATTCGGGAGATTCGAAACAGCTTTGATATTCTTGTTCGTCAGGACAATGGTCAAATTCTTGTTCAGATTGAGTTGGATCGTCTTCCAGATAAGTTATGTCGGTGTGTGGAGTGCGGTTTTGGAAAAACAAGTTTTCGTTTTGGGGAAATTGTCTTTGCGTATTACGGCTTTGGATTGACCGCATGTGAACATCTGTATTTCTACTCATTAATGATGGAATTCTACTGCTTATAGACATTGGGGTTGGAGCACTTAATTTAGGAGAATTTCCTTTGGAAAATACATTTTTCGGCTTCCCAAAAACTTGTTCGTTGGTGGGGAAATGTTGACGTATTGGTCGAGTTTGAATATCTACAGGTTGGCTTGGGAATTGCTGTTTAGGTATTGCGCCTAAATGATTTGAAAATTGGGGTTGAATATAGCTACGATTGATTATATTATTATTTGGCACTGGAAGGGGGTTAACAAAAGATTGTTGGATTGGTGGATGCATATAATTGAAATTTTGGTGATTATATACTTGAGGTGGTATTCTATTTTGTTGATTATTATACAGTTGTCGTGGGATAAAACTACGAGCATTTATTTGTTGTTCAATTAGAGAGTGGTTAAGGACAAATGATGCTGCGTCATCAATGTTTTTTGGATCATGTAGCATTAATATTGTTCGAAGTTCACTAGGAGAGTTAGACATTAAAACAGTAACGGCTGTTAATTCTGTTTGTTCCATTAGAGCATCTTTTGTGCTTTGATTCAAGGAACCATCTGCAGTAATTTTTAAGGAAATTCGTGATTTTAATACTTTTAATCGCTCTATAAAGTCTAAAACAGGCTCTTTTCTAGATCTAGTCAAAAAATTTAGCTGTTGAGCAAGCACGTGTCTGTTTATTCTATCACCAAATCTTTGTCTTAAAGCATCTTTTATCTTGGGCCAGGTCGTTAGATCCGGTCTGCAGAGTAAAAAGTCGCCTGCCTGTTCAGTTAGTTTAGAACAAATTGATGCGAAAAGAAATTCTTTTAAAGATTCGTCTACCGCCCCTATATAATATCTATTATAAAACTTATCTATGCTAGAAATAAAAAATTCTAAATGATCGCTATTCCCCGTGAAAGTTTTTAAGGTATGAGCAATCTCTTTTGCGGCTGTAAGGGTTGCCATATTAGCTGTATTTATATTTAGGTCTAAATTTAAAGAAGCGTTATTCAGAGAGATACTTGAGAGGTTTTCTGCAAGAATATCTATTTCACTATGTGACATTAAAATTTAACTAATGTAACGAATTAATGTCTTGCACTTTAGTAAATTTGAAATATACACACAACAATTATTGTAAAAAGGGATGGGAGTGGAAAGGAAAACTCACTTACGATTTGGTCTTCGCAACTGTGGTCTTCTTGCCTTGGTTTGTTTCTGTCTCAGCCAACAGTTGAAACTGACGATTTCTCTGGAATTCAGCAACTTTCCTCTTGGGACTTCTTGCAAAACCAGGAATCTCTGAGACACCTACACGTACGACTGCGCCAGTGATGGAATTATTATTGAACACTAACTCAAAAAATTAATATATTCAAATAATAATAACTACAATTTTGACTATCAATTAACTGCGATATTAAATTGTCGAAAATCAAATGATAAGTGAATAATTAGAATTAGATTTTGGTCGTCATGACATAAAAATGCTTACTAAGCTAACTAGAAATATTTATACAATAATAATCAATATAGTACTAATAATAAGTAGATTGCGAGGGTCGTGGCCATGGCCTGGTTGCATCACATAACTCCCGTAAGTTGCACCCTAACCACCATCGTGTATTTCACACACCCTGCACCCTGACAAAACAAGCATCCCTGTTGGTTCCTGAGAACAAGGAAAGGACACCCACATTCCCCATCAACCCTATGCGACGACACTGAACGCCGCTGGATCATAAATAGGCCATGCGCAGTTCTTTCCCTTATTAATTTATTCGTGAAAAATTGGCGAATCTAATCGTTTGGTAATTTTTTAACAATAATCTTATATTCAATATATTATAAAAATAAGATCGTGTTGGTTATCATGCCGTATCACTTGATAACGGCTCTACCAAATCTCATAATTTTTGCTTCGTTGGATTTGTCATTATCACAAAAAGGATAATAGCTATTGAAATCTAGGAAAACTGAAAACTGTTGAAACTCAAAAAAAACGAAAGTATTCAAAATAACCTGTCAATTGAACAACACTATGACAACACTATCCAATTTTTGGATGCACCGCAGCGTTTAAGCCTGAGTCGGTCGCTTAACTTTGATCGCCCCATTTTCTAGGCTTAATCGAAGAATTTCAACGAATTCTAACCTAGTCTTTCATTTGTTTATGTTTTTCCTAAAGATTTTGAGGTTTTGCGACTAAAGACAAAACTATGAGAGTGGAATATCAACGGAGGATTATTCACATTTTTAAAAAATCATCGATTGAAATAGGATTCTTTTCCAATTCCAATAGGTATTCAATGGGTACCTACTATACAAAATAGATCTAAATATCAAGCAATATTTATTGCTCCACAATACACTCATAATAATGCGAATTGCTCATAAGAATATTGAATTGAATAGTAGGTGTACAAAAAAAAAACAGTTTACCTTTCATTACACTCTTATATCTACCGCATATTTTACCTATGATTTTTTATCGTTCAATCGATCGACTCAATTTGGATTGGTGTTGAAAGTAGGTAACTACCTATCTATATCCCAGAGGTATCTAATGGCTACTTATCTCAAAGTTTTGTCTAATTCTAATTCAATTGAAAATTTTAAGTTAATGGGTAAACCTGTAGGTGAACCCAGACTCATAAACAAATAGACTTGTCGATTTTCTTTTTTTATTCAGGCTTCAGATACTAATCATCTCTACAAAATAAAGTAAAATAAAAACCTCAAAACTGATGGTCTCATCACTTTTTATTTGTTTTCCCAAATGAGATTTTTTCATTCAATTTTCTTGTCTTCATCCAAGTCCCAATTTATAACAGATATCCCAATAGAGCGAAGGTTTGTGTTTTTATCAACTATATAAGAAATTATTCTAGTTACCTATATTTGTTTTTCCTCTTTCCTTGAGTAGTCAAACGATGCGTTTTCCAAAGTTTGTACATCGAGTTGTACATATTTGTAATAATTTCAAAGTAGATAATGAGTTTTTGAATTATAAAATATTGTCAATTTATCAATGGGCATTCTTCGAGGCATTCCTTACAAAATCATTTAATCAACCACTTGTTTCTACTAAAATATATTTTCTTATTGTGTTGTAAAAAGTGATGTTTTTATTTATCATCAGGTGAATGGAATTGTTATTCTTGCTGTATTAGACTAGGTACACAGTATATAATAACCACTCACTTTCATGAAATCTAAGCCTAAAAAAAGAGGAAAAGCAAATAATATACGAATGGTTCAAGAATAAAAGTTGATACCCATAGGTACACCAAATATTGAATTCACAAGAAAAACCCCTTGGCTAATGTTTGCTAAACGTCATATCAGGCTTGCGGAGGTTACTGATCCATATAGTTGCTCATTTTTCATTAAAACTTGCAAGCAAATAGCAAAACACAAAACAAATCACGCAACATAAATTTCAAAATTGTTATTTATATATTTTTCTAGGTTATTTTGTGACGTTGTCAAAAGTATCACAAGGGATTAACGATCCTTGCAGCGAATTCTTTGGTGCATACAAAACACCGCTTAATCCAACTTTGAAAATTAATCGAGATTGGCTCATCTCATGTACGGTGCATATAGCTGTAAAGGGCCCACAGACGATGCAATTTGTTGTACAATTGCATCGTACATCAGTGTCATGATGCATCACAACATGAAAACTATAGTTCAGTATGTTCAGTCAGTGTCTATTATCGTTCAACATGGCACCAATTAGTGTTCTCTGTGATAAAGAATAATTTGAAAAGGTAGTAAACACTCAGGGGGTCAATTCTTGACCATTCGCAAATAGACTCAAATAGTGTGACGTCATTACAAAGGTTGGTATCTCTGAAAGGCAGCGGCTGTTTCCAAACAAACTATTTCCAATGCGTTTTTCAATGGAGGTTTCGGGTTATCGTCGATAACTTGCTTATCCAGTACCTGGCCTGGGACTCCGTTCACTGTAGAATTCCATAGCGACACTTCGTTCTCTGCATAAAATAAATGGGAAAGCGACCGTCGCTAGGTTTCGACAGATACACGGAGTCCCAGGCCTGTTTATTCAAAAAAGTACACTGTTAACGCCGGTTGGTATTCTTTATGAATGGACAGTTTTCGTTGCTCAAAAAATGCAGCTCCGGTTAACGCTAGTTGAAAACTTTGACATTTGGATGTCATTTATGGTATATCGATACCGATAAATGCCAGTTGTTAACGGACGATAGTCATAACGGTTAACGTAGCGAAACGCATGCGCAGTAGAAGAAAATATCTTATTTTATTTGACATTTGATTGTCAATGTTTTGAGGTTTGATCTCATTGTTTTTGTTTATACTTTCGCTAGATTCAAGACCAAGACAATTTACGCAATGATTCCAAATCAAGAAACAGCAAGTTTTTTAAACAATCAGGCGAAACTGAGTTAGGTTTATCGACGAAGATGACCAGATCTTACTCTCTGAAATACTGGCAAATAATCCATATTATGGGGATGTATCTAAATAGAGTGTGGTTGTTTCCAATTTTTTGGAGGTCACTAAAAAAGCGAGGTGTCTGTGAGGGGACTTGAAGAACATATTACATGTATTAAGAAAGTTTGAGGAAAAGGAAAAGGTCAACGTTTTCTGATTATTGTCAGATGATGAAAATGTCTGATCTATATTGGATGGCGTTGTTGTTCAATACTTCTTATAACATGGCATCTTCAAAATCAGAATCCAATTTGTCACTGGAGTCCAATAATAATACCATATCATCAATAATTTGAAAAAATAGCACATAAACATAAGCAAAACAAGATTGCAATGGCGATGTCATTTGCCAATAAGTTTGGTTAGGGTTGAGGTTAAACGTAACGTTGAGCGAATTTGTTTCTTGATCTCACCGAAAACTATATTTTTATCTGTCAAATAGCGGCTATCGCTACGGCTTTCGTAACCGCTACCGGTGAAATTTTTAGGGGCAACGAAAACCGTCTATTATAAACTAAATAGTCACTTCCAACTATCTGGCTTTTCAAAAATAGTTGATTTGGATATTTTGAGGTTATGTCTTTCTATTGATAAAAATAATCTATAAACAATATAATAGTTTATTTAGATAAAACATGTCAATTTTATCCAGAATCTAGATTGGAATACGGTTAAAAGTGATCATTTTCAGGTTTATCATGGCATGTGTTTTGCTCCAGACTCCTAAATATTACAGTGAAAAAAAAATGCTCCTCCTTCAAATTCCGAACAAACCAAGTCTTAAACAATGAATGCATCACCACTTTTCTTCAAGGTTCTATTCTTATTTATTACTTTTAATGATATAGAAAGTAAATCATGTTAAACAAATGTATTCTGAATTTCTCCATGTTTATATAGGTAGACGAGATGATAAGATTCACTTTCTTTTTTTCAAAATATGGTGGCCACCATCAAAAACAATCAGTCTGAGACTCCACAACATTTCTGTAGAACAACATCAACTGTTCCAGCTTTTCCTCATCCTTAAAAGAGTTTATGATACTCATTTCTAACTTCATGATGTGTTTGAACCTCTTTATTCACGTAAAATCTATGAAATCAATAGAGAATGAAAATCACCCCGCTAAACAACCATTTCCAAAGTGCATGATCTCGATATTTATACCAAAAATCATAATTCTTTCCGCCTGTATGGTCATTGGGTGAATTGAGTAGCTTGATGACTCTACTGCCGGTCCTAAGCCCGGACAAAGGAGGAAGGTTCCAGGGTCAGGCTAGCACCCTACCCTGGGTAAAAGAAATCACAAGCTCACAGAAACAGACACTTGCCTCGGAACAGGACTGATCTAACCACAACGACCCACGCGAGAAAACGGACAAAGAATTGGAGAAAGGAGGATCTGCGACGTATTGCTACTTGGAATGTGAGATCATACAAAAACAAAGACCAAGAAATTTTAAAAGAACTAACAGATAACAAGATTGATATATGCGCCCTACAGGAAACAAAGATGAAGGGAAAAGGCCAGAAGAAGTACGGAGAATATATTGTGGTATACAGCGGAGTTGAGAAGCACGAAAGAGCAAGAGAGGGTGTTGCTATGGCAATCAGCACGAAATACCAAAATTGTATAAAGGAATGCAACTACATCAGCTCACGAATAATACTTGTAAAACTAAAGTCAGACGACCAAACAATAAATGTTCTATCAATATATGCACCAGAAGACAACAGACCGCAGCTCCTAAGAGAATCGTTTTTTGATCAACTCCAAACCACAATCGACTCACTACCTAGTGACCAACCCATGATAGTACTTGGCGACTTCAATGCAAGAATTGGAAACGGAACAGTCCCAGGAATTAAACAAAAGGTTCAACGAGAATGTGATGAATGATAACGGGGAACTTATGATAGATATATGTACTTACAATGAACTGCGTATCAATAATACGTTTTTCGACCTAAAACCACAGTACAAACTTACATTTGCAAATAACAGAGGCCACACTTCGACAATCGACTACATTGTGACTAATAGGCAATTTCACCCAACTCAAATACTCGAAATCAGAACGCTCAATTCGGAAAACATAGGAAGCGACCATAACCTTTTACTCGGAAGAATAAGATTGAAAATCCGAATACAAAAACAATCAAAACCGGTAATATCAACACAGAAATTCAATATTGAGCTGCTACGAACACTGGGAAATATTCTCCAATCGCCTGGAAAATGATTTCTACGGACTCCCAAAGCAGATATGGCGATTCATAAGATCGCAGAGAAAGGAGGTCAATGCACTGCTAGAACCAACCCATATAAAAAAGGAAGAGTGGATCAGATATTTAACCGATCTGTATAAAACGACAAACACGACAGGCGAGCCTACCACACCGGAGATAGCTATTAACGCAGATGCTACGATCAATACATCTGACGTAGAAAACGCACTACAGAAACTGAGAAACAGAAAAAGCGCCGGGCAAGACGGTATACAAAACGAATTGCTCAAATACGGTGGGCAAAGCCTAACAGAAGAATTAACAACTTTAATACAGAAAATTATATATCAACACAAAATTCCAGATGAATAGCGAACCAGCACCACTATCCTAATGTTCAAAAAGGGGGACAAAAATATACCATCAAATTATAGAGGAATAAACCTTTTAAGCACTACTCTTAAACTAACAACGAAAGTAATTACGAACAAAATCAACCATCTGACACCTTTGGCGGACGAACAACAGGGATTTAGATCGGGAATATCTTGCACAGACGCTGTGTTCGTATTAAGACAAATAATGGAGAAATCGATTGAATACAACAAGCCAGCGTATGTATGTTTTGACATTCTAACAAGAGCATTTGACCGTGTCCAACTGAAAGACGTCCTGCATATCCTTTACAACAGGCAAATTCCACACAATCTCATCAAAACCATAGAGAACATATACACAAACAATAAAATACGAGCACAAATAGAAGGAGACCTCACAGAACCAATACCAGCGGGTAGCGGTATTCGCCAGGGACTCTCTAAGTCCTACTCTTTTCAATTTAATAATGGAAGAAATTATTCGAAGTGTTCGGGGGCTAAAGGGATACAAAATGGGGGATCTTAGAAAATGATATTATGTAGTTTATTTGGAAGCACGCATTGTCATTAGTGTCACTTTTGACTTAAATTTAGTGTCACCAACATAGTTTTGACGCTATAAGGGCTTTCCAGGAACGGTCTGCGGCGCACCTGGTGCGCACCCGGAACGACATACACTCGATTCTGATCGTTCCTGTCGTTGGGGCGTGAGACACCAATCTTACCTTCCCCTTTCCCCTGGAGCAGCCCCATATATTGACAGTGGATAAATGCCAGATGTGACAAGTTTCAAAATATCCATTTGATTTGCCGTTTTTTTTTAAGTTTATGATAAATATTTAGTTTTTAGTTGACCAATGATGAAAATTACAAAAACAATTAACACCAAAAACGATATTGGATGGGTGAAAGTTCCACTTATAAAAATAATTGTCACTGTCAAGTTGACTTAAAGTCCCACTGACGCCCTGTTGCGTTCCATTGAACATGACGGCTTGAAGACCCGGTGCGGGTACAACTTGAGTTGTATCAGGGTCACTCACTTGTTCCTGTTCACTTGTTCCTGGAAAGCAACTTATTAGAAACGTATACGCAAAAAATGCGATCACCATGTTATTTCAAATGATGCTGATCGAACAATTGCGTATACGTTTTAATACGAAGGCTAAAAAATTGAGCCCCTGTTATTTATCAAGCGCTCCCAACGCAGCGGGGAAAGAGCTAGTCAATAATATAGTCAAATTTATTTTGACTTACGAACGTTTCAATCAGTTATTATTTGATTTTGCTAAAAACGTTACACATTAATAATTCATTTACTGAAGGGATAGGTTCTTGTGAACTATAGTCGACTATGGGGTAATATTTATACGTAACTGTGTTTTTTTTTGATAAATATCACCCAGCCAATACTTTTCTGTAGTTTGAAGTTTTTCGCTGTTAGACATTATTTACGTTAACAGTTCCAAATTGAAGTATTTGCTATAAATTGAAGAATTGGGATGAATTCAATCATTGTTGGAACTTAAAAAGTGCGTTATTCTTTTTTTTTTGGCTGTCTAGTTTGGCAAACATCCTGGTTCCGCAGTTTATTCCATTCTCTTAAACTTGACTCAACTTTTGAGAAATTAAATTCTTGGGATAATTTCGGCTAAACGCTGATAAGAATCTTCTGGAACCGATGGAGTTTTCTGCGTCTGTAATGTAGTGTCTCCGTGCAATTTTCAGAATCGGTGAAAAGCGAAAACTGTTTTTCCCGTCATTGACAAACGACTCGCATGCAGTGTTTTCGTAACCCGGTTTCTACTATGGCCCGTACCACACTTTACTTTATGTGGCCGGACTTTCTTCTTTTCGTTCGACTAATTTATCCGTTCCAAAACTTCGTATACCAACCGCGGCCTTTGAAACGTAATTTAAGTACTGCAACTTTTTCAAAATCAACCTGTAGCTCAAAAACTCAAAGGCCTATGACATTTTTGTTCATGGCATCTTTCGTTTCACAAAAGAGTGGCTCAGGTGGTTCTATCTTCGGTGATAACCGAGATAACCCGCAACTCAGTGGCGAATCCTCCATTAATGCAACGCATGCACTGCATGCCTAAAACTTCTAGCTAAAAATTTTGGATAATTCAGTTTCTTCTATTCTTTTTTATTCATATCATTAATATATCATGTCAAATAATCGGCATCAAGATATGAAAAAACTTATTTTCAAATTGCTGCATGCAAGAAAATATTTGCATTCAACACCATACACGATCCTTGTGGAAAAGTCATCCACCCGCGGCAGCGCCAAGTCGTTTCCGCCGCTTGTTTTGGCTGGAATGCATGCAGAAAATAATTTGCATGCGGATTGTTGCCTGTCGCTCAGTCGTGAACGGGAATTGGAGAACGCTTTTCGCTCTCCGGTGAAAGTTCGACGGTTATGTTCGTGTTGAGTTTGTGTTTCACAACAATACCAATAAATTAAGTTCATCATGCTGAACGAGACCGAAGTAGACATTATCTTTAAATCATCAGAACAATCGTTTTCTGCATTAAATTTTGGGAAAAAATAGCAAAATTTTCGCATCCCAAAGCAAATTTTCACGCAACGCCACTGTCCGCAACTACTGTACTGTTGGAAGATGCGATAATAAAACCAATAATAACAATTAAAGCAGAAGAGTTTCTTCAGTTTTCTAAGCTGGAGGATAAGGAAGTGAAATGAAAAATTCTTGATATTGAAAAATCAATCTTAAACTTTCTTGATGTATAATCATAGAATAAGTTTAGTAGATAATAATATGTTTATGTTTGGCCTTGATATTTTATTGTAGTTAACAAATTTTCCACGACCATACCAATCACGGTAGTATCAAGGTGAAAACTTCACAAGCAGTTTCTTTTTTTGGATTTTTCCAAAAGATCTTTTTTTCCAAACTTCGACACTATTACTTCCTGAGATGTACCGCGGCACATCCAGCATAGGTACGACACGAGTTTTCAAATTTTATCAGTCACCCCATCATCCTTTTCCTCTACTCAAGTCAATTCCTGTACTTCCTATAACCTATTCAAAAATAAATTTGAGAGTGATTTCAAAATAATACTTCACAAGTCCCTTCTAGATAAAGAAAGTTCTAAGACATAAAAAATAAAAAACCTTAGTGATAATCCTTGTTCTTTTAATCATTTTTTTTATTCAATCATTAACTCACAAAATTCGCAACAAACTTTTTTAAATAGTAAGTGCGCGCATGTGATTCTAAAAATAATTCATTATTAAAAAAAACTATACATAAAAAATGCATTCAATAATGTTATTCACCACAAGAATTCTAAAGTCACACTTTGGATGATCCCAGAAGTTAAGTTTTGTTAATTTAATTGATAAGTTATCAAAGATGTAGCATGTTCGATTTTCTTGACAAAAAAAGGAAAAAAAAACAGTCAAACTCGACGAAACTATTTATATTTTAAGAATGAATGTCGAGTGTAATTGTATATGGAATGAGCAAAAATTGACACTATTAATCTTGAAAATGAATGAGATGATTCATTTTCGTTTTTGTCAAAAATGTACATTTCATAGTTCTCAATGTTATTTTTTTACAATGTTGAGCCTCATTTTGTGGATACATCAGAAGTTCTAGTAAGCTGCCAAATGTTTTTGAGCTCGAGAATATAAAATTTTCAAAAGGTTATTGATCATTCACTTAGCATCAATAAATAATTGGTCATCTAATAATTTTGAATAATGTTTCACCTAAAATGGTGTACAAAATCCATGTGATATCGGAAGTGAGACATAAATAACTTTCACAATTATTTCTTTACGTACTTTTCAATGAAAAGCTATTGTATGTACAATTACATACTAGTGGCAACAAAATGTACTTAGCATAATCATTGTAAGTAGTGATCAGTTTTTATTTATAATTTTTGAACACATTTTTATATCAACAAAAACCTAATAAATAAATAAATTATGAACCAATCAGCTCAAAATGTCCAACAATTTAATACAAAAATTTACAATTATCATTTTTAATCGGGAATCCTGAAAAACGTTGCATCACTCAGTTTGAATAAATGGCTTCAATATTACAAATTTATCAAAATTCTACTAACTTCCATAAATGTTTCGTAAATTAGGGACCACATCTATATGTTCCTTCTTAGGTATTGAAGGCATTTGTGGTAGATTGTTGATTTTCACTTCTTTCTTGAAAAGCTGGCCCATACTTTTGCCAATAAGCTGAAAATTAAAAGTTATAATGACAAAATCAGATCACATGTGAAATAATTTGGAAATATATTTCCAATGTCTCCATAACCAGCAGAATGATGCTGAATACGGAAAAAAAAATCACAATCAGAAAGCAATACATACGTTGCCCGTCAATTTTTTGAACAGATCCTTCTTGACTTTTTCAACCTTATTTCCTCTGCTAGTGCTTCCCGAGATACGTTCGTCCAATTTTTGCAGATCGACTGGATTCACACCAGGAATTTGTTGCATTACCTTATCAATAAAGAAAAGTGTTATTTTAGTTTAGTGTAATGTTTTGTTCGTTTTTTAATTCATTGTCATTTTCATTGAATATCTATCAGTATGCGCGTACTTGGAACGACCCAAACGACCTGGAACGACCTAAACCCTCGTTCAACTATTAAACGGAGAATGCGGAAACAGCTGGAGTTATCTTAGATTTGCACTGACAAAGCACTACATAAAATCTATATCTAGGAAGACTGAGCTTTAATTATATTCCCCAAGTAGTATACCCTGTCCATCAAAAAGAAGGAGCACGAAGAAAATTTCAGGACTTTCAATCTGTTCAAGAGCTGAAATAATCATAAAGAGGTGACGGGTCTACTGTCATCCTACTTCTAAGAACGGCTTTTTTCACAGGGCTGGAAACGGTCACCACGACAGCGGTGTTGAGTTTATGCCTCACAAACGCAAAATCTGTATATCTTGAAATTAATATACGGAGTAACAAATTCGAGTATACAGGGTCTTTCTTCTAAAGGGACAATTAGCCTTAAATGAAAAAGTAAAAATGGTACGCCTATAGAAATTAACATACAATCATCATGAACTACTTTTTTTAAATAGTGGCAGTTTTCTATCACTTCCGGTTATACCGGAAGTAGCTACCAACTTCTTTATTTTGAATGGGAACCCTCATTTTTTATTCCACAATTAGATTCCTTTTTGAAATATAGGGACAGTTTATTAAATAATATCCATGGCCATCTTTGACTATTTTGGAGATATTTGCATTCTAAGAAAAAAATGATAGTTAAGTGGGGACTTTGAAGCTTATTGTATCTCAGAGACTATTGGACGTTGAAGAATGGAATTTTGGGGGTTTCTATTAAAAAATGCTGGTCATCCAAATAATCATGATCATTTTTCACAATAATCTACAGGGTCTTGACAAATTAGGAAAAACCAAAAACTTCGGTTTTTCCAGAAAAACTCGGGTTTTTCAAGTTGAAAGCCCAATTTTTTATTTCAGATATTGATTTTTGACAAAATTTTGATAGTTTTCAAGTTATTTACATTTCAAAATAACTTGAAAACAGTCGATTTTAAATAGAGGATAATGTTATTTAGATCTCTTTTCTCTTTTTGAATATCAAGGTCAGTTTATCAAATAACATCTATGACCATCTTTCACCATTTTGGAAATATTTGCATTTCAAAAGAAAATTTGACAGTGTGTGTCTTATCTATGCACAACAATAATAAACAACAACCATACACACAACAAAGTGTTGTTTGTTTGTAATTTATCATCATCATGATTATACACGACGGGGTCTTGTCTAATCGACAAGACGAATCCCCAAGCTAAGGGCTGAGTTTCAACAGATCGCAGCGTGGAAACTGCTATACCGAGTACAACACCCTGCCAGGTACGTAAGTCGTCTACAGACAATTCCGAGTTCCAACATCGAAATGATTGTGATACCCATGATCGACTGTCAAGAGATTTGATTGAACATGACAAGGATCGATCCCGCCGTCAATGGATAATCCCACACAGCAATTAGGGCTCGTGCGACGATCGGTGCGAACACCGACCGCCTAGTAAAGGCACATTGTTTTGAGCCTTTCGACTCTCGGAACTCCAAGAAATATCGTTGCCACCTTTGACTAGAAAGGATACGGCCTTAGAGGCGTTCAGGCATAAACCAACGGATGGTAGCTTCGCACCATAGCCCGCTCGAGCCATGATACTACGACAAACAAGATATGCTCACTAGCCGAACGAGTTTCGAACTGAACTGCGCATCAAGCTATCCGGTGACCCAATCGGATAAAATAGCATTGGAAAGCATGGCTTATATTGCGATTTTGTTGAATTCTGATGATTATAGTTGGTTATTTACTAGGGTTCGGAATCGTATTCGAATAATTCGAATAGTCGAATATTCAATAGTCGAATATTTTTCATAATTCATTAGCTGAATAGTCGACTATCCGACTATTTAGTCGACTTTTCGACTATCCGACTAGTCGATGTCGACTATTCCAAATAACGGTCAAGAATTTCAGATGCGAATATTTTCTATGATTGACGAGGTATTCTAATTCATATATGTACATATTATAGATTTTGAAAGTATATGTGATCAATTTCAAAATGGGTCAACATAAAAAAAAAAATGTTTGTTGAGAGCAAATCAATAGTGTCATCATTTATGTCATTGTTTATAAAGTTTTTCACTATTGTATGATTGTTTGAGTTTGAAGTATCAACAATCTCCCATCAAGTTTTTAACCTATTGGAGTTAA